>JADRCH010000011.1:19136000-19247063 GCA_019843965.1 Rhynchomys soricoides
CTCACCTCCACGTCCTTTTGTCTATGACTTTCTTAAAGGACAGACTCCGAGACTCACCTCCACGTCCTTTTGTCTATGCTTTTCTTAAAGGACAGACTCCGAGACTCACCTCCACGTCCTCTCAGCTGGTACCAGGGGTTTTCATGTCACTGTCAACGGACCTGTGTCACATGGTGCTAGTGTGTGCAAGTGTATGCACATGTGTCCAGACATGTACATGGAAGTTCTGCGCCTGACCCAGGACATCTTCCTAGTTCACCCTCCATATCATTCATAGAGGCATGGTCTATTGGTTGAGCCCAAAGCTTTCCAACAAGGTCAGGTCAGCTATCTATCTTGCTCCAAGGTTACCTGCCTGAGATTTTCAAGTTCTGGTGTCACAGGTCTCTGCCACATACACCCAGCATTTACTTCTGTAGTTCTGGGATTCTGACCTCTGCACCTCATGGCTGCCAGATAAGCACTTTATCTACTGAGCCCATCAATGATAAGTTTTGAGGCAGAGGACTTGCCAATTTTGCTGATCTGGCTGCTCAGCAAGCTCTAGGGGTCCTCCTGTCTCTGCCTCCCAAGTACTGAGGTTACAAGCAGACGATATCACACTTGACTTTATGTGGGTTCTGGGAATGAAACGGAAAGTCCTCAGGCCTGCTATGTAAACACTTTGCTATTTGCCCCCGATCCCAAAGAACCCAGATTATTTCTCTTTAAGGAGTCAGTCAGCATTTTTTGAGGCTGGTTTGCAAACATGAACTAGTCCCATGATAATGGCAATCAGCAGATGTCCACCTGAAGAGAGGCTCCTGGGAATGTTGTAGTTATCAATACAGCGGGTGCTGCAAGTTAATTTGACTGGTGAATCGAAGCCATTAGTAAGAGAAAGACAGGAAATGGATGGAGACAGCTACTTTAAATCCTCTGTTAGCCCAGCGAGTTGGGTAATCTTTCCACCTTTCTAATGATGAGGATGAGGGCTCTAAGGATTAAATCCTACACATAGTTGGTGAACACAAATAGCTGGGAAGGATCCTGAGTTAACCTTTGCCCTCTACCTGTACAGACTATACTTCCTAAAATCCACAGATATATATGTAGAATGATTTGTTCTTATTATTTTGGAAATCATTTTTACATCATTGTGCTATTGCTGGCTATTTTTTGTTTGTTTTTGTTTTAGTTTTAGATATCATTTGCAAGAACTGGCTCCCTGACAAGAGGGATCTCATTATTCTAGTTGGATCTGGTTAAAAGAACCGATGCCTTTTCTCCAACCCAGCTATTTTAATTTGGCTGCTGACCTGCTATAAATCACCCCACAAATGAGTAGAAAGCACGAAATCGTATGCATACACTTGAGTTTAGTTCAAACAGACATTCCTCACACAGATCCCTTAACTATCAGTGCTTCATCTGGAAATCCCAGATGTTAGAACTGAGCTAAGGGAAGCCTCCTGTCTACCGACTGACGCTTTCACATCCCCTTCACTTGGGCACAGATTGAGGTTTCAAACAGTGCTGAGCAAACAAGGCATGCAATGTTGAAAACATATTTAAGTCAAATCTTGGAAATGACCATTCCAGAGAACAAAATTTATGACATTTAATTAAGAAACCAACACTTAGAGATCTCATTTTATGCAGTATTTTCTTTTCTAAGCTGATGGCTATTTATATGATATTTAATGGTCATAAATGATCAGAGGCTTCACAGATATTTGCAAATTTACCACTGCCATGATATACATCTTTTACAATAACACATTTATTATAAATACTATTAAAACATCAGACAGAAAAATGGTCAGGGAGACTTGTCCATGCTTCTTGGTATTTCTAAAGTAAGTGGGCTCTAATAGGTGCCATGGTATCAATCTTCTCAGAGGCTGTTTAAGTTGGAACAATGCTCAAAGGCCAGAGGGGAAAACGATTAAAAAAATTCTACTTTCTGAGACTTCACTGAATAATGAGCTCCAACTAAGCATGTGTGATTGCTCAGTTTTCTGCAGCTAATTTAGAGAAAAAGTAGGAATGAACTGTTGTAGAAGACATGCATTATTTCTTCAGGAGAATCTTTACATATTTGGAAAGTCAGATGTAAAATGCCTTTTCTTGTAGTCTTTATTGTTGTGGTAAATTGGTGCCTGGAGCACAGAGCAGTGTGGGCTTAGAAGTGAAGGCCCAGCAAGTGTCAAAGGGCCTTTGAGCTTACCTCTGTAGCAAGTCCATTTCTCAGTAAGGTTTTGCATATGGTTTAAGGCCACCTCCTATGAATGAATATGTGCTGCATCTGTGTCTATTCTGTCAAATATCAAATATACAGTCCACAGCTACTCTTGATTTCAGATTGTTTGTTACTATCTTTCAAAATTACCATCCTGGTCACTCATGTAAAACAGTGTCATGTTTCCCTGAGAAGTCAAGCGTGATAGTAATTAAACTTCACACTTGTTCCAGGAACACTTGGTTTCAATTTTTTTTTTTTTTCTCTTTTCTAAGTCAGCATATTTTTTCTTATCCAATTTATTCGGAAGGAGGAAACAGGATGGATCTGTTATTTAACCAAGCTTTTGGTTTACACTGCAATTTGAAAGCTCTGAACTCTTTCACTTTTGGTGTGCAGTGTTCTCCATCTCTGTCAAATCCTTCAAACTCTCTCTCCATTTCTCAAGGACAATTTCCTTCAGAGCAGTAAAACATACAAGACTAATCCACATCAGCCCAGAGAGCACGCCCTGTGCACTGCAGGGGAAGACAGCTTTCCATCACGTATATTTTAAATTTCGGAGCTGTGGTTTAAGAGACATGTGACATTTTATTAGCTTTTGCAATTTACCTTTGGAGGTTTAAGCAATTTAGTCAGTCAGGACATCAAATCCGGTGGCAGTGGGAGCTTTTTCCTACTTGTGCAAATTTGCCTAGCTGTTGCATTCCATATTTATTTACTTCATCATATGAACTGTGAGACTCTGACAAATGTATTCTTAGTCTTTGATCCAGATTCCTTTCTTGACAGCTCTAAAGCCAGTTGGGATCTCAGGGTCTTTGTCTGACCTTCAGATGACTAGTGATTCAGGATGATGGAGGTGGGTCATCAAACAGAGATATTAACATCCTGTATCTTAGGATGTAGAGAAAGTCAGCTGAGCCCACGACCTGTGGGCAGTGATTTAATCCACCAGTTCTCTGTAGCAGTCTTCTACAAGACTGGATCCTTGATTCAGGGTTAGTGATTAGTGTTAAATCTATTACTGTGATGAAGCCCTTTCTCCTAAAGCAACTTAGCAGGGAGAGGTTTGTATCAGCTCATAGGCACAGGCAGTCACAGAGGGAATCAGGGCAGGAACTTGAAGCAGAACATATGGAGGACACAGCTTGCTGCTCAGCTTACAGCAGATCCATCACTACCTAGATTCCTTATGCTCCCAAGGACCACCTAACCAGGGAATGGGTGCCATCTAGGATGCCAATCACAGAAAACCAAGCCCCCTTACATCAACCGACAATCAAGACAGCACCTCTAAGACATGTCCAAAAGCCAATCAGTTAATGCTAACGAGAGCAATCTACTTCCTGGAAATCTATAAAACATAGATGTAGCATGGTATCATCCATTTTACTCTATCCACATGCAGTCTACCAGTCCTGTCCAAGTAAACAAATGGCCAGTTCACGTTTATTGACTCACACTGGCCTTCCTTCTGTGGTGGCTCACAGAAATCCTCAGGGATGCCCTGGCTCTTTACCATTCAAGCCAAGGCCACGATCACCTTCTTGCTGAAGTGGGATCCCCTGCTTAAATTTCTCAGCATGTCCATGTGTGACTTGTCCTTGTAAACTTTGCTGGAGATTGTCTTTACCCAGACACCGTGGTAAACTGATCCAGTTCTTTTTAGGTCACCAGAGTATCCCAGTTTAAACAGTATAGGCTCCCCTTAGGATGATATCAGGCTGTAGGACTTCAAGGGTTGTATGGGATGAGAAAGGTTCTATTCATCGGAAATGTTAGCTTAATTGTCAGAGGCTCAGTGTCATGGCAGATCCCTACACACTGGGTTGGAGGAATTCTGAGCAGTGTCTGGGCATCTGGATGGGACAGCCAGGATGTTGTTTCTACCCACACAGCTCACAGGTTGGATATGGCTGTGGTTTCCCCTCACTGTGAGGAGCTTAGGTTGAATTCTGACCATCTGTCCTGTTTTTTGCTGGAGACTTTCTGCCCTTCTGTGCTAGTTACAGTGTCCTGAAATGTTTATCACCATCACCATCACCATCACCACCATCACCACCACCACCACCACCACCACCAACAACAACAACAACAACAACACCGCCAACACCACCACCATCATCCCTTGCCTTCCTCTTTATCCTCCCTGTCCTCATTCATCTTTATTCAAGGTAGGGTTTCTTTGTGAAGCTCTGGCTCTCCTAGAATTCACTCCATAGAACTGACTGTCATTAAACTCACAGAAATCCATCTGCCAATGCCTCCCCAGTGCTGGGATTAAGGCATGCACCATCATCACCCAGCACTGTCTGAGATTTATACAACTTTTTATTTCTTTAATGGAAGAAAGCCCGTCTCTGGTTATTCTGATCCCTCTGAATCACTGAATCAAGTTCTGGCTTTCTGTTGTGCATATATTTTTCCCATAAATTGATTTAGATCATTGTGCCCTCACAGTCTCTTTTCCTTTCCCTTCTGTTTTTGAGAGGGTAGGGTCCCTGAGTATTCCCCACCTAGGTACATCAAGTCTCTGCAGGATTAGGTTCTCCCACTGAGGCTAGACAAGGCAGCCTAGTTGGGAATCAATTCCACAGACAGGCAATAGCTTTAGGGTAGTCCCTACTTCAGATGTTGGGAGACCATGAAGACTGGGATGCACATCTGCTTCATATGTGCTGGGGCTTCTCTGTCCAGTCCATGCTGGTTGGTTGTTAGAGAATCTGGGAGCTCCCCAGGGGTCCAGGCTAGATGAATCTGTTGATCTTCCCATGGAGTTCTTATCCCCTCTGGGTTCTTCAGTCCTTCCCAGACTCTTCCACAAGATCGGCTGAGGTCTGTCCAATGTTTGGCTGTGGGTCTCTGCAACTGTTCCCATCATCTAGTGGGTGGAGCCTCTCAGAGGACAGTTAATGCCAGGTTCCTATCTGCAAGCATAATACATTGTGCCAATTTTAATCTTACTGCTTCTTAGTTACTTTCATTTATAGCTTTTATTTTCCAAAGTTATTTGTTTATTTATGTATAGTTTTTAGACTTTCACTGACACAGATGCTGAAAGCTCTTGGTTTTTTGCTAACCCTCACTTTAACTCACTTGTTTATACTTGTACCTACAGGTTTGCTCATTGTTCTTTTCAGCTATTCCATGATTTCTGTCTGGATATCTCCTCTTAACAAATGGTTGTTTTACAGAGTGTCTATTAAACATCCAGATGGAAGAGCTTTTTTTCCTCTGATTTGTTCAGGAAAAATGAGAATATTTTAAATTTCCCTTTATTCATAGTAATAATGAAGATTGTAGGATTTTTATTTTATGGTTTCTCATTTTGTGAATGTCTCATGAAACTGAGACAGTGGTGTATTACTTACCGAGGCTGAAAGCCTGTATTCAGCTCTATTAATTCCTGTCTCACCCATCGTGTGCTGAAAGTGGTGAGCTAAACCCACCTCTTCTTGTGTCTGGAGAGATGGCTCAGCAGTTAAGAGCACTGACTGCTCTTCCAGAGGTCCTGAGTTCAATTGCCAGCAACCACATGGTGGCTCACAACCATCTGTAATGGGATTTGATGCCCTCTTCTGGTGTGTCTGAAGATAGCTACAGTGCACTCATACATATAATAAATAAATCTAAAAAAAAAAAGATCCTCTTCTTACTCAGTTCAGATCTCTTTCATTGTTGATTCTTTTCACAGATATTAATACTTACTCTACTATCCCCACTGGTCATGGCTTCTACTTTAGTCTTATTCTTTGAATAGTGTAATGCTTTCTATGCATGTCCTGCATAAGGGTCTCAATCTCTGTTTTCTTCTGTTTCCATTGTCTAGTGAATTTTACTTTCTGTTTTTACCCATATCTGCTTTGGACAAATGCAGCTTGAAATAGAATCATAGAATTTGAATTGTTTACTCAGAAAGTTGAAACTGAGCTTGGTCTCAATTCCACCAGAGTTGTATGTGAGGTGTATATAACTTATGAGTTTATTTCATATTTATGCATCTCCTTTGTTACATTCACTTTCACGATAGGAATGTCTGCATTTTCTGCCAGTGGTTCCTCCTCCCATTCCTCTCTTCCCTCCACTCCTTCCTTCTCCTTTCCCCTTCCTCCATCCTTTCTTCCCTTCCTCCTTTCCTAACTTCCTTTTCCTTCTTAACGTTTTTCCTTCCTTCCTCCTTCCCTCCCTCTCTTCCCTAGCAGGATTGAGGATTGAAGCCAGGACCTCATGTATGAGGCAGATGTTTAGCCCTGAGTGCCAGCCGAATGCTAGTCATGCATGAGTGACTCTCCAGAGCACAAATCTATATTTCATTATATGGCCTCAACTGTACTCTATGGCATGTCAGTTATAAATGACTCTACCGAGTTCCTAACCAAAAGTAGATAATCAGAACAACACAATGGTATTACTGGAATTTCCTTTAATTCTTCTTTTCTTTCTTTAGAATTTCTGGATATTTACAGCTTTGTAGGATCATACATTCTGGTGTTATCTCCATTTGATCTTACCAGGGTGTTAGTTTTAGTCGGGTGTCAGGTATCTTTTTTTTTCTAAATTGTACTTTAATTTTTTTCTTTTTTCTTTTTATACTTTATTTACATTTCAAATATGTTCCCCTTTCCATATCTCCCCTTTGGAACCACAGTATCCCTTCCCCCCTCCCCCCTGCCTCTATGAAGGAATTCCCCCACCAACACACACACCCACTCTCATCTTCCTTCCTTGGCATTCCCCTATACTGGGGCATCTAACACCCTCAGGCCCAAGGGCCTCTCCTCCTCCTGATGGTTAACAAGAACCTTCTCTGCAATAAACCTGGCCAGCACCATGAGTCCCTCCATATGTATTCTTTGATTGGTGATCCAGTCTCCGGGAGCATCAGGAGGTCAAGCAAGTTGACACTGATGATCCGTCCATGGGGCTGCAAACTCCCTCAGCTCCTTCAGTCCCTTCTCCAACTCCTCCATCTGGGACCTCACACTCAGCCAAATGGTTGCTGTGAAATGCCTCTTGGGTATTCCAAACTTTTGGGCTAATAACCACTTATCAGTGAGTACATACTGTGTTCATTCTTTTGTGACTGAGTTACCTCGATCAGGATGATATTTTCAAGTTGCATTCATTTGCCTGCGAATTTCATGAATTCATTGCTTTTAATAGCTGAGTAGTATTCCATTGTGTAAATGTACCACATTTTCTGTATCCATTCATCTGTTGAGGGACATCTGGGTTGTTTCCAGTTTCTGGCTATTATAAATATGGCTGCTATGAACATAGTGGAGCATGTGTATTTAGTACATGTTGGAGTATCTTCTGGGTGGAATAGCTGGGTTCTCAGGTAGTATTATGTTCATTTTTCTGAGGGTATGCCAAACTGATTTCCAGAGAGGTTGTATCAGCTTGCATTCCCACCAGCAATGGAGGAGCATGCCTCTTTCTCCACATCCTCTCCAACATCTGCTGTCACCTAGTTTTTGATCTTAGCCATTCTGACTGGTGTGAGGTGGAATCTCAGGGTTGTTTTGATTTGCATTTCCCTGATGACTAAGGATGTTGAACATTTCTTTAGGTGCTTCTCAGCCCTACGAGTTTCCTCAGTTGAGAATTCTCTGTTTAGTTCTGTTCCCCATATTTTGATAGGGTTATTTGGATCTCTGGAGTCTAACTTCTTTAGTTCTTTGTATATATTGGATAATAGCCCTCTATCAGACATAGGATTGGTAAAGATCTCTTCCCAATCTTTTGGGAAAAGACAGTGTCCTACTGCCAGTGTCATTTGCCTTACAGAAGCTTTGTAATTTCATGAGGTCCCATTTGTTGATTCTTGATCTTAGAACATAAGCCATTGGTGTTCTGTTCAGGAACTTTCCCCTGTGCCCATGTGTTCGAGAATTTTCATCACTTTCTCTTCTATTAGATTCAGTGTATCTGGTTTTATTTGGAGGTCCTTGATCCACTTTGATTTAAGCTTTGTGCAGGGAGATAGGAATGGATCAATTAACCTTCTTCTACATGTAGACAACCAGTTGAACCAGCACCATTTGATGAAAATGCTGTCTTTTTTCCATTGGATGGTTTTAGCTCCTTTGTCAAAGATCAAGTGACCATAAGTGTGTAGGTTCATTTCTAGGTCTTCAATTCGATTCCATTGATCTACCTGCCTGTCACTGTACCAATATCATCTAGTTTATCACTACTGCTCTGTAGTACAGCTTGAGGTCAGGGAGGCTGATTACCCCAGAAGTTCTTTTATTGTTGAAAATAGTTTTTGCTATCCTGGGTTATTCCATATGAATTTGGGAATTGCTCTTTCTAAGTCTATGAAGAATTGAGTTGGAATTTTGATGGGGATTGCATTGAATCTGCAGATAGCTTTCAGCAGGATGGCCATTTTAACTATATTAATCCTGCCAATCCATGAGCATGGGAGATCTTTCAATCTTCTGAGGTCTTATTCGATTACTTTCTTCAGAGACTTGAAGTTCTTGTCACACAGATCTTTCACTTGTTTGGTTAGAGTCACACCAAGATACTTTATATTGTTTGTGACAATTGTGAAGGCTGTCATTTCCCTAATTTCTTCCTAACCCTCAGCCAGTTTACCCTTTGAATATAGGAAGGCTACTGATTTGCTTGAGTTAATTTTGTATCCGGCTACTTTGCTAAAGGTGTTTATCAGCTGTAGCAGATCTCTGGTGGAGTATTTCAGGTAACTTAAGTATACCATCATATCATCTTCAAATAGTGATATTTTGATTTCTTCCTTTCCAATTTGTATCCCTTTGACCTCTGTTTGTTGTCTAATTGCTGTAGCTAGAACTTCAAGTACTATATTGAACTATCTTGAATAGATAGGGAGAGAGAAGACAGACTTGCCAGGTCCCTGATTTTAGTGGGATTATTTCAAGTTTTTCTCCATTTAGTTTGATGTTGGCCACTGGTTTGCTGTATATTGCTTTTATTATGTTTAGGTATGATTCTGGAATTCCTGATTTTTCCAAGACTTTTATCATGAAGAGATGTTGAATTTTGTCAAATGCTTTTTCAGCATCTAATGAAATGACCATGTGGTTTTTTTTTTCTTTGAGTTTGTTTATGTAGTGGATTACATTGATGGATTTCCGGGTTTTGATCATTTTGATGTGTTCTTGGATTCGGTTTGCGAGAATTTTATTGAATATTTTTGCATCGATATTAATAAGGGAAATTGTTCTGAAATTTTCTTTAATTGTTGGGTCTTTGTGTAGTTATGGTATCAGTGTAACTGTTGCCTCATAGAATGAATTGGGTAGTGTTCCTTCTGTTTCTATTTTGTGGAATAGATTGAAGAGTATTGGTACTAGGTCTTCTTTGAAGGTCTCATAGACTTCTGTACTGAACCCATCTGTTCCTGGGCTTTTTTTGGTTGGGAGACTTTTAATGACTGCTTCTATTTCTTTAGGGTTTATGGTACTGTTTAGATGGTTTATCTGATCCTGACTTAACTTTCGGATTTGGTATCTGTCTAGAAACTTATCCATTTCATCCAGATTTTCCAATTTTCTTATGTATAGGATTTTGTAGTAGCATCTGATGATTTGTTGAATTTCCTCAGAATTTGTTGTTATACCTCTCTTTTCGTTTCTAATTTTGTTGATTTGGATACTGTCTCTGTGCCCTCTGGTTAGTCTGGCTAAGGGTTTATCTATCTTGTTGATTTTCTCAAAGAACCAGCTCCTGGTTTTGATGATTCTTTGTATAGTTCTTTTAGTTTCTACTTGGTTTATTTCAGCCCATAATTTGATTATTTTCTACCTTCTTTTTGTATTAGCTTCTTTTTTCTCTAGAGCTTTAAGGTGTGCTGTTAGGCTGCTAGTATACGCTCTCTCCAGTTTGTTTTTGGAGGCATTCAGAGCTATGAGTTTTCCTCTTAACATTGCTTTCATTGTGTCCCATAGGTTTGGGTATTTTGTACTTTCATTTTCATTAAATTTTAGGAAGTCTTTAATTTCTTTCTTTATTTCTTCCTTGACCAAGTTATCATTGAGTAGAGCTTTGTTCAGCTTCCATGTGTATGTGAACTTTCTGTTGTTGTTGCCATTGAAGACCAGCCTTAATCCGTTGTGATCTGATAGGAGGCATGGGATTATCTCAATCTTCTTATATCTATTGAGGTTTGTTTTGTGACCAATTATATGATCAATTTTGGAAAAGGTACCATGATGTGCTGAGAAGAAGGTATATTCTTTTGATTTAGGATGAAATGTTCTATAGGTATCTGTTAAATCCATTTGGTTCATAACACTTGTTAGTTTCACTGTGTCTGTGTTTAGCTTATGTTTCCATGATCTGTCCATTGATGATAGTTGGGTGTTGAAGTCTTTCACTATTATTGTGTGAGATGCAATGTGTGTTTTGAGCGTTTGTAAAGGTTTTATTTTGTTTGTTTTTTTGTTTTTGTTTTTTTAATGAATGTGGGTGCCCTTGCATTCAGGGCATAGATGTTCAGAATTGAGAGTTCTTCTTGGTAGATTTTTTCCTTTGATGAGTATGAAGTGTCCTTCCTTATCTTCTTTGATGAATTTTGGTTGAAATTCGATTTTATCCCATATTAGAATGGCTACTCCAGCCTGTTTCTTGGGACCATTTGCCCGGAAAATTGTTTTCCAGCCCTATACTGTGAGGTAGTGTTTGTCTTTAACATGCAGGTGCGTTACCTGGATGCAGGAAAATGCTGGGTCTTGTTTATGGATCCAGTCTGTCAGTTTATGTCTTTTTATTGTGGAATTGAGTCCATTAATGTTGAGAGATATTAAGGAATAGTGATTGTTGCTTCCTGTTATTTTCGATGTTATTTTTATGTTTGTGTGTCTATCTTCTTTTGAGTTTGTTGAAAGATTACTTTCTTGCTATTTCTAGGGTGTTGTTTCCCTCCTTGAGTTGGAGTTTTCCATCTATTATTTTTTGTAGGCCTGGGTTTGTGGAAACATACTGTGCAAATTTGGATTTGCCATAGAATATTTTGGTTTCACCATCTATGATAACTGAGAGTTTTGCTGGGTATAGCAGTCTGGGATGGCATTTGTGTTCTCTTAGAGTCTGTTTGAGATCTGCCCAGGATCTTCTAGCTTTCATAGTCTCTGGTGAGAAGTCTGGTGTAATTCTGATAGGTCTGCCTTTATATGTTACTTGCCTTTTTCCCTTACTGCTTTTAGTATTCTTACCTTATTTTGTGTATTTGGTGTTTTGAATATAATGTGACAGGAGGAATTTCTTTTCTGGTCCAGTTTATTTGGAGTTCTGTAGGCTTCTTGAATATTTATGTTCGTCTCTTTCTTTAGGTTAGGGAAGTTTTCTTATATAATTTTGTTGATGATTTTTACTGGTCCTTTAAGTTGGGAATCTTCACTCTCTTCTATACCTATTATCCTCAGGTTCTGTCTTCTCATTGTATTCTGGACATCTTGAATGTTTTGGTTTAGGAGCTTTGTACATTTTGTGTTTTCTTTGACTGCTGTGTCCATGTTTTCTATGGTATCTTCTGCACCCAAGATTCTCTCTTCCATCTCCTTTATTTTGTTGGTGATGCTTGCTTCTATGACTCCTGATTTCTTTCCTAGGATTTTTAATTCCAGGGTTGTCTCCCTTTATGATTTATTTATTGTTTTTATTTCTGTTTTTAATTTCTGGATGGTTTTGTTCATTTGTTTGATTGTATTTTCCTGTAATTCTTTAAGGGATTTTTGTGTGTCCTCTTTAAGGACTTCCAGTTGTTTACCTGTGTTCTCTTGTATTTCTTTAAGGGAATTATTTATTTCCTTCTTAAAATCTTCTATCAGCCTCTTAAGATGTGATTTTAAGTATGAGTCTTCCTTTTCTGGTATGTTGGGGTATCCAGAGCTTGCTGTGGTGGGAGAGCTGGGTTCTGATGATGCCAGTTAGCCTTGGTTTCTGTTCCTTGTGTTCTTGCCCTTGCCTTTCGACATCTGCTTATCTCTGGTGTTAGCTGGTCTTACTCTCTCTGACTGTAGCTTGTGTTTTCTGCAAGCTTAGGTGTCAATACTCCTTGAAGACCAGTTCTCTCTGAGAGGAATTTGGATTTGGAGAGCTGTGGTGCAGGGTCAGTTCTGGGGTGCAGACAGAAACAAAAAGGATCCCCAGCTGTCCCTTGTTTCCTGTGTCCTCATGGCTCTGCAAGATTCCCTCTTGGTCCAGTGAATTTGAGAAGAAGTGGTGGTCTTGCCTGTGCTTAAAGGTTTGTTGGCACTCCTGGTATGCCAGCTGTCTCCTGGCACTATTTGAGTATGGAGCCCTGTGTCACAGGATCTGCTCTCCAGCCACTGAAAGAAACCAAAATCTCCATCCTCAGTCCCTGTGGTTTGAGTATTCCAGGTGGGTCCCTCTGAGCAGACAGGCTTGCTCACACTCCTGGGAGGCTAGCTTTCTCCCAGTGTTATTTGGCTATGGAGCCCTGGTGGCCCAGGCAGAGGTCTACCACCACAGATGGAAACCGGAAGGTTCCTGTTTCCGGCTGGTCTTCGGTCCCTGTGTCCCAAGGATTCCGGGCGAGTCCAGCTGAGCAGTGTTACTCCTCTTACCACTAACGTAAAAACGTTACTTGGACAACTTTTAAAGTTCTAAGGAGAATAGTGATGGATCTATCCTCCAAGAGTCTGCTTTTGGCTGTAATATTTTCCCTCCCTACATTCCTATTGCAAATTGTAAGTTTCTCCAGTTGCAAGAAGATTCCCTGGGTCCATCTTGATCAGTGTGTGGCTCTTTGAGAAAGAAGATTCTGTGCCTTCACCTTGATCTTTGCGTAGCTTCTTGACAAAAAGTGTGCAATAGGAAGTCAGAATGAAAACCGGAATATATCTCACAGTGAAAGATGTAACAAGCAGAAAAGCAGAGACTTTCCATCAGGCATGTACTTAACTCAAGAGAACTTAGACTTTAATATATGTCTGATTTATACCAGTTCAACCAACCTGGAAGGATTTAATATCCTACCATATAATATAATCTAGTACTTTCAATGATCCCCACAATCAAGATGGCCCTGGGAACTGGGTTGGGGGAGAGTCTCAACTCCTATTCCTGAATCAATATATCCTGTACCTTGTCTGCTGTGGAGCAGTTATAGATTCCAAAGGGTCTTTATACCATTCCCTCACATTGCAAGGAGAGTTGAGTCCTTTTATAGCACAACCTAAATGACAATTCCCAGGGAGTAACTGTTGGTTCATCTCTCTGATTTTCTAAAAAATAAAACTGAGTTCTATTTGTAAATTCATACTTGGTTTTTACAAATGCGTTGTTGTCTGGCCATGATAAACACCTAAAAGAGGAAGTCATAGGCCTGTCTCTTCTCTGGTGTACTGAGGAGAGAGCCAAGGCTGTCTGAATCAGATATGCTGTACTGGGGAGAGAACCCTGCCAGTGTGTACCAGATGTGCTGTACTGAGAAGAGAGCCCCAGGCTATGTGCATGAGGTGGGTTTGAAGATGCTTATCTACTTCTGTGCCAGTCACAGGAATTATAGAATCAACATAATCTTCTGTATTAGAAGTCCTGGATAGAGAAGGTTCATGTTGATCAATAACACACAGCAAGCCCCTTAGATGCTGACCAGCACTGTTAGACCATTGCATACACATCATTCTTGGGGGTTGTACACCAGTAGAAAATACATGACAAAACCTTCATATGCTTTCCTGCCCACTTCTGGATAAGAGCAGAAGAGAGAAAGTTGCCTTGCTCTTAATGGTGAGCAGTTCTTATCTCTTTGCCTTGTTTTCTTTCTTTTCTTCCTTTCTTTCTTCCTTTTCCTTCCTTCCTTCCTTCCTTTCTTTTCCTCCCTCCCTCCCTTTAGCTTCCCCCTTTCTCCCTCTCTTCTCCCTCTCTCCTCCTTCCCTCCCTCCTTCCTTCTCTCCTTTCTTCCTTCCTTCCTTTCTTTCTTTCTCCTGGCAGCTTTATACAAGGCACCTTTCTCTTTTATTAAACATGGTTCTTTTTTTCCTAAAAAGTAATCTGAATCAGTTTCCCCTCTCTCTATTTCCAGGTCCTCCTTTCCCCACCTGTCTGGATCTACTTCCTTTCAGTCTCTCATTAGAAAAGTTCAGGCTTCTAAGTGATAAACACAAAACATGACCCAAACCAACGCCCCCCCCCCCAAAAAAAACCCGAAACAAACCAACAACTAAAAACTAAAAACAAACAAACAAAAACATTATATAGGATTTGAGAAGCCAAGCCAATGGGAAAATAAAAGAGCCACAAGAGCCAACACAAGAATCAGAGACGCACTTTCACACACTCAGGAGTTCTAGACAAGTACTAAACTGAAATCTGTAGCGTATGCACAGAGGACCTGATAAAGCCCTGAGCAGGCTCTGTGCCTTCTGCTTCAGTGTCTGTGAGCTCATATGAGCTTTGCTCAGTTGTTTAGAGGGCCTTGGTTTACTGGTTTTCTCTTATGATGTCTTTGCCCCCTTTCTATATCTTTATCCATGATGATATTTTAATGAGTTTGTATCATTATATTCATATTTAAAACTGTAGATGAGTTTTTTCCAAAATGATTTTCTGTGTTTGTGTGCAAGTATATGCAGATGTGTGTGTGTGTGTGTGTGTGTGTTGGGATGGGGTGTGTGTATGTGTCCCTTTGTGTGTGCGGTATGTAGTATGTGTGTGTGTGCATGTATGTGTTTATGTATATTTATGTGTGTGCAGACTACAGGTCAACTTTGGGTGAATTTTTCAGGTGTTGTCCACTGTCTTTGACCTGTAGTTTAGCAAGTAGTGAAGGCTGGCTGACCAGTGAGTCCCAAGGATTATCCTCTCTTCAAGACCTTAGAGTGGAGGTTACAAACACTCACCTCCACAGTCAAGAGTTTTCAGATGGAATCCTGGGATTATCTCAGGCTCTAACTCATACAAAACAAAACAAAAACAAATAACAACAAAACAAAAAGCAACAACAACAACAAAAAACAAGTTTATCTCCTTAGTCCTGAGCTGATTTTTGCAATCTTATTTCTATTAAATAAAAATGACTGAATGACATATTTTAATATAACAAATTTTATAGTGTAACAGAATAGAAAAAAAGAATGCTTGGTTTTCTGAGTCACTGGATTGTGGTGTGTGTGTGTGTGTGTGTGTGTGTGTGTGTGTCTGATAGCGTGTGTCATGTGTGGATAAAGATTGCTGTGTGAACACATTTACAGCTTGAAAAATTAAAGCAGTGCTGGTTCAGTAGAGGATAATTAACAGACTAAGAGTAATTATTTCTTTTAGTACAGTGACTTCTATTAGAAAATGCCCTTCAGCTATGTCACTACTTGGCCCTCTTATTCATCTGAAGATCCTCGAAGACTTCCCTGGACTTTCCTGTTTGTAGCACACTGCTGGCATATAGCTGTATCTTTGTGTAATGCGCAACATTTCCTTAGATGGACATCTGTTCTTTAAATTTTATTACCTTTAATTCACAAAAATGCCCTTTACTTTTAATCCTTTAGTCAACCATTATTGTATTTAGTTATAACTATGAGCGATAAACAAAAAAATGTATGCTGATATGTATATCAAGCTTTCAAGGCAGGTTCGTTGTTCTCATTGCCTTTGTGACAGCAAAAGCAAGTATTCTTGAGTTCACCCTAAGGCCTGATGGTGCATGTATTGCACCTGGTAAAAGAAGCCCTAGTACTTAGATACTCCCCTCCCCCGAAAGCAGCTGAGTATGTGCAGATGCTCAGAAGGAAGAGAAATGTCGTTTCTGACTTTCCAGCGGTGTGCATCACTGGATATTTCCTTACAACACTATTTATGTCGGCAGCAAATCTGCTGAGCCTTAATGTAATTTTATTAATAATTACTTCTAGGATTGCAAAATATTGTATTCTAGCACTAGATGTTCCAATGTCAAAAACTCTGTAGTAGATGCATTTTGTTAGAAGGCCGAAGATTTCTGTGCAAAAGACTAAGTCAATATTTGTTCTGATCTCAAGCTTAGCCTTCTTAAAGCCATCTGATGCCTGTGGTTTAGATTACAGAGTAGTCCGAGTGGAGATTTGTATATAATTGATTATCTGTGTGGGGAATTGAGCTACTGATGCATTCCTGCAAACAGAAGAGGATCAGAGTATCTAAAATGCCCTGTGAATATGATTAACTCAGGGTGGAAACAGAGTTCTAAAAAAGAGTTTTAATAGGGTTTATTTCAGCATAATAAAAATATATTTAAGGTATTCTAGTTTCATTCTGTTACTGTAAAAAAAAAAATACAGTAACCAAAATTAAATTAGGGATTTTTTTTTTTTTTTTTTTTTTTGGCTGACCCTGCCAGGTCACAGTCTAGCACAGAGGGATGTCAGAACAGGAGCTCAAGGTGGAACCTGAAGCAGAAACCTCAGAGGACTAATGCTTCTCTCCTTCCTCTCAAGCTCACACTTAGCTAGCTTTTTCATAAAGTTCAGGAACACCTGCCCAGGAAGTGCTGCTTGACACAGCTAATTGAAACCACCTCTACAAGTCAACATTCTAGACAGACTCGTGCACAGGGCAGTCTGAGAGTTCAATTCCTCAACCTAGGCTTTCCTCTCTGATGACAGTAGGCTGTGTCAAGTTTACAATGAAAGCTAGGTAGGCCAAAGGGTAGCAGGAGTTTAATCAAGAACTATTCGGAGCATACATACAGTGTGTTTCTCTCACCTTTAAAATTTCATCAAGTTCTCTCTAATTAGTTCCCTTCCATGCCTGGCTTAAAGTCCTCACTACCTCCCCTTCAACAGAAGATTGGATTTTCCTGATGATGGGACCACACATTAGGTTTCTTCTGCATCAACATTAGTTTATACAGTGTACACTGACAGCTTTGTTCACACTGTTACACTATGGGTAGCGTGTTCAGCTTTTCTGCTGAGCTGTGCTCACTGGTACACACAATGTGGCACTTATTTCTGCCATCACCATGGAAGGATGTTTCTTCTTGATTCTATTTAGAATATTGTGAAGCTTATCTTAGCATTTTTTCTTGGGCTATATCTTTTATCCCTCTCAGCTACATAATATAGGTTTAATTTATGAGTTATATTCTTTCTAAATGATTTTACTTTTATCTTGTATGTGGGTGTGTGTGTACACAAGTGCATGTTCCTGCAGAAGTCGGAAACACTAGCTCTCCTGAAGCTGAAGTAACTAGTAGTTGAGAGTGGCTTGACATGGCTTCTGGGAATCCAACTGAAGTTTCCTCTACAACAGCAGTAAGCACACTGACCTGCTGAGCTATCTCTCCAGTCTCTTAGATATATTCCTATATTTTCAAGATGTTCTCAATGCCCTTGGGCTACTTTGTGTTTTTTCTATAAGCCTTGAGCATCCGGTGGCCCCATAGTCTACAATGTAGTATATGCCTGTTATAGTTTCTGGTCAATTAATGGGGAAATATTGCTGGCTTGGAATTTATCCTCAGTCTCACTAATTGCTATACAACAGTAAAATATGGAACTACCTCACTTATAATTTTATTTGAGAGTACTGATTATGTATGGAACTAAGATCTTACTCTTTAGTTAAGACTGGCTTTGAACTCCTAACAACCCTTTTGTCTTTACCTTGTGATGTGAGTGTAGGAGTGAACCCCGGCACCTTGTTTAGGATGCTATTTTTAGTGGTGTTTCATTTTTAAAGAGTTAGTTACAAGGACTTAAAGTTCTTGTCATACAGATCTTTCACTTGATTGGTTAGAATTGCACCAAGACATTTTATATTATCTGTGACTATTGCAAAGGATGTTGTTTTCCTCACTTTTTTCTCTGCCTGTTTATCATTTGTACAAAGGAGGGCCACGGATTTCTTTGAGTTAGTTTTATATCCAGCCACTTTGCCGAAGTTGTTTATCAGTGGAAAGAGTTCTCTGGTAGAATTTTAGGGGGTGCTTATGTATGTTATCATATCATCTGTAGGAATATCTTGACTTCTTCCTTTCCAACTTGTATTTCCTTGATCTTCTTTTGTTGTCTTATTGTTCTAGGTAGAACTTAAGGTACTATGTATTGAGTAGATACAGAGACAGAGGC
Organism: Rhynchomys soricoides; assembly: GCA_019843965.1. Classification (NCBI taxonomy): domain Eukaryota; kingdom Metazoa; phylum Chordata; class Mammalia; order Rodentia; family Muridae; genus Rhynchomys; species Rhynchomys soricoides. The sequence continues at coordinate 19,154,289 of JADRCH010000011.1, forward strand.
AGCTTTGGCTTGTCCCTGATTTCAGTTGTTTCATGTTTCTTTCTACTTAATTTGCTGTTAGCTATTGGCTTGCTGTATATTGTCTTTATTACACTTAACTATCTGCCTTGAATCCTTAATCTCTCCAAGACTTTTAACATTAGTGGGTGATGGATTTTGTCAAAGGCTTTTTCAGCATCTAATGAGATGATCATGTGATTTTTTTCTTTTGAGTTTGTTTCTAGTAGTTTATAGTAGTTTATAGTAGATTATGGTGATGGTCTTTTGCATATAAACCAACCCTGTATCAGTGGGATGAAGTCTTCTTGATCTTGATAAATGATGTTTTTGTTGTGTTCTTGAGTTTGGTTTGCAAGAATTTTATTGATTATTTTTGCATCAATAGTCATAAGTGATACTGGTCTGAAGTTCTCTTTCTTTGTTGAATCTTTGTGTAGTTTATATATCAAAGTCACTGTGGCTTCATAGAATGAATTAGGTCGTGTTCCTTCTGTTTCTATTTTGTGAAATAGTTTTGGGAATATTGATACTAGATTTTCTTTGAAAGTCTAGTAGAAGTCTGCAGTAAAACCATCTGTCCTTGGACTTTTGTTTTGTTTTGGAAGGATTTTACCAACTGCTTTTACTTCCTTAGGCGTTCTGGGACTGTTTACATATTTTGTCTGATCTTGATTTAACGTTGCTATGTGGTGCTATTTGTCTAGAAAAAATCACCCATTTTGTTTTGATTTTCCAGTTTGTTGAGTACAGGCATTTGAAGTAAGACCTAATGACTTTTTTTTTTTTTTAATTTTTATCAGTTTCATTTGTTATGTCTCCATTTTCATTTTGATGGGAATTGCATTGAATCTGTATCTTGCTTTGTTAAGCCATTTTTACCATGCTAATCCTATAGCTCCATGAGCGTCGAAGATCTTTCCATCTTCTGAGGTCTTCAACTTCTTTCTTCAGGGAATTTGATTATATTTCATTTTTTGTGTCTTTATTTTCACTTAATTCCAGGAAAAATTTTAATTTCTTTCTTGATTTCTTCTTTGACCATTGGAAAAATTTTAATTTCTTTCTTGATTTCCTTTTGGACCACTTATCATTCAGTGATGTGTTGTTTAATCTTTAAAAGTTGTGTTATTATTGTAGACTCATTTTGCTGTTCAGTTTATGTTGTGATATGCGTGGTCAGAAAAGATATACAGACTTACTTCAATTTTCTTCATTTTATTAAGATTTGCTTTGTTGTTCATTTGAAATATGTCATCTAGTGCTCTTCTCTGATCTTCTTCATGTCCTTACACAAGTGCAGCTCCCCCCTTAGGACTCTAATGGCAACAGTGTGTGTGACACGTTGTCTCTCAATTTTCTATCTTTCCTAATTTTCTTATTAATTTTTCACTGGACTCCTTTTAATCTAATTTCCTAATTTTCCATATTTGTTTATGTCCTTTATACTTCAAGAGAGTAAGTAATTTCATCTGGTTTTAATCAGTGATCCTGTTTACTTGTTTGTTGATGCTGTTTGTTTGTTTGTTTTTGTTTTCTCACTCTTAAGATAGTGTTCCTGTGGTCACATCAAGGTTTATTCTTGAACTTGAATGAAGGCAGTAAACTTCAGGCTTCTTTTGAATTCTTGCATAAATGGTCTACCTCAAAAAAGTCAGCCCAAAATCTTTGTTCTTCTACACATTTGTAAACAAAGAGGTGAACTTGCATACCTGTCCTTGTTGGTTGGAGGACAAGTGACTCTCTCCAAAGGCTGTTTTCTTGAGGTCGCTTGTGCATTAATCCATCCTCTTCACAGAAACGCTACACACAGTTTTCTTTAAGGAACACTTGTTTTTTCTACTGGCTAAGGGTTAAAAGTCTATAGGGTGTTATAAAGTCAGTACTAGACAAGAATGCAGGGGATAAAGCTTCCATCTACTTTAGTTAATCGTCTGTTCTATCTGAAATACTTGGACCATCTATTTTTGATCCTCATTAGGGAGCAGGACAGGCACACATGTTTCTAACACACTTCTTGAGTATCTTTGAGTAAAGTTTTTCCCACTAGTTTCCTTAGCCAGAATATCTTATTTGGTTTCTGTTTTCTAGCAATTGTTTAATAAAGTCTGCCTTCCCTTTGCTTTTCTGATTTTATTAACTTCTCTTCCCTTATTGTCATTTCACTGTAGTCTCTGATAGAACAGATGGGGGCTATGTGTGCTTAATCCATCATCTTAGATGGACATGTTTTGCTGTGTTAAAATCAATCAGAGTTCAGTCACTGACTAGTCTTTCGCAGCTATAAAGTCCAGCCTAATGCTGGCAGTACTCCTTTTCCTCTCCTTCCACTCCAGCCCTCACAGAAGCAGCATGTCTCATGCTCTTCCCTGTCCTCCCTAATCCTTACACAAGCAGCATGTCTCATGCTCCAAGGAAGATGTGCAAGAAGAAAGTCTCTGTTCTGAGTGAAAGCCTAACTTTTTCTAAGATCAAGACAAATTTATCTTAAAATAATAAAATCAAAGTGCTAAATGCCTTGTGTTTACAAAGCTAAAAAGTGATTCCTGGTTCTTTACTTCATAATTTAGAGTATAGCAATATAGACAAGGATGCAAAAATAACCTGGGAGATGAAGGAATTCCTTCCAGCACCAGGAAATATCACCAACCCGAGTCACTACCAAATACCCTCAGTTTAATCCTACCTTGTTTTGATAGGTCCTGCCCTTGTTAGTGGCAAGAAATTATTTTCTTCATTTTGTACAAATATAAAAGATAAGAGGAAAACAGCTTATCAAATTTGAGAGGGGAGGATGTGCCTAGAAAAGAGATCTTTAAGATGCATCAAAGATTTGCTCTTAGACAATGGATCAGATGATTGTTAGAAAAGTATCCTCAGTATGAGAAATCTTACCTATCTCACTTTTCCATGTAAAATATGCCTGCATCTTTGGGCAAGGAATCAAAACTATTCCTTATAAGAATTTCAGGGCATGTATTTCATACTTGTTCTTGCTAGTATACCACTAACATTTCCCCTTTTTGATTTACACATTCTGGCTGGACCTCTCAGTCCATAGTCAGATTGAATGAGACTACAAATCTTTAAGTACCTAATAAAGAAAACCATAGAATATTATTTCAAGGTTGTAAGGTAAAATGACAAAATTCATATAAAAGAACCAGATTCAAAATAAGTGTCCCGTGATTGAGGAAATTGTCATTTCCATGGTTGTATCCAACTATGCTTCTCTAATTCCTTTTATATTAGACAACTTATTCTCAAGCAAGAATTATTTGTGATCTCTTTTTTTTTCAAGGCCTATGGATGAAGAAACCATTTAAGCCCTTTAAAAGGAAAGCACCCATGTTGAGGACGGTGGTTCTGGGATGTGTATATTTTTCCTTTATAGTTCTTTGCTCCACTGTTTAGATCACTCTAGGAAGCAAAAACATGGGTATTTTGGTAGTATTACTGAATAACATTTAGAAAAAATGCCTTAAAATAATCTAAACAGCCCAGTATGATAAAGAATCAATGTTTTAGTAATTTCTGAGCAATGGATAAAGTACCCCTTCATAACTTTTTCTGAGAGAGCATGACAGTCTTGTAAAGAAAGACTTTCAACAAAAAACAAATAAGACTGAACCAATGTTGTTCAGATTCCTTCAGTGGTCAGCTCATTGTAATAGTCCTTTCAGAGCACTGCAGAATAAACCTGTACAAAACATCTTCAATATGTAACACATTTTCTTTATCCATTCATCAGTTGAGGGACTTTTATGTTGTTTACAGTTTCTTGCTATTACAGATAAAGCTGCTATGAACATAGTTAAGCAAGTGTCTTTGTGGTATAGTGTGGTATCTTTGGGGTATATGCCCAAGAGTTGTATAGCTGGGTCTTGGGGAAGAACTATTTCCCATTTTCCAAGAAGCTGCTAAATTGATTTCTAAAGTGGCTGTACACGTTTGCACTCCCACCAGCAATGGAGGAGTGTTTCCCTTGCTCCACGTCCTTGCCAGCATGTGCAGTCACTTGAGTCATTGATCTTAAACATTCTGACAGGTATAAGATGGAATCTCAGGGTCATCTTGATTTGCATTTCCCTGATGATTAAGGTCATTAAACATTTCTTTAAGTGCTTCTTGGCCATTGGAGATTTCTCTTTTGAGAATTTTCTGTTTATCTTTGTATCCCATTTTTAATTGGATCATTTTGGTTGTAGATGTCTATTTTCTTGAGTTTTTTTTTTTAATATATATATAAAATTTGGATATTAGCCCTCTGTCAGATGCATGGTTGAGGAAGAACCTTTCCCAATAAGTAGGCTGTCATTCTGTATTATTGACAGTTTCTGTGCCTTACAGAAGCTTTGCAGTTTTATGAGGTCCCATTTATCAATCATTGATCTTAGAGCCAGAGTCATTGGAGTTCTGTTTAGGGAGCTGTTTTCTGTACCAATGTGTTCAAGGCTATTCCCCATTTTCTCTTCAATTAGATTTAGTGTATCTGGTTTTTTGTTGACATCTTTGATCCACTTGGACTTGAGTTTTGTTCAGGGTGATAAATGTGGGTCTATTTGAATTCTTCTACATGCAGGCATCCAGTTAGAATAGCACCATTTGTTGAATATGATTTCTATTTTCCATTGTATGTTTTTGTCTACTTTGTCAAATACCAAGTGGCTGTAGGTACACGGGTTTATTTCAAGGTCTTCGATACAATAATTATCGATCTATCTCTTTGTTTTTATATCATTGCCATGCAGTTTTAATTACTATTGTTCTGTGATAGATCCACACAACGCAATACTCTTCAGCTATTAAAAAAACATGGCATCATGAATTTTCAGGCAAATGGATCGAACTTAGAATATCATCTTGAGTGAGATAGCCCAGAACTAGAAAAAAATATGGTACATACTCACTTACAAGTGGACATTAGCCATGAAGTGCTACAATTCAAAGAAACTGGATAACAAGGAGATCCCAGGGAGGATACACAAATCTCCTTAGAAGGAGGAAGTAAATAGTCATCTATCTATGGTGGATGGGAAGAAGGAACTAGATAAGAGAGGGGATAAGGACGGGGATAGAGATGGCAATCAGATGTGGGGAGAGGGACTGAGAAAGGGCTGAAAGTAGGAATCAAAATCGGCGAGGGACATCTCTGGTGACTAGCTGGAAGCCCGGGACAAGGAAGGATACGGGGAGCCTATGGAGGTGTCCCTACCTGATATCCCTAACAGAGGGGTATATACAGATTGAAGTGGCCACATCCTATAGGCAGACAGGACTTCCAGAGGAAGGATGGGGACATCAATCCACCCACAAAACCATCAACTCACAATTTGAGTTGCCTATAAAATGTGCAGGGATAAAGATGGAACAGAGACTGAGGGAATAGCCAACCAAGACTGGTCCAACTTGAGACTCATTCCATGGGAGAGAGCCAACCCATGATACTATTTGTAATACTCTGCTAGGCTTGCAGACAGGAACCTTGCATAACTTTCTCCTAATAGGCTTCATTAAGTAATGAATGGAAACAGATGTAGAGAACCACATCTAAATGTCAGGCAGACCTCAAGGAGTCTGGTGGAAGAGTTGGGGGTAGAATGTAGCAAAACAGAGTGATCAAGAACACCACAAGAAGACCTACAAAAGTCAACTATTCTGGGCCTGTGGGGGCTCACATAGCCTGGGCCATCAAACAGGGAGCATGCAGGAGCTGGACCTAGACCCTCTACACATTTATAGCAAATGTGCAGCTTGGTCGTCAGGTGGATTCCTTAACAAGTGGGCTGAGGGTTGTCTCAATGTCTGTTCCTCACCATTGGATCCCCTTTCCCATACCTGGACTGCCTGGTTGAGCCTCAGTGAGAGAGGACGTGCTTAGTTCTGCTGGGACTAGATATCTTAGGGTGGCTTGGTACCCAAGGGGCCTTGTCTGGTCCCAGTGGGAGAGGATGCACCTAAACCTGGCAGATACCTGATGTGCCAGGGTGGAGGGAGCCAACATCTCAAAGGAAAAGGGGTGGGGGGATGGTGAGAGAATCTCTTGGGGGACAGAAGGGACCAGAATCTGGAGTGTAAATAAATTATTAAAACAAAAAATATCACCAGGTTTTACACCAAACCCTGGAGTTAAAATAATCTCTTTTGTTAATGCAGTAAACAGAGGTCTGATTAAAGAAAGCCACTATCTCTTATTCAACAATTACAGAAGAATTGTCTCTAAGAACTGACCTTAGAGTAAAACCAAACAACTAAAAACAAATGTCATGAACAACATGTGCACGATGGTGCTAACAGTATATGTGTTTAATTCTGTTTAAGAGTCTGCATTTTATATGTTTAAACCCCATCAGAGAACCTGAGTGGTCCAAGGCATTTAATTCATTTCTCCTCCTGAGGCTCTCACCACACATTACCCCAACCCTCTATTAATTGCTTTTAAAAAGCTTGGTAAATGTCTTACCTCTGAGAAGCCAGGGTGATGGTCTCAAAAGGACTCACTCAGCATTGTTCTGCACTCTGTGAATTTTGGAAAACGCGTAACATGAGCCTATTATTACAAAATCATACTGGACAATATGTAGGACCTAAAATTGTTCCTCTGTACTTCCTACTTTCTCCCCACTCCTCCTAATGACTATGAAGCCCTAGCCATGAGGATCCTTTTTACTTTTTACATAGTGTATGTTTCTAGAATATCATGATGCCTAGATTTATGTTTATTTTTATTTTTTGTTTGACACCCTTTGCTTGGACACATGGTTTATGATGTCTTGTGTTTTTACGTGGCTCAGTTTCTCTTCATCAGACCATTAATTCATGAGTGTTCCTTCCTGTGTTTTTCTATTCACCCACTGGAAGACATGCTGATTGCTTCTTCAATGTTTTGATAATTATGAACAAATCCCCTGTAGGCACTCAGGAGCAGGCGTCCCTGTGAAAATAAGTTGCTAATGTATTTGAGTAATTACCAAGGAGCTGGTTGATGAGTAGAGTGGTAAAGTTATATTTAATTTTTTAAGAAGTAGTCAAAGTATTTTCCAAAGTGGCTATACCATCTTGAATCCCTTTTAGTAGTAAGCAGGAAGTTTTAATGCTTTAGGGAATTTTTGTTTTAGATTTGTGTTATTTGAATAGTTATACAGTGATATTTTTTGAATTTGGATTTTTTTCTTTTTTTTATTGGATATTTTCTTTTATTTATATTTCTAATGTTATCCCCCTTCCCAGACCACCCCCCCCCCCCCGGAAACCCTCTATCACATCCTCCCTCCTCATGCTTCTGTGAGGGTGTTCCTCCATCCACCCACCCACTCCCACCTCCTCACCCTCGAATTCCCCTACACTGGGGCATTGATCCTTCACAGGACCAAGGGCCTTTCCTCCCATTGATGCCCAACTAGGCCTTCCTCTGCTACATATGCAGCTGGAGCTAAGGGTCCCTCCATGTGTACTCTTTGGCTGGTGGTTTAGTCCCTGGGAGCTCTGGGGGCTCTGGTTGGTTGATAGTTGATATAGTTGTTCTTCCTATGGAATTTTCTAATGATCTATGATGCTGAACATATTTTGACACGTATGTTTTCCTTGTGCTTATTTGCTTTGGTGACAAGTTATCATATACATAAGTATATATTTTTAAATTGTTAAATTGGATTGTTAATTTTCTTGTTGAATATTTTTAATCTGTTTTTATATCAGATTTTTTTTTTCAGTAGACTTTTTTCAGATTCATTCCTGTAGCATATGATATGACTTTTCACTTTGTTGATACTGGCCCTCAAGAAGAAGGAATTTAAACTTTTAATAATATCTAATTTAGTAATATGTATACAGCTAAATCTAAAGTTGCTTTAGTCCTCTTTATTTAATAATTATAATATATATTATGTCATGGTATATACTATGTGTAATACATTAAAAGTATATGTACTTTTATAAAGTTGTTGTCTTGGGGTTGATCCCAGCCTGATGAATGTGAGCAAGCTTTCTGAAGCCTCTTTACTTCTCATGGAGTATTCTAAATATAAAGCTTGCTTAAAATTCATCCCTGGTTCATCTTTTGTAGTTAGGATCCATGTTCCCTTTCATATACTAGAAACATCTTTCTCCCCTACCCACTTCTTGCCATCTACTTTGTCTTTATCCAAATTCCTGTCATTGTTGTTGTTCTCAGCAGAGAAAACTGGTTTAGGAAAGATGATTATAACATCCTCTTGTTAAATAAGCCAACTTATCCTTTGTATCCTTGTTAGGCATGGCCATCACAAATATGGCTCCAAGGACCTGCAGATGCACAAGCTGCATATTCAATAACAATATAAGGATATGCAGCAGGACAGGTGGTTTTTGTTACCATCTGTACTGTTCAAATAATATTGTTTTCTTTATAAAAGAAACACCAGCTACTTATTAAGGGAACAGCTCATGAGAAGACTGGAAGGTCTGATTAGAAACTCTAGTTATCAATCTAAAGATGGAAGTGTGTAGGCTCTCCCAAGAACCTTTAGTTCTTCATAGCAAATCTTATATGAGAAAATATTTCTATATTATTGCAAACCGCATTTTCCTCTCTTATGAAAATGAAATACATATAATATCCAGATTCAAATTTTATAAATATCACTTAATATAATTTATACCCAAAAGTTTTGCTCTAACTCCAAAGATTTAGAAATACAAGTTGTAAAAATATCTTACACAAAATTATTTGTTAATTCAAAAGTTTTTCAACACTTAATTTTTAGGAAAAGGAAGTTTGGCTATATTCTGAGCTATGGCTTGTGTCCATTCAGGATTGGTAAGATACAGTTACCAGTGACTCTGTACTCTGAGCTATGGCTTGTGTCCAGAACAGGGTTGGTAAGATGCAGTTACCAGTGGCTCTGTGAGAAGCACTCACCCTGGATCCCATTGGGGATAGCATACAACAAGACTTGACTCCAAAAAACTATTACCTTCATAAAGTCCAACCCCCTTCACCTCTGCTAACAAATGGCTCATTCATTTGGATCTAAAGAAAGAACTTCTGAATTAGACTCCAAAGGACTCCTAAGCTTCACCTTGCCCTTGGTGATTTCTGCAGGGTAAACCGAGGTGTGTGCATCTTACATCACACCTGACCCTTTCTTCTTATGTGTCCTGCTTTGCTTCTCTCCCTATTATACTATCGATTCCAATGACCTTCACTAATTACCTCCCCACTTGTTTTCATCCATCTTGGAGGCCACTTTTTCTTCAACACTTAGGAGTCAAATGAGAACAAAGAAAAAACAAGGAGTAACAGTATTATTCCATATAGCCTCTAAAACTAGAAGTCATTGTGGCTATCCAGGGACAATAATAAGGTTCAAGTCTCTACCACATGGGGCTGATAAAATGTGGGTATATTGTGCAGTCCTCCACTTAGCAAAGCACATCTCAGGGAATCTAAATGTCTAAACGGCTTGACCCATGCTCACTCTCCTTGTTCACCATCCACGGTTATAAGTTGCCTACACCTTATGTTAAGTCACAGTCTATTCAAGAACAGGACTGGGTGTCATGGAATTGAGTCCCCATAGCAAGCCATCCTCATTCACAGAGCTATTTTCAGCAACATCTGTTCTGCTTTTGGACACCATCTGACCTCCCACTCTGTGATAACTTTTCTGTTTTATTTATTTATTTTTCCTTCCATGCGTACTATTCTCATAACTATCTGGATGAAACATCTTTGATGATTTACCAAATATATCTTAATCATGTTTTATGATAAAAACCCTTTAGCCATTTTCTGGACATTCCTGTATTCAGTATCTATTATTTGACAGCAAGTTTTCAGAACAACCATGATAAATATATTGTTTTCTGAGTCTGTGAATACACTCTGTGTTGCAACAATATTACCAAAAGCATGTATTCAAAGGGTAGGATGAAGTTAAGTGCAGATAAGAGTGTATCATTAAGGCACAAAGCGACTTTGCATTGCTAGTGTAACATAATGAATGATAGAAAAAAACCCTCCTGCCAGAGTCTTTGTTATTCCCCATAAGAACATTCTTAAATTGTCTTTCAACCAGAACTAATGTATATAATAAAAAATGCAGTGGCAGTGAGGTTGGCAACTGTGTCTTAATGAATATGTGCTGAGGAAAACGTGCGTAATTGACAGCATTGGAAAATCTAAATCTAGTAGCAGATACAGCTCCAGACGCTCACCCAGACCCTCTCTACTGTCCCTCTGGACAGGCTGGGTTTGACACATGAAAAGGCAATTAAATCTGTTTAGCTTGTGCAGAGATGAGGATACGGCTGTGCTGGGTCTCCATAAAGACAGGCATCAGATTTATTTTCTTTTTGTTCTTTTATTTATTTATTTTTTAGAAAGATTTTTCTTTTTCTTTCTTGGCAATAGAATCTCTCAACTGAGATATTGGTTTTCCTAAAGGTGTCACTCAACCAGAGAGTGTTTTTCAGTCCTGCAAGAAAATTTAAAATGCTTCTGTTGATGGAATAAGTAAGAACACAGGAAAAACCTTCTCACCCATTTAAATTGGCATTATGGTCTCAGCCTGAAAATTCACGATCACCCCATTCTCCTCAAAGGTTCTTTGCAGGTCATCTGGCATATAATCCAGAGGACTGCTTGGAGTTCAACTTGGATCTCTATTTTGCCAGGAGATGGGAATCAAGCTGGGGGCAAGGTGCTAAATGAGAGAGTTATTCAGTACACTGACCAGCACGGGCTTCTGGAAGTTATTACAAAAGATGCATTGAAACCACTAGCTCAGTGCACAGCGGTAGGCGAGGAGGGCAGGGAGGATAATAGTTGATGTTAGGAGCAGGAGAAAAGGAGTGGTTTGATCATTTCTCTACAGTTTGGCTTTTCATCTGTCCCACAGCAATCTAAGAGATCTGTATTATAGAAAATGTACAATCACTGGCAGATGATGTAATATACACCACCTAAATAACTATAGCTGACCAGGTCCTATAAGGAAGGAGACAGGCTTTTCTGATGGAAGGAGGTTAATTAGAAAACAACAATAATAACAATAGCTACAGTGTCTGTAACCATGCTCCAGAGACAAACAGGACCACAGGACAGTGAAACATATTGACACATTTAGCTAGCATTGTACCATTTTTTTTTTTTTTTTTTTGCCAAAAAAGAGAAACTCAGATCAGGGATATTAAGGACCTTTCAAGGTCACAGTGCCTGCAAAGAGATAATCTGAATTCTAGAACCCTGCAGACACAGAAGTGCAGGTCCCTCATCTCCAGGGATTGGTGCAGTACTCATTTCCATAAGTAGAGTACTGAAAACTTTTAGAGTGAAAATGACTGGAGCCTTGTGCAGTCCTTGAATTTAGGGGATAAATACGTAGATATAAGTATGCATATGCCTCTTGATCTGCTGTGGGATTACATCACCATAACACTAGTGTAATCTGAAAATGTGCAAGTAGAAAAGGCATTGAATAGTCCCAGCTTGTAGAAAATCACTAGGCAACACAGAATGTTGCAAAATGTTTGACCTCGTGCTGGATTAGCTGAGTGGCAGTCCTGCCTTGTCCCAGCCAAAACTTGTTACTCTAAAAGCAAACTGCACTACATTACACTAGAAATAGCATCAGTACAATAGCAAATCTGGAAAATAGATCCTTTGGAACTCAGGATTCTCCGCAGCATAGTAAGGTTAAAAACATTGTTATTGTAACCAGAGAAAGTAAGGGACATCTGTATAGTTCATAAAACTAAGGCATGTTATCATTGATTTCCCATTAGAACTCCATGCCTTTCTAGTCCTTCTGTGGCAACTTTTAGAAGAAATAGTTTAGTTTTAGGGCTCCAAGGGTTTTAGAGGTATAGAGTCTATGACCATTATGGTGGGGTGCAAGGATAGGGCATGACAGCAAGTAGGCAGGCATGGTGCTGGAGCAGGAAAGCTCATACCGTATTCAAAGTTAGGAGGCAGAAAGAGATAACTGGGAATGGTGTGGGTTTTGGAACCAGAAATCCCAGCCCCCAGTGACCATCCCCAACATGACCACACCCTAATTCTTCTCAAACAAGTCTGTCAACTGGGACACAAACATTTAAATATATGGGGCCATTATCATTCAAACACTACAGGCTGACTCTACGTCTGGAGATGAAAAATGTTCAAGGAAGTATTCAGATCAGAGACTTGAACCTTGCTAAAGAAAGAACTCAGACAATTTGAAGAGATGCTGCTGGCACAGGAGATAGAAACTTTAAGCAAACTTAAATATGCTGTGCTAAAATGCACCAAATTCACTTCAAGACACGGATACATAAATATCATCTGAAAAATGAAATATATCAATTGTCTTTGGAGCCATCATGAATATCACAAAAGCTAGTCAATAAAATGAAGAACTGCTTATTGATCATGCATTGATTACACATATCCATCCATGAGCAGCATGTGCAGAAAGTAAGCCGATGAGATCTGCTCATAGGAGCTTTCCAGAAATAAAGAGAAAGAAGAGCAGAATGTCATAAACCTGTGGGGTTGGAGAGCTAACTTGGGTAAAGAGTGCTTGCAGGTGACCCAAGCTCAGTTCTCCCCTCTCACACTAGGCAGTTAACTCTCCTGCAACTCCAGCAGCCTGTCATCTGACATACTATTCGTGTCTCCACAGCTGCCGCTCTCCACTCAGAGATAATAAAGAATTAATTTAAAGTCTCATAAATCTGTAAACTTTATGAGCCTATGGCACCTGAGATGAGAGCTGATGACATCTAATTAACACACCATAAAGAGAAATATCTACCTCACATGATGCCCTGTGTGGGAAGAACACAAGCCTTGTGACATCATCTGTGTTAGTGAGGGGTTCCCATGGCATGAGAACCATAGCATGGATGTATGAGGATTACTGTTACTGCAATTGGTCACATGATTATGGAGGCAAGAAAATTGCACTCTCCTGTGCTTGCAAGCTGTGAACCATAAAGGACAGTATTAAAATCCTGTTTAAAATCAAAAGTTAAATGCAGTACAGATACACAGAGACCAAAGATACATTTCCAGTTAAATGGAGGAACCATGAACCTCTTCTACTTCACCCCAGAGGTTTACTCTCCCTGTGGGTACTTGTTTTCATTGGTAAGCATATTATAAAATATTTCTTACTGCTTGAGAACTTCATACATGTGTGTTGATTAAACCCACACCCTATTCCCTCTCCAAATCTTCCCATCATGTTTTCTTCCCATTTTCAACTGTTCTATTTTAAACCCACTGAGTCTGCTTAGTAATATGTGTGAATAAACTCCTAATGGAGAATGAATAGCCAAGTCAAAGGATCCTGGGGTTCTTTACATCCTTCTTTGCCTGTGACTTTAGCATTTCTGATGTCAGTTAACCCTGATTTAAAAATAGTCAAAACAGAAACAACAGTAAATGTACCTGTCTTTGCTAACTTTAACCAGAGAGTATGTTGTCTGTCCTTTGTACTGACCGCATCATCATCATCTTTACTGAACATGTAAAAGTTTTGTTTGTCTTATACTCATTTTCTGAACAAAACACAAATAGCATTTTAAGATCACATGGGTCTTATGAGTAATGTAGGCTTGTCTAGTGCCCAAAAAGTCCAGAAGAGGGCATTGCACCTCCTGGAACTAGAGCTGCAGGTATGTGAGACCCTTCATCTGAATGCTGGGATTCAAATCCAAGTCCTCTGGAAGAACATGATTAGTGTTCTTAATCATGAAGTCATCTTTCTAGCCATTGGCCCGGTAAGTCTTACATGACAAATTTTTTTATTTTGATCTTGAAAGATCATTTTTTCAGCTAGTCACACAGAATGTTAAAACTCCTTAGAACTCTGGCACTGAGTTACTATGTGCTGTCTATGTTGAGGGAGTCTATGCTGATCAACTTTGTGCTCCTTCTGCCTTTATTCAAACCTTCCAGCCTATAGATGCATGTGTGATCTACATTTCTGTCTGTGTTTCTTAGACTATTCAAGTGTTTCCTGAGTGGAGCCCGTCTTCTTGTGGGTCTTGCTTTGTCCATCATCTTCAGAGTGCTGGGAGAGGCGTTACACAGTAAGTGGAAATGGTGGTCCTGAAGACTCTCATCTTTATCTTGTAGGGCAATGTGCTAATTCCTCCAAATGGAACATAAAGCTTTTCATAACTATAGATTGAAAAACTAGGAAATACAGGGAACAACTAACTTACTTATACCATGGGAATGCAACTAACAAAGCTAAACTGTAAAAAATGAAGAAAACTTTAGTATTTTCTTTTATATTTAACTTAGTGTAAAATGAGAGTTATAAAAGTTCAAACTATCTATCTACACATTTTAACATTAAATTCTACTTATAATTTATTTATATTTTTGTACTTTATTTAAAGCTATCTATGTATGCTTAACTATAATACCAAAGCTTACCTGTGCATACATGTATGTTCTTTCTGGGTGTGTTTATTTCTCCAAGAATGTGAACATGTATGCATGCATCTATTTCTCTTTCTCTCTCTCTCTCTCTCTTTCTCTCTCTCTCTCTTTCCTCTCCAGTCTAACATCTAGAGATTTAGAGAGAGTAGAGAAAGTAACACAAATAAAATACATATAATGAAAATACACACAAAAGGATGCGACATATGTAAGAAAAATTTAATTTGTAGAGTGCACTAGCTATTTATTGATGTTTATGGGCCATTTTTCTCTACTTGCAAATGCAACTATGGTTTTTCATTATAAATCTAGAGACAGACAGACTGAAAGATTACGGATAGACATGTCTATTTTTTATTTAAATAATACTGTGCTTGGATGCTTGGAAATGGACAGGATACAATCTGCTATAGTTCATCACTGGAGTGGATTGTTCCTCCAAAAGAGCAACACTCATTATTGTCATAACATGAGTCATGTGCTATGGGCAGCTAAGCAAAGTGTCTAGGGAGGCTGGGCACATTGTGCAAAGTCCTTAACCCATGCCTGAAAGATTTATCAGAAACATTTAGCTTAATATGTTATAGAATATGACTTTATTTGCTTTTGTACATTCTTAAATTATTCCATAATATCCAAATCTACATCAAGTTTACAAGGATGGAGGTATGCTTTATTTATTAACCAGATCCCAATATTGGAATGATGTATAACTATAAGCAATGCAAGCCACCTCAGGAGGATTTAGTCACAGACGTGCCAATTAAGAAACCAATTCACAGCTATATTATAATTAACCTGCTTATACCCAAGAGAATCATTAAACTAAACCCACTGTTTAAGATTGAGAAGTCCAGAGCTATGGAGCCCTTTGTGATTAACAAACAGAGATCATGGCTTAAAAGTAGATGTTTAGAGTGCAATGACTCACTTGGTAAGCTACAACTTTAGAAGGGATCCACTCTGCAGTTTCTTTAAATAAATATCTCTTTCCTGCATTGATTTGAATTGATTTACACACATTTGACTAAAATGCAAATATTCTTGAGCTCACACAGATTATGAATCAAATTGTAACCAAAACATTAAATTCAAAATGTGCCAGTAATGTACCTGAAAAGTTCTGTGCGAAATACTGCAGCACCTTTGAGAAAATCTACAGTTAGAATCTGCATCCGGCTCCAGCCTGTAGTCATGTGTGACTTGTGGAATTTGAAACTCAATTCTTTCTGTGTTAAAGGCTCTAGAAGAAGAGAAATAACAGAAGTCCTAAGAGGGAAGAAGTGTGAAAAATTCAACATCTAGTTATTTGCCGATTCTTAAGAAAGATTCAGACACCCTAGATTGTGTGTCTCTCTTCTATTCTTAACACAGTACAGAAAATAGACTTTATAAATGGAAAATTAGAAGGTCCAGGGAATTGTTTGAGAAGATGGGGTAGCAGTAGGGAAAGAAGGCATGTACTGAGACTCGGGAATGGGGTATATATTTGTAATTCTCCCTCTCAGATTTGGGAGAAAAAGAAGGGTCAAGGGAGTCTTAGAAATTTTTAGCTTGACCAGTTGAAAGGGAAATTCAACTTACTAAGGAAACCAGATGGAGGAAGTGTTAATGTGAATAAGAAAAATTCTATTACAGCCATTGCAAGTGTGAAATGCCTGGTAAGTGTAAAGTGAGGTGTTAAAGATGATTACATCTGTGACTGGTAATATTGACTGTCAATTTGAAAGGTTCTAGAGGTACCTGGGAGGAGAACCTCTGAGCTTGTATGGGAGGGAGTTTATGGATTGGGATATTGATGAGTGAAACTCACACTGAATGTGATGAGCAACATTCCACAGACTGAGTAAAAGTTGAGCTGAGAAGTTTTCCTCATCCCCCTCTGCTTCTTCACTGTGAATACTGTCAGTCTGTCTGATGCACTCTGCAGCCCCCATGACATGCCTTCATGGACTGCACACTTAAAACATGAGCCAAATATATATCTCCCTGGTGAAGTAACCTTTATCAGGCATGATGCCAAGTACAGATAATATTAGCATGCAGTTAAGACTTGCAAAATAAATCTATACTTTTACTAGTTCTAGACATTTAAGAGTGTTCAGAGACTGAACATTAGTGTGTGTGGTGTGTCTATTTGTGTTTGCATGTACAACCATTTAAACACAGACAGTGAAGAACTGAGAAAATTGAAACACACATTAGAAGTTGTAGTAGAAAAGATTGAGCATGAATAGTTTGTAATGTCCAAAGTATTGCTCAGTGTGTTGTGTCTCAGAAATCATGGGAAGAAGTATTTCTAGAAGGGCAGACTCATAACCATGCTCTCAACTCTTAATCTAAGGAAGAAGTGAGACATTGGATGGTTAGTTCATGTGACAGCATTAAGCCAGCTGCTGGCAAAGTTGGAAAGTTCCTTTGTGATATGCTCAGATGCACTTTGTTCTATGTTAATTGACAAATGGTTACGTGTTTCTTTATAAATCATAGTCCAATACTATCTCATTTTATTGAAAACTTCCTCCTTTCTGGTACCCTTAAGACTCAGGTCAAATACTGGCTTGTTCTCAAGTGGTTCCAACTGAGAGCTTGTCTGGTCCTGGCTGTACATCAATCTCCAGGGAAGTACTGGTTTATTTCAGTCTTTTGAATTTAGATAACATATCATAGTCACAGTAGGGGGTGTGAGTCACATTGAAAGCTTAGGAAACAAATGCTGTGGTTACCTGTTGATCAATGGGAAAACACAGAGAAAGTAAATGAGACTAGAGATGCTGTCCTGTCTCTCTCCATGCATCTGTTTGGTTCAAACAGCTGATATTACATAAACCCCGAAGCTAAGAATATCTGTGATTTCTTTTCTAGAGCTATAGAGGTACAGGTAGCCTGAAAATATCAGTTTACCTTCATGTTCCGTAATTTTTGGTTTCTTCGAAGTTACATAGTGAATAAACTTATTCTGGTGGTACACTTACTGACATCAGCATTACAGCCAGGAGCTGAATGATTGGCAGCTCAGACTGAGCTAATAATGATGATCTCTCCAATGAACTTAAGGGTGGCTTCACAGTAGTGGATTCAAGAGGTAACTGAAAACAAATCTGTCCCTGAGAATCCTGTCTGGCCCTCCAGGTAGACTTTCCAAATGTCTCCCATGAGCCTGCTTTATTAAGGGGGATGCAAGGGTATTGCAGTCGACCTCATGACTTGTCCTTTTCCATCTGTATACCTTCCTTATTTAGCTGTTCCCATCAGAAGAGGAAAACACACTTTCCAGCTATGTAGGCTGGATCTTCATAGGATGGTCACTCAGACCTCAACATACATCTCCCTCTGCCTCTGGGTTCTGAATCTTACTGTTCTTTGTGCACCACTGCTGCTCATCCACAGCAAAGGTCTTGTCCTGGTTATGCATTAGTTTGTGAGCAGTGCTCTCAGTTTTCTCGGTTATGATTTACTTTCTGCATTCTTGTATGATTCTCCCCAATATATATTATGAGGAACAAATTGTAAATTATATTTTCCTACATGTTTTGCAAAAGTTAACTAGAAATTGTGTTCACCAAAAGAATTGTCTAATCAGTAATGTGTTTTCTGATCCTTGTTGATTTATTGCTGAATATACAATGAAATGATTCTCAGAATAAGATAGATATACTATTTTTACCACCTAGAAAGTAAGAACATGGAGACAAAAAAAAATCACAAAAAGAAACACAGATTAACATCCACTAACAAATCTAAAGTGCGTAAATGACTGAGACACGTTTGTAAAATATACTAAGAACATTGTAAGTAAACTCAGATGAGCTGAGAGTAGTTCAAGATGTATTACAGACGTGAAAGAGCATCCACTGCACAAGGTGGCTTAGTAAAATGCGATCCCATCACTGTTTTGCTCAGACTCCACTGACAGGGCTGTCGTTGTACCAAGGACCACATTCTGTTGATGGAGTTGTTTCAAGAATGAGGAGACACTAATATGGTTAAACAAGTCACATAATGCAGATAGATTTAAATTTCTCTATCAGTATTCTGGGTATCTGCCCTTGCCACATGTGACCTGTTTTATGTTGGTGAGAGAAAGCTACATCTACTGATATAACTGAATCAAAGGACAGCTCCTTCTCAGCTGTCCTCATCAATAGGTAAGGTGAAAAGACCAATTCAATACGATGCAGTGATTTTTTAATATTCACTCTCTGGGTCTGGACCTGGACTAAGTGCTAATAAAACAGAGGTTAGGAGGAAATTGTGCTGGTTTTCAAGATGGGAAATGAGGTAGAAGATACATTTAATGCTCAATTTCAATACCAAGGGGCAAGTGCTGAGGGGTATTATACATGTGAAGGAGCCCTGATAACAAGCATCTAGTATTGATTTAGAGAACTAGGGAGATGCATTAAGTGTGGTATTTGAGCTGCAATGACCAAAAGTGATGTGAAATTAAGGAAACAAGGGTATTGCCCAAGTGCTCAAGACCTAAGCACATATTAGATAAACTACTGGGGAATACTAGGTAGGTTTGAGAAAGAAGATTTTGACTTTATTTAGAGAAAAAGCCTCACTATTGGTTGGGAGCTGAACACAAACATTGTTTTCCATGAGAATGGTATTCAAGAGAAGCCACTGAATTATTTTGAATAAAGGGAAAAATATGACTTTTTTTTTAAGACGACAGTATATGCCAGATGCTTAGAAACTCAGAAATGCGTAATTTATATGTCAAATTGTTTATCATTAACTACTCTATGAATTAATCCTCTGTGTTCATGTTATGATAAAAAACAAATGTATGTATATTCATCAATTTGATGCAAAATTTCTAAACTTTGAATTGATGGTTTATTTAATGTTGGAAGTATATTAATGTTTTATATATTAATCAAAAATGATGTAAAATAATTTTTTATAAAAACAAAAGAAAGAATTGCCTATAAATCTGTATTTTTGTTAGAGATAATAAGTTCTGAAATATTATTTTTATCTGAATTTATCAATTGTCCAGGTGATCCAGGTTTAGACTTTGTCATTTCCCTTGGATGTGTTTGTGATTAAGTTGCTTAAACTTTCTGGCTCTAATTTCACGTCTATAATCGGGTATGAACACAATGCCCTTAAACAAGTGGAAGATTAAGTGAACTGTACATTATTCAATGCTTGGCACAGTGCCTGAGACATTTCACAGGATCAGCAAATACTAATGAAAACAGTTGAGGCTTGTGACCTTCCATAGCATGGTTCTCATTAGGTTTTCTTTGTCTTCTGCTTTCATGGGTTCTTGTTCAGAAAAGTTGACAATCAGTCAAAAAAGCTGAAGGTGATAGAAAGAACATATACAAGGGCACCTGGATTGTATGTGTTTCCCGGATATCTGAGAACCATCAGAGGAAGTGGACACAGTTCAGGGAACTCATGGTAGAGGTGGAAATAGGAATAGTTGGAGAATGGAGTGGGGTTCTTTGAAATGCTCCTTCCTGGACATGGCAACTTAATACCACCTGTGGTTACCTTCTCCTGACCTTTACGATATAAGGCCTATAAAGTCCCAATGGAGAAGAGGCTCAGAAGGCCCCAAACCTAATTGAAGGGCTTGTGGCAATTGATACTGTTGGAGACGGATTGATTCTTGGGAGTAGGGCCACCTATAAGATGCTCAGGCTCTAGTGAATAGGAACAGTTATTAGGAGTAAGTGGGTTACAGAAATGATGAAGATATAGAAATGAGACAGGGACACATCAGGGCAGTGCAGGGGGTGTGGAAGAGGAGAATATGTGGCTGAAAATGCTTCTCAACATTTTAGAGCAATGACCAAAAAACTGATGAATGTACTCTGCTAGCTTCTGCCATAGCTCTGCACCATCCAAGAAGAGGCTGAGACTGTCTGTCTGTGGGATCATTGCCCTCACATACTAGCCCATCAACTCTGTCTCTCTAGCTGTGTGGCGTGTCCATTTGGTGAAAAGAGATGTTCTCCCAGCTTCACACACTGCCTCTGTCTTCTGCCCACCAGGTCCATGCTCAGGTTTTGGAGGATGGCAGCTGTCATTTTTTCCCCCTTTATTTAAGTTGGAAAACAATTTATGCTCCTTATGTATTATCAAGAAAAATAAAGTTAAAATATTTGATACTTTTAATTGTTTAGATTTATTTGTTTGTTTTTTGTGTGTGTGTGCACGTGTGCATGTGTGTATGCATGTGTGTGTGTTCACATCTGTACACATGTATCGCCACAGTATGAAAGTGGGTGTCAATTCTCTCCTCTCATTGTGTGGGTCCTGGAATAGAACTCAGGCTGTCAGGCTTGACAACAAACACTTTTACATACTGAACTTTCTCATTGGCCTATTGAATACTTCTCATATTTCTCTTGGCCATTCATGATTGTCTAGGTCATTAGATAGATAGTACATTGTTTCCTTTTTCAGACTCCTTTTTCTTAGGTATCTCACATTCCTACCCATGTGCTAGCCCTAAGTTGTGATCCTTCTTTGATGTCATTACCTTCTCCTGTTCCCTTCTCAGACGGGCCTGGTGTCAATCTACACAGTGACACAATAAACAGTGTGATGCACATTTCCAAATCACATAGCACTGACTGAGCTCTCGCTGATGGAGAGTCAAGTGAAGACAAAGAACGTTGTTGTAGGCCAAGGTAAAGTTTATTGACTGACTACAAATATAAACATTTATTGTAGTATAGAACTAGATCTTTAAACTTCAGGCAGTCAACACCATTGCAAGTGTAGTCTGGTCTTTTTTTCCTTCATGTAGGAATTTATCTACCATTTACAAGATTATATTTTGATACCTTTCCATCAGTGGCTTTCTACCTTCGGTGAATCAGAAACACATGAAACTCTGGTGTCCTTGGAGCTGTGAAAACACAGGTGACTGTTACATTGCTTGACCCAGAACCAATGTGAATAGGACAGGTTCTGAGAACTAGAACATTTGGAAAATTCAAATAGTAGACAAATGTACTTACATTAGGAAAGTGTTTTTGGTGTCTTTTATCTGCTTCTCTTTGTCTTTGATCTAGTACTTCAGAAAAGGGGTCTGTGTAAGAGATCACGGAAGCATCTAGAGAAGAAAGTCAGTGTTGGGACATCAGCAGGGGCCGTAGAAAAGCATGGGGAGAGTGAAGTTTCAAGTTGTCTGCATGTGGGGAGACTCTGGCATGTGAACTGCACCAAAGATCTAAGTATTATGTTCTTCTCAGCCATTATTACATGTCTCAGAAAAGATAATTTCAGATTGCTCCATACATAGGCTGAAATGTTTTATCATCCTTGAACATTCTCATTGTGAAGCACTTATATCAGCAGAACATGTCTGTTCATCTTCTTGTCTCAGTGGCTCCTGGTTTTTACTTCTTTGAGTCTGTCCACACCATACCACCATCTACTCACTGTTCTCTATCGAGACAGGCATACTGAGTGGTTCACACACCGTGGTCTTCTAATTGTACCACTTCACTTAAAATCAAAACCACTGTCCAATTGGATTATTCCACCACCTCTATGGGTAAAGGCAGCAGCACATGCCCTAGCAAGGCCAGAGCGTGAGTGAAGAATCAGACTGGAGAACTATTTGAGCTAACCCTTCTACAGTGTTGGCTAGAAATCATCATGTGAACAAGAAAAAGCTGTCAAATAATGATTAAAAATAGCATATAATAAAGTTATCAGATTTGGGGGCCTTTGCAGAAAATAAAATCAGATGAGGCCAGTATAGAATTCCAAGAACCTCTAACCATGAAAAGCTTTTAAATATTGTTAAATCTAGAACATTACTGTTTCATGGCACAGATCAAATATCTAGGATTAGTACCATCCCATAGGTGATACAGTTCAGGAGTCTTCATTTCTTACCCATTTTTATGATAAATGACTGAAACATTTCTAGGTAAATGATACCAATACCTGTCCTGCATTAGATCTGGACTGACAAGATGGCTGAGTGGATAAAAGTGTTTATAGCCATGACTGAAGGACTGAGTTTCATTCCAGGGACCACATATGTGTATAGACATACACAGAGAGAGAGAGAGAGAAAGAGAGAGAGAGAGAACTATTATATAAAATAAATGCAATAGATTTAGCATTCCTAGAATTGTCATTTTAGAAGAAAGCTTTGTTTGAACCGGACACCAGATTTAGTGACTTATATAGATTTTCAGTTTTTACTCTGTGAGAATCATTTTTAAACTCTTTCTATGCATTTTGATATTAGTGAGTGAACAAGGGGATTGAAAAGAGAGTATACTCCAAATTATGCAATGATAAATTGTAGAGATGTTGACCAGGCATCATTGACTAATATTGTATTGTTGACAATACAGACAATACTGACTAATTCTAATACATGTATAGTACTCTATGGTAAGGGCAGAGTCCAGGAATAAACACAACTAAGTCTCTTAGCTCAAAGTTGTTTTCATCCTGGTACTTTGAGTCTGTTCAGCATACACTGGATAACAGTGAGTGGAAAGCATAGCCAGTGAACTTCTTAAGAACAAAGACACTGTCATATTTGCTATGACTCCTCACTACTTGGCAAAAGTACTCACATACTGAATGTGTTTGATTAGCATCTTTTGGGTATATTTGAAGGAGCATAAAATAAATAACCGCAGAATCAAAGGAAACAAGAAGGCAGAAACATACATATTGAAAAATACAAAGCTATATTCAAGTGCAAAACTAACACATATTATGAATTTCAAAAGAATAAAAACTCCCTATGTGAATGAGGAGATTGAGCTGAGCCTGAAGGAGAAGCGGCATTTGAGTGGACTTTGTAGAGCAGGACAGTTTTATTTATTTATTTTTTTTTCAGGTTTGTTTTAACAAGTGAATGTTAAGATGAGTCTTGCAGTACAAAGAGATGAGGAATGACCACAGACATGCCAAGCAGAATCATTCCGAGGTTTTATATGGATTAATATGCAATTGCATAATTCATAATTTTATACTGGAGACTGCACTGGTGTGCAGATTATATCAGACAATGTTAATCGGTAGTGTTAGCAAAATCCACAATGTGAAGAAAAGATTTTGAGGATTTGAGTCAGCTGATAAACTGCAAACCAATTTGAAAAAAAGAATCTTTTTGCTATAGTGCAAAGATAATTTGATTAAAAACTAAGATACTTGAAATCAGTCATATTATTGGATGATTTAATATAGCCTTATCTATTTGTTGACTAAATAAACCTCACTCCTCCTGGAAGGGCTATTAACCAAAAGACTATAAACTGTAGAGCAATGTCTACATCTGCACATGAAAGAATAGCTACACACACTTAGGTGTTCAGAGAAATGTCTCTCAGTCACAGCCACCTGTTGGTATGCTAACAGACAAAGGTAATGCTCAGGAAACACTATCACATTACACATAGTCACAGTCAAGCAGAGTTCAACACCAAAATGAGTATTTACTTTGGGATATAAAATTTTATTTTATTAAAAAATTTCCTCTCCATGAGAATTACATGTTTCTTTCCTTTTTAATTGTTTTTTCCTTTAGTCTTATAGTTTTTCACTGACTGTGGTAGTCAATAAACATTTATTAAGCCTATGACTGCCCAGCATGTGTCCAGAAACTGAGACAATAATCAGAAGGTGATTTCACTCTATTTTAACAGACAAAACATGAATGTCACTTCTCCCTTTGAAGGCAAAGAAATCTGGAAGACACAGTAATGATTGGAACTGAGGCATACACATGTTTTTCGTCATGTCTATTTTGATTCTGAGATCTGAAACATACACAGGAGAAAATGAAATATAGAAGTAGGATGTGCATTTGAATCCATTCTTAATTCTCTCAAAAACTTACTGTGTGCCTTATTTAACATGTTTGCTTATTGAATACATGAATAGGACAGTAAAACATAATTATTATTTTCCCTAGCTCCTTCTTGAAATTTTATTGCTCAAACTATTTGTAAAATAAGAATAAGAAAATAAGAGATGCGTATATATCATGTCTTCACATTTAGAAGAGACCACCATCATAGACAGCATCTGCCTGCAACCCTTTCCTGTATTGTTCCACTTTACTTCTTTTCCTCATGTTTCCTGACTCCATCTCTTTTCCTCGCATAAGTGAGCATGGTTTAGTAATAATAGCATTGTGTTCTGTGCAATGTTCTATATAACATGCATATGAAATATCTATAACACTGATAACCTATTCCTTTATTCAGCAATATATGTACATTTCCAAGTTACTTATTGTTGTGGATCCATGATACTCAATGACACAAATGTCTCAGGCTTATTAAACAGTTTTCCCACTAAATAACTTCTTGTTAGTATTTATTATGAGAATGACATTAAGTACACAAATACTTTTAATTTTAATTATTTATTCATTTTGAAGTCAGACTGCTAAGGCTCATTCTATGATTTGAAAACTTGTCTTCTTTAAATATTTTATGTGCCTATTTCATAGCTTATTTTATACTTATTTGTGTCAATCAGTTGCACGTTGGGTCCTATGCTATATGCTTCCTATTACAGAATAAGATATAGTCTAACCCACAGAAAATCAAGGAGGACTTGGGAGATAAAGAAGGTAAGCTTATTCAATATGGAAAACTCTTTATGAAACAAAACAGACCAATATCTTTTTTTTGCTCTAGAGGATGAGGATGCCCATGTGGCATTCTGGTATTAAACAAATGAGCAAGTCAACTGGATTGAAGTTAGTGAAAAATGATCTCACAAATATGAAAATTATTTATGAAGGTGAGGAAAAATTGAGATTCCACCCTTGTTCCTTCAATAGAACTAGTAGGCCAGAAAGATTCACTTACGGTTTATCGTCATGGAAGGAGACAAGCAGTCTCAGACACCTCCAGGTTTCCACTCTTGCACTTATGTCCTCTGGGCAAAAGTTCTCAGTGTGTCTATCACATCATTGGAAAAGCAGTAATGGAAGCTAACTTGAGGGGGAAGACTGCTCTCGGGTGCTCAGTGTTAGAGAAATACAGTCTCTGATCCAGGGAGCTAGTAGAGAAAGAAGAAAGGTTAAGGGCCAATTGTCAACTACTCTGCCTTCAACCTCCTTAAGTTTGCATGATGAATGGACGGTGCCTCATGTAGATGACCTCAATCTCATTATGATTTGATTGTCATACCCTTTTGCAGACTGAAGACACAAGAACCAGCAGCATGGGATCCTGTGTGCTGAAGCTCCAGATTTGACCCTCATCCACTTTTTCACAAGTGCTTTAGCATTGTTCTCCATGTATCAGAAACACATTCATATCCAGGGTAGCATGACAAACAGGATTGACTGAACTGATTAATTCTAAAACCAAGGAATCAGAACAGATATCCAAACAATTATAAACAAATCTAAGAAGTATCAGTTGGTTGAGAGGATATTTAGGAAAAGAAGGACAAGTCTGATGTCATTAGACATGTCCCCATTTCAAACTTTCCCAACATTAAGGGCATGGCATTCTTTCCATGTGAATCCCAACACTGCTTTTATAGATTCAAACATGAAGCACTTTAACCACCTTCCTCCTGTAAAATGTAGCCACTTATACTTTTAGAAGGTTATAGGGACCTTCACTCATTCAAGAGACAATAGCAGTGTATCACATTGCCTTTGGAAAACTCTTAGGAACTCTCTAAAATGTATTTGTGCTTGGTTATAAGAGAGCGTTTCCTAAGAGGATAGATAGTTCCTTCTTTCTGGTTCTGCTGTAGTTATTTACTCAGCAATGGGAGTCCTCAAGGCAGGAAGAAGGGTGGTGAAATTTTGCCTGAGTTTCATTGAGATAAACAGTGTACAACTCTCACTGAATTCCCAGCATCAGATCACTGGCCAAGGTTGTTATGGATGATGGATTTGCCTTGAAAATCATCCTCCTAAGCTGGTGCCCAGTCTGCACAGTTGTGAACAGATGCTGCTGCTGTACCTGGACAGATGCTTATGGAGAAGCACAAAGGTTGCAACAAAAGGTCTGCTTGCATACTTATCAGAAAATCCACCCACATCATAAATCTAGCACCTGGTGATTTGTGGAAGTAGATTGGAGGGGTCAGGGGATTTGGTAAGTCTGCTAAACATCAGTACTAGAGCCTAAATTATCTTGATACTCAGATCTCTCTTTATGTTGGCTTATACTAAATTTACCATGAGGAATGGAGAGCAAGATAGTTTCTAGTCTTTCATAAGATTTACCCATGTAACCAATAACACAACATAGTTGAGGAAAATGACATCAAAAACAGTGCTAGACATTCCCTGTCTGAACCTCACTATTAGACTATCTATGAGCTTCAGACAAACCAAAATAATTCTATTAAGGTATAACATTGTAAGGCCCTTCAAAATACTACCAGGAGTCTATAGAAAAACCTTGATCATCATTATGGAAAAGTTGAATTGCTCATGACATTTCTCCTCTACTTTACTCTGTAACCTACCTCCTATATGTAATGACTAGGAAATTTTTTCTGCTGCAGTTATGAAAATTAGTTGTTTATTATAGATAATTGTGAATAGTTAAAAAATGACTTCTGAGGTAGATGTGTTTAATCTTGGGATTAAACACAATGAAAAATAACGTTTGCCCTTCTTTATACAGAGAACTATTGTAACACACAAAACATTTCCTGTTACATGTATCATAAATCTTTTCACTGAGTTGTTCATTAGATGCATGCTAAATGAAGATGCCTGTATGTTGTGCTTTACTGTCCCATGTAATGAAGTCAGCCCTCACCTATGAATGCAACCCCATTCAAATGGCCACAGGTGAGTGGATTCAAATGGCAAACAGAGTGGAAGGGTTTCTGTTATTAACGAGATAGACATCTTAACTGTCACTAGGATATGCTCCTGGCAGATATATACCAGCTCATGTGAGCACCACACTGTACATAGTGTGCCATTGACAACCGGAGAAGTGATAGCTTGGGAGAAATTTGAGCAAGATAAGATTCCGGGCTCTCCTGCTGGTTTCATGTCAGAGAAAGACATGACAGACAGCCAACCATTCAAATGTAAAGTGAAGGGAATATGTTTCTTATATCAGCACCTTGGTTAATGACTACAAGTTATTGAAAAAGAATCTTTTTTTCTGTGAACACAATTTAGGAGAAGTAAAATTAATTGTGATCCTAAGCGACTCTTCGGCTATGTGAGCACGTTCACCTCTACCCACAGGCCAGGGGAGAAGCTGGGAAGCTGCTGAGCACAGAGATGAGCCTGCTGTTTAATAGGAACATTTGCTCACAAGCCTGAAGATGTGATCTCAAACCCAGGCACGCAGTCACATGGCACAAAGGAAAAGATGACAACATGAAGGTGGGCCTTTGTGTTGGGACTTCCCCACGTCCAGCATGATACGGAGGTGGACTTCCCATGTCCAATATACTACAGAGGCATATTGGCTTCAGCTTTTAAGAACCTAGAATCCTGATCTCCTGGAAATGCTCTGTCATTTGACTGAGGAGATGAAATTTGAAGTTCAGTATGAGTCAAACCTAAGTTATGACCACATACAATCTATTTGTAAATCCTTCCTCAGTTCAAAGCAATAATCCTGTACTGCACATCAGATCTATATGAACTAAATGCATAATCATGATGAATTTTTTATGGACTAGAAAAATATGGCTTCATTTGTGTTTTAATAATCACCATATTAGATTTTGCAGGTCATTATAATTTAGCTCAAAGATAGGTTATTTTTAAGTAAATGGACCAACTTTATAAAAAATCTGTGTAGGCCATTTTATTGCCACTCTGTTACTCTAAATAAAAAAGAACTTAAATTATTGAGGATTTTGATCTAGGCTTTTAACTAAACACAGTTCATGGCATACGAGAGAATAGTTAACATGATGGTGAACAGTATTGTAAATACTTACCAATATGTTAAAAACCAACCTCTTCTCAGGAATGGTTTTATAAATTATTATTATAAGACTCTCAATGAAAAAAAAAACCATGATTTATTCATCCAATTTCATTTCTAAGTGGACCTCATCCATCAGTTTCATTAATTTTTTCTTTCTGTGTATTTCTGTTTTTTTCAAGTAGGCATTTACTATTTTGAGATTTTAGTTACTTCGTTTATCACAAAAATATATATGTATACTCCTGTAGGGGTGAGGTTTTGCTACACTGCTTTAGATCCTGGAGGATCACACATGAGTACCTGCCCAGAAACTATTTTTGGATCTGCTAATGAAACACACACACACACACACACACACACTAGCTTATTTTTAACATGCCTTACCAGCTCAATGGTTGAGCACTTCTAAGCCTCCCACAGCTAGCATGCCCTTCCCTCCAGTACTCCTGGATGAACACCTTCTAAATCTACTTTTACCTTCTGTGAAGCCCATTGGTCTTTGCTTTGCTTTCAGGAACCACTTTCCCTTTATTCCTACATTTTGGATAATTGCCCTTCTGCACCTCTAAATCTGTTTTCTGTTTCTCTCCTGGGTCCTGGCGATTTTCCCTTTCTCCTCCTGCTCTGTGAGTGGAACTCTAAGAGTCCCGCCCTGTCTCCCTTTGCCCATCCATTGGCAATCCAGCGAGGGGCAGACTTCTGTTAGCCTGTGTGCAGGACACTGCAAACAGGTTTTTTGAATAACACAGTTAGCAGGGGAACACCAGCTGCTACTCCCTACCCTTTCATTCTTTTGCATATACATCATCAGTCATGTTCACAGAAATGTAGTGTTCATTACTGACCCCAGGCGCTATTTTCCCAACTGGATTTAGTTGTAAACTTCAACTCCATATAAAAACATTATTTTTCTTTAGTAGTATTACTGGAGTGTTTCTCATTTGTCTAATTTCCTATGTGGTTTATGTATTTTAGAACTTTGGCGAAAATATAAATCTCTATTAAACAGTTTCTGGATGTTTTCTGATTGTTCTGGGAAGCTGGAGCAGAATTAAGACTCTTAGTACCATAAGAGAGGCTGCCTAAAAGAGTATCACAGCAATTAAGTACAGTATATTAGGGAGAGTAGATGCTCTAGGAGCAAAGTGTTAGCCTATGGAATGGTGAGTAGATGCAGATGTCCTTATAGAATAGGGTATCAAGGGAAGATGAAAAGGAACTGGGAATTTGAACATGGTGCACAGAGCTCAGTGGGAAATGGTCCCCCCTGTTGGAGAAATGTGCATTAGGAACTGAAGAAATATGCAAACAGAGGTTTGGGGAAGGCGTTAGGAAACTGCCTACCTACCAGGTACAGGTTTGCAAGCACCTGCTCAGACAGTTTACTCTTATTTTGAGAAACAAAGTTAATCCTTGGGATTTGAGAAGTGGGTCCCATGGTCTACCTTGAGGATTTAAAAGATGCCTTAACAATAACAGATGATGCTGTGTTGACATGTGGAAAGAACAGAGACCTGTTGGAAGCAGCTACAGGGAATTGGATAAGACATGGGGTATGTCTCTGGTCACACACAGAACTGCTACTTTTGTATTTTGATTATAAAGGATACTTACTGGCAGTGCCAAACTTTCAGAGGACTGTCTAGATCCACTTCTCAGTGACTCTGCTTGTCTGCTACTGAAGGGCACTGAATATTCCCAGTAGCTGTTGTCTGTCCAGTCTTCATCTTTCCTATGACTTTAATTTTGGTAGACCAAGAAATTTAGTAGACTTCTAAGGACAGACATATCAGAAGTATTTTTGAGTACATAAATATCTTAAAATTAACCTTCTGCAGTCTGGTGAAAGTTTTCACTAAATAACTAATTCTAAATTAAGAAATAAATTCAATAAATAAAATATGAAAATAAAAAAAAAAGAAATAAACTCAAAAGTTTGATGGCATTGTTCTTTGACCACCTGGCACCCAGCACTAAATTTTTACTTTATAATCAAGGAGGCTTAGTATTTTATTCTCCTTCATCTTTACTGTGCTTTGTAAACCTAAATCAAAAGATTTCCATCTCTTCTTAATTTATTTTATTCTTTATTCTTCATTCTTTCATTATTTGTTTTTCTATGACTTGGTTTTAAATTTATATTCCTAATTTGTAACTACTTAACTTCATTCCTGGGAGCATTCCTTAATTCCCAAGCTCTTCAAATGAGGTGTTTTTGTTTTGTTTTGTTTTGCTTTGCTTTGCTTTGTTTTTACGTGTCCCCTGTTCATTCCTCTGGCCTCTTATGTGTTTTCCCACAATCCTCTCTGATGCCTCTCCATCATTCCATCATTCTGAGTGCTATCATACTCACCCATTCCTTTTTTTCTTAATAGATGACGGATTTATTCCTTAATCCTTGCACATAAATTTAAAAGACCTACTCTACTATGGACATCTTTACCTGAAGGCCTTGCATCCTATTTCACGAAGAAAAAAAAAAATACCATATTTAAGCAAAGGGGTTCTATAATTTATTAGTACCATTTGTTTTTAGCAGAAGAACCCCATCTGGATCCCATTTACTCTACCTTCTCTTCATGATTATAGATGAATTATCCATGTTTCCATCAAAGGTCCACATCCCCTTACTAGAAGACCCCAGCTTTTCAAGTTGAACAACCTTTTTACATATAAATATTTAATCTGCTCTAGGATTATTCTCAGCATCCTATCAAGTCACTAAACCCTGACTCACATTCAAAAATTTCTTGATACTACACCCTTCAAATGACCAATCTCTGTGTCCATCTTTATGATACAATTTCTTGAAATATGATGTAGAGTCAACATCAGCTTTCTCTGACAGTTGTGTGCCTGTTGGCTTCTTTGTTGAAATCATTCTTTTCAAGTATTTGGAGTGACATTTTTGCTTATCTCAGCAATCTATTCTCTGCCTGCCCACTCCTGAGCTCACCTGTGGTTAGCATTGGGGTCTGCCTGCCCACTCCTGAACTCACCTGTGGTTAGCATTGGGATCTGTCTGCCCACTCCCGAATTCATCTGTTTTTAGCATTTGTAGAATTTTTAGTTCCTTGTCAGTTATTTTGCCTGACTACTCAGAGGCCATTGCTTTCTAGTATTTCCTCCTAAATTGCTGACATATTCTCTGCAATTTAGGTGATTTTGTTGTATCTTTCCATGATTCTTAATAGGTTTTGTCTTCTCTACGTTTCCCCACATTTTTACTTAGATCTAGGTAATCTCGTTTAGCTGTGTAGTTTTTCAGTTCTCTATATTAGATTCTGCATGTGCTCCTGGAATTTTCATTGACTCTGGACTTTTCACACATAATTGCTCTTTAGCTTGTCTACCAGCATGCTTATTATATACCTTAAAGTTTGACAGATTAAACTTTAAATTCTTTTCTTTTTCAACTCTCAGACCAACTGTATTATCGCCTTCCCCTTTTGCTTGGTGACAATTTGTATCTTCCAGACAACCAAAGCAAATGTTGAAGCCAACTTTCACTCTTTCTTTCAAAATTTACAAAAGTATATTTCACTTTATCTTTAAACTACATAAGATTCAGTGTAATAAATCAAGCCCCAGTGCTTATTCACTTATTCTTGGTTTATTTCCAAGGTATTTATCCTGTTCTTTTGCTTTTAGCCTTGAGTTTCTAGGGTTTCATATATATGTAGGGTTTCATTTTTCAAAAAATTTAAAATAAAATAGCACAAAGAAAGATATAACTGAGATATATGAATAATTCTCTAAGAAGTTTGTGCTCACTCTTGGTGTGCTCCTGCCTCATCCTCTCATGTTAAAATGACTTTCAAATGGATCAATCTCAAAATTAATTCCCTACATTTGTTGAGACTTGCTTTTTGTGCTTATGTGTGGTCGATTTTGTTGGAAGGTCTACTGGCTGCTGAAAAGAATCTGGATTTTCCCCCTTGGGTGGAATGTTCAATAGCATTTATTGTATTGATTTGGTTTATGATGTCATTTAGTTTCCAAGTCTCTCTACTTTTTGTCTGGATGACCTGACTCTTGGTAAGAGTAGACTATTGAAGTCATCCATTATCATTATGTTAGGACCAATCTTTAATTTAAAATTAATATTGTTCTATGATCTGATGACCCCATATTTAGTTCATAAATGTTTAAAATTGTAACATTCTCTCAGTGGAATTTTCCTTTAATGACTACAAAATGTGCCTCCCCGTCTCTTCCGATTAGTTTTGGTTTAAAATTGATAGACTTACTAGATTCTCACAATTAATGTGACCAGCAAACACAAGGACAGTGTACAAGCCTACAGTCTGTTGAACTCTTAGGTATATTAAATAAACAACATTACCATGGAGTCACATATAAATAGCTGCAAATTGCAACCCTATAGAAATGATTGATAAAGTGGCCACAAAATGTTATATCACAAGCCAGTGGATATACAATGAGATTGTATTTTAAAGTGTTCAATGACAAAGACTTGATGTGAGGTAAGAGGGGGAAAAAGTTGTAAACAAACACAAACCAATGCTGTTTAGGAGATTATTATGAGGGAAGCATAGAGCAAGGGAGGAAATATGGGGACAGATAGCTAATATTAGGAGCCATTTTAGAGGTCATGTGGAAACCTAATGCAGTAGATGTTGGCCTTCTGCTCAGATGGGAAGGGTATCCCGAGACACGGAGGGTGGGGGGCAGCAACCATACTGAGGTGGGACAGTGTCACAATAGAAGGGCATCCTGAGACACAGGGGCCCAGGAACCACACAGCTCTGAGAAGAGCATCCTCAGCAGAGCTTTGCAGCTCCTGGTGGAGGGAGGGTATCCCTAGCTGATCTGAGGAGCTCCAGAGCTTCAGCCCTGCTCCTTCTCCTCCTTCTTCCCTTCTCTTCATTGCATTTTGTCTTCTTCCAATGAGAGAGTCACACCAGGCAGCACATCTTATGAAAGAGATTTATTAAAGGGCCTAGGGCGTGGAGGGGTGAATCCAGGGATGTCTGCCTATGCTACTGGGAGTGAGCAGACACCAAGGAACTGGTCAATGCACAGTGCTTACATAGGAGTCTTGGGGATTAGAGTTTTCTATGATGAACATTTTCAGGGTGAGATTGGTGGAATTTCAAGTCCTGAGCTTTGGGTGCTCAGGGATTGGTGGTTTTTCCTGTTTAACTATTAGTGGGATTTTTTTGTGTCCAGAGATGAGTGGGATTAGGTAGGAAGTTCAGGGACTGGTGAGTTTTCCTACTAAGGGATTGGTAGCTTTTTTCAGACTTTTCACCTAAAATTAGCATATTCTGGAGAGGGTGCTATTGGTGAGCAGAGTTGACCTTTGTTATAGTTAGGCAGATCTAGAAGAGGGGCCTGAATGCAGGAGCTCCTCAGGCAGGGAGCTTGTCCACTTTCCTGCCCTTGGTGTTTACAAAGTTTACAAAGTATGCAAAATATTCAAATGAGTCCACTGGAGGGAAAGTCTTTTCTGCCATGAATACCCAATAGTAGAAGCTTTCTATTGTATGTACATTTAGGAAGGCAATCGACATGATTTGCCAAGTAGTGGGGAGACACATCCCCAACTGAACAACTCTGGTCACCAAACAAAGCTTCCAGTAACAGAGAGGAGTTACATCTAATGGGTTTACTGACCAGATGGGTCCTGTTGGCATTCCTTCTAGGCTCCTTCTAATGGTTCACTGCCCCACAGGTTCCCATGGAAACTCTGAAACAACCCAGATTATTGATGATACTCCAAAAACCAATGGTGTCTCTCCACAAAGTATCTGAAAACAACAATTATAACAACTCATTGAATCTGGAGAACCTGAGCTGGTGCCTACCTAGAACCATCACCCCACTGACTAGTTTTTTATGATACTAGAAGATAGTCCAAAGGAAAGGTAAAAACACAGCCCAGATACAAATTTGTTCATCTATAAAAGTGGCTTGTCTGCAAAATGTGTTAGTGTGATAATGACCTAAAGCTTGTGGGGATAACCAACCAATTTCTTATTTGACTTGAGATCCATCCCATGAAATGAAATACATACTCAACATTGCTTTGGTGAACAAGAACCCGAGATTAGAGTCCAGAACCTAGTCAAACTAGGCATTCCTTCTACTAAATAACCAAGTAGTGCTTTCTATTAAAAATGTATAAAATGACTTTTAATAACATTCGGCTAAACTCAACAGATCAGTGCCTTGCTCAGCCATCCTTGGAAAAACTTCCTTCTGTAGGAGATCGGGGAAAAACACAGACACCTACACCTAGATCATATGCAGAAACTGAGTCTTTGTAACACTCAGTCCATAAAGGGTGGTCTCCTTTAAATCTCTTCCTTCAGGATTCAGAGAACTCTGGTAAAGATAAGATGGGAAGAATGCAAGATATAAAGGGAAAGAAAAGCGTCAAGGAATCAAGTCCTTCTAGACAAAATAGAGCTGGTGCACATATGAAATCAAGAGACATGTAGCAAGATGTACAGAGCCTTCATGGGTTTACACCTGGTCTTAAATCTGAAATGAAAAGTAAAGATATGTCCCTATCCCTGACTCAGAAGCAACCACCAACTGATAACAGCTTGTAGATGAAAAAGTAGTTTTCTCAAGGGAGTCACACTGGATAAACAAATCATTATGATGATGATGATGACGACCACGATGATGATGATGTCATTTATTTACTTTATATCCTGATAGCAGCTTCCCCTCCTTCCTTTAGTCCCAGTCCCTCCCTCTCACCTAACCACCCCCATGTACCCCTCTTTCCCTTCTCATCAGAAAAGGGGAGACTCACATGGCTATCAACAAACCTTGGCATATCCTGTTGCAGTGAGGCTATGTGTATCTTCTATTGAGGCTAGACAAGGCAGCCCAGTTGATGGAAAGCTTCAAAAGGCAGGCAATGTAGTCAGAGACAGCTTCTGCTCCTGATTAAGAAGTCTCACACGAAGACCTAGCTGCATAACTGTTAAATATGTGAAGAGGGCCCAGGTCAGTCCCATGTATGCTCTCTTGTTGGCAGCTCAGTCTCTGTGAGCCTCCATGGGCTCAGGTTAGTTGATTTTGTAGGTTATCTTGTGATGTCCTTGACCTCTCTGGCTCCTTCTATCCTTCCTCCCTTCTTCCCCAACAGTTCCCAAACTCCACTTAATATTTTGCTGTGGGTCTCAGTTTGCATCTGTCAACAGGTAAATCGTGTGTGATGACATTTCTGCTAAGCTTCTGTCTGCAAATATAGCAGAATATCATTAATAGTGTCATGGGTAAGCTACTGCTCATAGCATGAGTCTCAAGTCAATGACTGTCTCTTCCCTCAAATTCTGCTCTATCATTCATGCCTATAATTTTTATAGGCAGGGCAAATTATGGGCCAACGGTTTTGTAAGCTAGGTTGGTGCTCCAGTCCCCCCATTGGAAATCTTGCCTGGTTTCAGGAAATGTCTAGTTCGTGCTTTATATCTCCCGTTGCTAGGAGTCTTACCTAAGGTCTCCTTCATAGAGTCCTGGGAGTTTCTATCATCCTAGATTTCTAACACATCTTAGAGATGCCCACCCTCAGTCCGGTTGGCTCTCCCAGTACTTCCTCCCTATATCCTCCCGCCCCCTCTTTCTTCCTGTTCCTATTCCCCTTCTCCCACTTAGTACCCTTCTTCCATTCTTCTCCTAAGTATAATCTTATTTTCCTTTCTCAGTGAGGCTCAAGTGTCCCCTCTTGGGCCCTCCTTGTTACTTAACTTTTTTGGGCCTGTGGTTTGTAACATGCATTTTATGACTTATGTCCACTTATAAGTGAATATATACCATGTTTGTCTTTCTGGATCTGGGTTACATCACTCAGGATGATTTTTTTTTTTTTTTTTGGTAGTTCCATCCATTTGCCTGCAAATTTCATGTTTTTAATTGCTGAGTAATATTTCATTGTATAAATGTATCACATTTTTTAAATCTACTCTTTGGTTGAGAGACATCTAGGTTGTTTCCAGTCTCTGGTTATTAGGAATAAAGCTGCTATGGTTATAATAGAGCAAGTGTCTTTGTGGGGCTTATTTTGGGTATATGTCCAAGAGCAATACATGAGTTTTGAGTTAGAACTAGTTTTCTCAGAAACTGCCAAATTTATTCACAGAGTGTTTACACAAGTTTTCACTGCCGCCAGCAATGGAGGGATGTTCTACTTGATCCACATCCTTGCTTGCATGTGTTGTTACTTGAGATTTTGATTTTAGCCATTCTGACAGGTATAAGATAAAGTTTTGTAGTTGTTTTGATTTCCATCTCTCTGATGACTAAAGATCTTGAACATTTTCTTAAGTGCTTCTTAGTGATTAGAGATTCCTATGTCAAGAATTTTCTGTTTAGGTCTGTACCACATTTTAAATTGGGGTTTGGTTTGTTGATGTATAGTTTCTTGATTTCTTCGTATATTTTGGATGTCAGCCCTCTATCAGAGGTGGAGTTGGTAAAAATATTTCCCATTCTGTGTGCTGCCTTTATGGTCTTTTGACGCTGTCCTTTGCCTTACAGAAGGTTATCAGTTGCATGAGAGCCCATTTATAAATTGTTGATCTTAGGGCTTGAACT
The DNA here is from genome assembly GCA_019843965.1 of Rhynchomys soricoides. Lineage (NCBI taxonomy): Eukaryota > Metazoa > Chordata > Mammalia > Rodentia > Muridae > Rhynchomys > Rhynchomys soricoides. Next base: position 19,191,174 of record JADRCH010000011.1, read on the forward strand.
GTTGGTATTCTGTTCAGGAAGTTGTCTGTTGTGCCAATACATTCAAGGTTATTCCCTACTTTCTCAGATTTAGTGTATTCAGTTTAATATTGAAGTCTTTGATCCAGTTAGACTTGAGTTTAATGCAGGGTGATAGACATCAATCTATTTGCATTCTTCTACATGCAAACATCCAGCTAGGCCAGGACCATTTGTTAAAGATGGTGCTCCCCCATTATATAGTTGTGTGGGTTTACCTTTGTTGTTGTTATTATTATTATTATTATTATTATTATTATTATTATATTATATTGACAAACCTATGTTTTTATTCTAGTACCATGCTGTTTTTATCAATATTGCTCTGTAGTACAGCTTGAAATCAAGGATGGTGATGCTTCCAGAAGTTCTTTCATTTTACAGGATTGTTTCAACTATCCTTATTTTATTTGTTTTTTTCATATGAAGTTGAGCATTGTTATTTTGAAGTCTTTAAAGAATTGTGCCACCTATGGCAGCTACATGAAAGAAAACAGGTGAAGTATCCTTTATTGCATGCTCACCAAGCCCAGAAAGAAAAAGAAAGAGAAAAAGAATAAAAATTTAATGATAATAAACTAGAATGACTAAACTATTCATGTTTTAGCTTGGTTGGTTTGTTTGTACCTTTCTCAAGAACAAATATTGGAGGACTTCTAAGAGAGAGCAAGAATAAAAAACAGAGGAGCTTTATATCCACACAAGGCCTATTCACTAGGGCATGTGTAGTTTCTCTACAGCTACACAAAACCAGAGGGATATCTCACACATGCCTTTCCAAGGGTTCTGAGGTAGATCCCTGATGACAAATCTACTTTGATCTCCTTAAGAAAAATAATAAAGGTGAAAATTTCTTCTTCCATTATTTGTGTCTTGGAATTATTTAAGTAGTTCCAGTTAAGGTAAAGAGAATGGCTACTATTTAATTATTCTTTGCAATCTCAGCAGAAATGGTATTGATTTTGCCCAAAATTGTAAGCAATAGGTATTGTTTATGAAATGGATCTAACTCTAAGCAAGCAAGTAAAAAACATGTATATCACAATAACTTCAAATATTTGAAGAAAGTCCTTGAAGAAGATATCAGAAGATGGAAAGATGGATCAATGCTCATGGATCAGTAAGGTAAACAAACCACTCTTAAGAATAGGTAGCTTGTTCTGCAATAGTTGGATAAGAGGAAATAAACTCAAATACATCTTTGAATATTCTTTGTCACATAGTGGTAAATAGAGACATTTTCTAACCTTACAGGTCCTTTGAGTATATATTTTGTCTACTGTGTTTTTGTGGTATTTCTGTCTATGTGAATGTCTATGTCTCTGTTTCTATTTTGCATTTCTTATGATTTTTCTCTGGCTCTTTTTCTTCTTTACTTTTTTTGGTCATATCACAATTTATTCTTTTTAATTTTTCCATTTTATTTTAACCAGTATTATTTAGATACCTGTTTTATAAGGAGAGAGAAAAATGTTGTGGATCCAGATTGGGATGGGGTGAGGAACTGGGAAAAATATAGGGAAACCAGAATCAGAATGTATTGTATGGGAAAAAACCATTTTCAGTAGAAAAAAGTAAGGGGATTATCAGAGTGAACAAAAATCCATTGGGAAGTCTCAATTTATGTGGCTTGGATTTGTGGCTCAGTCCTTTGTTACAGATTCACTTTATTTCATGGAAAGGGTTCTCATCCACTGGAGGTAGAAGCCTGGGTTGTTGTGTGTAATGAGGTAGACATATTTCCCTCAGCATTGCCTTACTGAAGCCTCCTGCTTTGGGTGCTGGGTCTTTACCTACACTCCATCTACCACACTTGCTTCCAAATCTTCCCTGACTGAAATACTGTCATCCCTATGGCTGTGATTGTAGTGCTCAGTCTACGTAAATAAAAATAGCACTTCATCTTGTAAAGGTTCACTTACTGGAAGGGTTCTCCTTGGTAGTTATCTTGGCACAGTGGTCATCATAATCATTTTTATCTTATAAAATTAGTGGTGGTCCTAATCTTAAATTTACTAATTTGACAACTAGGATGTTTCCATGAGAAATGAATATATATACAAAAATACAGGAATGAGAAAAATCATGACTACTTCTTTCATTGCAATTAAACACAAATTGTAAGCAAATATTCAATGTCAGCACATCTAACCAAAAATCAGAGTTGTTTAAAAAACTAGAACCCTAAATTGCAATGGAATGAACAAATTACCACCAGATGACTCAAGAAAAAGCCCAAAGACTTCACTGTCATACCACAGCAAAGCCAGGTACAAATACTTGCCTATAGCTGATTCTGTTTGCATATGGTTCTATGGTAAATTTGTTTAGCCTATAAAGGTATGTCTGGCTTTAAACTTTGCCACCAGTGAATAGACATTAAAAGTTGCTAATCTTTGAGGCAGATAAATAGATATATATGCCAGATCTCCCAAGTATTTAAAGTTGTCAGTTATGGTGAAGCTGTGGGAAAATAAGTTCTGATTCATGGCTGGTGGGAATGGAATCTAGTTGAGGCATTAAGAAGATCTGCGTGGAGGCAATCAGCACAATGAAAAGCAGAAGTCCCAGATTGCTCAACCATACAGCTCCTGCAAATGTCTGCTGAAGACTGTGCCCTACCCTTGCATCTACAATTTTACTTCTCTGAGAAAAGATCCAAGGAAACGAAGCTAACCAAGATCTCCATCAGCAAATGGGTAGATTATGAAAATGTGATTCGTATGTACAGTGAGATTTAATGGAGCTGAAATCTTCAAGGAATATTCATGCTTCTGGAAAATATCATATTAAGTGAGGTGTTCTAGACTCAGACATACAAGATCTTTGTATTTTTTCTAAAACTCAGAATACCCATGATACAACTTACAGACCATATGAAGGTCACGAAAAAGGAAGACCTGAGTGTGGGTGTCTCAGTCCTACTTGGAGGAGGGAACAAAATAATCATGGGAGGTTCAGGATGTGAGGGAGTTGAGAGGAAGAAAGGAGGGGGGGAAAGGAGGGCAGAATTAGGTGTGGGAGGAGACAGGCAAGATGTACAGAGGATATAGAGGATGTAGCAATAGAGGATGGGAAATGGAGTTAGCCACCAGAAAGTCCCAGATGTCAGAAATGCAAGAGGCTCTTAGGACTCAAGAGCAATGACATTAGATGAAATACCCAACGAAGCAGGGAGAGAACCTGTTGAGACCATATCCAAAGGTTAGGCATGGCTAAGCTGGTTAAGGGATGGGGCCACCCACCCTTCATAAAATTTTAACCCAGAATTGTTCTTGTCTAAAAGAAATGCAGGGACAAGAGGTGGAGCAGAGACTGAGGGAGGGGCCATCTAGGAACTGCTCCACCTGGGGGTCCATCCCATGTGCATCCACCAAACCCAGAAACTAATGCTGATGCTGGGAACTGCTTGCTGCCAGGAACATGATGTAGATGTCTTCTGAGAGGCACTGTCAGAGCCTATGGATGCAGATGTGGATACTTGTAGCCAAATATCAGACTGAGCATGGGAACCCCAATGGAGAAGTTAGGGGAAGGACTGAAGGAGCTGGAGAGGTTTGCAACCCCATGGGAGGAACAACAATATCAACCAACCAGACCTCCCGGTGCTCTTGCTCTCAGAGACTAAACCACCAACCAACAAATACACCTGGAGGGACCCATGACTACAGCTTTATATGTGGTGGAGGATGGCCTTGTCGGGCACCAATGGGAAGGGAAACCCTGGGTCCTGTGAAGGCTTGATGTCCCAGTTTAGGGGAATGATAAGGTGGTGGGGTGGAAGTGGGTGGTTAGGTGAGGGATCATCCTCGTGGAGGAAGGGGGAAGGGGTGGAGTGGGGAATTTTCAGGATAGAAACCGGGAGGGAGGATAACATTTGAAATGTAAAGAAAGAAAATAACCAATAAAAAAAATAATCTCAAAATTTCCCCTTCAACTAAAGAATGAGACTGAAGTTTCAGTTCTAACAAAAATGCAACTGATCTGAAAATGATGTAATCCTAAAATAGCAAAAATGCCAAAACAGAGACATTACTTTTGACTCTCTGCTTGTTCCTTTAGTTTGTGTCTTACTTCTTATTGTCTTGTGAAATCTTTGCCTGAGTTACAACCATATCTTACATATCAAGTTTTTGTAGAGGACCTCATCTACCCTATGATACGAAACTAGTATGTATGACTCATTCACACATTAATGTACTCTTAAATATAATTTGACCCCTTCCTTGGTCTTATTATTATATACTTTCTAAATTTTGCCGGATACAGTAAAAGTTTGTGTTTTGACGTTTTATTGATACTTGAGGTCTTTTTGTTATTGTTGTTGTTAATACTAATCTTCTGTAAAGCATCTCATGGATGATTAGTAAGAATTTTAATGCTGTGAAGAGACATCATGACCATGACAACTCTTAATAAGAAAAAAAACATTACTGGCATTTATATTAAAGTTTCAGAGGTTTAGTCCATTATTGCCTTGGAGGGAACTATGATAGAGTGATACTGGAGAATCCACCTAGAATTTTATATCTGGTTTGGCAGGTACCAGAAAGAGAGAGTGAGCCACTGGGACTGCCTTGAGCCTCTGAAACTTCAAAGCCCACTCCTGGTGACACACTTCCTTCAACAAGACTACACCTACTCCATCAAAACCAAACCTCCAGTAATGCCACTCTGTATGACTATGGGGCTATTTTTTATTCTGACCACGTCAGATGATTCTGTCCCTCTATTCTGACACTTTAGGTCATGTGCTCAGGTCTCTCTTGGTGTACTTTTTTTCTTAATGAGTATATCATGTCATTTTCAAATTTCCAGTCAACATCATTATTGTAATCTTGGAATACTTCAAAATCTAGAAATAACTTAATGAATGTGTTTTTACACAAGTAGTAATATATAAGTACTAAATGTATCTAATGTACCGGGTATCCTATATAATATCACAGAAGAAAGTATTGTTAATTTGGACCCTTTGGCATGAAGAAACCCACAGATGAAGATATTCAGTTGGACCAAGTAGTCAGAGAAGAACATTTTATGCAACGTGAGTTTATAAAGCTCTAAAGAAAGTAACATTACTTGTAAGATATGCTGCCACCGAACTTCAACTCTGCTCTGTCCCATTAACCCATATGTATATCTTCTCTTCCTCTGCAAGCCGCCACCACCACCTTAACTTCAGACATATCTTGGGTGGATGTCTCTCTGCCATATCTTCCAAACTTCTGTTCTATTTTTCATATGGCTCCATCTGTCTGAAGTATCTGCTGTTCCTCTTGGCCATCTGTCAAACTCTTGTTCATACTCTTCTGTTTAAACATTAACCATTACATGAAAACTTTCATTACTAAGTACAGGAGGCTGAAATACCCATTCCTCTGCTCTTCTGTGCCCTGTGGGTATGCTTCTAGAAGCTGTCACCATGTGTGTGTGTGTGTGTGTGTGTGTGTGTGTGTGTGTGTGTGTGTAGGATAATTTAACGTGTCTCAGAGCTTCTAAAAGAAGAGACTAAAAGTGTACATACTTCAAGGTTAGAACACAATAAAATTTATGGAATGAAGATAGGTTCCAAAAAGGAAGAAAACTCAGATTAAGAAGAAACTCTTATCTTTTTATAGTGTGCCTCAGAAGCAACTTCTAGTTCATAATTTATCAATTCTGAATTATAATTAAGACTGCTCACAAGATCTGCACATTGTCTTACCATCTTCATGAATCAGGTACATTGTTTTTATGAAGAAGCTTTAATGTACAAAGATGGACACACTATGTTTTGTGTCCTTTGTTGGCATAGATTCCAATGATGACATTTCTAAAAGCAGATCCAGGGAGAGGCATCAGTGGTTATTCTCATACTCTGCTACCTGCAAAGCCTGGTTTCTAAACCTGCAAAACAAAGAAATATATCTAATGTACCAAGTATCCTATAGAATATCATTCAGGAAAGTATTATGACATAAAGGAGCTCACACAAGAAGATATTCAGTTGGACTAAGTTGTCAGAGAAGAACGTTTTATGCAACATGAGTTTATACAAAGAATGCCTTTAATCTTAACCTGTAATGGATGGTTGTTACTCTGCAGGTATTGGGGCTGACTTAGACATTTTAACAGTTCTTGCGTTGAAGAGAATTAAACACTACATTCAAGTATCACTTCATAATCTGAAAAACCATAGGTACAAATGGTCTACAATCTCCATCACATACAGGAATACTGCCATACTTACCCACAAATAGGATATATTGTACAGAAGCTCAGAACTGATAAATAAACCAAATAAAGTCTTTGACTTAATAAAACAGTCTACTGAATTTTTTTCTCTTTAATTCAAATAAGCCTCTACAGTTCCAGCTCAGTAGCTCTACAGAAGACACAGTGGTTACTGTCCCTGTGTTCTAATGTTATTTTAGATTAACTGTGCATGGCTGCCATTATAAGCACAGATTTCAGTTTAGAATTCAGGAGTTGATGCCAGGTGTTGGAGCTGTATGATGATCTCACAAATGTGCTGACTCATGTGTGCTCACACCCTTGTATTTTTGACACTTGAGTGACAAATGGACTCAGGTTTCTCGTTCAGTCATCACAATATAGGAATATTTTACTTTGATGCACAACACATTTGTGTAGTAAAGGCCAAGAAGATTATCTCATGTTATTATTTTTTCACCAAATTACCTATTATTTAGCATTAATAATTATAATAATAATTATGCTTGCTGAGTAAATTACAAAGCCATGGGCACTTTCAAGTTAAAGTTTTTATTGCCTGTACAATGCATTAAACAAACCTAACAAGTAACATTGTCACATTACCTCACATGCTGTGCCCACTTGCCCCATGACAAATATTTACTCTTTGCCTATATTACTACTTGACATGAAAAATGTAAAAATAACAAATTCATTGTAACACTCAAAATGTAGTATTTCCAAAAGCCATTGACATAGGCACCTTGAGGAAAAAGAAAAAGACAGTTTAATTCATTGACCTCCCTGGACCATCGCTTTGGAAGCTTTATCTTTTCCTGTGATGCAACACACGATTAGAAAATGGTAGAGCTGTGGCTGCAGAAAGGATTGGGTGATGAAGAACACCTGCCTCTTCTACAGAGGATGCTTCTTAGGTTTCCAGTACCCACATGGTGGCCACAACTATCTAAATTCCAGTTCTGGGATTTCTTTTCATGGGTACTTGACACACAAGGTACCCAAATGTACATGCAGGCAAAAAATCATGAACAGACAAATAAAATACATTTTTAAAAGAATGACAAAGATGGGGCAGAGGAAATCTAAGAGTAAGTCATGATTTGGTTCAGAGTCTTCCTTTGGATCCTTCACATTGGTTGGACCTGTTAATTTAAATTCTTGAACTTCTCTAAACTCTGCATTGCTAAGTTCTGTAGCGATGTTCTTCAGAACTCAGAGAATACTAGTATGTAATATGTATATTTGAGTATCCATGTCTATAGAGACCAGTAGGGGAGCTTGGATTCCCTGGATGTGAGCTGTGGGGCATGGGTCATTGAGTCCTGAGAACTTTATTGCTGGAGCAGTTCACACTGTTAATCACTGAGCCATTCCTCAGACCCTGACTCAAACTAGTAATGGTGGAAAGAGACACTAAAATTTACTTGTGGAGAACATTTGTTCCCATGTTACCACACTGTCTCAATTTTTCTTTGAGACCAGGAGCATGCTTTGATCCTTTAGGAGCAGCAGAGTAGGTATAGGGAGTGAAAAAGCAGCTGTGGGGGTCAGTCATGAGCAAATACACAAGCATCTCAATCTCAAGGTCTGTGAGAATTTAGTAACGGCATAATTTCTAGCACGGTCTTTCTTATAAGATAGGAACTTTCATTATCCCTGTCTATGAGGTTGGTGATCACCGAATAGTGATGGTAAGATCACAGAATCTCCGAAGGTCAGCACACAGGCCGCCTGTTCTCAAGCCTGCTGTCTCGGTTACCATGGCACAGAGTGGGAGCTGTTGTGATCATACAATCAAGGAATAAATATGCTACATTAGGGACTTAATGAAAAGCCCCAAAGAAGTACTTGTTAGAAAGTATAACATTTAAATAAATCTATCTATTGTGGAGTAACCAGAAAACCTGGTGTTTTTAAGGGGTATGCAGTAGTAGCAAAGCAAAAGTAATGTTTAGATGCTGATGATTTTCTGTGGGCTGTGCTTCAAACTTAAGAGTTCTGCATTTCAACACAAATTCACATAAAATAGCTTTATTTATACTACATTAGGTCCTGTTCCACTTCGCTCAAACTGTGACATTATATTTTCAAACCCATTGCTCTGCTATCGATTTTACTATGGTCTCTTGGAGTTGTTACTGAGTTGATGTTTCCCTTATGAGATACGCAGCCAAATGGTTATTTTAAGAGAAAACTCATGTGTATGAAAAGATGAGCACTTCATTTTGTATTTTGTTTGGTGCTTCATAGAGGTTACAATAGTTTATATAATTCAATGTGTTACTTTGAAAGTCAGAGAAAAATATTTACTATTTTATGGTTTAATTTTTTACTTCTTTCAGTTCAACTGTTTTATCAAGAAACAGCTGCACATTTTAAATATATAAACATTTCAGAGGCTTATCCTTGCTTCAAGGTAGTGAATTATTTATGTTTGATAATCAGGTGATATTACTATGAATCGTTGCTGTACTGCAAACAAGGAAACATTAGAGACTGATTTATATCTAATTTAATAAAGTCCTTCTTGATTTTTTCAGCAAGAAAATTGTGAAATCTTAAATAATACTTTAAACTTTCAAAGGTAGCTTTTAAATAAATTCCCAACTGTGAAATTCACATTTTACCATTTCTAGTAAGTTCACTATTTTTGCCAAATGTTGGCTAAACTATATTTAGTTAGATCAAGTAGATGGTATAAAATATTTCAAACCTTAATAATTATTGCACAAAGTAGAATAGCAGTAACAATGACACAGTATATATTTAAATTGTGCACAATTTAATGAAACATTTTATTTCAATAAAAGTTTTTCCCTTTTGCCTAACAAAGAAATTTTGATGTTTTAGCCAATATTCCATTTTCTTTATGAATAAATTTTAAATATCTAAGTAGATATTCAATACATATTTATTTATTAATTTTGGTCATGCAAAAAATTTCAATTTATTTATTATAGTATAGGCATATTTCACTGAATATATTTTACTTCATACAGTATAATTGATAATTGTGTATATTTTAATGATTCTAAATAAATTTTAGCATGCTTAGAATATAATAAACATTAAATACATAGCTATTAAATTAAAATGCCCAGGAAGTCATTATCATAGGCTTCTATTGGAAATGGATAGGATGAATTCTTAGGATTCGTGGGGAAGCTGCTTTATACATGGCACACTCCTCTGTGAAGACTAGCATTCTTCACCAGTACCTCAGAGCCACTTTTTTCACCTGCAGTTCCTGACCACTAGATGGTGCAAGTCTTGATTATTCTAGGTTTCATCAGGTCCAGAAGTTTTATTACCCACCTTTCTTCTCCATCTATCCACCTACCTAACCACCCAGCCAGCCAGCCAGCCAATCACCCACTACCCATCCACCCATACAGCCAACACCCACCCACACATCCATTCACCTACCCAGCATCCATATACCCATTTACACACCCACCCATCCACCCATCCACCCATCCATCCATCCATCCATCCATCCATCCATCCATCCACCCAGGCGAACATTCTCCTAACAACGTTTTGTTCAGTGATTATGTAAAACCCCACAGAAGCAGAGCCACATCTCCCAAACTAAAGCCTAGCTTGTTCATTCTGTACTGTCGGCTGAAAGCCACAGATACTTGGGAAAGCTGAACTTTTTTTATTATTCAGAAAACAATTATAAGGCACATACACAAGTTCATTCTTTGTTTTAGACTCAAATGTTGAGGCAAAGAGACTAAAGCTCTCTTCTTATGAGTTTGTGTTATAACAGATGGTGTGACTTCTTACCCTTCCTCACACTCACAGGTCTCTCTATCTTACAGCATCAATTTCCATTAGTGAAATTTAAAGATAGATATATATAATAATTTCTTGGAAAATCTGTTTTGTTTGTTTGTTTGTTTTGTGTATGCCATGGTCCTGCTATGGAATTGCACATTATATTTCCCCTGAGGTTAAACTGTCCAAGAACCATAATGGGTTTTATTTTTAGCAAATTAATACTCTAAAGTAATTGTTCTCTTCTTTGGGAAAGAAGAGCAAGTGCCTCTGCACTCTTGTCTGACATGCTCTTTGGTTAAGACACTAAGCAGGGGCATTTTTCTTCCCCCTCCACTTGAGTGTGTCTCTGGTGAAGAAGAGTTCCAGCCAGAATCAGATACTGTAGGGGAGAGGAGCTGCTGAATGCCTGAGGCGTGTCTGAGCAAGCTTCACTGCCCTATTTATAAGACAACAGGGTGCTCTACTTGGAAAGCCAGGCTTCTTCAGGGAGCCCACAGGCAAATCTGTTACCAAGCGACAACTGATTTCTTATGAAGCTCAAATTTAAAAACTCACATCATTAATTAAACAGATAGAGATGAAGCCTTCCCACTGATAGTAACCTGCAAGCAGGGAGGCTCTGTGTCTGTGTGGAGCATCACCATTTTGTTTTCAGACAGCTATTGTTGTAGTCGGAGAAATGTGCTATGGTAAGAGAGAAGGGCCATCTTTAGAGATCATTTATTGGCTTAGGCCGGTGAGTAAATTATATGCCAAAGATGAGAAAGGGCTCTGGCCTTATGGAGTTAGTTTCTGTATTTTCTTAAAGTAGACTAATATTAATTGCAAATAAAACTTTGCAGCAACTCACATGCTTTGTATTAGGTGATGCTAAGAATTGAGTCTAGGAAGAGGCATTAAATCAGTCACCAGATGATCTGAGTTTTAAAAATGTAAAGATCATTAATTAGCATTCTAGCCCTTTATGTGATCCTTCTTTTTTTTTTTTTTTTTAAATGTAGATTTCTATAGAGAAAGGAGGGAACAGAACCCAAGAAAATGATTTGGAAGCAAATAACTAGAGAACGCAGAGGGTGAGGTGAACATCATTCTGCCTGGTACATTCTCTGTATATACATTGCCCTGTATAAGTCTGTATATACATTGCCCTGTATAACCTTCTATATACACTGCTCTGTATATACCCTGTATATACATTGCTCTGTATATACCCTGAGGCAATGGCCATGATTATATAGGTGCAGCTGACACTCATCTGATGAACTGCCATGTGACAACTAAATACATGCATTGTTTGGGAAAGATCTCTTTGCTGTTTTTCAAACTGGATTTAATAATATCTCCTTTTAAGTGGATAGAAAATTGAGATATACCTCACAGGTGAACATAGTTGGCCATTCTTTCAAATTAATAAGAAAGAGATTGTTCTGTAACCAGCCTTGTGCTATATCCCAATGTTTTCTGTTCCATAACACATACTGTAATGTACATATTAAAAGACATGCTGGTTTTTAATTTACTGTGTTTGTGTGTGCATGCATGTATGTTCACAGCTACATATGGGATAAGAGGTTGCCGTGGTGTCTTCCTCCGTCGATCCTCCCACTTTGGAGCCACCAACCTGGAGCTCACCTATACTGCTAGGATATTTGGCTAGCAATCACAGTGTTCTTCCTGTCTCTTTTTTCCCAGCCCTGGGGTTAGCCATCTATCCTTTTTTATGGTCTCCAGGTGCCCAAGACCAGGTCTCCAAGACCGAATGGTAAGATGAGGCACTTCATCACACACTTTTTTTCCTCTCTCTCTTTTTTTTTTTTTTAAAGAATGGTTCCTGCAAGGAACATATAGAAGTTGTAGGAAAATCATTTTTCCTGCCCTTCACCAGGCACAAAGTATACCCCTTGTATGCAAACTCACTTCTCTGCTTGGGGAAGAAAAGTAGATTCTACTGACAAAGGTCTGCTAATGTGAGTGGAAACAGAATGGTAATAATAGTGTTATTATTGCCAAGATTTTTTAAAAAAACAAACAAACAAACAAAAAAAAACAGATGACTTATTTTTTCATGGTTAGAACAAGTCTCTTGGGTACAAAGATGAGATCTGGGCTATATATATTCTAAGATATTGCGTCAGACGATACTAGAACTAGAATCTGGGTCAAAAATAGGTTAACCCATGAGCTGCCTGACTAGTAATGGCAATTTTGATCCACAGGTCAAGATATCACCTGTGTGGTAACACAACCTCAATCCTCATCATCTGTGTTCCCCCCTCCCCCATCTGTATGCTGTATGTGACTCCTCGTCTGACTGGATTGCTGCCACCTTATCTGTGATAAGTTGGTTTTCTAACTCCTTGATCCTTCCACTTTGTCTACATTATTTATTCACTGATTTAATTAGTTGGCTATCTGATCTAATTGGATTCCCTGTGTATCCTTCTAACTCAATTAGTGGGGGGAAATTATTGATAAAATTGATTTTTACTTTAAAATCTCAATGCATATCATTATTTAATTTTGATAGGCAAGGGGATATTTTTCTTCCTTAGAAAATATATATATTAAAGATGAAAAATGTAATGAGGTTTGAATATAATGTCAAGCACCTCATAAAACATAGAAATTTTAAAAAATCACTATGTAGAATGGGCATCCATGATGCGGTGTGTTTCCATAGGTAATAATGGTAAGAAAACATAGAATGGGAAAATTGATGAATCTGGTTCTTGTTCAATACAGAAAAAAGTAAAAGACAACAGACATGACCATGACTGGTAATTTAGACATCGTGCACAGTGTGTTTCTCAAGATGTTTGTAATGGTACCATAAGAGCACGAAAACAGTTTTTAAGGTTTTAGATCTAAGACTGTTAGTCTAAGATTAGTTTAAGATCTCAGACTATCCCTGTTTTATTTCTCCTCTGTTGGCTTTCACGTGGCAGGGCTCACTTCCTGCCCCTCCATGTTTTTTAATCCAGAGGCTGATGAGGTCATTACAGTACATTTGCTTGCACTTGGATTGATGACGATGCTTTCTATGGCTGCTCTTACAAGGTTTATTGGTTATTTTCCTTATTTTTGCAACAGGATACCTAGCACAGACAACTCAGGGAAAACGGTGTACCCTGGCTCATGTATCAGAGGGTACAGAACATCAAATCAGGAGCAGGAAGAAAGCTTAGCTGCCAAAGTTGTTCTGGCAACCCCCGCAGGGGAGGGTAGAAGCAGCTTCTCACTTCTTGGTGGAGCAGGAATCAGAAAGATCTAGACTAAGACCCAAGTTCTCTGTGATTTCCAACTGTTTTCCCTAGTAATCTACCCTCTCAAAGCTGGGCCTCAGCTCCGGTAGGTAGTGTAGGTAGATAGGTTAGGTAACGTTGTCTGAGCAGGCTGTAGAACCTTTGCATGTCAAAAAGTAGCTCATATATTTATTAACAGAATAACTTTAGACCAGTTCAAGACAAAAACTCAGAGAAAAATTTTCTGTTTCCTTGACTTTTCTAATCACATTTAGATTTTAGTCAGGCTACATTTGAAGTAATATTTGAAAGGCTTAAAATGTCTTAAAAGAACTGTGGAATCATCAATATCATCTCCTGTACATATGTGTGCATGTATGCGTATATATATGTATGTTGTGTGTGCATATGAGTGCATATGTGCATGTGTGTGTACTTATGGGAAAGCACGTGGTATGTGTATGTTTGTGTATATATATATGTGTGTGTGTGTGTGTGTGTATAAATGTATATGTGTGTGTGTATGTATAAGTGTACATGTATATGTGTGTATGTGTGTGAGCATGTGTATGTGTGTGTGCATGAATGTTTGTGTGTATGAATGTGTTTGTATATGTGTATGTGTATGAGTGTGTATGTATGAGAGCATATGTGTATGTATGTATGCATGTGTGTTTGTATATCTTTGTGTGCATGTGTATCACTGCTTATATGGGTGTGGTAGATTGGGTGTGTGTAGGCATGTTCCTGCAAATGTGTGAGAAAACCAGAGGTTGATGTCAGGTGTGTCCTATATCATTCTCCACCTTAATTTTGAGCACCAGTCTCTCACTCAACATTTTATTTATTTATTTATTTATTTATTTATTTATTTATTTATTGAGACAGAATCTCTCACTAAATATGGAGACTAGCTGGAGATAGAGACATACAGTTTTTAGTGTATACTTACCTAAAGATTGTAGGGTTATTGTGAATAAAGCATGTGATACCAATAGCTGGAAATTCAAGATTAAACTGTGAAAATATCTAGAGGTCGGTGGTTTCCATGGTGGAAGAAGAGAAATGTTCAATCAGAGATAATGCACATAACCCTTAAGAGCCTGGAAGCCCCAGGGATTTTAGCGATCAGGTGAGTGGGGTTGGGGGGGGACATCCTTTTGGAGACAGGGGGTGGAGTGGAGGCATGGCATGTGGAACAGTTGGAGGATGGACTGGGGGGGAATAAAATCTGGAGTATAAATAAATAAATAAATAAATGAGAAATGTTTGACTAAATAGATAAATTAAAACTATCCTGTGTGATAGTATTGATGGTCAAATCTCATAAAAGGTATCATATACATAGGTAGATAGATAGATAGATAGATAGATAGATAGATAGATGAAAGATATAGATAGATGACAGATACACACACACACACACACACATATATATATGAATAGATAGATACTACATGGACAGATAAATGAATAAATACACATATACATAACTACATATATTAATATATATTATATATTACATATATTATATATGTATGTATTAGTATATATACATATATATGCAGATATATAGTAAGTGTGAATTCTAATGGCTATATACCATGGAGTTGTATAGCAACTCATTTGTCACAAGAATTTACTGGAGAATGACAGCCTTAGGAGACTGAACTGTCAGTTAAGGCTCTGCACATGAGTGTCAAAAGCTCAGTAAGTCTGTAAAATCTCACATGAAACTGAAACTGCTCAAAAGAAAGTCTATGTTTAAAATAATTAAACATGTACTATATCCTAGCTATTCTTTTTGGATTGAAGCTGTATAAAGCATATGGTAGTAATGGTGAGGGACACTTACCAACACATGGGTCACACAAAGCACAGAGAAAAACAGACCCTGTGATCTTGGGAAACTCACTGAGGGATTCAGCTTTCTGCTAGAGAGATGGCACAGAGGTATGTGTATAGTGCTTTTGCAGAGGTTGAGTTAGGCAACTCAAATAGTGTTTTCCCGGAGATTGATATTTGGAAGTTCATTTCCCAGAACCCATGTTAGGCAGGGATCTGGGGAGGCGAGGAGGTGGTGAAGGAGAAGCCACCCAGTGTAGGCTCTTTAGTGGGGAAAGTAATGGCTTTCCTCATCCTTCTATTACGTGTATAGGAAGGCAACCTCATCTATCAGCTTAATCTGTTGGTGACTTGTCCTTCAGTATCACAGTCTCTGATTACAAAAGATAATTGTGTGCTGCTGGTGGCATTTAGGATATCTTTATAGCTGCTTAAATGATGTAAAGGACTCACCGGAAGCTATCTGAATTCTTCTCATTTAGAGTATGCGCTCAGGTTGTGAATGCTTAGTCTTATTCTACTGTGGTTTCCTCATCTAAAATTACTAATTAAATTTGATCTTTGATACTTAGAATGTGTTCTATCAACCACATCCTTTAAAAATCACCTGTTACTGTCATCTCATATCATTGAGAACTAGTTGACAGTTGGTAGAAGGCAATGAACCCCATGCCTGTTTGTGTGCTCTGACTTAGCTTTACCTTACTGCCTTGTGCTCAAGCTCCCTGTTCTGGCTAAATGGTGACATAGGCTCCAATTCAGTGAAACTTGACAATCTCAAATTTTGGAACTTGTACTTCTGCCAGGACCCACTAAAGTTAGTATCACATGGAGCCTATAACCATGGCCACTGAGGTAAGAATTTTTTTTAATTGAGAGAACCTAGGTAAAGGCCTCATTGCTATTATATGGTAGAATGGGATAGTGGAAACCACATTACAGCCTGTAGACAGAAAGTGGAAGAGGCCTGGATCCATGGTGTGAATTCATGATGCTCCAGAAAGGTAAATGATGTCAACAAACAGAATTTCTAATCTCTATGAAAAGTAAACTACAAATGGCACCACAGCATCCACATCCCTTCTTTCCTTGGCAGTGATCCCTTTGAACACTGGCTGACTACCTGATCTACTTGGACAGATATATTTCCTCATCTCTCTTGAAGCTCTGTCAGCCAATTTTCTCAGTTCGAGCCACAGAGGTGTAAGCAACGATGACTCGCCCAGATTCTAAGATACTCTCCATCAGTATTGCTGTTCTGAGTTTTTCCCATTGTATAGACAGTGAAATAAAAGTCGTTTGAGGATATCAGGGGAGCCAAGTCTGAAACCAGCTGGATCCCTGGGTCATAAGAACGTAGTGTGACAATCTTTAAACCAAGGCTCTGCCATCCAATTGCCACATTCAACTTGTGACAGTTCCAGTTACTGCCAAGTGTGCAGTGAGATCAGGAGCGTGGTTTGTCTACTAGACAACAAAACAAAGCAATTTTCAATTCTTACACATTGTGTTGTAAAAATATCCAAAATACTCGTGAACTTCTAAGATGATAAATCTGTTCCTAACAGTAAGAAAAGATGCATTCAGATTAAAAGCTTGTCTGATCCAAGTAGGGAAGTCTGTGCACAAGGTGCTCTGGGTGTCTTGTCATAAGGATGCCACAGATGATAAAGACCTGTCACCAACCCCTCCTTAGTCAACTTTTGATTCTTTATTTTCTGTGCTTGAGATCAGACCAGGGTCTTACACACCATTCACAGTTCAGGCAAGTCTTCTACTGTTGGACTACACTGGAAATCTTATGCCAAAATCGTAACAGGTATCCAAACTTCCTCATACTCACAACCTTTTTGCACTTGCATCCCAACCACTGGGATGACAAACAACGTCTGGGTACAGTTGCATGGAGACTTGTTTTAAATTGGGATTAATTAGTATTCATTAAGTGCACAATCAAGATGACCACAAGAGATGCAAACATTATCTCGACTTCAGAAGGGACTTTTTAAAATGCAAACTATGATTAATTTTGACACAAACCATGTTATGGCTCAAATTATGTGTCCTGGTGGGTTAGACTACTTTGAGAAGATTTTCTGACCTTCTTGACGGGTATAAATGAGCTTCGTTGCCCAGGCAGACAGCAGATGTCTTCTAGTAGAGACCTCTGTGGTTTTAAAGAAGCATAAAATTAGAATTTAAAAAAAAAATAATGAAGTTGAAAAAAGTAATTTTCTTAATGAAGTATAAATTAAAATATTCAAAAATATTTCATAGGGCTATGGGTTAAATGATTTCAGTGCCTATATTCTTGGCCTTTTACTCACTTCTTTGCATCATGTGGGACTAGACCACAACAGTAATCACCAGTCCACAGCTTAGAATCCACATGGCCTTATGCCTCACAGCTTTTATTAAAGATTCCTACATGAGGGGAAAGACACTGCCTTTTCCTTATACAGTGGGATTTTCAATGGCCTTTTTAGTGTGTGTGTAGAACTATTGTCTATTTGACAAGACCAAGTTCCTAAAAATGGCAATTTTCCCCACTTTCCTGATAATCAGAGATATAAAGACTCAACTGAGATAAGTCTATTCTCTAAGACTCTCAACATTCAACGTGCTCCAGCTAAACCTCTAATCCCCTCCTTGAATTAAATTCACAGATCCATATCTGGATTATGATTTTCTTCAGCTAAACATAATGTACATATATTGATCATTTACAAATTGATAGAGGCCATATTTATTCAGTTGCTTTCTAGATGTTTCATGCAATATCATCTCAGATATCCTTTATGTAATAATATTTCAATACAGTAAAAATAAATAACATAGCATAATGCATGTTCACAAATATTCTAGAGATTATTTTCTAATAGCTTACTCACTAGCAATTGCTCACATTTTTACATATTTATGCCATGTATTTTTCTGAAAGCTTAAAATGTATGAAATGTATAACCTCTATCAGTTCTATGAAAGTATTATTATAGTAGCATTTTATTTTTTAAAGTAAGATTTTACAAATTAAGAAAACATGGCACTGTTGTGGGAAATATTAAAAAGTGTTCCAGCAAGTTCCATGCTAGTACCAGCAACTATCCTCCCCAGAGCCCTGGGCAGCCACGCACTGGCTGGCAATGACTGACATGTTTTATCTCGTGGAGACTCTGACTCTGAGCTCTATGACCTCTCCACCCAGCTCACTAAATTTCTACTTGTGGGTCACTACCATGCCAGCCCCATGCTTCAAATACCCCATGACCTTTGTGGTGTACATCAGGCAAAAACACGCTTTGCTGCAGTACCTTTCTCTCTTGGACCCAGAAGAGCCACTGTGTGATGAAAGCCACAACACAAACTTAGTTCAGAAACAACAGTAACTCAATCGCTGGGCACAACAACTAAAATCCTAATCTTGTAAGCCTTAATAAATCTAAATCCTCTGGAGGTGAATCCTGATGGATCTACCATTGAAACCAGGAGAAACCAGTAGCTACATCTTGTCCTCATGCTGTCCCCATCCAAAAAGGACCCTCTCCCCCTCCTCCTCCTTTCTTCCCCTATCCAACCCGGAAGTCCTTTCTACTTGCCCAGTGATTGACTCATTTATTCATTAGAGTATTGATTCACCAGAAGTCACCAGAGTACCTGACTCGCTTTTTGTCTGCTGCTCCGCTCAGGAGAGTGGAAATTAACATCAAAATGCAAGGAGCACAGAGCCATCCACAACATGCCACCAATATTTTGTTCAAGAGAAGTCAATTGAGTCAGGATATATTCTTATCTGAGTAGTATGATTATGCCTATACTGTGTTCTTATTCAAAGTTATACACTCTATTAAAAGGAAATATACATGCTTGAAAGGATATTCATGGAGTTTAATATATATGCATGAATTCAGTTTTCATTGTGTATGTGCCCATATATACATATACATATCTATCATTCTATAAGGTGAAAGAATGATTAGAATTAAAATTACACTCCATAATGGTAAGAAAGACATAGTTACTAATTCCTATGCTTTTGCCATTAAATATTTTGATACTTAAGAAGCCAAAAATCACATTATAAAACCATTATTCATCATAGCTACTAGATGACAGACTGAGCTGAGAAACTTTGGAAGGCAACATTTTAAGTTTGAAGCACTCATACACTTAGTAGAGAAGAATTTGAGCTTGTGAGACTTGTCTGTGTGTGGAGTGTTGTAGATGCCACTATCATTGGGAAGTAGTTGGGTGTATCCAGAGTTTAAGGAGAATCTCTAGATTGCCTTGGGAGTGGAGTCATGCAGGCAGCAGAGCATCAATAGTCACAGGGACTGTGGTGCAGCTCCCATCATTCCCTCTAGTTTGTATGTTGGTATTTTAGATGAGCATTGCAGCCACTAATATACTCTTCACCACTGGGCATGGCTTATATTCATACTTTGCAAATTCAATAATAATAAAACTCAACAGGAAGACTTTCTTGGTGCTCATGTTTTGTGATCTTACCAGGCATTGGCATCAGCTATAGTCAAGTTCCATAGAAGAGTCTTCTGCAATGACCTTCCTCCTCATCTCTAGAGAAAGACAAGCAGTGTTGGCACAATTACTGCTGGTGAATCTACGATGTGCACAGGTTTGTTTTCTATCTTCAAGTATTTCCTATTGTGCCAAACAGCACTTTGATCTTTTCCTCTGTGAGTACATCTATACAAAAGAAAGCAACTGCTATCCAGCTCTATTAAGAACTGAGTTATTTAGGAAAATACAAAATCAAGATGGAGATTTGGATTCAGAATGTCTAATGTTACTAATGACAATTAACAATACCATGAAACGTCCAGGAAACCAGTCTCATTAGCTTGGCAATTTGGGGGAAACTCATGAAAATATCTGCCCAGTGAAAATATTTTCAACTTTTCATAAATGTCAAAATTAAATAGGAAAAAGGATGCCCTGATGGCACCTGGCTTTTATATTAGCCATACCCTGGATATTATGAAATGATTGATCTCATCATGAGGAAATTCAACCCCAACTGATACCAACATTATAACGTGGAGGAAGGAGTCATTTGTTGATTACCAATAATAAGATGGATCACAGTTAAACCTCAAATAAAAAGATAAAATACTATAAAATAACTATCATAATCTATTATTGCCAAATAATGAATTTGCCTTCCTTGCATTGTGACAAATGTGTAAATATTTAGCTAATATTACCCTTTTGGTTGGGGCTCTATTGTATTTCAAATTTTGTGATACACAGAATCTAAAATGCAATGTTGTCTAATATTTGGCTCAAAATGTTTGGCCAGACATCATACCATTTAATTAAGAAATCAGCTTTGTATAAAATTACTTACAAAATTAAAAAAAAATTAGATGGAGTATGTGCTTTGTTCAGGCAACATTTAAAGAGGTTGACTCTGTTCCATTAGGTGGCACTTCTTATATTTTTATTTTAAGTAGCACTTCAAGGAATAATCTTTTCCAGAGATCAATCACTTAGCTCTTCATTTGACAAATATTAATGAATTTTAAATTTATTCTATGAAAAGGTCACAGGCAGTTAAAAAGTCTTTGTTTTCTCTGGAACACAGGAGACAAGCAAACAAATGAAACACATTGACATATGTATCTCAAAAGTATGTAGTTACAGTGTGATAATTCCTATGGAATGGAGGAAGTACAGAACAAGATTGTAGGTTGGTAGTACCAGAGCCTCAACATGTTTTTATTTAATCTTAAATGTCCTCCAAAGATCAGTGAAGTGAAGGATTCCTCTTAGCTGTGGTGCTTTAAATGAGGAGTGTCCCTGCAGACTCCTGTTTTTGAATTCTTGGTCCTTGGCATGTGATGCTGTTTCAGACAGCTACAGAACTTTTCAGAAGAGGAGGCTTGCTGGAAGAAGTATGCCATAGTGCCTGGCTTTGAGAGTTTATGGCTTTTCCCCATTTTTAATTTACACTCTGCTTCCCATATATGGATAATGATATGATCTCTCAGCTTCTTGCCCTGCTGACATTTCTTCCTCCTATGTACACATCAAACCCTCTCGAACCACAGGACACCCTAAAATCTTCCCTGAGTAGTTTTTGGTTAGGGTGTTTATCACAGCAACAGAAAAGTAGCTGTTACACCAGCCCATGGCATCACTGAGAGTTGACTGGATCCTCAATAGTGGCCTAATGAACAGAAGTTAGATCAATGGGGACTAGTGTAGTGTTGTCATTCCTTTCTCTTGACTCTTGGCCTCTATCAAGTAGGCTCCACATGTCCAAGCCATGGTGTTCAAGATGTGGAACCAGGAGACTACTGACTGAAATCTTTGAAACTATAGCCACAGTATCCATTGTACTGTATATGTTGATTTCCTCAGGCTTATGCTTAATAGACCTCAGTGACAGTAGCAAATTAGATGCACAGGATAAGCCTTCCTAGTGCTATGACCAGTCACTGAGTGGCTCAGAGTTGGAGAAAGAACCAGGTTTCCCTAGAGTTCAAGGGAATACCCTAATGACTGTTGAGCTCACCTCTCACGTGCTCTTGATGACACAAGTTGGATTGATGTTCCAGGGTGTGGAATTTGTTTCTCTGAGTGACAGAATAATTTATACATAGCTATATACACATATTACAAATAAAATATAAAATATTGCAAATTATTTATGTGTGTGAGAGAGAGGTTGGGAGGGAGCACATAAGCACACGCTAACATACGGAGGTTATAAGGTGACTTGTAAGAGTTGGTTCTTTCCTTGGTGGGTCACCATGTGGGTCACACAGGTTGAACCCAAGTCATCAGTCTTATAACAAACGCTTTTACTGACTGAGCCATATTGCAGGACTAAAAGAAAATTTAAATGCTTTAAAAGCAATAATAATGGCACTTACAACAACTTTTATTTACTTAAATTATCAACTGATGTGGTAACACTTTCATCTCTCATTCTTGGTTATTAAAAAGAAACACCCTTTACATTGAAAATAAAAGTCAAGGGGGGAGGGCTAAGATGAACTAGATGTAAGCTATCTGAAGAAGCCAGTAGAGTTGAAAAAGCCCAAAGACAAGTTGTCAGGACAAAGAGGTAAAGACTATGTAACTGGCAATTACATTTTCAAGTCTGAAACTAACCTTGCAGAAGTGCACAGCCACCAGCCTTGATTGCCTTTACTCAAAGAATAGGAATTACCAGAAAATGACATGTGAAATATAGTTTACCCAACTAACCAAATGCTTTGCCAAAATAGAGACTCTGACAGTTCTTCTCTTTAAGATATAAACCGCATGCTCGTTACTGGCCAACCTGCTGTAACTTACAATGCATTAAGTAAATTTTATTTCTGCTACATGAACTAAAGGGTAAATGCCTTTATATTCTCTGCCCACCAACCCATTCCCTACTATGACAGTGGCCTAATTACCAACCTGGCCATTCACAGACCTTTTACTACAAAGAATGACAGACTTCATTATTTGATAAGGCTCATGATTTTGCTAATATCAAACGAAGTTAGTAATCTCACCACAAATTTTTAAAGAAATAGCTACACTATTTAAAAGACTCCTACTAGGGTTCAGGCTATAATCTGAGTTCTGGGCTCTAAAGGAGACTATATTATAAAATATTATTTTACTTTTAAATTTTCTTTCTTTGTAATTTTACAAAGAAAAGAAAAAGAGCTCAACAATTTTGGTTAATTTGAATGCTTAATCTCTCATGAGTATGAAGAACTGTTAATCCCAAACTGTCCAGCATTAAACAATCTCTCAGTAATAATTTCTAGCTGTGATAGAAAAATTAGTAAAAATGCCCTTCTGATGGTGAGGCCAAGCTCAGCATTTTAAAAGTAGAAAATGGTCCCACTAATTGGCTGTAATATGGAAACACTGAACATTTATGTTCAATTGCATATGCCACTGCCTATAGCAGGCCAGCAGAGAAACATGACCTCATAGAAACCTCAAAGGAAAATAATTACTTTCATGCATGAACATTGCTATTCCCTTTTGGGATCTTAAGAGTGAGCAAGCCTCCATGTGTATTCTTTAGTTGGTGGATCAGTCTCCAGAAGTATCGGGGGGTCAGGTCAGTTGCCACTGTTGCTACATCCCTGGGGCTGCACACTCCCTCAGCTCCTTCAGTCCTTTCTCCAAACCCTCCATTTGGGACGTCACTCTCAGAACTACTGTTGCTGCGAAGTGACTCTTGGGTATTTCAAACTTTTGGGCTAATAACCTCTTAACAGTGAGTATATACCATGTTCATTCTTTTGTGACTGCGTTACTTCGCTCAGGATGATATTTTCAAGATCCATCCATTTGTCTATGAATTTCATGAAGTCATTGTTTTTAATAGCTGAGTTGGGCCTGAGGGTGTTAGATACCCCAGTATAGGAGAAAGACAAGGAGGAAAGACGAGAGTGGGTGGGTGGGTGGGAGGGTGGGTTGGAGAATATCCCCATATTGGCAGGGGGAAGGCGGAGGGAATAGGGAGGTTCCAAAGGGGAGATCTGAAACATTTGAAATGTAAATAAAATATGAAAATAAAAAATTATATATTATAATTAATAAAAAAAAAAAAAAGAGTGAGCAAGCACTTTAGGAATTTGGAAAACAAAATGAAAAGCATCAGGCCTGATCACAAACTCCCAGGCAGTCTCTTGCAGGGAATCACCTTCCCTTGGGACTTCTACAAATACAAATGAACTCTTCATGGGGAATCTCAGTAACAGGAACTTTTCAATGATCTGATCACGATTCAAGTATTTTTGTATAGCTGCTGCCCACATTCTCCATCAGTAGTGGATATGACTTGGGAGGTTTTTGTGACTTAGATTTTGAAGTTGCTGGTTCCTAATGTTATCTCTAATATGAATAGTGCCCAGATTTTCTCTACTATCTTGTTTGTGGCATGTGTGTGTGTGTGTGTGTGTGTGTGCATGTGTGTGTACATGTGTGTATGTATGTGGTGTGCATGTGCTTATTTGTATTTGTATATGTGTATGTGTATATGTATGTGTATGTGCATGTATGTGTGTGCGTAGTGTGTATATGTATATGTGTGTATGTATGTGTGTGTGTATGAGTGTATATGTGATGTGTGTGTGTGTGCATGTATGTGTGTGTGTTCTGTGTGTATGCATGTGTGATGTGTATATGTGTGGGTATGTGCATGTATGTGTGCTGTATGGGTGTGTATGCATGTGTGCATTTTGTGTGCATGTGTGTATACATGTGTGTGTGGTGCATGTGTCTGTGTGTATATATGAGTGTGTATGTGGTGTGTCTCTGTGTACATGTGTATGTGTGTGTGTGTAGTGTGTATGGGTGTGTTATATCATTATCTGCTCCTTTTTCCTTTCTTTTGTTCATTTATCTTCCCTCTCACTTTCAATATCTGCCTTTCTCTCTGTCCCTTTCTCTTCCCTCCTTCCCTCCCTCCCTTTCTTCCTTCCTTCCTTTGGTTTTTACCTCACCTCCTTCCTTTCCTTCTACTTTCCAACATGAGAATAACAGCATTGGCTGATGAAGATGTTTGACTTCTTACTGAGGTATAATACAATGCATTCAAAGTAGGAGCCTTACACTGGGTGAGCTCTCCCACTGCTTGGGACAATCCATGGCTTAGACCTTGGTCTGAGGTGACTGATTCTGGAGGGGTGCTGGCATGGCGCCATGCTGGTGCCACTTAGTTTCTGCAATGTAGCCTTGTATTGTCATTGTAGTGGTGACCCCGTTTCTACTCCCAGGCCTCCAGAAAATAAGTTAGAATTGAAAAATAAGGGGACAATGATGACCTGTGACAATATTGCTGCAAACAGCTCTCAGGGGTGGGTGATGTAGTGTGAACCAGAGTGGTCAAAAAATGCTTCTCTGTGGTGAGATTAGCTGCGAGGTAAAATGAGTCATGTGAATAATCTGGGGCAGGGTGGATCAAATGGGAGATGCTGTAAGCATAAACAGGCTAAAAGGGAATGAAGCTCTTGCCCTCTACAGAGAGAAAGCATGCCCATGAGTCAGTAACAATGAAACAGGGTGGCATGGGAGAGTCTCACTTACTCTGCATTGTGAGAAGAACCATTGTGTTGACAGTTGCCATTCAAAGATGAGCACTTTACATTCTGTACCTCGTCCGTCAGTGTTCTTAGAAAGATAAGGGAAAATTAATTAGAGAGTATATTTGGAGAGGGTCAAAGAATCAACAAGAAACACTTTTCCAGGAGTTGTGCAGGAACCTGGAAGAAAAGTGAGGGGAAGAGAAGAGCAGAAGTGAGACCTGGCAAATGTGCTTAGTGCTACAACCCTCCTTGGTGGATATAAATCTCAGGTCCTAACAAAATGTCAGAGCCTAATGCTTCATTTTCGGTATTATGTGAATGTGTACCCTGAAATCACATTTCCATCAAAATCCTCTTCCCTACAGCTGGCTGTTCTGAACACTATTGTAGTAGATCACAGCTATGGAGAGAGGAAGCTGCTGCGGGGTTTAAAACAAACACCGAGAATTCAGCCTACACCAGAAGTGGAGAAGAGTTCAAACAGTGAGAAATGGGATTTAGAGAAAGCTGGGGTCCAGATACTCTTACCAACAAGACATGGTCCCCACACAGCCATCTGAGTTGATTGCCATGCTGGAACACTTGACATGGGGAAATGTTAGAAGAAAAACATCCCAAGTTATGTTGAAGGTCCAATAGCTGAACCTAAAATAATCATCTTATGGAGATAGCAATGTCTTATGAAAATAAATGAGACTCAGAATCAGTAAGAACTCAATTCTGTTTGCATATCTTCATTTCATTCAGTTGATGGCCACAGATAAACTAAAGAAAGCCACACAGCTCGAGTGTTTCAGCCCTGGATAAACAACAGAGCGTAGAGTTCAGGCTTGGTGGGTATTTCCATGAATATGAACATATTGCTTCCTCATTTTAAAATCAATTTGCTTGTTCTTAGGTGGTGGAGCAGATAAGCAAAGCTGTCAGTGCCATGCTTACTCTGAAGGTGACATCTGCTCATGCAGGTTTCATCTTTCTATTGTCTCAGTCACCTTCAGCACCCATCTCCGCAGCTGTCTAAAAGTACCCTTCACTCATGCTTTAGTCAGGGCAGAGAAATAGAACTGCCTGTGTGTTTTGACCACTTACGAAGCTACTGTGTCTCTGAGGGTCTGAGCCTCTCTGGGGGATGCAGCTGTTTCTTAGCACTGTTTCTTTTATGCTTCAGAGAAGGAAAGAAAATAGCTCTATTTACTGCTTAGAAAAAAATATGTATTTGTTTTGAATTTGCAGCAATTAGATTTCTCAAAATGAATGCATTGAACTTAGATGGTTCTCCAGTTAAGAAATAATAAGGCACATGCTTGATTACTGAAAGCCTCTTCTTGTCCATGTGTCAGAATTTTAAATTTTATTCAGTAAGCATCACTGCTATTTTCATCAAAATCTGCCCCTTTAAGTATTACTGAATCTGAGAGCAACACGGGCTCTGGGGAGGTTTCAGTGCTCATTGCAAGCCCCTACCTTGTCAGGCCCCCTTTCTTTTCACAAATGCACATGGACCTCACAAATGTAATGGTGATTTCCAATATACAGAAACAAATAAAAATATTGGTATTTTAGGCCATTTGGTTTAGTAAATAGATATGGTACTGAGTGTGGGGCTCTCTTCTCTTTTGGTTTTCCTAGAGCCCACAGCAGCCTTGCATTATAGAACTGCCATTCCTTGTATTTATTAACTTGCTTACTTATTTTCTTTATATCACTGAAGCACATACTTCCTACTGGCAGGACCCCGACCTAAGTCAGAGGGTATTACCTAAAGCAAGCATCAATAAGGACATGATGGAGTAACGCTGAACTCATGCCAGGTTAATATTTGACAGCAGCAACATTACAGGTGGCTTACAATTTTTTTTTTAATTGTTAAGTTTTATTTATTTTTATTTATTTAGGCTGGCATAGTGGGACACTTACATGGTGGTCAGGTGACAACTTGCAGGAGTCAAGTCTCTCCTTCTTCCACCAAATGGATCCCAGGAATCTAACTCGGGTCATTAGATAGATTTGGCAGCAAGGCCCTTTACCTGCAGAGATATCCTGACAGCCCATAGTTTACTGTTTAATACAATGGGTTAGATGGAAAGAAATTGCTAATGATTTGCTGACTCACTGCAGAATGCCATCAAGCTTATTCAACGGTCTGAATTCAGCAGGGATGCAGATGTAAGGTTGTTTTATTTCCTCCAGGTACTGCTTTCAGCTACACTGTCAAGCCGAACTCTCTAGGCCAATATGGAAATATCTTCAAGGTTTCCTAACACTTTCAGTCTCATCTACTTTGCCCTGGTTGGGGACCTCAGAAATAGATCCAAGCTAGTTTAATCTGCTCCCCTTTCCAGGCCCAGCTCAGGCTTCAGACTGAGGACCATAATACACTAAACTGGTAAAGAAAGAATCAGTGAAGGCCCTGCTGGGCTTCTAGGAATGCTGAGCTTTGATTCCTGTGAATGGTGCTTGGGAGGAGACAGGCAGGAGTGATCACTCAGGCCTGACACATAGCGGTGCTGTGATACTATCAGGGTAGGCTGTGCCTGTACCTTGCCCCTCTATTTCCCTGTATTTTCTCTTCTTTTGTACTAGTAATTGCATCAGCGTAAACATTAGATGTTAGGGGATGCCTCACTGCCCATCTCTATTTTCCCATCTTGGATTTTTGTCTTTAGTAACTCTTTAACATTTGTTAAGAAAGTCTCCTTGCCCTGATATTCTCCATGAAAGTAAACTAATGCCTTTGAAATCTCCAGTCTCCTTGTTCTTCATGAATTGTATACCCTCAGGTCCAAGAAGAAGTTGAGAGGCAGTTAGTGTTACAGCTCCTCAAGAGGCTTAGCATACTTACCCCCTGTTCAGCTTTAAATTCAAATAGCCATTTCTAGAACAGCAGAAAAATATCAGACACTTGGACAAGGCTTTCAAATTAATTTGCATTATTCTTTTAAATGAGGCAGTAGATAAGTAATAGGCTAGTTGCCTTCATGAAGAGGTCCTGTCAAGTGTTAATAACATGTATCTGCATCTGAAGTGTACACACAACATCCCTTTACATGCACAAAACTTTCTTACTAAACTCTCCACTCAAAAGATATCCACTCTTGAGAAGTTTGCCTGTAGCGAGATAAAAGGACAGCACTGAGATTTTGACAATACGAGGATTATGGAAAAGACATGATAAGAAGATTAGAAAGCCTATGTGTAAACAAATAACAAGGATTTTTTTCCTTTGGTTAATACCAAAGGGAAATATGAAAAATTCATTAGTAATATGTCAGTAGTAAATTTCATCTTTAGAAAAGGTGGCTCAGCCACTGTATTGCTGTCCCTGTGCCTCTTTTTAGTTAATACCACAGGAGATTCCCTGCATGTCTTGCACTGACATGCACATTTAATTTAGGGTATGCCTTTGTGGCCTATGTTTGTTTGCTTCTTACAATAGTAAACCATTGTTAGTGGTGACATGGTAACACTGTAAATGCTGTGGCTACAGTCTATCTCATGGACTTTGCTGATATAATTTCTAGAAGGCAGAAACATGTAGGTGCTTGTGAGTCTGAAAAAGGGGGAACATGCTCTTCACATTCCTTTATTGATAAGTTGGACAGCCTTGTGTAGGACAGATAAGGAGAAGATGAACAGTTGAAGAAATAACAACATAGAAGGTACTGAGAAGAGGTGTTCTTCACAGCGTTCATAAGCCGACATTGCCCATGGATGCTCTGCAGTTCTGGGACAGCGCAATACTATCTAATACTATCTAATATATGGCTCCAAACACTATCAGAATTGTATTTGTTATGAGAAATATGACTCTCTGTGTGCATGCATGTGTGTGTGTGTGTGTGTGTGTGTGTGTGTGTGTGTGAGCAGCACCACTGAAAGAATGGTCTATAAATGTACCGTCATAGTGAACCTTGGAAATCCATATGTCTGGAGTTTTCTACCTATTTGCATTCAAGTATTAATGAGTTAGTTTATCACCTGGTTTGTAATAGAAATAGTATAAAATAATATGATAAATTATCATTAAAATTCAATACAGTGTCCAAAATAAATTAAAACACGTTTAAATGCCATAATTTGAGAATTAAATATTGCCTCAGTCTAGTGCCCTGAGCAAGCAAACCATTTAACCTCCACCTCAGCTTCCTCAAATTGGGAGATAACAATTATTTACCTACCTCAGAAGAGTGGAAGGTCTAATTACCTAATGTTTATAGAGCACTTTGAAGTGGAAAGGAGCTGAATAAGTATTACTATTAATAGTATAGGCTCCTTAATTTGATTTTAGGGTTTGGGAACAATGAAAGTCTAATTCAGCAGCTTCCACGCAGCCTTTGTTGCTGTGACTATAAAATGAACTAATGATGCATTATGTTTTCTAAAGGGTACTCCTATAGAATGACTGGTATAGAATTACCAACGTGCCAGTCAAGGACTGTGCTCAGGATGCCAGAGACACCAGGGAGCCTTTTTCAAATAAACCTGAGTGGAACAGAAGGGAAGGTGCCCAGTGGTGTGTAAAATGACAGGCAGCAATGATTGTATCCACTGCATCCCCAGAACAGGTCACACTGCCTGTTCACAATTTGTTCTCCATTCTGTTGGGTAGGGATTCCACTTGCCCCATGGTATATAGGATACTGAGGTTGAGAAATGATACATAATCTGATGCAGCATCTGCAACTACTCATTAACAGAACAATTCGTGGGCAGAGACAGGAGTATGTGTGCTTGTTCTTATTTGTTCTTTCCTAAGAAGACTGAAGAATAATGGTCCTTGGATAACACATGTCTTAGTCCCTTGCAGGAATCCTGAAGATCCCTCGAGTCCACATCATCGGGCAATGTCTCCGTCTCTGTGGTTGTTCTCTTTGTCTTCATAGTTCACCCATTTCTTTGTCTTTTAAGATGATTAACAATATACAAAAAAGACTCGGTGCACAGCTGATGCAGAGAATAGCTTACAAATCAGAAGAGGAGAGATTCTATATGCTACACCTAAATTGTCCACGCCTCTTGTCAGCTTCTCTCTATTGTCTTCACCCTCTCTCAGGTTGGTGTGTGGGTCTGACACATGTCCAAAGGTTTCCTCATTCTTTTTCCTTGGACCTATTTAACTCACATTTATTCATAACTATACATTTATTTTTATCCTTTCCATTTTATGCAATAGTTGAGCCCTTATTTCACAACCTTGCCTTTTTTGTACAACTGTCTAATGAGTACCTTAGAAACTGTGTGTCTGTGTTTTGTGTGTGATGTGTGGTATGTGTGTGTAACGTAGCTTGTATCACATTTGCAACTGCTTCCAGAAAGGTTATATCCATGACCTCAAGTAAGAACTTCAAGTCCTGTTTCCTTTAGCCAATCAACATGACTTTACCATACCAGCTTAAGCATGCTTCCTAAGTCATCTTTTTCTCACCATGGCCATCTTACCAGATGGATGTAATACTTGGAAGCATGATTTTCAAGCCACAACTGAGGCTCTGAGGAAGACTTTCAGTCACTTTCAGTGACTCAGGGTCACTTTCAGTCACTCTGAGATAGACTTTCAGTCATCTTTGAGTTGCATGAAAATGGCAGGTGGCAGTAGCCAGTGATAGCTAGCATATGTGTTCTGAAGGGACTCTAGCCAGCCCAGCCTGACAAGTGTGGCTCTGGCAGGCCTTGTTCTTCTCTCCCATTCTCTTGACTCACTAAAAACCATTAGATTACATTCCTTGAGCTGACCATCAAGGTCTATTCCCTTATTTGGCCACTTCTGCCTGCTGAGGCTGACTACCAAGATCTAGCCATCAAGGTATTGAAGTCCAGCAATCCAAAGCCCCCATTAGTTCACCTCATAACCATGGCCAATTAAAATTAAACACTGCATGCTAACATGGTTTCTCTTGTACCTTTATAAACTGCCATTTTCCCACGTGTTAGTTTCCTCTCTATCCTTTGGCCTGTTTTCCTTCAGGACAAATATTCCCATCTCCTGTTTCTTGTTCCCTTTTTTTCCCTGATTCACTATTTCCTGTCTCTGTCTCTTATTCTCTATCCTTAGTTCTTCTGAGGAAAACACTGAGATTTTGGTCTTGGCAGTCCTGAGCCTTCTCCTTTTATGGTTTGAAGATATTGGCAGTTTATTTTCATGCAAACTATCATGATGATTTATTATAGTAGCAGAGACCAGTTATGTGACATGCATAATTGAATTATGTGACACCTGTTCCTTCTAATCTTACGATTACAAAGCCAGCAATTTCTTATAACTCTAGGGGAGTAAGAATATAGAAATTCCTAGGGCACATAGAGACAGATGGGGCCTAGGCCAGGCCATTCTCTCAATATGCTATGCAGATCTGTGCGTCGGGTATTAATACACATAATTCTATAATCCAGTAACTGCTTCTGATTTGGAGATGCTCTATCAACTAGCAAACCTATCTTCCTGTGTGATTTTAAGAAAAACTGACACATTTTCACAATATTTCTCAATCAATATGCATAGTACCTGAGACACACACCACATTGGATGTAAGAGGATTTATGAAGGATTCCTTGCAGTGAAGAAGTTAAAATGATCATAATAATTTCCATGTCCAAGCTCCACAGATCTGGAAATCATGTGGAAAACACTGAATGAGGAAGTAGGATCATGTTGTTCAAGTGCAGGTTGTAATGATCATTGGATTCCTGAGGAGAAATGTCGATAACCTGGTTCATGGCATATTCACATTTTACAGTTGAGAAAAATGAGTCAGATACATATAATTGATTAGGGTCTCCAAGTTATAGTAATAGTTGACTGGCAACCAGCAGCCAGGCCACTCAGCATGACAAGTGCATGTTTCTTTTCTCTCTGTGCTTTTATGTGTTTTATACAACCAACTTCATGAAAGCGTTTGCACATTTGCACATAAATCTGTGATAAAATGTTACATAGTGCTCCAAACATTACCCTTGAAAGAGAAACTATGAGTATTTGTAGTTAAAAGGTGAGACAAGTAAGGATGAAGTATTTGCAAAGATGCAAATCTCTTTCTAAGACACAGCAAAGAAAGGTCTTAATTTAACAATGCTATAACATTTGGCTACGTTGGCTTCCAGTTTTCATAGAATACAGCATTTCCAAATGGCATGTTGACCACATTGCCTAACTAGGTTTTAGAGAAACAAGCAGATATTTACAAAATGGGCTACCCATGGTATCTCATAGCAGAGACTAACAATGTCTTACATGAAT
This sequence comes from Rhynchomys soricoides, assembly GCA_019843965.1. NCBI lineage: Eukaryota > Metazoa > Chordata > Mammalia > Rodentia > Muridae > Rhynchomys > Rhynchomys soricoides. The sequence continues at coordinate 19,223,582 of JADRCH010000011.1, forward strand.
TTCATTACAAAATAACCAGGAAGCTGCAGACTATTATAAAACAGATATTACCCTAAAGACAAATGCTGAAATATTCCTGGAATAATTCCCACCACTAAGCATTTCTGGGTATAGAAAGCAGGAGGCCTTACCTTAAATTATGAGTCTTTGGATTAAGAACTAATAATCATACTTGCTTTAGCCAACAGCATAAGCATCAATTATGAAGGGAAATGTCTAACCTTTACACATCTGTGTTTATATATACTAGCTTGTTAATATTCTAATACCATGCTTGGTGATGAATATTTCAATTTCTTGATTCTGTTTTATGCCTTGTAACTCAGTAATGAATCTCCTGCATGCTTTTTATGCAGTACCCTCTTTTCCATGCCAATATGAATGACTATTGTTCTTCAGTATAATTACCTGGTGATGTGAAATAATTTATATTCTAAGCTGTTTCCCCTTTTGTTTTGTTGAACATTTGTCAGTGGCCTGAAAATTTAGCATTTCTGTCCATCAGTGTACAGCCTGAGAGAAAGTGCTGGGCAAGTCCAAGGTTCAGATCACAGTATCAGCCATATTCACTTCAGTTTTGTGCTGGAAGCCAGTTGTGAGTGTTTGCTTCATTAATGTGCCAAATGAGTATACCATATCCTCAAAATAGCTACTACTTTTCAGGGATGTTCTCATTTGGCACCTTTATTTCTTAGGCTTTGTAGAAGTCTCTGAATGAATTATAGAAGTTTCCATCACTCATATTCTTAGTCCTACTGTGAGCATTTTTAGCAGTTTTTTTTCTGTTAATATCCTACACTAAGCATGTTCTACCAGTTTCTAAAAGTAATTTATTTTTAATCATCTACTCATATCTAAAGTTGGATTATGCAAAAGTTACATAGATTGAAATGATACACCTCCAGGGCAAGGGTATTTTATATGAGATATAGATTACCATTGCACTATATTCACTACAGTCTGTGGATCATTGTCATTAATGATATTTAACAAATCACACACACACACACACACACACACACACACACACACACACAAATAAAACAGCTTTAGAGGTGGAATGCAGTTCATAAACTACAAGATAAGGCCTTTAGAATTTAAGGTCTGACTGGAAACATGCTGTTTCCCTGGAGTTCCATTGTCTGGCCATATTTACACCTGCCTTCGCCAAGCCTGCATTACCAAGTACAAGCAGGTGAGATCCCTTCCCCTTGCTTGCAATCTCTTGACTGCCATGTCATCAGAGGCACACCAAGCTGCTAGGAGATGTACACTGTCTCCTGAGTTCCATTGTCCTACTCAAGGCAGCCCATCAGAGGCTAATGCACTAGGAATACCCAAGTTAGACCTTCATTCCCAAAATCTGCTACATCAGGAACTTCCAGGGACAAATATATGGCTAAAGGCCAGCATAAGAACACAATTAATAAAAGCCAGGGCAACATGCCATCTTTACAGCACAACTATCCTACAGCAGAAAACCCTGAGTACCCTAACATAAACAAAGCACAAAAAAAAATAACCTTAATTACAATCTTATAAAGATCATTGAGGCCTTTCAGAAGAAATGAATAAATCTCTTAAAGAAATACATGAAAATACAATTAAAAAGGTAGAGGCCTTTACAAAGAAAATTATTAAATTCCTTTAATAAATACAGGAAAATATAATTAAACATGTGAAATAAATGATTAAAGCTGTTTAAACATGAAAACAGAATTAAAAATAATAAAAAGAAAATCCTGGGGATGGAAAACATAGGGAAGAGAACAGGAACTACAGACACAAGCATCTCCAAAATAATAAAAGGGATGGAAGATAGAATCTTAGGCTTAGAAGATGGATAGATGAAATCGATAAATTAGTCAAAAAAAATGTTTAATCTAAAAAGACCAAGTAATGTACAAAGATTACACCAGACTTCTCAACACAGATTCTAAAAGCCAAGAAAGCCTGGACAAATGTCTTACAGCCTCTAAGAAACTACATCTTCCAACCTAGACTACTAACCCAACATAATTCTCAATCAACATAGATGGAGAAAATAAAATATTCTAAGACAAGACCAAATTTAAACTATATCTATCCAAATATTCAATCCTACAGAAAATACTAGAAGGGAAATTCCAACCCAATTAAGTTAACTACACTCAAGAAAACATAGGAAATTAATAATTCCATACCATCAAAAACAAAATAAGGGAAACACACACACACACACTAACATCACCAACAACAAAACAACAGGGATTACAAATCATTGGTCATGGATATCTCTCAACATTAAGGAACTCAATTCCCCCATAAAAAGACAAAGGCTACAAGAGTGGATGTGAAAACAGGATTCATAATTCTGTGCTGCATTCAAAAAACACACCTCAGCAACAAAGACAGAAATTACCTCAGAGTAAAGAGCTGGAAAAAGGCTAAAGTAAAGTCCATTTTCAAGTAAATGGACACAAGAACCAAGCTGGAGTAGTCATTATAATATCTACTAAAATATACTTTTAACCAAAATTAATAAAAAGACATGAGGAAGGCAAGTTTATATTTATCAAAGAAAACCTCTGCCAAGATGACATCTCAATTCTGAACAACTATGCCCCAAATACAATGGCACCCACATAAATAAAAGAACATCGCTAAAACATATTTTTTACATAAAACTCCACACAAGAATGGTGGGAGACTTCAACACTCCAGTCACCAATGGACAGATCATCAGGAAAAGTACTAACCAGTGAAATAATGAAACCAACACTATGAATCAAATGGACCTAATAGATATCTACAGAACATTTCATCCAAACACAAAAAAATATACCTTCTAAGCAATTCATGGAGCCTTCTCCAAAACAGACCATTTATTTGGTCACAAAACAAGCCTCAACAGATACAAGAAAACTGATGTGACTACTTGTATCTTATCAGATCACTATGGATTAAAGCTGCATTTCAACAACAGAAACAATAGAAAGCCTACAAAGTCAGGAAATGGAACAACTCTCTTTTTAATAATCACTGGGTCAGAGAAGAAATAAAGAAATTAAAAACTTTCTAGAACTCAATGAAAATGAAGGCACAATGTACCCAAACTTATGGAACAGGATGAAATCAGTGTTAAAAGGAAAATCATAGCACTAAGAGCCTTCCTAAAAAAAATTGAAGAGATCTCATACTAGCAACTTAGTAGCACACTTGAAAGCTCTAGAACAAAAAGAAGCAAACATATCCAAAAGTAGTAGATGACACAAAATAATCAAACTCAGGATGAAATCAATCATTAGAAATAAACAAAACAATACAAAGAATCAATGAAAAGAAGAGCTAGTTCTTTGAAAAAAATAACAAGCTAGACTAACCCTTAGCCAAACTAATTAAAAGACAGACAATATCCAAATTAATAAAATAAGAAATGAAAAGAGAGACATAACAATAGACACTGAGGAAATTTAAAGAATCATTAGGTCTCACTTTCACTCTCTACAAAATTGGAAAATGTAAATGAAATGGATGACTTTCTAGATAGATACAACTTACCAAAGTTAAATCAAGATCATATGAACCCTAAGGAAATATAAGCAGTCATTAAAGTCACCCAACCAATATATATATTCCAAGGCCAGACGGTTTTAGCACAGAATTCTACCAGACTTTCAAGAAGATCTAATATTAATACTCTTCAATCTATTCCATAAAATAGAAACAGAAAGAATACTGCCCAAACTAATTCTATGAGGTCATGATCACAGTGATACCTACACCACACAAAAAGTCAACATGGAAAGAGAATTACAGACCAAATTCTCTTATGCACATTGATGAAAAAATACTCAATAAAATACTTGTAAAGCGAGTCAGAAACAATCAAAACCATGGTCCACTATGACCAAGTAGTCTTTATCTCATGGATGCAGGGATGGTTCATTATACAAAAATCCTTCATTGTAATCCAAAATATAAACAACCTGAAAGAAAAGAATCCCATGATCTTCTCATTAGATGTGAAAAAGCCTTTGACAAAATCCAAAATCCTTTTATGTTAAAAATTATTGGAGATATTGGTAATACAAGGTGCATGCCTAAACATAATAAAAGAGATATGCAGCAAGCTAATAGTCAACATCAAATTAAATTGAGAGAAACTTAAAGCAATTCCACTATAATCAGGGACATGATAGCTCTGTTTTCTCTTTTCTGTCTATTTAGTATGATATTTGAGGTTCTAGCTAGAGAAATAATACAACTAAAGGAGATCAAGGGATACAGATTGCAAAGGAAGAATCCAAAATATTGCTATTTGAAGGTGATATGATAGTACGCATAAGTGACCCCAAAAATTCTACCAGAGAACTACAGCTGATAAACTCCTCAGGAATATGGCTGGATGAAAAATTAACTTAAAAAATCAGTAGCCCTCCTTTATACAAAGATAAATGAGCTAGGAAAGAAATTAGGGAAACAACAGACTTTACAATGGTAAAAATTAATAGAAAAAAATCTTAGTGTAATGCTAATAAAGCAAGCAAAAAACATATAGGACAAGAACTTCAAGTCTCACAAGAAGAAATTGAGGACCATAGCAGAAGATGGAAAAATGTCCCCTGCTCATTAATCAGCTACATTGACCTAGTAAAAATGGCCATCTTACCAAAAGCAATCTACAAATTCAATTCAATTCCCATCAAAATTCTTTTTAAGATGTTCTTTTTAAGATGTTAAAAGAACAATTCTCAACTTCTTATGGAAAAAGCAAAAACCCAAGATAGATAAACAATCCTTTACAATAAAAGAACTGGAAGTATCACCATTTCTGATTTCAAGCTATACATCAGAACAATACTAATAAACACCACATGGTATTTGCATAAAAGCAGACAAGTTGATCAGTGGAATAGAACTAAAGACCCATAAATAACCCACATATATGGGCATTTGATAATTGAGAAAGAGGTCAAAACCATATAATAGAAAAATGAACACATTTCAACAAATGATGTTGGTCTAACTGGATGTCTGCATGTAGACAAATACACATAGACCAATATCTATCATCCTGCTCCACAACTCAAGTCTAAATAAATCAAAGACCTTAACATAAAACCAGACACACTAAATGCAATAAAACAGAAAGTGGTGAACTGCATTGAACTCATTGACATAGGAGACATATGAATAGAACACCAATAGCTCAGGCACTAAGACCAACAATTAATAGATGGGACTTTATGAAACTGAAAAGCTTTTGCAAGGCTAAGGAGACCATCAACAGGAAAAAATGGCAGTCTGCTTATATCCAACAAAACTAATATCTAAAATATAAAGAATTTAAGAAATAAGACATCAGCAAACCAAATCAATTAAAATGGGGGTACAGAGATAAACAGAGGTAAAGGATTCTCAACAGAGTAATCCCAAATGACAGTGAAGCAATTAATGAAATACTCAAGGTTATTATTCACCAGAAAATGTAAATCCAAAGAACTCTGAGGTTCCATTTTACTGACAGCTCAACTGTCAGAATGGGCTAAGGTAAAACACTAAATGATAGGACATGGTGTCGAGAATGTGGCACAAGGGGAACATCCTACATTGCTGGGTGGAGTGCAAACTTGTACAGTGACTTTTGAAATCAACTTGGCAGCTTCTCAGAGATTTGGAAGTTGTTCCACCTCAAGATCCAACTTTACCACCCCTGGGCTTATACACATAAGATGTTCCACCATCCCACAAGGATGCTTGCTCAACTATGGTATAGCGGCCTAATTCATAATAGCCAGAAACTGAATGCAACCCACATGTCCCTCAAACGATGAATGGATAAAGAAAATGTGATACATCTACACAATGGAATACTATACAGCTATTAGAAACAAAGATATCATGAATCTTGTAGGCAAATGGATGGAATTTGAGAATATCATATACCCAGTGCCAGAAGGACACTTTCAACATTAGCCATAAAGTGCAGGATTATCATGCTGCAATCAAACATATTCAAAGATACTGGATAATAAAGTGAAAGGGTGTGTGAATCTCAAACAGAAGAGGAAACAGTAATTGGAGATGGGTGGAGAGAGGGAACTCTGTGGTAGAAGGTGTTAAGAGGAGTATGAGAATGTTGATCAGGTGCAGGGGGAGGAGGCATGAGAGGGCTGGGTGAGAGAACGGAAATCAGTAGGGGGCATCACTGGAAAGAACAGGATCTCTGGGATCCAGGATGCCAGAGGGAGTTTATGAGGGTAACATTTGCTGAGATTCCTACCAGCAGGGGATACAGAGACTGAAGTGGCCACCTCCTGACCTAGGCAGGACTTCCAGTGGGAAGAGGAGGACATCACCCCCCACACACAAAACATTCAACCCAAAGTTTTTTTCTGGTTTAATAGATACACAGAAACAGAGATGAAGCAGAGGCTGAGGGAATGGCCAACTAATGGCTGACCTAACTTGAGACCCATCCCATGGTAGAAAGCCGATCCCTGACATTATTAATGATACTCTGCTACACTTGCAGACAGGAATCTAGCATAACTGTCTCCTGAGAGGCTTCATCTAGCAGTAGGTAGAAACAGATTCAGAGACCCATAGTCAAACATCAGGTGGAGCTCAGGGAGTCTTGTGGAAGAGTGGGAGATAGAATTGTGTGAACCAGAGGGGTCAAGGACACCATAATCATACTTAAAGCGTCCACTAACCTAGGCCAATGGGGGCTCACAAAGACTGAACCGCCAACTAAAGAATACACTTGGGGCTTGATCTCGGACCCCTATATATTTGTACCAAATGTTCATCGTCATTTTCATTTGGAGAATGAAATGAACCTTAACAATTGGAGAGTAGGCTCTCTCTGACTCTATTGTCTGCCATTGGAATCCCTTCTCCTACCTGGATGGCTTTGTTGGGCCTCAGTGGGAGATGATGTGCTTAGACTTGCTGGGAATAGGTGTCCCATGGTGGGTTGGTACCGAAGCTGGGGTGAGGGAGTTTCCTCTTGTCTGAGGAGGAGGGGAGGTGCTAATAGGGGAAGGGTTTGTAAGGACAGGACTGGGAGGAAAGGAGGAAGGCAGGGTGTGATAGTGATATAGAGTGAATTTAAAAATAAATCATAGAAAACATAATAGTTTGTGGTCTGTTTTTGTTTGTTTTGTTTTATTTTGCTTTAACAATGTTGAAGTTTATCTCAGAAAATTTTTTCTTGGGTGTATAAAGGAAGGGGAAATACTCTATGCTCCATTCCTCCTGATCCTGACTAGATAATAGGAGTCAGAAGGAGTTAAGTAATTTAAATAAATTCCATGAGTGAAACTTGACTGATATTTTCAGTGGCTACAGTTCCCGAAGTAGTCAACAAAGAATCAATTCTCAGTTAAACATGGGGAAAGAAAGTAAAGGCGAGATGGCTGCTCCTGAGCCTTGCTGTGAGCTGAAGAAAGCTTAAGCAAAAATAAATCCAAAATGGAAACATTTTCAGATGAAAAGCACTGCCTCATTAGTCAAATCAGACATCTAAATTGGGAAGAGATAAATCTTGTCACATTTTGGACTTGTTAAATGTCTGGAAATATTTTCAAATGAAAGATGTTACTAAAATTCAATGCAACAAAATGTCACTCACTTATATCCTTAATTTTAAAATATCTGAGTGGCATAGATGTAAAACTTCTCTCTATACTTTCAGACTACTTTAGTGTCATCCTATTAAAGTTTTCTTTGTGGGAGGGGGCACTTTCAAGGAGAAAGCTCTAAAAGGTTTCAGACTTAATTAAATAAACTCACTGAATTTAGCTGTTCTACTTTAAAAAGTTCATACCCTAGAAAACAGGGGTCATAATAGAGTTGCTGGTTTCTTTTGCTATTCCTTTAAGAACATTCACTTGAATGGGCCAGACTCATGGTCCACCTGCTGTTACATGATATAAAGGAAAGTGAAGGCATTAAGAGGAACACTCCTCTATGGTAGAAGGTAGACAACTTAGAAAATGGCATTGATCTTGCTACAGCATAGCAATTCTGACTTTATTAAGTTACCTTGAAGAAAAAGCCTAAGAATTCACTCATGCTTTTGTCTGGAGGGAGATGCTTTTATATTGTAAGAAAACTGAACAGCTATCAATATTATCACTGGTGGTATTCTCAATTTTTTCAAAAGAAAATATCAGCATTTTATTTGCTTTACAAATGAGGTTACATGACTCTGATCAGCTGGAATATTGTATTTCATTTATAAAATGTTCTATACAGTTCCGTTTTAATTGTAGTTGGTGAGTAACAGTGAGCCTTCGATACACAGTGGATTGGAGGATTTAGGCTTGTATTTGTTTGTGAGGTTTTTCAGTTGTATGAGATAAAAATAATTAATTATATTCAGGATGAATCCCAAATGTCTTTCAGAAGTTACCCTTAGACTATGTTGTGACTCAGATGTGTATAAAAGTTCAGAATGAGGTAAAATCTAATGTTGCAGGTAGCGAGTGCTGTAGTATGATCAGAATAACTGATATACACTCTGTTGATACAGGTTTATGATTTGAAATGGGAAAATTAACACAAATAACATTTGTTCATTTAGTTTTGAGATGTCCTCATTATTCCAGAGTTTTCAACCCCCCCCACAAGTATATGCACATGTACACACACATATACACACAACAATGTGCACATACACATATATACACATGCACACACATATATGTACATACTTACACACGTGTACATATCCTTTTTAGTACTATAATTTGTAATATAAGCAATGTACTCTACAAGTTCTTTTTACTACTGGTTTTCTACTTATAACTGTGTTTAGAAATAGTGTCCTATTACAATTAAAGGTTTCTTTACATTTTTCCTAATTGATGAGAATGATATGACTCAGTTCTCAATTATTTTCCCTTGAAAGTATATCAGCACAGGGCATGAGTGGTGGTTTGGTGGTTGAGAACATGTAATGCTCTTAGAGACAACCTGAATTCAGTTGCCAGTAGCCACAGCAGGGAGGTATCACCACTAAAAATGCCACATTCAGGAAATGTGATGCCTTTGACCTTCTCTGACACCTATATGCACAGCTTCACATGCCCACACAGACATGCCTAGACATAATTAAAAGTAATAAAATATTTTAATGTCCAAATACATTATTACAGACAGCATTGTATCTAATATGTTTTAACCTTCACTGCTCATTATTTTATGTAGGTTCTTGGGTGCCTGATGACTGTAGAAATGTAGTTTTCTTGGTAAATGACATGGGTGTATATGATGCAAATAACATGTCCAAAAGTCTCCATAGATATTAAACTAGTGTTTACTCTTCCCTACAGTTTTAAAGAGGATCAAAGTGATTTCATCAAAATTTTCTATAAACTTAAGAAATTCAGCAACCACCTACTCCTGGGCTCAGGGCTGTGGAATGATTGGCAGCCTCTGCAGGAGGTAATTCTGGGAAGTGACAGTTCAGTGCACATGATCTGTATAGACTTGAGAGACATTTATTGTAAACATGAGAATCTGCATTGACAGCTTTCCTTACATTGAATTATCCTCCACTTCTATAACCAAACGTACCAAAGGTCAACACATTATATTTTCAGTCTTTGCTCTATTTATTAATTATCTTTGCTAAGGAATTTTTATGAGAACTCAAAATTTTAACACCATTGGTAACAGTTTGGTGGGAATTTGTTAAAATTTATCACACTATGGTCACAACCCAATAAGAGGTGTATTGATGATACATGGCTGGGGTATGTTCATGTAAGAGTGTAATTATTCTATTTGGTTACTGTGGGGCTCTAAAGCCATGAACACATTGTGGTGGTTCATTTCCTAGTATCCATTTTCATACATTCAACATCACATATTATAGACAAATTAAATATCAAATATTTTCCAAAACTTTTAATTATCTTCAATTTAATGGTTATTTGTTCATATAAGTTATTGTATTACTTATTCATGTTCACTTCACCCTAATTAGATTTTCATTAGTTGATCAATGCTTTAGTCTTATGGTATAAAATTAGGGTTCTTTTCTATAATATTCTATGTCCTGTTTTGTTAATTTGTATTTCAACTTTATTTCTTCAACTGACTATTTTGGCTTTATTTTATACAGTGTTCTAAATTATTTAATCAGAAGTTAAATTTGTCTTTCCTTTATCAAATACGTACATACTAACTATACTTTCTTGTTCATCTAACTAACTGTTACAGGCTCAAGTAATATGAATGCAGGACAAAGACATTAACTACTAGTCCCACAGGTTAGATGGAGCATGAGGTATACAGACAAGCAGAGAAGTAACATAACACCTGGGCTCAGAAGACCCCAGGATCAACAGAGATAGGTATCCTGTCAACTTATGTTGACATCCACAAGTGAGAGGGATACCTGCTACTGGCCTGTCGTCTGCTTTCACAAGCTAAGCTGTGAAGGTTAGGTATCCTTCTCCTAAGAAAAAAGACCCAAGATCTGAAAACTGGGAGACTTATTCACAGTTTTACCTCTTCCAAGTAATGGGATTATTAGCCACAAGCTCTGATGACCTTCCACAGACTAGATTATGCCAACTAGGACTTTATTAACATTAAAATCTCTCAAGAGAGGGGAGGAAATCCATCCAGACCTATTTGTATTCAGTCTATTCTTGAGAAATCCAGGATTATTAACTATAATCATCTCATCACTCCTTGTTCTTCACAAATAATAAGGGAATTATTGGTGGTATTTGAGGTTAGTGGTTTTAGTGTTGTTTTGAACTTGGACCTTAACATTCCATGCATATTAAAATTCAAAAGTTAACATAGAAAACATGAAAGTTTTTCTTATGTGCAACGATACAACATACAGTGAAAATAGATGTTTACTCTATGTGCAAGAGAATTAGAGAGTATAAGGGGGCATTTATATTTTTCCTTTGTCTGTGCTCCCAAGGTCCTCCTATAGAGATTTCCATTATAGTCATCCTAGACAGATTTCCATTACAGAATCTTCCATGGGGACTCAGGTGCTGTGGATCATGGAGAAGATGGTTACAGAACTACTAAAGCAACAATGACAGCTGGAATCATGCCTATTTATTATCTTTGATTTCAGCCATTGGCCTACTGTCCATTTTAATAGAACTCACCAAAAGACCTCCTTGTTTCAATAAAGAGGCACTTATAGGTTATTTCTTAAATTTCCATGACTCCTGGGTACCAAATAGATCACCAAATGCACAGGTGGACATGATCATCAGACATGTTTACATAGTGACAGATCGCAGCATCATTAGTTTTGTAAAGGTCTTTGATAGAGAAATGGGTATGATCTGAAAAGTTAACAGTTGTAAAGTCAACAAAAGCTTCCAGCATATGGCAAAACACTCTATTGTGCCCCCGACTTTTCAAAGTTTTCCACTACTGAGTCAGAGTTGTGAGTAGACAATTTGGTCTCACAGTACGGGACAGCTGATTCTGCGTAGTGGGTCTATCAGTGTGGGTACTTGTCTGTAGTTGTGACCAATTTTGAGTGGGCAGCAATGGATTAGCTCATTAGGAAGTTAACATGTTTGGGTATGTGTACAGAACACGACCCTACAGTTCACTGCTCTTACTTAGGTCTGGGTCTTTAGTGTTTAGACAGGTTTAGGACTTCAGCTGTCTCAGCAGGTACTCCTTGGCCTCAGCACCATGAGCTTTTTCAGTAGTAGTCTCTAGAATTCGGTAATCTAATGCTGACTTGTAATTATTCTGATGAAATGTTGTGGGAGTCTATTGATTTATTCAACCTGGAGCCTGCTTCACTCATGACATGTATTGTCTTTGGATATATTAAGTCACAAGTGTAAAACTTCCTGGAGTGAAGTGTCAGGGTTGATTTTTCCCTGTCTCATAAGTGAATGTCTCCTGTTTATAAAAGCTTCTAAGGTATCAAAAATCTATTTTTTCACTCTCATTTGATGGTTTCATAGATAATAAGAAGAGCAAATAAAAATTAAAAGATGGCTATCTTTTCTAAATATCTCTGTGTAATCTATCTGCAGCCACAGGTTTTCCCAGGAAGATGCCCCCAAGTATCAAAGTCCAGAACATGGCAATTGATGGTGATTTTTTTTAACAAATCTCCCAATTAATCACCCCATGAGTTCTAAGATAGAAAGTATCTTAGGACTGAACTTAACTTTCTATCCTATTATCCTATGTAAAGTTCTAATGCTCTATGTTGTAAGTGCTGCCACTTAAGTGTGACCATTTCTAGACTTTCTAGAGATGTTGGAAAAATCCAAGGCAAAAGAGGAAGAACTTCCTCCAGTACTCAAGGTTGCTAAACAGATGTGGAGACTCCTCTGAAGTTAAAAGTCTTCCTTCAATGTTTGAGCGTTGTAGTCCAGAAGACACTTAAGCGGCATGGACTTGAGTTGTGTTGCCCATCAAAATCCATTCCTCTTTCACTAGTGGGGTATACATTCCACTCAATCCAATACAGAAAGTAGTTTTCTCCACAGAGGTTATAATCAAAAATCATCTTTGCACAGACTACATCTTCCATAACTTATAGTTGAACTAGACAATGTTTAACTTTCAAGGATGTATTGTAAAGAAAAAATGATCTTTCTGCCATATAAAGAAACAAGTCCAAGTCTCTATACTAACTGTGAGTAGTGTGAGATTGTTGAGCTTGTGATGAGCAGTTAGCAGTGCTACTCTTTAGTCTAAGTCTATAGAATCCATACTTAAGGTCTACACATCAAAGACTTTCTTTAGAGATTAATTTGAACAAAATACCTTCTGAAACTCAGGATCTTCTGAAAAAGTGAAGCATTATTTCTCATAGATTATAATTTTAATTATACAAATTAGGAAGCCTGCCAGGCAAACTCATTCTTGGCAATGTGTTGATTTTTCTTAGATATCAGAAACAAATACCTGAGCTTCTCATGGTGTTTTAGGCCACAGTGTACGTGCTGAGAGTCTTATTCATAAGCAGACAATTATAGCAAAACTGTAGGTACTCACACTGTGCTTGGTTGTCCATGTTACAAAAGGCACAATAGAATATATTAACTTGCAGGTGAACTAAACTATTTCATCTGTATCCATGCCCATCCAAAGGTGATAATAATTAAGAAAGAAAATCTTTGCTGAATTATAGGCAACTCATTTATTCAGCATTGTTAGACAGAATTGGAAGGTAAACACCAAGAAAGCATCAGTTATTCAGACAGTGGGAGGGGTGCTTGAAAGATTATTTCTTGGCAATAAAGATTTTTGATATAATGCATTTCATTCCTATCATCTGATAAAATAAATAGATGAGGTTTTGGGTAAACCCAAAGGCCTCTAAGAAAAATTTCATCATGTTAAGGGGCTCTTGCTTCTATACCCTGACCTATGATAGGGCTGAGAACACCTGTTCTATAGATATGAGATAGGTGTGAGATATAGATCACAAGTAGCTAGATTCTAAGTAGGATATGAAAGACAGTGCATGTTTTTCTGATATTAAGAGGTAGATTGCAAGGAAGCCCATAGGCAGAGAATATGCACATGAAAGACCCAGATAGAGTTATTGCATTTACATGATTTTCTTTTCTCTATCTCTCTGGAATAATGGTTTGGCAAGGTGCCTCATTATGATGCAAAGGTAAATATGCTATGGAGTGGGCCTTGGTTGTGAGTATCTGTCATTGCACTACAGGTGAGGCCAGCAAAGTTAGAGAAGAGCACTGTAAGTAACAGTGAAATCATGCTCACTTGGCCTTGCATGATTTTCCTTCCTGGTTGCTCAGGGATTATGCTAAGCTTCAGGAAAAGTTCAACTGGGTAAGAAGCTGAATGAGACCCTTGGTAGCAGTTTAGAGAGTGAATGTCCAGAGTAAATTAGGCAGTACTTGTAAATTAGCCCAGAAGTCCCCAGCCAGCTACAGAGAAGGCCAGAGTCAGAATGCACAGGTAGACTGGTAAAGCAAGAATGATTTTAAGTGTGATTTGAAGACAGTGAATAGCTGAATTTTGAAGAGGATAAAAGAGGTGGATAGCCAAGCTTCAGCATGGAATGGACACATCTATTAAAACCAACGTGTGTGAGTAACAATCAAATTTTAGCACTAATGGAATGAGTTTCAGTTAGAAAATAATTGAGTTTAGCATGATTATGGGAAAACTGAATTTAAACATTCAGAAGATGATGTGGTAAGGATTGGTAGCATTGAGGGATACAGATTGAAATTTTACTTCAAGCTATTTCCTCAAAGTATTATAAAAAGATCAAAATTCTGGAGGACACTGAGTCCCAAATATTATACTAAAGATATAACACTGAACTCACAGGACAAAGAGTGAATGGAGAAAGGGAGAAGTTTCAAAGAAAGAAAATTGTGCTTATGTAGTGATCCCAGCATTGGAGAGGCAGGGAAGTTGTGGATCACTTGCTGGGATTGGGCTACATAAGACTTTATTTCACATATTCTGTTGTGAACAAAACATAGCAAAAATGTTAAACTGACCAGTAATGTTCACTGTGGAGGGAGTCAGGAAATCAGGAGTCTTCCTGTTGTTTTGACTTTGCAGGTTGAGTGATATGCTTCCAACTCTTTGACAATAGAAAGGTTTTTAGATATTGGGAATTTCCAATTTAGAAATATTTTGCTTTAAAAATACATATCGTGGAGAAGGGAGTAAATGTGGGCATGATATTCATCTATTATATATATAGATGCTTTACACATGACTTAACTATATTTGGACAAACTATTTTCAGCACATATCTGAAGGATCCATCTCCTCATGATGGCATGCCTCATGATGGCATGTTTGCAGCCTTTCCATTGCATCATCATAGAAGAACAAACAGTTTGCATTTAAGCACTTTTGGGAGTGGAAAAAGTTTGGAACTGAATAAAGGTTGAAAACAGATGGTAACAGGATTGATGGTTATCACTAAAATTAAGGATAGGTGGGCAATGGGGTGAAGTAGCTACTGCCACTGGCTCCTGATAATGATGATCCACTCAAAGCCTTTTCTCTTTGTCTTCAAGGGAAGTCAGATGTATGACATGGAGGAGACATAGCTGTCATTTGTGATGATGGAGTTCTAGAGGGAGTTGGAAGATTAAAACTAAAGTAAAACGTATCTCAGAAGATTGGCCTGACATCAAATGCTACAGAAGCCTGGAGCAGGTAAGGGTTTGCAGCACCTCTTCCCCTGTTTCTCTGCCAATAATGAAGAGCATTTATTGGATGTGTTTTTCTTGCCTTCTGCCTTTCCTGCTATAGTAAAGTGTCCATTTCATACACACTGTCATTGATATTTAGAGCATAAATGATAAGCTTTCAATATCTTACACTGATATTAATCCCATTACAGCCAAGGTCATTGGACTTGTAATGTTAGTACATTATTTCCATTCACTTCAGCTGAGCATGCTCACTTGATTGTCAGGAATGTAAACTCCTCATGGCATACATCCAATAGGAATCTTTTTGTTTGGTTGGTTGGGTTTTTTTGTTTGTTTGTTTCTTTTTGTTTTTTTCTTTTTTTCTTTTGTTTTGTTTTGTTTTTTGAGACAGGGTTTCTCTGTGTATCCTTGGCTGCCCTGGAACTCACTCTGTAGACCAGGCTGGCCTCAAACTCAGAAATTCGCCTGCCTCTGCCTCCCAAGTGCTGGGATTAAAGGCATGCGCCACCACTGCCTGCCATCCAATAGGAATCTTAAGACAAGTTATAGCACACACACTCTAATAAATAGAATTTTATTTATGAACAATAATTCTTTGGGTTTAAAAGCTGGACTAGGATATTACATGTTTTTTATTTGAGACAGGGTCTTACTATTTAGATGAGGCTGAGTTGGGATTCGCTACATAACCCAAGCTTGCCTCTCCATCCTCTTGTTTCAGGCTCCCACTTGCTGGGAGGACAGGAGTAAGTGACATGCCTATCTGTGCACATAGCCCTAATCCAATGATTATTGGATGGACATCTAGGTTGGTTGTAAATCTTCCCACTGTAGCTAGTGAAGTAAACATGATGTGCAACTTTATGGTCGTTCAAGTCATTCATGTTCAGTCTTTTGAGTTCATTACTCCATTTATTGTTTGGAAATTTTGTTTTATTGATGTTTAATTTTCAGTATCAGTTCTTTCTATTGTGGACTATTTTTTATCTATCATAATCTATCTATCATCTATCTACGACCATCTATCAACTATTTATCTATCACTTATCTATCTAATCCATCATCTATTTATCTCTCATCTATTTATTTATAACCTATTATCTATCTAATATATCCATCCAACCGTAGAAAAATTTGTCCAGATCTGTAGGCTTTATCATCACCTGCCTGTAATGTTTTAATATCTATAGCAAAGTTCCTCACTCACTTTGAGCCTTAATTTAATGCATCATCAACAGTGTCCTACCAACTTTCTCTCAAACAACAAGAGGGAAAAAGTGATTTTCGCATATAACCTTTTCATCACAAGAAATACTTCAGGAAAACTTCGTGTTTCACTGTATACTTTTTCCAAATATCATTTTTTCTTTTGTTTATTAGGTTATTGGCTCTGACAGTTTTAATGGCCTTATTATATAGAAGTTTAATACAAATAGTGTTGGCTAATATTAAGGGTGTATGTGCATATTCAAGAAAGGAAAACAGACTTATTAAGATATAAGATTAAAAACATTGTAAAATGCTTTTATTTTCAAAAAAGTATATTTGCTTAGTTTCATTCTTAAACAAAACAAAGGAAAGTCTGTATGGTAAATAAGAATGGTCTATGGGATGGTGGAGATGGCTCAGTGGCTAAAAGTGTTTTTTACTCTTGCAGAGGACCTGAGTCCAGTTCCAAGAATCCACATGGGGGCTCACACCTAGTAATTTTATGGCCTCTGTAGTCACCAGATATGAATGGTACACAAATATACAGGCAAGGAAAACAAATGCACACAAAATGAAGTAAATAATCTTAATACAAATAGTGCTAAATTATTAACTATTGTTTTCCATGATGTTTATACCTAACTAGTACAGTTGTCAAGAGCAATGTCATACATAGAGGTACCTGGGGGCAAAAATCAGCTTGTCTTTGCCACATGCTATGGTGCACTGATGTAGATGACATACTAAAAAAAGCTTGTGGTGTTTTGATTTTGCTTCATGTGTTTTCAAAACAGTTTGTCTTTAGTTAATATCAAAATATTTGGACTCTAGGGACTATAACAGATATTGGAAATGAAATAATAGGCAACATTTTAATGAAGACTGCTTTGCATTATATAAACAAAAGTGGGCCTGTCTAGCCTGGCACTGTGCTTGTGACCACACCATTTGAACATGAACTTTTCTTGTTATAGAGTCGTGTCCACAATCTTTTCAAAGTACAAGAGAAAACTTTTTTATTTCATTTGAGTTTCCTTTACTAATGAGTTGGTAATGTGTGCAGCACCCACTGCTGATGTAAACCTGATAGAATTCTCAACTCATTTAGCTACTATCTCAACAGGCAGACAATGCCTGGTGGGAGGGATGAGTAAAAGTAACAACAGAGGCAGAACAAGCATGAAAAAAATCTATAATAGGAGCTTCACTGCTGTTGGGCTGTCCTGTCAGCTAAGAGAAGACAGCACTTTAATTATACAGTGTGGTGGTTGAATGATGGGCACACCAGAGAGGCAGTAAAATAAAGAATAGACGGAAAAAAAACAAAACCCACCTCCCTTTGATCATGTGCCCTGACCATCAACCAGCAGAGGCAGTCTTGAGGATGTGTTTCCTGAGCTGTTAGATGGTATTCAGAAGAAAACAATGAGGTAATTATTTCCTGCATGTAGATAGTCAAGCAGGGCAGGGAAGGCAGAGGGTCATCCTTTTGCTGCTTAATTATCTTATAATTTTCAGATTCCGTATGCCTCTGATTTTATAATCACTTAAGGGAGGCAAATCCAGTGTTGGTCCACGTGTGCCTCCACATTGGGGAATACAGCTTATCATTTCCTGTATGGCTCATTTGATTTATAGTGGTGTTTATAGGATTATCTATCAAAAAGGAAGAAACAGACAAAAAAATTAAAAAATTAAAAAAAATATTTCTTTATGGTGTTTCCTAAGTCACATTAGTACTAGAACCACAATGTTTATGTATGTTGTGCGTACGTGTATGTGTGTGTGTATGTTGTGCGTGTGTGCAGCTATGTCTATGTGTCTATATGTCTGTGTGTGTGTTTGTATGTATGTATAATTGATGGCTATATGCCAAAGCCAGAGACCGTTTGAGATCGATTCTTTTGTTCTAAAAAGGTAGACCTCATGAAATGGCCAATAATTCTCTTCAAAGTCAATAAAACGCATACAGTTTTTCTTCTCGAGATGTAAGAGAAAGCATGGATTTAAGTTCAGAACAATCAGATTTTCAAAATGCTTATCACAATATACAGTATGTAGGGAAAAATGATGCATTCAAATAAAATGCATTTGCAATATAAGATGTCTACTTTTTTCTGAAAATGTCAGCACTTCATGTACGTCATGGGAAATGTGCTGCTTCCATCTCAGCTACTGAGTGGCTGCTTCCTTTTGCGAACTCTTCCAGCACACCCTCTCATGGTGGTGTGATCATATGCTTCTTCTTGTCCTCTGGAGACTCACTATGACATAAAAAACATTCAACATTTTTGTAACATCAAACACTGTTACAGAGTGTTTGTGTTCAGATACAATCTCTCCCCTGAATAAAGGGTGAACATACAGAAAACCTCACAAAACAACACATTTATACGTATGACATGAACTGATCTGTTCTTGCAGAAATGAGAGAAAAACAGTTTCCCTGGGAGCAAGGCACCATGTGAAAGGGCAGTCTTAGATGATACCACCTTTCAGAAGGTTTTGTGGTTTTGTTTTGTTTTGTTTTGTTTTGCTTTGCTTTGCTTTGTTTTTCTTGCTTTCTGATTCTCTGTTTGAAGATGAGCTTTGATAGAAAATCAGCTCCTTGCTCTGGTGGGTAGACTCAGTGAGGAGAGAGACACTGACAGGTAGCAAGCCTGTACATCACCCAGAAGATCTGAATCTCAGCGCTGATTGCTGTCACTGTGTTCCCAAACCATACATACACACTTTTATCTGTAATTACATTGGAAAAAAATGTGATGAAAAGAAAAAAATCCATCTCTGGGCTTTGTTCTCAGTTGTACCTATATGTTTCTAGAAGGAGTCTGAGAGGTTTGTTTCCGGGCACTTGTTCCAAAGGTTTTTTTTTTCACCACAACCAAAGTGGCAATGGGCAGCCATCAGGGGTGGCAGGAGACTTTTAGTACAATAAAAATCCAGCTGGTAGGATAAATGCGGTTTGTAGTGCCCTAGCCATAGGGGAGTTGGTGGACATTCGTCAAGCTAGGTTAACAGTGGGTGAATGGAAAATGGTTTAAGGTAATTTCCTAAATGGCAAACTGCAGTGGTATAGATTTGCATAAATATCAAAATGCATTAAAAGACTCTTTCTTTGGCCACCTGCATTTTTCCCTTCAATACTTCTTTTGAATTACTTAGAAAATTAGTAGCTATAAAATTATATCCATTCAGTGTGGACCCTGGGAGCTACTTGGGAAGAGCAATAGAAAGAACCAGACTTCCCTGCCCTGGATACTGGGCAGTATTCTTTGTTCCCTTGCACTTCAGCTGCCTGTTTGCCATAAGGTCAAAAGCCTAATAAACAAGGAAAAGGATCTTGGAAATCTGTGAGGAAAAGGTGTGTCCTAGGTAGAGTTTAATGTGGCACAAATTTCAGGTTGACGTATCTTATGCTACATTGACTGCTGTGGTTTGAGGTGCCAGAAGGCAAGAACAGTCACCATCACTGACACCCTGGCCCAGGGAGCACAATGCAGCACAGTACAGTGACTAAAACCAGCACTTAATGGAGAGGTGGTTTTATCTACCAGAAGGAAAGGATGACTCTCAAACCAGAAAAGTGATACCATGGTTATTATCCAGTAAAAATGTTTGTTATTTAGTATATCTAAAGTGGATGATAGCTATGTATAAAATTATGCATTAGTTAAAAAGTCCATGTATGTCCATGTTAAAATCTCAAAAATATATCAAAGATAGAAAATGAATTGTTTATTTCTTTGCAAGTTAGGAGTATGAGTAGTGTATCATTTCCAACTCTCTTATTTCCCTTTCTCTACTCCTGTCACCTTCCCAAACACATCCCTTTTCATGTTCATGACTTTTTAAATTATTGCTTAATTGTTGAACAAACATACACATACATGCACATGCACACATGCATGCATGCACATGCCCACACAGACACACACAGACAAACACACACATGCACACACACAAACACATACACACACACACACACACACACACACACACACACTCTGCTGAGCCCACTTAGTATTGCTTGTATGTGAAAGAGTTTAGGGTTGACCATGTGGGATTAGATCTATCTTTCAGAAGACTTATCCCTAGAGAAAACTGATTCTTGCATGCAGCAACCATTACTTGCCTATTTCTCTTCATAAGGGATAGACCTTGTAAGATTTTCTCCATCCATATATTAAAATATCAACTGGTGTTGTTATTGTGCAGTTTTATTAAGCTGATCATATTGTTGAGATACAATGGCCGCCATTTCCTGTCAAATATTGAGAATTCCACCTTACAGTTAATGTTCTGTCCTCTGGCTTGAACTACAACATTGACCAGCATAGCAAGATACCTCTAATGGTAACAGAGTGTACTCGTGGCACTTACACCTTAAGAGTAAGCAACTGCTGTCTAATTAAACCAAAAGACTTTTCTATGGTAGGAAATTTATGCTTTATACTGTAAACCTAGAAAATTACAGGTAATCGATGTGGTCATGGACCCTGGAAATGAAATTACTACTTCCACTTTAGTAAACCACAGCAATTTCCAAATGCATTCTCAATATTTATCTTTATACATAATGATATGCATTGATATATATTTTAGCCCCCTTCCTCAAAGAAACCTCATTTTTGCAGAAGATGGAGATTATTACAGATATTCACAGCTGCTCAATATGCTGAGGACAATTGACAACTCCAATTGAAAAATTCACAATATAATCTCTAAACCTGAAGCTCAATGGACTCCATTGAGGGAAAAGTGAGAAAAACTTGTAAGAAAAAAGGACTTATATGTTTACATATTAGTTAGACTAATGGTGTCTCCACTGATAGGCAATGGGGCCATATCAAATGTGAAACCCATCAGGATAATGGTTGATTGTGTGTTGGTTTTTATGATTTGTTTTTGTCTAAATTTTATTTCTTAACCATTCCCTAAGTTTCTAGAAAGGCTTTAATATAGCATCCATATTTGATGGGTAACTCTCATAAATTTGCCAGAAACACAGTGTGACTGTATATTGTGTCTGACATAAATATCATCACTTACTTTTTTCATTTATTATCCAGTACTTCTGCATTCTTGTTCTGTGAAGGTCTGTGATTTTTCAAAAGAGGTTATGTGTGTGTCTAACAGTATCTGTCATTTGGATTAGATGTTGGTATTGTTGCTGGAATCAGGTCTTATTAAATATGAGTTTGGTATTATTTTAGGTGGATCTCATTTGCTAATAGATAGCTTATACTCACCTTCCCCTAGTAAATTCCTAGTAAATAAATGGATGGATCAAATGTGACCAAAATGAATGCCTGGTTCCATATTAGAATATACTGTGAGTACAGGTGTATATTAGGAAGAATAGAAAAACATTGCTTAAACATTGGGCTTTGAGGTTAAAATCACATTTCTGTGGCCATATTTTTTCACCTACAAAAGGGACAATTAGTTAAATCTCTGTATATTTCTATTTACTTAAGTAACAGGATTTA
The DNA here is from genome assembly GCA_019843965.1 of Rhynchomys soricoides. Lineage (NCBI taxonomy): Eukaryota > Metazoa > Chordata > Mammalia > Rodentia > Muridae > Rhynchomys > Rhynchomys soricoides. The sequence goes on from JADRCH010000011.1 coordinate 19,245,447, forward strand.
ATAATTCTTTTAGCATAGTTAAACAGGAAATGGAATAGTGACATAATCATAGACTCACTACCATGGGCTTGCTGCCAAAGGTCCCTCGACAGTTTTCCAAAATGTACAAGCCACCTTGTTCCTGATAAGCAGCTAACAGTTTCCTCTTTGGACATGCCAGTAATCCTGGCCACAGTACACTGTGGATGTTTAGTCTTTGGCTGATCACATGACATGTGCTTGGAGGTGAACCATCATGTCTCCCATTGTCGTCAATGCAATGGAATAGACCACCCCAGAATCCTCATTTAAGGTCTTAGATCATAGTGCCTAGTTTAGCTCTTCATCTCATTAAACTGTCAGTGTGTAGCCATGATTACATAGATTGTATTAGTAATAATTATTTCAGTCCTGTTTGTGGGAAAAATGGTTTTATAGACTATTAAGTAGAGAAGTTGAGCTTTGTTATGAGCACAACTTTCTAAATAATACTTAAGCATTAAATACCCCTTAAGTTTGATCTTTCATGTTACTTTTTAACATTCAATGAAGGAAAAATAAGTAAGTTACTACTTGTCTACAAAAAATCAAACTGTTGTCCAATTTTTAGTTTTCTTCTTTCTTTGCCCAAATGATTAAAGATAATCATATTACTTTTGGGTTGTATTGTATATCTTAAGATGATTCTTCTTATATTTTGTATTATTTGTGTCTTATAATGTTCTTGTAACAATACATAAGGTAATAATAATCATTTATCGTATAGATGAAGAAAATAAATTCTAGCTAAGCTGTCTAAATATCAGAGAGCCAAGAAGATATGTACAATATTCGTCTTGTGTCTGTATTCTATAGTTTGTAGTTGTTGTTGTTGTGTTTGTTTTAACTCTTCACATGACTGTTAAAAATTCTATTGCCATCTCCTTGGGAAAAGTGACCTCATTTTCACTTGTTGCTGTTGCTGTCCTTGTTATAACATGTCCTGAGATTTTATGATATTTTTCCTCATAAAAAGGAAAAGAGAGAGTCTTCAAAAATGTGGCCAATGCTTACTGTTGTTGGAGGCGAAGGACTATAAGTCTAGTAGTAGCAGAGGAGAAACCTATCTCTGGTTGTGAATAGTGGGCACAAGCTTAACTACCATAGGACTATCATGTCAGGAGTTACCTGGTAAAAACATGTTACTGCATTTCATGGAATAGCTCTTCTTTGAATAGCCCCTCATATGCTTGCTACCTGGAAGACAGCAGATGTAAACAGTTCAGTCGTGTGTGACACACAATAGCTGGAGACCATATCTGTCACTGTGATTGTGGAAAGATAGTCTTGTTTCCACTGTGGAAATCTGAATCAATTGAATGGTTCCCTAAAAGTTATTGATAGATAACTAAATGTGAGGCCTTTTAGAGATAACAATTTGGAAGAAGCCTGGGCAATTAACCTCCAGTAGAGTGGCAGAAGAATCATAACATGTATTGATGAAGGCATTGTGGGATCAAGTAGACTTCATCTTGAAGATTTTGTAGCTAAGTTACATCTGTAAGGATACACTTCAGGATGGTAGAAATCTCCAGATAGTTTATTATAAATAAAATATTACTCAGAGAAGCTTAAGATCATGTGTGTCATAAACACATA
>JADRCH010000011.1:19252073-19260269 GCA_019843965.1 Rhynchomys soricoides
TTTGAAGGAAATGGCAATATAATATTTGGGGATTAGTACTTTCATACTCAAAGTAAAATGCCATTAAGGATAGTAGTAGATACATTCAGTCTTCAGGCTCTGTTATAATTTTACATACATGTCTCGTCAAGTTAATTTCTACCACAGCATCATACTGAAACTGTTGTTACATGCACACATGGCTGGAAAAGACACAACACGAAGAATAAATTAGATATGATAGGATGCTGCCCTCCTAGAATTTTCTATTCGATAGGACATAGACAATAATCAATCCATAAAAGGCAGTATCAATGTAATGTTCCTATGGTGAAGAAAGAAGTACAACTGAACTCAAGCTTTCCCTAATCTAAAGGCTGTCTGCCTTTTCTTTCCCCTTTCTACAGTGAAATGAGAAATAGGAACCTTATCATTAAGCTAAAGGCATGATATACTAAGTTATGAAGCTGATTTCTCTCTCTCTCTCTCTCTCTCTCTCTCTCTCTCTCTCTCTCTCTCTCTCTCCCTCTCTTCCTCCCTCCCTCCCCCCTCCTCTCTCAACAGTTACTGGGTTTAGCTTGAAAATTTCACTCAAGGTTCTGTTTAGAATTTAGGCTTCATGGCCCTACTCTTAGATGGGAGGGATTTGTGATCTCTATTTTCAGTATGTTTCCCAATTCCTTCTGATGCAGGTACATTGTCCTCCAAACTCTGGGAGATTTATTTGGTGATAATAAGGTCTCAACATGCTAGGACAGTCTTTGCATTAGAGTTTCTATTGTTGTGATAAATCAACACGACAAAAACATCCCAAAGAAGAAAAGGGCATGGGAATATCTTAGGGGCAAGCAGCAGTACAGAAGCCATGGAGGAGTACTGCTTACTGGCTTACTGATCATTGTTTGGTCAGCCTGCTTCCTAATACATCCCCTGGCCACATGCCCAAGGATGGAATCTCTGAGACTGACCAGGGCCCTTCCAAAGCAATCACTGATTAAGAAAATGTAACAGGCTTGTCTAAAGGCCAATCTGATGTGGACATTTTGTCAATGGGATTCCCTCTTCCCAGATAACTCTAGCTTGTGTCAAGTTGACATCAAACATTACACAGGCAGACAGTGAATAACAAAGATAATCGATCTGGCAGACAAGATGACCTGACTGAGGCCAAGAAATGCAGCCTCAAGAGCTCCTGTGAGTTAGAGACACTCTAACAGTCAGAGCAAGTTTGGCACACTTAGCTTTTATCCTTGACAATAGAGATTCAATGGTTTCTGTGAATAAACAGCTGACACCTATTCCAGCTCAAATCAGAGGGATTATTTCATCATTTACGGAAACTCTTGTTCTTCCACCATCAGAAGACTTCCAACAGCCTTTCTTAAACCTTAAGAGTTTACTATCAATGGCTAAAAACTAACTATAGACCAAATAGTAATATTTTACTTTGGTAAAATCCAAAATGTGAAGTATATCAGGCCTTTATTTAGCTGGTATACATAGAAATGTACAGCCTTCTGATATTTAAAAAATGAATTATAATAAATTATTTCAGCAGCTATACTAGTATGTAGTATTTAACATATACCAATAAACATATGCATGGTTTTATCCTCAGGAAATTAATCTTTTACTCCATTTTGAATGGAAAATGTAAGAAGGAAAATATACTGCAGACACCTTGAAAATCTTACACTGTGCTTAAGAAGTTCTTTGGGAGACACCAGGGAAGTGTGTGAGAACATAGCTCTTCTAGTGGTCCAGATGCCTAAGGAGATTTTTTTTTTTTTTTTTTTTTTTTGGTTTTTCGAGGCAAGGTTTCTCTGTGTAGCCCTGACTGTCCTGGAATTCATCAGCATGACTTTTAAAATTTATTTCTTTTATTTTTGAGATTATAATATAATTATATCATTCCTTCACTTCTGTTCTGTCTTTTCAAGTCCTGTTAGTTATCTCTTCATACTTTCTTTTAAATTCATAGACTCATTTGTATACATATATATCCCTAAATGCATAAATACAACCTGCTCCATCTTAAAAATAATGTTATTTCTATGGATATAGAAATATATTTTTGCCGAAATGACCATTTGGAAATCAATTACCAATTTTTCTTTGCTAAAGAACACTATTTCTCCTAAATGAGTGTAGTCCTTCCTGCTTATTAAGGAAACTTCTTTTTGCAACAGACAGAGAAGACCATTACAAAAAACCATAAGGAATCAAGAGGTTTGGAGCAGAGGTTTAGAGCCCCATCCCAATTGGATACATATACAGTATGTATATCTACCATACCCAAGTCCCAGGGAACATTGCAAAAGAGGGTGGCAGATAGATATAAGAGCCAAAGAATCAGAAATTTCACTGTAAGATTGTGTCTCCCAGGAACATCAGATCCTATACCTGTAAAGAGCCATCAACAAGGCTGTCTAAACATGAGCTAAACATGGACATCAACACTATGCATGATAATGTGGATGGGTGGGAGATGGGACTCTGTAGGCCTCAGCCCTACACAGAGAACTAAAGACAACCAAGGAATGTTGAGAGCACCGGCTATGATTCAGGAGTATTAAAACTATTGTCGATTCTGTGGTCTGGAAACTTTTCAGATTATGAGAATGTCCATATAGTGTGTGTTTTGGGTGATAGATTGTCTCTTCGACATCAAGGTTAGGGAATGGATGTGATGGTGGCAGCATGTATCACCCGGTACTTCACACAACCGAATGCAATCTTAACTATTTTCTTTGCTGAAATTTAAAGACAGGGCTAAGTGCTAGTTGTTCTATTTTATGAAAACTTTCCTTGTTCTTCTAAAATAATTAAAAAATAGCCAGATTTTTCTTATCCTTTGTTTAATATCTTCTTTTCTTTCTTGTGGAATCTGATCATAAAATCCTTGTGGATTCTATCATAGCATGTAACTCATAGATGCTTAAAAATGTTTTGTGACTAAATGAATAGATGTAATTCTAGGAATTTCAGGAGTATAAAAAAAATATTTCATAGTAAAGCTCAGGGATTGTTTAGGATAAATAAACTGTCTTGTGAAACCCAGAAAGCTGGGCTCAGCATCTTCTTTGATATGCTGATAGCAGGAACAACAGAAATAAAAGCTACAAAGAAATGTACTTATTATTGTCAAAGTAGAAAGTGGAATCCTCCTCTACAGAGGATCAGTGACCACCTCAAGCTTGTATTTAACTTAGTCTAGTGACAGTAGTGTTAGGTTTCCTCAAAGGATGCAAGGTATATGAAATTCACCTTTTTCTTAGCTCTGGTTCTCCCAGCTAAGCCATGTATTGCTACCCTGTTCATCATTGCTATCATTTGGCAAAACTAACTTGGCTTCTGAAAATGAATTCTCTCTGGTCAAGGGTAGGAATTTGGGGAGAGATGGATACAGATTAAAGTCAAGAGGAGTAAAGAATATAGGAGCAAAGCTAGTGGAAAAGCTATGGAGAAGTAACAGGTGATGGAGTAAAGTGGAGGAGTAGGGAATAAGAGTGCAGCTGGAACTGTGAAAAAGGAGTGGGGTGAGGAAGGGTGTTAGGAGTGTAGAGGTATGCCTGTCTGAGAGGCTGTGAGCTCTCCGGAATCCATGTTACTGGCAGCATTAGTCAAGGACTCATCTCTATGTCTTTAGCTTTGGCTTCCCCATTGCCCACGCATAGTCAGTGTTCCTTCATAAACACAGCAGGTTGTTTCAGTAGGAAGGAAGGGAGGGAGGAAGGGTGGGAGGAAGGAACAAAGGAAAAAGGGAAGGAAGGAACAAAGGAAAGAGACAGGGAGGGAAGGAGGGAGGGAGAGAAGGAGGAAGGGAGCGAAGAGAGGAGGAGGGAAACAGTGATGATAGACTCCTGAATGTAGGCTGCTGCGCAGTCAACTGAGAGTGTGAATTTATTTAATTACTGGCCAGGTTCCATTCTGTGTAGCAAAAGCCCACAACATTCAGAGCTGTGGTTGTGAGCCTGCACTACAGCTGTATTTCACTGGGTGTCTGACTTTAGCCAGATCCCTCTGACTGCTTCGATTTTCATCGTTCATTGAAAAGGCTGCATTTACCCCACCACTTCCAGACACTGGATCAGAAAACGCAAACTACTTCTGTGCACACTCTTCATCCTTCTTCCTAAACAGCTGACTGCTCAGTCCATCCTGTGAGCAAGGTGGAGAGAAATGAGTTTACTTTTAGACTTTGTCAACCTGTTTCCTGGGTATCTGTCTGCAAGTCCTGCAGTTCACTCAGGCTTAACTTACAAAGTGGCAGATCTCTCTGTTTAGGGCAAACACATCACTGCTATGCTTACAAAACCACCAAAGTCGTATTCCTAGCTGCCTTTTAGAGTTGATTCATTCCCCCATGTGCTCAAGGAGGCGTGACTAAGCCACAAGGCCTGCAAGAGTCTCTTGGACTGGAAGTCTTTTAATAGCTATGGATCCTTGTTCTAGCGGGAGATTGATTAAAGTGGTACAGCTCTTATAATTTACTTTATATATATATAAAAGCACTCTTTACATACGGAAATAAGCCTTCCTTCTATCAGGCAGCAGCCAGGCACCTTTTCACATTATTTAACTGCAGAAAGTATTCAAATGAAAATACAGGGCCTCGGATTGTGCTTGTGCCCACGACTTTCATTTTGACCTTGACTTTGCCCATAGATAACTATACTGGGTAAATTAAATATACTAAAACTATGTCCTTCGTGGTATCAAGACTCTAACCCCTCCTCCAAAAGAGAGAAAAAAAAAAGGTTAAAAGAAAACAAAACCCTCTCAGTTTCAGGGTTCTGTCCTCAGCTTTAGCGTCATTTACTTTGATTTAATCTCCAGAAAACAGGGGTCTATTTCGTGACATGCATTTGACTATGGTGACCTACCTATGATAGTTTTGATTCTTACTGCATTCACTCTGCACCCTGCCATTTGAGCCCTTTTATCCCTTCATCTCATCCGAACCTGGAGCTCAGCAGAAGTGTGAAGGGCAGGGACCTTGCTTCCGAGAGCACTTCTGTGTCTCTTTCTTCAGCTTACTGATGTTAGATCACTTTTCCATTCTCAGAAGATAACAAGCACTTTACTCCTCTCTGATTTTGTTAATGTTGTCCTTCCACTATGAAACAATATTGTTATGATTCAGGTAAGACATGATACAGATCAAACTCAAGAGGCACAGAGGAAACACCAGAACCCTGCTGCAGAAGCAAGGCCAGCAAGGCCTGCCAGTGTATCAGGTGTGGGGGAGATGAAGAGAGTAGGATGGCCGGGGTGCTTTTGTCTCTCCCTCCAAACCCATCTGAACTTTAATCTCAGTGTCAGATCATTATGAGGTGTGTTTGCTGTGTCCCCTGCTTGCAAATCTCCTCCAGATGCCATCATAGCTCGATTTATTAATTACTTGGTTGTCATAGTAACTGCCTGTGGCCAGTACAAAGAATAAACTGCCTCATGCTCTTTCTGCTAAGCTCTCATTTTCTGTCATTTATCACCATTTAAAATCGTTTCTTTCTCATTGTTCCCTGAGCCTTAGGTATGGGAGATGTTTTATGGATGAATCCACTAGGACTTGGCTTCACAGCTCTGCATTTTGATAGATTGTGATTCTTTTGTGTGTGATTGTCTCCTCCTGTTATAAAGAGAATTTTTCTTTTTAACTAGAGTTAGGACCTATATTTACTTGTGGTTATAAGAACAAATATTTAGAATGTAGTTAGGGATTAAGCCAGTTTAGTAAAATCATGGTCATAGGTTCTCCTCTATGATCTATGAGTTCACTAGCCTTGGGTAGTTGGCTAGGCTTTCAGTACTAGACATGTTCTCCATACTGTTAATGAGTTACAAGTTACAATTAGAGAATAGTTGGTTATTCCCAAGATATTTGTACCACTACTGCACCCTTAGGATAAGTGTGGCACACTGTTTGTGAAAGTTGGATAGGACAGTTGATCACTTCCATTCGCAAGCTTGTATGTGTCATGTCATGTCATGGGTGGTACAAAATCCTGTCTTCAGAGAGGAAGCTTTAGGTCAGTTCTGGTTCAGTGGCCTCTGGGCCCTGTCTGAATTGCACATTATCTTCAGCAATAGGGACATGCCTTGTACCTCTGGGAGCAACTAAATTTATTCATAAATATTATTAGTGAGTTAAAAAGTTCTAACATCTTTATATATGTACATAGGCATATATGCAATCATATGATGCTATCTACATGTAAGGAATAAACTACATTCTTAGGAGGTCAAACTCTCTCCTTTCTTTTGAAGATCAAACATTTTTAATATGTAACTCACAATTGGCTCTGTCCAAGGTCCACCCATGTTCGGCTGAAGTCATATTTGTCTTCTTCCTGTAACTTCATATTGGTGCAGTGGTAGTGGCTGCACCAGGGGCTTAGATTAGACTTATAACAATCCTCTGAACTGTCTGTATATTAAGAAAACATTATTAGAAAGTAACATCTCTAGTTTTATACCTTTCTTCATTTTTCCCATCAAGAAACAAAACATAGGCAACAATGTTTAAAATAAGATATTTTAAACAAAATAATTGAATTAAAATTTTGTGTTTAACACTGGGAAGAATCTGACTAAGACTCTGTAAATGGTAGACTCTTGATTAGGAGCTTCCAAGCCAGGTTTCAAATTTCCTTTTAGAGCTCTGAAGACAGAATTGTCCTACATCTAAACTTACTGAGTCTCTGGTTCTAGAGTTCGACCTTTTCACTTTAAGTCCCCTCCCTCCCTCATGAGGTTTCTAATTTGTGCAACATATGTTTTCATAAGTTTTTCGGGAAAGTCCTTTTCTAAGATGCCATTCTTATGAGAAGTTAAACCAACCTGACACAAGGGTTTATTCTAATCAGAAAATGTTTCAGTGAAGTACAGCCAGAGAATGCTGAGGGACATGTGACTGGAGGTTCTCCAGGGCACTGGTGTCAACTGATGATTTTGCCTGTGACACTGATGTTCACTGTGTCAGAGTTTTCCTGTCCTACTTTAGTCTAAAGGTTTATCATGTAGGATAATGCATGCATTACTAGCAAAAATAACCCCAAGCTCAGCGGATGCAATGTACTATATTTTCGTTTCTCATTCTACAATTTTGTTCCAGATGTTATTCAGCTACCTGGAGATCTAACACCTTTCTGCTGTCCCTTGGGAGGAAGGGAAGGGGTCAGTTTTTGATCTGTCCTTGGATGGCATATGCATACTAGTCTGTACAGCAGTGGGGAGGTTGGACACAGAACAAATGACTTCCCACTACATATTCGAGGATTGTGGGCCTTCATTATTTTTTCATTATTGCTATTGAAAGTACTCAGTCATTGATTAATACCAAGTTTCAAGAAAAACGTGAAACTAGAGCTGAAGTAGAGGAGGCCACTGTTCCACCCAAGCTTAGATACTTTGCAACAAAATAGATCTGTTGTGCTAGGAAGCAGATTTCTACAGATTTAACAACTCTCTCCTTGATATGTAATGCAAGCACTTTGTCTAGCATAGCTTCTGCAGGCCTAAATGTTTCTTATTTGTGCTTTACATTTATTTTATGTCATTTTAGGTGAAATTCTGATTCTCGAATCTACTTAAATTCTATATGGTCTGCCATTCAAATTTATCTTACTTTACTGAAAGTTACAACAGTGAAAAGGATTATTGTTATCATGTCTCCATCTTGATGCAAAGTCGGATTCCACATTATGAGTCCTGATATATTTTGTTCCCATGGCTTTGTATTCAGGGAACAAAGCAATCCTCTTTGGCAATCTGTGGGCAATCCTCTGATCCCAACATATATATCTGCACACCTTTCCCAGTGTCAACCTCTGGCCAGCTGTGTGGTCAGGCTCTAAGCCACATCCATCGAACAGCTGTTTGTGTGTCTCAGCTGTGGGTTTTCTCTCTGATATCAAAGTAAAATTTTGGCCATGAGTATTAGTTATAGCAGAGACAATATATAGTCTTACAACTTTCACTTATCTCTGGCAATGTAGGAAGATGCAAGCCAGGCTGCGGAACCTGAGCACAAAAAGCTAGAGATGTCAGTTGAGAATTTCAATGCACGTTTCAGTGTTTATGGTCCAGATATCTGTAGTCTGCTCTATGCCTCATTGTCAGAATAACTTCTAAAAGATACAGGAGAATAAATGTGGCACATAAACTAAAATGATGTCAATAATTCCGTAGCTACGATGGTCTCTATTGCAGTAC
>JADRCH010000011.1:19260279-19303081 GCA_019843965.1 Rhynchomys soricoides
GCAGTACTCCAGTTGTACAGGGTTAGCACAAATGATGTCAATAATTCGCAGATTTTAATTCCAGGGGTGAACATGAACATGCACACACAGATTTTCAAGAAACTATGAGAACATCTGCTGTCATTATGCTGAATCTTCATTTTCCTCATGGAATCCCACCTGCTGAGCTGTGGAGAGATCTAACAGGTTGGTTATTTACTTTCACAGAAGAAGAAATAAACATTCTACTGTATCCTATGAACACATTTGTAGATATGAAGAATGATTTATCACAATGTGCTCTTTCCTCAAAGTCACTATTCTTGCTTAGTTTATACTAAACATTCCTGTTTTTACCTTTATGTGTATATATCTGCCCCTTTCTTTAGAATCTAAAAGCTAATCAGATTTTATAGTAACTCTAGATAGAAATATTATGTTTAATTCTTTTAGTATTTAATTTTAAGTTTGTAGTGTGACTATGTCCTTTTCAGTAACTGTTGGCATTTGCCATGGTCAGAAACAAAATAATTCAATTCTTGATAACATGTTATACACAATATAGCACATTCTTCTCAGTTTCTCTTCATAAATCTCACATGATTTTAATTTGTAAATCCTCATTATGACTTTACTTCAGACAACTGTGTCTAGAGAGTTGGGTTGTTTCTTATCTCTCTCAGGATGCGTGTTTGAGTGTTTGTCTGTGAAGAATAATCTGCCAAATTTGTGAACTGCACCTGCTAGTTGTGAATAGTAGAAATGCCCCTAACACTACAATACTTTCAACCTCTTTAAGGCCTCCCTTCTACCATGATTCTAGTCTAGACAATGGATGTAATTTCTGTTCTACCTTCTTCCTCTGGAACCTGTCAGCCTAAGGGTGGCTTTACATATCCACTCCCTCTTAATTGTCTATTTTCTCTGTGGTTGCTATGGTGTCCTGTAGGTTCATTCTCTTCTGTGGCCTGATCATGTTTCTAACATCTTTTTTATATGAAGTTTGCATTAAATTAAATTCCTCATGCATTTGGAACCTGAGCTCCTCCTTGTTCTTTTGTTGTCTGCTGCTTTTTGTTGTAAGAATACCTTTATTTTATAGCACACTTCTGCTGATAGTCTTATTTCTAGCATTTGATTTCCAGGACAGACAACTGCGATCATAAGTGTTTTCCTTCCTGATTAAAGGAACCTTCTGCAAACTCTCATTCTCCGGCATTCCTTGGTAATATTTGTTTGGTTTCAGTTCCTGCAAAGCTTCCCTTCTGTGGATTACATTCACTGTCTCTATTACCTTCCATTTGGAGGTGTGTTTGTAGTGTCACTGCTCTCAAGTCAGTTCCTTCATCTTTCTTCTTGACGGTTTTCAGGTTCTAACTCTCTCAGATTCACTTAGGAAAAGCAGGCTGGCCTCTGGTTCAGGACCTATGAGCATTTAGTATATCTCTGCTGAGAGTCTGATGTCCCAGGCTGAATAACTTCTTATGTGATAAGCAACAGCATGAGGAGTGATGTGGTTTCCCATGCTCATTGTCTATGTGCACAGTCCATGTGCACAGTCCAAGTGCACAATTCATGTGCACAGTCCAAGTGTACAGTTTATGTTCACAGTCCATGTGCACAGTCCAAGTGCACGGTCCATATGCACAGTCCAAGTACACAGTTCATGTGCACAGACCATATGCACAGTTCATGGGCACAGTCCCCAGCACTTATTTTGACTTCCATGAAACATGTGCTTTGTGCTGCTGACTGTCTCAAAATACAGCATCATATTATGTTGTGTGATGATTTTATATCACACTACAGTTCTCGTCTCTAAGTGAAAGAAGATAAGTAAGTGCAGATGGAGAAAACCACCCAAGACCACAACATCCTGCTCTGGAGGCTTGGACACCTTTCTAGTTGGGACAATGGCTGATCTTCTATTTTCTTTGACAAACCAGGTCAGTCATGTGCCACTTTGGCTTTGACAGATTGGCAGTGTTCTATGGTTTTCATGATCCTACCTTGCTCCTCTAAGATTTGCTATCTCACCTGTTCACACCTCTGCTTAGCAGGTTATTTCTAAATCATGAATAACTTCAGCTCTCCCTACTATTCATGATGGGTCAATTCTTTAATATTTTGAAACTCTCTACATTGTTTGCTCACAACTTCATCTAATGATGTTCTCAAACACAACTGCAACCCAGGTTGCTGCATTTCTCTATTTCAAGTTTCCCTCTTTGCCCCCATTTGCTTTTATATGCTTATTTTATATGAGTACCTCTTTAATGTGTTTTTTTAAATTATTTTCATGTTTTTGCTAAAGAATTCTTTCTTTCCAGTTTATATCTATTTGTAATGATATTTTATCACTTTGCTTTTATTTTTGATTGTTTCTCTCAAGTGTTTCTTCTGAAAAAAAAAAAAAAAAACATGTTCCCAAACCATTCTTTGCACTTCTCTGTAATCGGAGAAGCTTTGTCTTTAATCAGGAAGGTTAATCTGTATAGAGCTGTTATAATCACCAGGCTCTAACGGATTCTCATTACATTGAAATTTAGGTTATCAAGTAGTCTTCTCTTTTGAGTATTCTCTACTAGAAATATCAATTAAATTAGACTTTCTATTTCCTTTCTCATTTTTAAAATTATGGATTATTTAACAAATTGTGACTAAGGCACAGACCAAGGCTCAGCTTTGCTTGCACTGTAGCAATGCTAAGATTTCTATGTGTTGAGACCATGCATGTAACAACTTAGAGGAACTGATTCTTTCCTTCTACCATGTGGGCTCTGGAGTTGGAAGCTAGGGCAGTTACTAGGCATGTCTGCAAGGACCTTTACTCACAGACACATCTCTTGGGCCCACTCCCTGTGTTTTGTTTGCCTTGCTGTTTGTTCTTTCAAGACCCCCAGGCAAAGTACACTGGCTTATGCTGCAGACAGATGACACTTAATGTTTGGGATAGTGTCAAAATCAGACATTAGCCAACCAGTCTGCCTGTTGCTGATGGAGCTGGCTCACCTCGATTTGAAGATACTCAGACACCTGTTTCAATATGTCTGCTGCTTCCCTTGATTATCCTACGATGCTTGTGTTGGTTTGAATGAACACTTGTTGCATCCATGGTCATGTGATCTTCCATGGCTTCTAGTTTATGATGATAATCTTGGTTATAGTTTGAGCAAACAAAACCTGAATGATCATACTTCAAAATGCCTGATACCTGTCACCCACTGGATGAGTTCTTCAGATTGTGCACCTAGGTACTAGATAAACGAAAATGATGACAAGTCAAGAAAATGTTTTTAAGACAGGCAGATAAGATTATCTTTCCAAACAGGCAACTCTTGTGCTTAGTCTTTCCTATGCTAGTTTGAGTATTTTCTTTAATTACTTTCTGATTGTCCTAAAATTCTTGAGTTGAATTAGTCTGTTTTCAGGCCTCATCCACCCTAAATACACAAACTCTGCATTTTTTAAACATGTTGTGAAGGAAGAGGATGTAGCTGAATCCATATGCATCACTTTCTACAGAGAATGGCCCAGAAGCCTAAGATACTGTCCCATGGGGCAGCTTCAGCTCACTTTGCCCAAGGGGCTTTATCGAGGCCAGGATTTCTTATTAATTTCATATGCTTTGTGCCTATCACAGTCTCATCACTTAAAATGTTGCGGTTTTGTTGGCTCTTCTACCAAGTGGCATTCCCCTTGGTGGAACAAAATATTCTGTCTCAAGTACATAGATGTCCCATAGTGAAATTCTCTGTACTAAGATAGCTAAATGACTCTTCCCTGAGATGCCTGCAGGAACACAAATGGCTAAGTACACAGGACACATCATCTTTTTTAAATGGAATGCCCCAGAATGAAGAAGTTATTTTTTCAAATGTATAATTTTTTTGAGAACTAGAAGATATTTTCTTACTTTTCAATCACATAAATTACATCTGCTGAGAAAGTGTCACAGCGCAGTTGTTTATTGTTGCCCCTAAAGGCTTATCTGAGAGTCATGCTGTTCATATGTCAAGTGCAGTTAAAGTCTGGTTTCCTAAAGGGTTGCATTAGGCTTAGAGAGAAGGAGGGGTGAGCAGAAACTACCAATAAGAATTGTTTGTCCTTGGAACCTTAAAAGTGAGTTCTAGCAAAATCTGAAGTTATCAAAACTAGAAGGAATCATCTAAAAAGATTAGACAAATCAACAAGCTACAGATATGTATAAAAGGTGTGCTATTTAAGTATTTTTAATTTTTTTTTTATTTTCTGATAATTTTGTACAGGTATGTAAAGACATTTCATAGTATCTGATAACTATTCCCTCTCCAGCTCCTCCCTCACATCCCCCTCAGCATGTACTGACTTCCTTTTCCCCCCTCCTCTCGCTTCCTTCTCTCAGTGTGGTAACCTGCAATAGCAATGTCATCCAACACCACTACAGTCTGATTCTTTAGTACTAACTGATCACTTTTAAATTTATAAAATAGCTGGACATGGTAGCTCATACTTGTACTATTAGTCATCAAGAAGCTGAGGCAAGGGAGTTCAAAACCAGCTTAGTATGTGGGATGTGTTTTAGCTAGGCTGCCTGGTCTGGCCTCAGGGGGAGAGGAAGCACCTAGCATCACAGAGACTTGAAGTGCCAGAGTGGGGGGATGCCCAGGTCGGCCCCACCTGTTCACAGGAGAAGATGAGAATGAGGGAAAGACTGTGGGGGGTAAGACCAGGAGTGGGCAGTGAGCAGGATGTAAAGTGAATAATAAAAAACAGATAAAATTAAATTTTAAAAACCATCTTAGGAGACAGAATGAGTTCCAGACCAGCTTAGACTACATGGGAAACCCCTATGTCTAAAGAGAAACAAGCAACATTTTTGAGTAAAATAAAACAACATCCTATCTTGAAAGGTAAGTAAATTACCCAAAGTTTAGCTGCAGTTATGATTACTGATCATTTAAAAGAGAAAATGAAACAGTATTTGGAAATATATTAATAGCTGCTGGTATGACACTTGACATGTAGATATATAGATGCTGATGTGAACAATTATACCAAACTCCTGCCCCTTTCTAGACTACTGGCACTGTGGCAAAGTCTGCTTGACCTTGAATAAAGAACAGAAAGTTGTGAATTTACCTATTTGCTATATATTGCTGTTGCCATTCCAGCCCCTATTTCATTTGGTTCCTTTCATTCGTATCCTCAAGTGATAAGTGTCCATGTTTTACATTTTAAATTTGGTTTATTATTTTGTTTTCTATGTAAAATGGAAAAACCCTATAGATGAAGAGAGTAATATTGGATTCTGATTTGCTATGGGGCACATACCGTATGAGAAGAGAAGCTTATCTCATCTCTAACTCAATTGCAAGGGAATATTATTAATGGAAAAGCCAAGGATGAAAGAAGTGTGCCTTTCAGAAATTTATTCAAGTATAAACCCATTACAATAGCAATCATATATTGCAATAATATAGTAGCAATAATATATGTCTTCCTCTGCTACACTTAGATAAGATTTATTGTCTGTAGCTATTGAATTTCAACGGGTTGAATGCAGAAGTAAAGAGGTCTTTAAATGACGTGATTTAAGTAGCAGCATCTGATAATGCTGTGGGTGTTGTATAAATAAGTGAACATGTGCCCCAAAGGAACATGCTTCAGACTGTCTCAAAGGTTAAATTACAGAAGTGACGAAGTGTTCTTCCTGTGACTTCTCCCATCTGAAGGAGTTCAATGAAGATGAAAAACTATACCTTAAAACTTGCAGCAGTCTCCCTGCGATACTCCATAAATCAGAAGCTGAAACCCTTTTCCTTTTTGTGTAACCTAGACATATTGAAGGAGGCACCTCACTTGCTCATTACAGTCCCATGTTTGAAGTGTTGCATTTATATTTTCAATGCCTGTTGTGTCTGCTCCCTTATGTAATATCCTGATGCACTTGGGCTTTGTGGACCAGGAAAAGGATATAACTTAAAGACAACAGAGTGCATTCCAGATGACAGACTATTAGCTTAGCACAGAAATCACGGTGTCCGTAGCCAGAGAATAACAGCTTTTTAAAATTACTTTTATTTTTTTACAGTCCAGTTTTTGGCTCTCCCTCCAGGTCCACCCTCCCTCAGTTCCTCATCCAATTCCTCTTTACCTCTATCTTTAAGAGGATTTCCCATGCAACCCCAACTAGGCCTCCTCACTCCCTGAGGCCTCAAGTCTTTCCAGGGTTTGGAGGCCATTATGTATCAGGGTGGGAAGGGGCCCTTGGACCGACTCATATAAAGTGCCTAGTAGGTGGCTCAGTATCTGAGAGATCTCAGGAGTCCAGGTTAGTTGAGACTGCTGGTCTTCCTATAGGGTTGCCTTCCTCCTCAGCTTTTTCCAGCCTTTCCCTAATTCAACCACAGGGGTTCCCCGACTTCAGTACAAGGTTGGGTGTAAGTATTTGCAATTGACTCAGCTGCTTGTTGGGGTTCTCAGTGGACAGCCAGGCTAGGATCCTGTCTGTAAGCATACTATATCATCAGTAATAGTGTCAAGGTTTGGAGCCTCCCCTTGTGCTAGATCCCAATTTGGATCCTGATTTCTGAACCTCCTTTCCCTCCCTCTCTTCTCCATTTTTGTCCCTGCAGTTGTTTTAGACAGGAACAATTCTGGGTCAGTGTTTTTGACTGTAAGATGGCAACCCCATCCAGACTTAATGATCTGTCTTTCTACTGTAGGTCAACTCTACAGTTCTCTCTCCCCGCTGTTGGGCATTTTATCTAAGGTCCCTCCCTTGGAGTCCTAAAAGTCTCTCACCTCTCAGGTCTCTGGTACTTTCTAGCGGGTCCTCCCATTTCCCACCCCTCAAGTTTGCCTATTTCCATTCATTCTGCTGACCCTCAGGGCTTCTCTCCTGTCTCTGGCCCGCCCCCACACACCTGTTCATGTTCCCCTTTTCCCTTCCCCCACCCTTCTCTCATCCAGGCCCCTCCCTCCTTCTGCCTCCTATGATTGTTTCCTTCTCCCTCCCAAGTGGGATTGAGGCATCCTCACAGAACTAAAGAAGGTTAACTAGCAGAAGAGCCCAAGTGAGAACTGCAACTTTAATGAGCACTCCCCTTATTATTTAAATGGATTTAGGCTGCTGTTTACACCAAGCAGTCCTGGTAAGCAGTCTACCCCAAAGCCCCTGCAAATAAGTTTGTTTGCTTTGGGGACTCACTTCATATTCATCTTTTGTGGTGATAATAGTCACACCACATTTTAATAGCACCGATTTGAAAGGTCAGAACATCTAGATTCTACCCATTAATATCAGTGTTTACAAGTTAACTGAGGCTTCTGTGTGGCTTTGTTCTATATCAAGCACTGCTGTCCACTTGCTGTTGATCTTACAGTATACAAAAAAAGTATATAAAAATCTTACAGTATTTTATCAGATGGCAAGGAGTGCTTGCTAATAATTTTGATGGATTTTTACATTCTCTAATTTACATAAAATAATAAAATTTATTGGAGATAAAATTAATGAATATCAAAGGAAATGTCTCCAGTGATGCTCTTCCCTAGAAAAGTAGCAAGGATTACAATGTAACCTATTCAAAGACTTGTGTCCCTGGACCATGGCAGAGTCTCTTGAAGACTAATGTGCAGTACCCTGATGGTCCCATATGTAGTAATGCAGCGCTACAGTAAAAGACTGATAGTTTCTGCTACTTTTAGGTTATAATAAAAGTAATTATATTCTTACAACATGAAGTTTATAAAAGTTAATGTTCCCAAGAAAGTTTAAATTGAAATTAACTTGATTTTGTGTTTATTTTGGAATATATTTGAGGATGAATTCTGTGCTTTGGGATGATGTTTATGTACACCTCTATGGCCTCACATGAGTTGTGATTCACAAGGGTTCAGACCCCTGGCTTTTCTGCCTTTCAGTCACCATCCCTGTTAAGCATAGATGGGATACATGGCTTAATATTGTCCAGCTGAGGATATAACACCCATAGTTGAATAAATAACTCTTTCTCTCTCTCTCTCTCTGTATCTCTCTCTCTCTCTCTGTATCTCTCTCCTCTTTCTCTCCCTCTCTCTCTCTAGACTTTTCTTACTTCCTTCTTTGTTTCCTTTTTATTAAGTCTCTACCTCTACACAGAGTAAAGACAGGGTGTCATACCTGTGAGCTTTATTCAAAAAGTGACAATGTCATAAAGCAGCTTGAAAAGACTCTGGGAGCAGACAATTCCTTTATCTGGCAGGAAGCCAGAGCCTGTTGACCCTCATGAAATAACAAGAAAAGACATTGTTATCAGGTTGAGTGATCTCAGAGATAGATTATTTCTGTCTCCTATGTAAGACTATAACCTATCCTATGCTGTCGGTTGGGGTCCTGAACTCTGGCCTGTTAAAATTGTCCAGTTATGACTATTTTAAATTGTGAGTATGTTAACTTGGTGACAGTTCATACATAACCAAAAGGAAAAAAACAAGATTCCCAACATGTAATGGCTTATCTGTAGTTTAATGAAGAGAAAATACTGTAATATAATACTAAAACTTAGATATATTTTAAATTACATTATACAAGTACCTCATTCAACATACATTTTGCAGGTATGTGTATTTGATAAGAAGATCTTATTTTGCTTTATTTTATTTTTTATAGGATATATAAGGAATTTCTGAATACAAGACTGTTTTGGAGCAATCTTAACTTTGTCTCACTACAGATGTGTTAATTATGAAACGTCCCCCTAAAATGGTTTGAAAGCATCACTCATCACCAGGTCACAGAAGTTAGAATGACCTCATTGGATTATGTAGTTTTTCTTTAAAATTAAATAAGCAGTGTTTTCTAGTTAAGGTGAAATTTCTTATAAATAAATATAGAATAGTTGCCTAACTATGTAAGAATGAGTGAAAATTATATAGTGTGTAGCATATTATCACATATAAGATAATGTAATGGTCAGGCCTGGGAATTCTGTGCAGGCTTAGCGTGTGAAAGAGTCCATCTGGTGATGGCACTTTGGTCATCACTGTTACCAGTTCATTGTAAAACAGAGGAAAAGTCAATGCTGTCTATGTGTCTTGAGCAGTTTTCAATGAACTAAGATAGCTATTTTCAAAGTCATAATTTACCCCAAGATGAATGTTTGATAAATAAAGGGGCCCAAGAGATATCTATCTATCTATCTATCTATCTATCTCCATCCATCCATCTCTCTACCTATTTCACTTTTGTATTTGGAAGGAGCTCTGATGGTTTTCAATATCTGAATAAAGAAATCTTACTGCTATGTCTCCCATCTCCCATAACTGTCTATTTAACAAAACCATGGCAGAGATGTCTGAGCCATGCTACACACTGACTTACATATGACACTGAGATCATGGTATCTGTGTATCCCATGAGTGTCCTTTCAACTTGTCCCTATGGCACAAGCCAGGGTACCACTTTGCATTTGGTCACCATTCTATTTTCTATATCAGTGAATTTTTGTCTTGAGTTGCTCTTTATACCAGTGACAATTCTGAAACTACACGTCAGCTTTATTTGCCCTGTTACCCATTCTATGTGTTGTTTGGTCATTTTGTTTTTAATAATCTGAGTTTTTCAAGGGAGTAGCCACAGAGGAGAATGCCTTTCTTGGCTTTTTCCTTTGTTTCACACAAACAGTTATTTTGTTTCACACAAATAGTTTAATTGATGAGTTACATCTTGGACATGTGATTAAGATGGTAGCAGCCATGTGTCTCTGCCTCAAATTTACATTTTCCCTTTTCATTTTTATTGTAGAATCAAGTTATTCATTTTATGGTACAGGCAAGAGACACACAGAGTTAGGTTTCACCTCTTGGGGAAAGGAAAATATCAAATTCATCATGGGAATTAGTTAAACATCTGTGGAGAGTTTTGGAGGCTGCTTTTAGGAATTTGGCAAGAGTTTGACATTGAACCAGGACAAGACCCAAGATGAATGCAGCTGAGGACTGGATTATATTCCTTGTATTTTTCTCATCCTGATATAACCCTAGACACAGGGCACATGAGACTTTTTAAATTGCTTTGTTTGTTCCTTAACTTCTTCGTCTTTGATCTAAGAACTGACCTTATTGTTTGCATGTACTTAGAATGGTATAAAAGCACACTGGGAAAAATATAAATCTGCTTCAGCTTCAGCCTCAGCCTCAGCACTGGTTGGGGTCATGTAATGCTGTCTAATTGTCTTTTTCTTTTCAATTCTCACTCTCCCTCGAGCCCCTGTTAACTGAGCTAGCTTGGTCAAACATCAGACCAATTCACATGTACTTTGTAGGTCAGACATTAAAGCACTTGAGGTATTTTATTTTGTTTCATGTTTTGGCACTTGTCTGTTAATTATGCCTGCAGCATTTATGGCAAGCATTCTAACTGCCATTATATTTAATCAATTTCTTGAACATTTACTATTTTGGATTGTTCTGTGAATAATCTTTATTCTGGCTCTTGCACTTTTGTGGTCCTTATTTCATGCTTTGATTACACTACTGAACTTTGGCTTATGAAGTGAATAGATTTATCCATGGACTTTACTCCCCACACACCTGTTCTCAAATAACAACTCAGAGACTTATTATTTAAGATAACAAAAATGCCTAGGCCTTAAACTAGGCCTGTTTCCCAACTAGCTCATAATTCAACTAATCTGTTTATACTATTCTATGTCTGCCATGTGGCTGGTTATATTTTCTGAGTTCAACATGTCTGACTTCCTCTGAATCCAGGTGGGAAGTTAGCATCATTTAATCTATCTCAGGAAGATCCCCTAACCCGCTTCTGTTCTATGACCGTTTTGTTTAAACTGTAGTTAGAACTTCTTATAGTTGTTTGACCTGTAGGATTTTATGATGTATCTGTAACATGTTTCATGCCATAATGTCTAAAATAATGTTCTATTCTGATGGATATACATGTTGAAGTATCACTGTCTTAAATAATCAAAGACATTTCCAAGATATCATCTAGAATAAATATGTTATTCCAGAATCATCCTTTTGAGAGCCTAAGGCATAAGCCTATTAGAATTATGAATATGTATCAATAGTATGATGTATCAACATATGCAGATACTTTAATGTTCAAAACTCTATTTCAAAAGGCTATTGAATGTCGTTGTTCTAAGGTGGCATCAAATATAGTCTGTATATTTAACTCAGTATACTGAATGTCTGTGGGTTGCTATTCTAATTCCTCAAGTCTGTGGATTTTTCTCTTCTGGCGATAGATTTTTGCTCTCATTGTAGGCTCCAGATTGGTTTCTTCCGAATATTCTTTTTTCTGATTTAAAGAATCCTCTAATCTCTGTTCTGTGGCCTCCAATCCAGTAATCCATTATTCAGTCCTTTCCTTGTCTAAGTCTGATATATTCTGATTTTTTTGAGAAGATATATGAAATTATAATTGTTACTGAAAAATATGATTATTTGTATACTGAAAAGCAAAACAAAACCATATGGAATCAAGGTGGGTTGTGTCATTGTGTTTTCCAGATTTTAACATAGAAAGTATTTTTCTTTTTAATCTCTAACTTTCTCCTTAAGGACTTCCCAAGTATCTTACAATGTATATGGACTTTTCAGCCTTCTGTGGCAGTTCCATTTCTTTGTAGTTGGAGTGTACCAAGTTTCTTTGCCACTCAACTAACACATCACACAGGCTGCTCCCTCCTGCTTCTGCCCACTTGGGTCAGTCCTTCTCTCCACCTAACTGAGCAGTTGCTGGCTTTCACTGTTGCCCTGGGCTGGGCCTGTCCTCTGTTCTCCATCTACTCTGGGAAATGGCCTCAGGCTGCAGCATGCATACTCTGGACATATACTGGTCTCCCATGGGCCCAGGCTGCTCAGTATACTTTACCATGGTTGGGAAGGGCAGTAATGCTTAGGCCCTAGAGAGACCTTGGTGCCATCTAATTTAGCTCATGGGCCTCCTCTTAAAGGAGCTATGCCTGGGAAGTGCACCAAGGGTTTTGGTTCTCTCTCTCTTATAGGGAAACAATCTCTGCCCTAGGAGGGAATTGCTCTGAGTAGTGCTTGTTCCCTGCCTTTCATCTGGGACTTTTCTAATACCTGAATCTTTTGTTCAAAGCTTGGATTTTTAGCTAAGTTTAGATTACATGCCTATCACAATGGGCAACACATGTAACCCTGTGCTTTACCACCCGCACCCCAGTTCCTGACTAATAACTTAGAGGCTTATTATTTATTAATAAATGTATAGACTTTATGCTAGGCTTACTAGCTTATAACTCAGTCATATTGTTTAAATTCTTCTGTGTCTGCAACATGGCTGGTTACATTTCCTCAGTTCCATGTGTCTGACTTACTCAGAGTCCAGGTGATGAAACCTGTATGTATTTCCTGGAGTCCCCCCATCCCGCCTCTGCCAGATGTTCCACCTTCTAATACTGCCTCAGTTTATTGGCCATCAGACTTTTACTGACATGTGAAGCTTTCACACAGTGTACAAGAGATTGTCCCGACAGATACAATCAAATATCTTCATTGAGAATTGAAGATATTACAATATGAAAATGCATCACACCTATTCATAAGTCAGCAGGAAGCTGTGCTGTGGTATAGTCTGTTGTCAATGGTGCCCTTCCAGGCACTGCCCAATATGACAAGTGAGCATCCAAACATGTATTGCCATTTCAGGATAAATATCAATTAAATTTTTGATACATAAATTTGATGAGATTTTTGTTAATTTTAACCATAGTATCATGGAAAATTCATGTTGAATTATCTAAATTTAATCGTATTTGATGTATGTGAGAAGTCACAGAACAGCACTCTTGGTGGATAAGACCTAACCAAACTGATAAGTGGTTGTGTATGTGTTTATGTGAGTGTGTGTGTGTGTGTGTGTGTGTGTGTTGGATACATTTTTTAAACACTTAAGCTCATCTATATTTAATCATGAGTATAATTGTGTGATACTAAAATATACATATATTCATACTAGTACATTCTACTTTATTCTATAAACATAGGGCTTGTTTATGTTCTGTTTAGTTTTAAGTTGACCATGAGAAATTTGTTAGTGTTGTTGTGCCTATTTTTACATTCAAAAATTCCATCCACATTAATTTCAAAATTGTAAAATTAACTCATTTGAATAGCACACTTACCAACTCCAGTGCTGCATGGTTGCTGATTATCTTTTTATTTAGTTGCTACTTTATTGATTTATTTGATTTTACCCTTTGTAAAAGACAAATTGTGGAATATTCATGGACATTCCTTGAGCCAGGCTTTCACCCCAAAGAGAGTATATACTTTATTCATGATTTATACAAGTTGTGGATAGAGCTTAATAGAGTGATATTCTTTTGTTTCATTTTGTATTCTATATTTGGAGGGGAGGCTTTGATTTTCATTGCAATTTGCATTAAGTTCCTTCATGGAGTTGTACTGTTTGATTTGAAAATTCTCAGAGTAATTGATACAAGATGAGCATATCCATAGGAAGCCTGGTCATATGAAAAAGTTCTTATTGGAACTTCTTTTATTCAACCATATTCTTAGAAAAACTGCCAGTTATTGATTTGTCTTATAAACTTCTGTTTTTAATTTTTCAAAATCTCATATGTGATCATCATGACCTGAGAGATGGATGTCTCAGCAGTTCAGGACACTTGCCTTCCTTGCAAAGCCCAGGGCATCTTTACCAGAATCTACAAGATGGCTCACAACGCTATGCAGCCTTAGTTACAGGAAATCAGAAGACCTCTTTTTTATTTTTTTTGAAAGATTTATTTATTTATTTTTAGAACACAGAGGATAAACTTTATTTTTCTCTTTTTTTGATACTTTATTTACACTTCATACAGGAACCAAGTACACATGTAATGCACAGACATACATGCAGTTAAAATATCTATACATATAAAAACTTGATAAATACATTTATCAAAAACTTGATATAACCATAGTTTGTATGTGGGTTCTTTTGGACAACCATGTGTGCTTAAGGCTGGTTGATGTTTGAACCAAAAGGTCATTTTCATAATTCTGTACTGTGAATGCTCAGCTCACTCACCAGCAGTATATTTTTCTGTTCGTCAAGCTTTTTTTTTTTTTGGACTTTACCAAAAACAATCATTAATTGTTATTGTATGAACATAAAATATTTATTCACTATAGCATTATCTAGGAGTTTGTCTGAATATATTTAGTGTGATAATCTGCTCTGAACATTTTTTCCAAATAGCCTTTCTACTACTGTCCAACTCAGACACTCCTGATTCTTCTTCATAAGTCTTCCATCAGATCATAGTGACAGACTGATTCTTATTTAATTTTAGTAGTATTTATAGTATATGTTCTGTGTTCATCATTATGTTATCAGGGACCAATGACCACCTTAGGGGCTAATAATTGGGAGATTTTGATATTCTTATCTTTATACATTTTGAGGAAATTTAGATCTATTGCCAATTTTGTTTTTGACTGGTTTACTTTCTCACTCACCCTTTACTTCTAGATATGCTCAATTTTATATGAGTTTTCATATATTATTGATAAATATTTTATAATAGTGTAACTCATACTTTATCCTGTTAAGAACATATTTTACAAAGCAAAATTTTAACATATTCTGATACATATTCCCTACTTTTTAGATTATAATCTGACTGTTGTATGTTTTAAGTCTTAAATCAAAAACTAGACATGTTTTCTCTCATAATTTCTTCTTCATTTCATAATTTTATAGCTTACATTGAGAATTAAGCTTAACTTTCGCTGACATTGTTATAGATTATGAGAACTGTACTGAAGTTCAACTAAGTCATCATAGGCATACAATATTGACTTGCTACACGTCATCTGTTAGAAATGTATAGGTGCTTTTGAATTCATGGGGTCCTGTCTGCTCTGTACTCTAGAGTCCTATGTGGAAAGCAAATAGCTCTGCCTTTGAACTGAAATGCATTCCTAAATTTTCTCTAGTACTTTCACAGTATGGGCTCTTATATCATCATCTTTGAATCATTTGCTGTGGAATTCTGTGTAGTGTGAGAGATAAAGGTTCAGTTTCATTTTTCTGCTTATTGAGATCCACATATCTCAAAATCATTTGTTGAAGAAACTGGCATTTATTTAATGGATAATTTTGATATCTTTTTTTAAAAACCAGGTAGCTTTAGTTTCATAAACCTATACATAAGTCCTCTATTTTCTCTCTTCTCTCTCTCTCTCTCTCTCTCTCTCTCTCTCTCTCTCACACACACACACACACACACACACACTGATCCTATGAGGACATATGAAGGAAACAGTTAACTATTTTCAACAGGCATGCCCATTCCTGTGATATTGTGATATGACAACGTGGTTACCTACAAAAGTCAGGCTTCAGAGAGCACTGCTGACTTACAAAAAGTGCAAATATATTTTATAATATTTTAAATAAGTTTGTATTTTGTGCTAGTCCTCATTCATAGCTGTCTGGCTACATAAAAAATAATTGACAGAGGCTTTAGGTGTATATTAGATATAAATTCATTACATTGGGTAGCATCTGAACTTCATGCTTTTGTTCAGATGGTTCCAAAAGTTATAAGGATTTCTTACTATGACTTAATTCTAAGAAATGAATATGAATATTTTTATATATTTGAAAAAATGGAATTGGCATTAGTTTCTCTGTCACTTGCTAACCTGAGCTTCTATGTATGTTATTCATATGTGCTTATTACACACATACACAGTTGTTACATATATTATATATATAATATATCAGCCATGATATATATACTCAATAATTATCATATATAGGAATAAGAACCGTAAAGGGATGAAGGAATATTGATAGAGAGACCCAAAACCATGAAACATCAGTTGGTCATGAGTTCCCAGAGAAGTCATTTCTCCTCTGATATCAAGGCTGGGGAATTAGAAGTGTTACCAGTCCAGAAAATAAAAACACAAACCGTTTATGCATTCCTCAATGCATCAAGACAAAATATGTGTGACAATTCCAGGTCTGACTCAGCAATACCCCAGATAAATATGACCAAACTCAGAGTCACCTCTACAAATACAGATGAGGGTCTAGAAACCTCTTTTAACAAGCAAAGGGAGAACAGAATGCTCCTGTGTATGTGCTACTCAATGCTGAGGCATAAACCAGCAGTCATTACTATGAGGTATAGACTCCATCCCATGGTGAAAATTTTGTGGGAAACCCTGGTTGTCAGAATTTATAAGTCATTCAATAGTTTCTTCATTCTTGGGATGGCAGTTAGAAAGGTAGAATTGCTGTCCCATGCACTGGCCAGGAGGACATTGTCTATGTGTCAATGGGTTCCACAGTAGGACAACAGGTTCCTCACAGTAATGAATGAGGAAGCATTCTTTAGTTTCCGTGTACCATATGTGGTATGATGAAAGCAGGCAATGTCAATAACATCTAAAGTCCCATGTTTGAACCATACATTCTTCAAGCAAACCTAAATGAAAGGCATCTCAACCTGAAAATGAACAGAGGTCAACAGGAACAACAACAACCTTCCCTGAGTAATAGAGAAAAGAGACAGAAAAAGAAAAAGTGTCAGACCTGAGACATTTGGGACTCTTGCAAGGGGTCTGATTCTATTTTCTTTAGATTTCAAGAAGGAGAAAAAGAGAGAGAAGGCAGTATGGGATAGGTTTCACTGAAAGAGTAAAGTATTTGAGGGAATAGTTGTTGGCTATTTCCCAAAATTGGAGAAAAACATAATTTACATATTCAAAAGGCAGACTGAGACACAAACAAAAACTCCAAATGAAACAGACTAAGAAAATGCATAAAAATACATGTCAAAGCATATTGTTATCAAGCTTCTAACTACCTAGGAAAACTTTTCAAGCTGTCTTAACAAAATAAAGTATTGCCTACAGGGGAAAAATAGTTCAGATGACAGCTGACTTTGCATCAGAAGCCAGAGCAGCCAGAAGGAAGGATATCACATCTTTCAAGAGCTAAAAGTAAAGAACTGTCAACCTAAAAATTGTATATCCACTGAAAATACCCACCAGGAGGAAGAAAGCAATCAATATATCACCAGGTAAAAGAAAAGTCAGAGAGCATGTTGTCAGCAGACATATTTAGTAGATTGACCAAAGTAATTTTTGTACACTGAGTGGAAGCACAAATGTTGAAGCATAAGGGAAGATGAATAAGAAAGAGAGTGAACTTGTGCAGAAAGGTCTCCCTGTGTAAGAAATGTCTCGATAATTGGGGTAAAGTTGAACCTTTCTTGGTTGCTTCAGCAGACATTGCTTTTATCCCATGACAGTTTGTCCAGAACTTTCCAATAGTATGAGAGTTAGTCCTCAGGGAGGAGACTTCCATCCCGATCCATCTCAGATTTTCCAGACACTATGTCTGCTATTCTGTGGCATATTCAACAGTGTGTATTTACTTTCAAATTCTGTAGGCAAGTCAGGGAAACAGCAATATCATATATTGTTTTGGGAGTTGCTTGGAATATTTTGTCATATAATTACTGTGCAGCCAGCGTTGTCTAACATCTGGGGAATATTTCTTTGTTCACCATCTTTTTGCCTCTAACCCAACTAAAATGTTAGGCTCATAAGACTATAGATTCAATCTACTGGGTGTTCACCTGCAATCCCAGAGCATAGATTAGTCACTGACATAGATGACAAACAAAATAAATATTTGCTGAGAATGATTAACATAAATCAAGAAAGACACAGGGCTGAAAAAATAAAACAGAGTAGACTGCACAGATGGTGGTTCAGAGCATTTAGACATGAAGGGAAGCAGAGAGCGGAGAAAAAAACAGTAGCTTGAAAGGAGAGGGAAGCTTGACTGGGGATAAGTGGTGATGGGCACAGAGGACCATTCTGTCTTCCATTATTGCCTCTAGGAAGTTGGTGAACTCAAGGGGGGGTGGAGTGTGAGCAGAAAGAGATATAAATGGACATCAATTATTATGAGAGTAATATTAGGCTTGGATATGGCCAGAGAAATATTTCTACAGACACAGGAAACAGATCAGAGACACTACCCATGCATCCATTCCATCTTCATTGTGTAAATAAAATGAATTTTTGAATGAGTGGTGGTTGTGTAAAAATAGCTATGATGGCTATTGTTAATTGTCAACTTGACATAATTTAGAATCACTTGAAGGACGAGCCTTTGGGAGTGCCTGTAGGCAATAAATGTCTTTGTTAATTGAGGTGGGAAGTGCTGTCCGATTTGAGTGGCACCTTTTCCCAGCTACTCCTGGAATACACAAAATGGAGCAAGGACGTTGGGCATGGCCTGAATGCTCAACATCTGCTTCCTGTTTGAACATGTGACTTCCACATCATAGGATCGCATGCACAATTGAACCGTGAGCCAGATTATCCCTCTCTGCCTTGAAGGCTATTTGATAAAGTATTTTTATCACAGAAACAGAAAAGTAACTAGATGATAGCTGTATGGCACTCAGGCAATTTTCTCATTTTTAAGCTTCACTTTTCCAAAACCTATAGGTACCATAGTTCCTTACTCAATAGAGTATTGACCATCATCCTTGACTTCACTAATGTCTCATCTTCCATGCTCTCCACCATGGGAAGCACTCATTACATAAACCTGCTAGTCCTTGCTGTACCTTCTGAAGAACACATGCCAATGAATATGAAAAATGCTCTTTCACTTTCAGCTCAGTAGCTTTTTTCAGCATTCATCTTTGTCTTTATCTGCCTAATCCCAAATGTTTCAGATTTACTCCATAAGAAAAAATAATTGCCAATTATTTTGGAAAGAATGGAAATTATTTTTCTATATCCACATATACATCTTTATTTCTGCATATGATTTCTTTCTCAATTTTTCCACAGCATCAAAGATGTAAATGCCCCGACTAATATTTTGGATTCTAGTGCCAAAATCTGTAGTCACCTGGTGTTGATTTAAGAGGTTGTTAACCTTTGACAAATTGGAGATTTTATGTATGTATATACACATATACTTCATGTATGCATATATATTCAAGTCCCAAATTTGTCTGTTTATGCATTTAAATTCCATTTTACCAATATATAAATGCCTATTTTCCTCTAGTGTATAAACTGCACAATTATCTATAATGTATAAAAGAAAAATAAAATTTAATAGATGCTACATGTAATTTAAACTATAAATTTCTTCACAGCCAAATTTGATAAGACTACTTGTAACAGTAACATATTCTAATTTACATGTCACCAACTCTCAAAAGTGTTGAAGGTTGACACAGCTAAATTTTTCACATATCATCCTATTGTCCTATCACTGATAGGCAGCTCATGCTCTTTGTAGTAAAATCTCACCTGAAGGGATCACACAGGTGACACAGAGAACTAAGTCTCTGCATGGCTGTTAGATTGGCCCACTACAAAGAAAGTATGTCCTTAGAGTTAGAAAGCAACCTGTGGAATATACTTTGTAGTTTGAAAATATATATCCCTCCCAAAACATTCAATACCCAAATCCAGAAGTTTTAGAAGTTTCCCTTGATTTTTGTTTGCTTCTATTCTAATTTTGTTTGAAAACGGATGATGTTTAGTCTGCCATGTTTTCAGTTAATATTTTAATATCATGCTGAAGGGAAGTAAGCCATTCCTCTGTCTTTGTTCTGTCACATGTATTTCTTCTGCACTTTATGTAGCTGTTCATTTGTTTGCTTGTTTAGGTATAATGTAATGGATAATCTTGATTATCAGCCAGATGTCACTGAGAATTAACTAGAAGATACAAAACTGGGCGTGTCTGTGAAATCATTTCCACAAAAGTTTAGCACAGGAAGAGATAGGCATGCGGATATATACAGCATCATTCTGTGGCTGTGGTCCAGATGAAATGAGAGGAAAAAAACAGAACATTGCAAGCATTTACTTCACGTAGGCCCATGAGTGTGGACACAATCTGTTCCTTTATTACTATGAAGATATCCACCCTCAAACTCTGGAGCAAACTTTTCTTGTTTTAAGTTGTGTTTTCTGAACTGTTTGTCATTTCTATAAAAACAAAAAGTAATTAATGCACAGTGTCTTCCGTGGCAGCCAGGCTTCATGGACCGTACTATGCAGACAACTGTCCTTCACCTGAGGTCACCCAAATGTGGAGAGATCGTGGTCATAAGTTATCAAAGATAAAGCTAGAAAACTATAACATAATGCTATCAATTATTGATTTTACGCGTTGACCAAATTACAACTATTTAAAAAAAAACTTTTTCCATTTAATTATTTTCCCCTATAAGTACCTAGCAAGAAATCCAGCTGTAGTTAATTTTTTAACATTACAACATACATGATATGATTTCATAACTGCACCTTCATCAGTAAAAGCAGATCCACTCAACAGTAAAGTTGATAGCATTGATACATGTTTTCCTGATAGCCAAGCTATGAAACCCAAGTAGACTCTTCAAATGAACAGCATTACTTACTTGGCTTTAGTGGAGTTATGCCTTTGGTGATGACGATGCAACTGTGGAGTTTTGGGTTGTTTGTTTGTCTTCCTATTTTAGGATAATTTATCTTCTTTCCAAGTGTTTTGAATATGGACAACATGTGACTGCTTCAAAGGGAAATCTACTTGGAATCAAAGACAGGGAAATGTAGCCTTCTCCCACCCTACCCACTGGTCTCCACTCACTGTAGCAAGCAGGCTCAATTAGCTTAAACCTTGTCCTGCCTAGATTTTCTTAATAGTATTCATTTTCTTAATAGTATTCATAAAAGATGCTTGTATACATATACTTTATTGTTTTATTTTAAACAGAAAAGTCAGAAAAATGTATTAAGTATATATTCATTATCATATATATGTAATACTTGAATATTTAAATATCTACATCTATTATGGAATGTATATTGTTTGTATTTGCTTCTATCCCCATAATTGATATATAAATTATTTATCAGTCCATAGGAATTTTATTATATTTTAGCATTAAGAAACATTTAGTGGCTTTAATCTTCCTACTAACTTAATTTTTTTAATAATCATTTTATTAATTTACATTTTAAATGATACCTGATTCCCAGTTACCCCTCCACAAACCTCCCATTTCATCCCCTCTTTTCCCCCCTTTTGCCTCTATAAGGGTGCTCCTCCACTCACTCACCCACTCCCTCATCACCACTCTTGCATCACCAACACTGGGGCATCAAGCCTCCCTAGGACCAAGGGCCTCCCCTCCAATTGATACCAAGTAAGACAATCCTTTGCTACATATGTAGTTGGAGCCATAGATCCTTCCATGTATACTCTTTGGATGGTGATTTATTCACTGGGAGCTTTGGATCTCTAGGTGGGGCGGACTCTGGATGGCCTTTCCTTCAGTCTATGTTCTATTTTTTGTCTGTGTCTTTCCTTTGGACAGGAACACTTCTGGGTTAACAATTTTGAGATGGGTGGGTGGCCCTATCCCTCAACTAGGAGCCATGCCTATCTACCAGAGGTGTTCTCTACAGGTTCTATTTCTCCTCCATTGTGTATTCTGGCTAATGTCATCTTTGTTGGGTCCTGGGAACCTCTTGTTTCTCTGGCATCTAGGACTTTAAAATGGCTACCCTCACTTACCCCATACCCCACTGCTATATATTTCTATTTGATTTTATGGTTCTTTGTACTTCTCTCCTGTTCCTTCCAATACATGATCCCAGCCCCTCTTTTTCCCTCACCCTCCTTTCTCCCTCCCAGGTCCCTCTGTTCCTCTATCTTCTGTGATTATTTTGTTCTCCCTTCTATGTAGGATTGAAGAATCCACACTTTGGTCTTCCTTCTTCTTGCACTTCATATGGTTTGTGGGTTGTATCTTTGGTATTCCGAGCTTGTGGGCTAATATCTACTTATCAGTGAGTACCAACCATGTGTTCTTTGTATCTGGGATACCACACTCAGGATAATATTTTCTAGTTTGATCCATTTGCCTGCAAATTTCATGAAGTCATTGTTTTTAATACTTGAATAGCGCTCCATTGTGCAAATGTACCATATTTTCTGTATCCATTCTTCTGTTGAGGAACATATGGGTTGTTTCCAGCTCCTGGCTATTATACATAAGGCTGCTATAAACAAAGTGGAGCATATGTCCTTGACATATATTAGAGCATCTTTTGGGTATATGCCAAGTAGTGGTATAGCAGGGTCCTCAGGTAGTATTATGTCCAATTTTCTGAGGGTCCACCAAACTGATTCCAGAGT
This sequence comes from Rhynchomys soricoides, assembly GCA_019843965.1. Taxonomy (NCBI): domain Eukaryota; kingdom Metazoa; phylum Chordata; class Mammalia; order Rodentia; family Muridae; genus Rhynchomys; species Rhynchomys soricoides. Next base: position 19,282,472 of record JADRCH010000011.1, read on the forward strand.
GGTTGTATTAGCTTGCAGTTGCACCATCAATGGAGGAGTGTTCCTCTTTCTCCACATTCTCTCCAGCATCTGCTGTCACCTGAGTTTTTGGTCTTAGCCATTCTGTCTGGTGTGAGGTAGAATCTCAGAGTTGTTTTGATTTCCCTGATGACTAAGGATGTTTTTCTTTAAGTGTTTCTCAGCCATTCTATATTTCTCAGTTGAGAATTCTTTGTTTAGCTTTGTACCCCATTTTAAATTGGGATATTTGGTTCTCTGGAATCTAACTTCTTGAGTTCTTTGTATATTTTGGATATTAGCTATTTATCAGATATAGCATTGGTAAAGAACTTTTCCCAATCTATTGGTTGCTGTTTTGTCCTATTGATAGTGTCATTTGCCTTACAGGAGCTTTTTAATTTTATGAGGTTCTATTTGTAGAATGTTGATCTTAGAGCATGAGCATAGCCTTCCTCTACTAAAAGGATAAATAGGCTGAGAAAGAAATAAGGGAAATGACACCCTTCACAATAGTCACAAATAATACAAAATATCTTGGTATGACTCTAACCAAGCAAGTGAAAGATCTGTATTACAAGAACTTCAAGTATCTGAAGAAAGAAATTGAGGACCTCCAAAAATGGAAAGATCTCCCATGCTCATGGACTGACAAGATTAACATAGTAAAAAAAAAAAAAAACCTTATTACCAAAAACAATCTACAGATGCAAAACAATCTCCATAAAATTCCAACTCAATTCTTCACAGAGATAGGAAGAGCAATTCTCAAATTTATCTGGAATAACAAAAAAACAAAAAACAAAAACAAACAAACAAAAAAACCACAAAGGCAAAAACAACCACAACAAAACCAATAACAACAAAAACCAATGAATTGAAAACTATTCTCAACAATAAAAGAACTTTTTGGGAATCACCATCTCTGACCTCAAGGTATACTACAGAGCAATCATGATAAAAACTGCATGGTATTGGTACAAAGACAGTCAGGTAGATCAATGGAATAAAATTGAATACCTAGAAATATACCCTCAAACTTTGGTCTTTGACCAAAAAAAAAAAAAAAAAAGCCAAAACCATGCAGTGGAAAAAAACAAAAACCAGCATTTTTAACAAATGGTACTGGTTCAACTGGCAGTCAGCTTTTAGAAGAATGAAAATTTATCTATTCTTATCTCCTTGTTCAAAGCTCAAGTCCAAGTGATTAAGAACCTCCACATAAAACCAGTTACACTGAATCTAGTAGAAGAGAAAGTGGGAAGAGCCTTGAACCCATGGGCACAGGGGAAAATTTTCTACTAACTTTATAATCTCACTTATTTTTTTTGAAAATGTCATGCTTCGATTTTATCTCTTTTTTGCATGTTATTTTTTCTATTGGTTTTGTTATCATTTTATTACTTTATATTTTATGAATATTGATATTTTGCCTAGGTGTATGTGCATCGCATGGGTGAAATGTCTATAGAGTTCAAAAAATTATATTAGACCCTTGGGAATGCTAGTTAAAGATACTTGTGAACCAACATGTGGGTGTAATGAGTCGAAACTGTGACCTCTAGAAGAGCATTCTTAACTGCTGAGGATCTCTCCAGCACTATCTCCACTTGCGTCATCTTCATTTTGACCTTTCTTGTAGTTTTGTGTAATGTCTACTCTTCTGATTCTAATGCACACATTTGTCTTACTCATAATTAAACAGTAAATACACCTACTGAGTCTGACCTTTGCCCTACTTAACCACTAAATCCCTGATAGATTTCTCAGGTATGTGTCAAGATGGCAGTTTGTTTTGGACCTGTGTTCATGTGCCCCATCTTTACAATCACCATGAATTATGCTGGGCATAATATACAAGTTTCATCCCTGACTTTCAAAGTCTCCTTTCCCATGCTATAATCTTGAAATTAGTTTTTAAAAATTCACTTTGCATTATATTCAGTATGTAGTAAAGGCACAAGGTGATTATTATTACATCACTTCATTGTATTTTTTTAACTACATATTTTTTAAGCTTTGTATGTTTGTCAAACTTGAAACATGGAAATACAGTCTATTTCTGTGCATCTTACTGGTATGTATGGCTCCACAAGAGAGGGTAAGAGATCAGAATCTGAACCTGTCTTGGGTATCAGGGGAAGACTCTGCAGGTAAATTTCAAATAAATAACAAGGAGATTTTTATTAGAAAATGATAACAGGCCCTGTGACACCAGGACTTGCTCTATCAGGCATGTAAATGCTCTTATTTAATATTCATCACTAACCTTGTATCCTTAGTGTACTGAATCCTGGTGATAGATTCATAAGTAATCGACCTGATTTGAATGGAGCTGAAGTTCTTAATACAGGAGATACAAAAACAATTCTGAGGCAATAAAGGCATTGCCTTGAGCTTTAGAGCAAAACTGTGTGCACTTAAACTCCTTAGGAAAGACAAAGTCTTTCATGATGCTAGAAATACTCAGGCATTAAGTTAATAACTTTATATGAACCAGAAAAAGGAGCATAGTAGGTTGGACCTTTCTGTCATTTTAAAGTCTTTTCTAAACATCTTCTGAGTTTTATTTTGCAAAAAAATAAACCGAGGTACAATCTGAACTTAAGAGAGTCCTCCCTTCTAACAGTGAAATGAATAGAGAATAAGGGGAAAGAAATGGACATTAGTAAGTGTCATAGCTTACAAGAGAGTTACTTGGAATAAAATTGGACCAAATAAACATGGAGAAACCTTTACTAATGAGGATACAAGAGTTGACTTAAAAAACAAGGCATGAAATCTTTGTATTTTTCTTATGTATTTAGAATGCATCTTTCTCCTCTATTGAAGATAGAATACAATAGCTTCATGTTTATGTTCATGACAATCTACTTAAGGAATCTTTTGCCGTTGACTTCTTTCTCCTCCAAAAACCTAAGAAAACAAATAAATAAAATGACTCTAGTTCCCCTCACATAAAAATCAAAACAACAAATAGAAAACTGTATTCCAGCCAGTATTATTTCTCAGGCATGAAGTATTCTAGTGCTTTTCCTAAATTAAATCGTAAACAAGTTCAGCAATCCATAATGTAGTTACATTTGCAGATACATAAATTTTATCTGGATAACTGCGTGTCAGTTTCTTAAAAAATGCACATGCTGCTAAGGAGCACCTTATTCGCATACCAATAAATCATAGGATTTTCGTGGCTTAGTTGTCATGGATACATACCTTTTGTTTGAGAGATCTATCAGATGTGTGCATTTTAACCTTTGCTTAGCATATCTGCAGTGATGGTACAGGTATTTCACAGTAGCAAATAAAATTAAGTCACTGTATAATTTATGCTTAAAAATAAGCACATCCACTGCATATATTTTAATAAATCAGCTCTTACTGACATTTGAGATACAAGAAACTAAGTAGTGTGCTAACAGTTCATGAGATGATGTCTTCACTATGAGGCTATAGGCATATGGTGAAGGAGGCAATATGACCCAGGGGAATAACATGAATGAGTACCACATCACTTCAAGCATCATATCCTTTGTTCTTAGCAGACCTCTGTCCTGTGGAGTGTGAGCTCTGCAGGTTCAGATCCTAACTTTCAGTCGATCCCTGTGTTCTTTTATCAGTGTTATTATTACATCATCTTCCTGTGTTAGTACATTGATGAAACTCATATATTTCTATCTTCAAGCCCTAAACTAGGAAAATATGGAGCCATAGCTGTATTTTGCCATATGTGAAAGTCACTGATACAAAGGAAAAGGATAACAAAAGAACAAAGAAAATATGAGTGGGGTGGAAGATTCTAGAAGTTGCTGTCTCTTGGTTAAAACTCATAAACTAAATTTCTTTCTTTTTTTTGCCTTTTTTTAAAAAAAAATTGGATATTTTTATTTATTTACATTTCAAATGTTATCCCCTGTCCTGGTTTCCCCTCTGTAAACCCCCTATCCTATACCCCCCTTCTCCTGCTTCTATGAGGGTGCTCCCCCACCCACCTACCCACTACTGCCTCACTGCCCTAGCAGTCCACTACACTGGGACATCAAGCCTTCACAGGAACAAGGGTCTCCCCAGAAAAGGCTCCTTCAGCTCCTTCAGTCCTTCCCCTAAGTCCTCCATTGGGGTCCCCGTGCTCTGTCTAATGGTTGACTGCAAGCATCCTCTTCTGTATTTGTCAGGATCTGGCACAGCCTCTCAGGAGAGGGCTATAACCAGCACTGTCTGCAAGCACTTCTTGGCATCCGCAATAGTGTCTGGGTTTGGTGTCTGCATATGGGAAGAATTCTGAGGTGGGACAGTCTCTGGATGGCCTTTCCTTTAGTCTCTGCTCCACTTTTTGTCCCTGTATTTCCTTTAGACAGGAGCAATTCTGGGTTAAAATTTTGGAGATGTGTGGGTGGCACCATCCTTCAATCGGTGGGCCATGCCTAACCTCTGGATATGGTTTTGACAGGTTCTCCCTGCCCTTTGTGGAGTATTTCAGCATGTCACCATAATGTCAACTTCACAGACATGCCAGTATTTAGATGGGAAGACAGTTGCTTAGTGTGCAGTGACTCCATTGGTGAGTGATACTGAGAAGCAGCAGACTCTTTGGAGGCTGTTAGTAAAGGCCTTGCACTACAAGTAGAGCACATTGTAGCTTTGCCTACATATTGGTGCACTTACTGATACAGAGGTCTCTAGTAAACACGTACAATTAACTATAAAAACTTCAAATGTGGCCCCATTGCTATCTTCCTTTTGTAAATATTTGTAGATATTTACTGTGTGGTGTCTTGCTGACTATCATATTACTTCTCCACATCATTATAGTCATGTTTGCATAGATGACAAAATTCTTATTAAGGGAATAGTTTCCTTTTAGAGAAATTAGTAACATGGAGAGGTGTTGACTTACTATTTGTCTGATAGGTAATGTCAAACCTCTAAATAAGTACTGTATGGAAACATTTATGAGGGGTATTTTATTGTTTAATATTGTATATGTTTCAGTTAATTATGCAATATGAGAAAATGTGGACATGAGAGGTTTTTTCTTTAAGTCTATATTTCAATATTAACAGGGATGATTTGGTGCTACTTATGGCACTATCTTATAAAGAGCATTTTGTAATGTTATTAAACACTAAACTTTTCCTTAATTTTCAAAAAAGAGAAGTATTGTTCTTAGAATTACCTCTTTTATTAAGTTAATAACCAAAGTTAGAATCCATTTTATTGATACTTACACTGTGGGAAATTCAGGACTCTTTATTAAACTGCCTTAAAATGGAAACATTAAATACTAGTCAATATAATTCAAACCTTTGTTTGCTTATTTAAAAATATCTAGAAAAATTCTGACAATTTCCACAATGGGATGTGGTTGAGAGAAGGAGGAAAAAAATCCCATTGTGCATGAGATCTTAATGGATGAATTCCAGTAAAGTCACTGACTCAAAAAGAAAAGAAAAAAGGCTGTGAATTCAGTTGAATGGAAAGTTCTTTTAAACCACAATATATATTATCATATATTTATATCATCTACAATATATAACATATAATATATAATTATATTTTTATCTTATATTATGTAATAAACACACTTAAATTCATATATACATAAATGCATGTGAACATAAACATAAATAATGTATACTATATATGACAGGTATATATAATATATACATTATGTTGTGTTGTCCCTATCAGAGGTGAGTGCTGACTTGTTAGCTTCTGCACCTTGGCTCTAAGCTGGAGCAAAGAATAGACAACGATGACAATTCAAACAAGTATTGGATTGTCTGCAGTACAGTATGCCTCAAATAAATATTCTTAGAAATTAAACTATCCTGGAAAAGATCAAGCCTAGCTCAGCCGTCATCCCAATCCTATCTTCTTGTGCCACTTATATCAATGACAGCCAATTCACTGAATGAAATTAAGTCAGATAGGTATATTTCATGAAAACACATTCTGTATTTTTCAATGTAATCTCTGGTTTGGATAACCCTTGTTAGCACAGAATGATTCAATGAAGATGGATATTCTCCTCGTATTCATATAGAATAATTTTAAATCGCAGGTGATGGGTCAAAATAAAATCTGACAATACTTAATGAGGAATCTCTGGGGGAAAAAACTGAAAAGAATCATGTTATTGTTTCTTACAGTCTAAGGAAATGCACTGAACCCCACTAGCTGTTAATTAGGATGTAGATCAAATGAATAACTGATCTACTGAAAGTAATTATTTTAAGTTTTATTTTTATTTATTTTGTCTACGTTTTATGTTTATATGTGGAAATTTGCTTGTATTTGTGCATGTGTGAGTACATGTGTATATGAGTGAACGTGTGTATGAGAGTGCACAAGTATATGTGCACTCATATGTGTGAGTGCACAGAGTGTGCAGGTAAGTGAGAGAGTGCACATGTGTGTAAACATGTGTATGTGAGTGCACCACATGTGTGAGTATACTTGTGGGAGTGTGAGTATGCTTGTGGGAGTGTGCATGTGTGTGAGTGCACATGTATGTGAGTACACAGGTATGTGTGTGAGATTATACAGGCATGTATGAGAGAGAGAGAGAGAGAGAGAGAGAGAGAGAGAGAGAGAGAATAAAATTAAATACTTGAATTCAACAAAGATTGTCCAGTCACCATACAAGAAGGGTTCATCAACCCCATGATCTTGACACAGGTAAGATTCCCGTGAGGACTCCAGACTGTTCCTCCTTTTCTAAGCGAGTGAGTATAAAATTAGGCTTCCTATCAGCCTTGCTTTGTTTCCTAGTGACTGGTCAAAATGGCTTACATTCCTCAGGAACATCCACCTTTGTTACTGATGCTTATGGAAATGTCACACATGATGCAGGTAGATAGACAGTGAAGACAGCAACAAAGAAAGGTCCACATGTGTTCTGATCATGAAGATTCTGCTCCATTAAAGTCTGGAGCCTTGGCCCACGAGACCTGATGTCTTTGGATAAGTTTGGAGGGGGTTTGTTGCTGTTATGTAAGAAACATTAGACAATCATGTACAACTTAATTGCCAGGTAGTTCCCATTTCCAAAACCCATCCTAAGGCTATCAAGAGCCATGACATTAGAATAATACATACTCTTATCATTAAAAAAAATTATCTGAGAGTTTAGGGAAAGTATATTAACAAGGACCAAATACAAAATAACAACAACAAAATGCCTTGAGTTCTGTGACCACTAATGCAAAATACTCCCAGCATGAGAATCACTTGAGCACTGTAGAGTTGGAAGTATGTTGTCTGAATTAAAACAAGGAGATCCTCATACTTGTTTCATGGAATTCAGTGAAAGCAGCCAAAGATCTGAAAAAAAAAATGTTTTTAATGGATATGAGTGCTTATATTAGAAAATAAGATTTCTGAAATAATAATGAATCTGTGCTTCCTGCTGTGGTAGAAATAAATATGTAAGTTACAACAAGATAAATGTAAAACTAGATATAAAAGAGACAGAAGACACAGAAATGGTCATTTTCAAACTTCAAAAGTGACAAATATAATCAAGAAACACAAAAGCATTAGTTGTTAATATTATAATTAAAATAGAATAGAATTAGAGGTATTTCAGGGATTAATCAAAAAATAATACAGAAATTTTAACAACAATATGAATGCATTCTGAAATTTAGAACAAATGTGCACAAATCTATCAAATTATAATCTACTACAACTAGGCATTATTAAATAATGTTATTTTTTAATAGTGTCTAAAGTAGGAGTGATGACAACTAATACATGAGGGCAGTAAGCACAAATTTGGATTCTATAAGGTATTTCAGGATATGAGGTTACCATTTCTCACAATACTTCCAGATGTCCAGGTAATGACACATTACATTTTATTAATGATTACTGGACATGCTGCTTCGCACAGCAAACACAAGCCTGTCACAGAAGGAAAAAAAGAGTTCAGTTTCAGTCACAAACCCCTGTGCAACCTTACAAGAGAAAAAAAAATTATCAGTGTCAATGGTTCCTAAGATTTATTAAAAGACTACAAGGCTAATTTAGAATTAAGACTGGCTTCACATTATTGTCTGAAGCCACACATGTTAAATGGCACACCATCTGATCACTCTGTATGGGAAATGAAAATATCAGTAAAATTGCAAAACCCATTTTTGATGAAGTAAAATTGTAGAGAATCAGAAGCTGAAATGAATAATAACATAATATCCACAGCTGATACATTTATGGTGAAATGCTGAAGCCATTACTCTTCTTTGATAGTGATAAATCACATAAGCGATTATGAATAATAGCCATGGTATATTTTCCAGGTGTTAACTTTTATTGTGTGTATTGATTGCACATGGTACTGTTACATAAGGACATTTTAATACTAGGACTTTGGACATAGAGAAGCCATTATAGCAAGATCACAAACTACCTTCTCGTTATTTCTTTTTTACTAATTTATAACAGTAATATGTGAATGATAACTCAAAAAGGATGGATGCTTTTTGTGAAGTAATTGGTGAAATCAGGGGGAAAATAACATTTCATAAAAGATCAAATGGAATTTTGACAAATGAAAAGTAAAATGCCTTAGAAATCAAGTTTTTACTGGGTCAACTTAACAGTAGTAGGGACTCTGATTCTCGTTAAGCTTGAAGACAGAACCATAGAAATCATCAAAATTGAAGCAAAGCTGCAAAAAAATGTGAAAAAGTACTCAGTAAGACTAATATGCACTTGACATTCTCAATAATTCGCAAGACAAATTGAATTACTAACTTTTCTCATTGTCCTTTATTCTTGAGAATTCCATGCAACTGGGAAGTAGGATCCTATCTATGTCTTGTCTCCAACAACTGGCTCCTTCTTCCTTTAGAGATTCCTCGCTGAACTTTATGCAGCCCTGTTTACAGATGATGTACTAAATCCAGACAGCCACGTCCAGACAATGCTTTGCATATGTCTGCACTTATGGAGGGTCCACCACTGAATCATGAGAAGCATACTTGCAGACACCTGAAAAGAACTGAGTTTCAACCCTTACCACAGGACTCTGGGTACATCGTGACAGAGGGTGAGAATGGTATGTGAGCCAGAGGATGGAGAAGACAGCTGTGGAATGTGGTCTTCTAGGTATGGCCCTGTGGTTACACTCAAGAACTCACAGCACACAGGGTAATAAACACAATATCAAACCAGTCAATATTATGACATAGATGGAGTTGATAATCTCTTCACATTCTGTTATAATAATTTGTGAAAATTTAGGAGGAAACGTGGTCTCTTTCTGTATTCCTGAAGTCTATGGTGAACATTATTGGAAGAAATGAAATAAGAAAGGCAAGGTGTTATGGAACTTGAGCTTTGAGGTTGGCCTGCAGCCATGACCGACTTCAATGAGAGTTGTCAGTTCCCAGTGGTCTTCTTTGGCTACCGTTACCTGCTTCTTCTACCTGCAGAATTAATACAGCTACTGGAGTTGGCTGATATATGTAGTACCATCTAGTGAGTCTTGAGAATGTTCTAGATGACATGCCAAGTTTGTAGTTATTTACTTAACCACATTCCTGTAGTCCCTTGTATTCCATATCATTCTATAAGAACACCCCCCTCCCAAAAAAAAAGGCCTTGTTTCCTTCGTATACACTGATGAATTGAGATCAGGACATAAAGGAGACCCTTGAACCATCTCCTTTGCTGCAGCACTTCTTACTTTAGTCCAGAGAAGGGATCAGTGTGTCTGCTTCTGTGGTAGTCATGGATGGAACTAGAGAACATTGTGCTCAGTTGAGCAAGCAAGCACAGAGACATGGTTATGGTCTTATGTGTAGGTTCTAACAATCTCCAAACCAGAGTAACAGAAAAGGAACAGTGTTCACATGAGTATGTGGCTCAGGAAGGGTAGAGAAGAGAAAAGCACTGGTTTAAGGCTATTCCCTCCATAGACTTCAGGGTTTTCATGCTCTTCCCATCCTTTATCTCCATTGGAGTGGTAAGCAACCCTGACCCAAACAAGTTGAGTGGAGAGGAAAGGATTATTTGGGTTATGTTTCCAGCTTAGTCATTCACTGAAGGAAGTCTGGGAAGGAACCTAAGCAGGACCCTGAAAGCAGGTAGGCTAACTTGCCATGCAGCATCCCCTCCAACCAGGGAACTCACAACCAGAGAAGAATAGCAGAAACCCTGGAGTTTGCTGCCTGCTGTCTTCTGTGAGTTCACATCCAGATAGACATTCTTAGCCATTATGTTTCTGGATTGTATAAGTACATTTATAAGAAAATGAACTTTTCTGTAAGTTTCCTTCATATGATGTCATTAAAGGATGAAATGATATATAAACTTCATATTAGATTTTTGTGAGGACTCATGTCTGTTTTTCCTCTGGAATAAATACTCTGTATGAGACTGCTTGATCAAATGATATATTTTTAAATTTTTAAATCCTACTATTTGTCAAATCTGTAATTTAAAATAATGACTTAAGGGCTATAGCAAATACATGTATATTGCATTGTCTAAAAGATATTTTAAAATCCATTTCTAGAATTTTGAAGTATTTGTAAGATCAGAAGATTATTTAAAATCCTCACAACTATTCTTCTTTTCCATTTTTACCAAACAGAAAGCCAGTTTCCTCTTTCTCTGAAGATTTACTATTAAATTTGCTTCTATATGAAAATTCATATAAATATCATGCATTTTATGCATCATATAGGTTTCATTTTTTTGTGACTGTCAGTGCACCAAGGCTTGTGGTATTTCACAGGCATCTTGTGAAATTCTCTCAGAAATACCAATTTAGAGAGTGAAGTCACAGGATATTATCTTCTCCTCCATTATGGGGTTATCTAACAATTTTGGCCTAAGAAAACAAAACACATTTCTGTGTAGTGTAGAAGAGTGTTCTCCACTCGGACACTTCCCATTGGATTCTCAAACTGTATTAACATGTACATAGACTCACATGACTGGAAAAACATCATGGCGACACAACAAAGAATCTCAATACCAAGTAACCCAGATACCTGCTTCCACTTACAGGCTTTATGACCTTTTTCTGAGTACTTTATGAAAAGTGTAACTTTCACATTCTCATTCCCCACGGGAATCTGACACTCCCTGGAACAGTAGTTTCCTGAACTGTGGAAGTCAGCCTGTCTTCTCTAGAATGAAGCAAATAAATAAATTAAACTATGAATTTTCTCCAGCAAATAATGCTGTCTTTTTGTTGTCTGAACACACTAATTCTAGTGTCTGAAAATTGGTGAGATTTTGGCATGGTTTGACCTATGAAGTGCATGCTGGTGACCCTGGGTTTGGAGAGGTGGTCGGGATGTTATAGTGATAGTGATGCTTGTGCTGGTCTTAACCGTGAGGAGGTAGGGAGGTGGTAGAGGATGTGGCTGCACTGCTGAGAGCCTTGAGCTGAGTTATAACTGATGGTGGCCATGATTGCTCAGGTGCCTGTTAAGGATGTTACTGCTGGAGAAACAGTGGTTACTGCCAAGGCGTCGGTATGGCCAATAGCTGTGATGGTCATGAGCTGATGGTTGATAGAGAATGATTAAGGCAAGACCTGGGTAGTTTGTGAATTTTACTCAACCTTTGTGGGAGTATTGATAGCTACTGCTGGCTGTGTGCTCTGAGGATCTGTAACTCAATTCTTATTTGTGTCATTCCAGGGTGAGGGGGGAGAGTAGAGTGAATGCCTGAATACCTTATCAAGCACCTTAGGCTCCTGCAATGCATTGTAAACAGTATAACTCCAAAGATATGTGAACGGCATATGCATGGCATTTCATTTAGTGATTGTGTGGCAATTATAGAGGACACACGGGAGTGAAATGGTGTTAAAGGTTATGTCAACCTGGACTGAAAATATGCATTCACTAGAGGGAACACAGGAATCAAAACATTAAAAGGTGAATCAGTTCTTACTATGGAAAGGTTAACATAACCACAGGTGCTCATTGTAGTCTGTTAAGGAAGAATAACGTGTCTGTTCATTCATCAAAGTCCTTTTGGGGTCCATTGACCAGAACTTGTCTTCATACTTTGTAGCACAGGGCTCTATAGTATGTAACCTAGGAATGTTTACTACTGCTCTCAGCTTATAATGATACCAAATTTTATTTAAGTTTTTGTTCCCAAACCTTAGACCTGAATATAAAGTTTTCTCATGCTCTAAATTTTCACAACCATGTAGAAGCCATCATAGTAAAATGCAGACTTCAAATACTATTAGCACCACAGAGTTCACATTTTGGTCTTCAGCTTGAGTATTTCCTTGACTAGCCATTGTCCTCCCGCATGAGCAAATCTCAGTAGAAATTGTGTCATCGTCCTCGAGCACCTGGAACCTCTGAGCTCTTCCTTCCAGTGACACACTCTACTCCATATACCGTTTGAGTGACACAATAGTATTATACTGGCATGCCCCAGAAGAATTGACAGATACTGCTTTAATGTTTCCTTCTGAGCTCTATGTTTGAAAGTAGAGGATATGTTAAGCTATTTTATTTTTAAAAGTCCATGCTTGTGAGATGACTTAGTGGCTAATGTTACTTGGTACCAAGCCCAATAATCTGAGCTTAACCCCATGGCCCATACAGTATAAGGGAAGATCCAGTCCCTGTGGGTCTGAATTTCTCTTACTACTTCAGGGGTATGGACGTGAACATACAATCTTCCTGCTTTTATTTCTTAAGTGCATGGATTATGGGTGTACCTGTTTATGCCATGCAGTGATGAAACTGAGCCTAAGCCAAACAAGCTGCATCCACAAACCGGTTTGGTTAACTCTTTAAAACTCACTTCCATTGGTTGAACTTCACTGGGGTTGGGGGTCCTCAACGAAAGCATGGCCTCTTGAATGGACATGGTATGTGCTCCAAATCTGAAGCTGTTTCTTTGCCTTTAACTACTCGTTTCTTATTGTTTCCTAATGCCACTCTTTTCTGCACAAACTACTTGAGTTGCAGCTATTTTACCTACCTCTTTTCCAGTCCATGTCTCTGCAGTGTTTGTGAAATGAGCAAACTGCATTCAAGAATGAGGGTAGATACTTTAGGCCTACTCTCCTACTTTAGGTGATAATACCTCTGTTGCAATGCCTGCTCTCCACCAGAGATGAGTCAAGACTTTTTTGTATTTACAGAACTTACATATGTATGTTATATGCATATATATGTGTGTATGTGTGTATACATAAACTGGGGGTTCTAGCTATAGTTATATGTAACTATATATATACATAATACATAAGTCACATATATAATTATATATTACTATGTATAACTTATATAATGATATATTTTATGTGTATATGTATATATGTATGTGTGTGTGTGTGTGCTCACTTGCATGTGTATGATTTATTGGTCTAAGTGGGTAACACAAACCCTGTAAGAGTAATATAAATGTGGTATGGCTTCTATAGACTCCAGTCTTTGAATGCTTGGACCTATGGTGGCGCTCTTTTAGTAGGTGTCACCTCATTGGAGTAGATGTAGACTTCTTGGAAGAAATATATCACTGTGGGAATAGGCTGTGAGGTATTCTATGCTCAAGCTACACCCAGTGTGGCACTCAGTCTCTCCTTGCTGACCATGGATCAAGATGTAGAAATCTCATCTCTGTCTCCAGTTCCATGTTGGCCTGTATGCTGTCATAGTTCCCACCATGACAATAATGGATTAAACTTGTAAACTATAAGCCATCTCAAATTAAGTGGTTTTTTTCCCTATAAGTTGCCTTGGTCATGGTGTGTCTTAACAGCAATAAAACCAAAAGACAATGAAGCAATATAAGTTCCTAAACTAAGTTTGCTATACCAGGCTGATTTCTGTAATGAATGCCAACAAAAAGGTAGCAATTAATTGTCAGCTATAATTCATTCTGGGGGAATATAGCTGGGACACGTAAACCATAATCAGATCCAACTCTGTCATTCCACAGACAGAGCTCTAGCTAACCTGTGGACCCAGGCAGATCTGAGCTCATGTGAAAGCCCTTTGATTCTTTGTCTCCTTTAAATATTAATCACTCTTTATGTCTATTTCTTAACAGAAACAATTTTATTTCTACATTTGGTGGTTACAATAAGTATGTGCTGTGGAAAATCACTATTTATTAAATTATATATGAGTTTTGGAACTTTTTCTTTCAATTTTATGCCATTGCTAATGTAACAGTCTGGTGTCTGACTATACAGTGATCTGTGGTACAGACGGCAGAATACAATTGCTAGGTTTTAGTATTTTCAAAGTCTTCAGTTTTATACAATCAAGGTGAGGAATGTGCTTAGTGAGTTTAAAATTTTCATCTTTTCAAGAGAAATACTCAATTTCTTCTTTTCCTCATCAATCAACATTTGACATTCACTAAACATTTAATTTGAAATAATTTATTGCTTAGTTCTAGAGGAATTTTAATCCAACAACATGGCTGCTCTGATCACATCCAAAGACCTTTTAGGTCTGTGTGATCTGACTAGATAGAATCCTCTAGTAAACACCTTTAGTATCAAACAATGGCATCTAGTTGAGGGGCATACAAAGTGATGAATCAGAGAAACGTTTGACAGATAGTCAGAGATAGGATATACCCAACTCTCAGGAGAAAAGCTATTTAATAGCAGTGCAGGGGGGGCAGCCCATTCAGCTGAGTGGAGTTGAGACCAGTGCTGCCAGATGGGAGTCGATGCAGTGAGTACAGTGTAGTGGAGTTGAGTTCGTTCATGAGTTCATGCAGTTCAGTGCAGGTCAGCAGAGGCAGCTGAAACCACAATAAGGAGCCAGAAGAACAGATTGCTTGAGTTTTATTCATTTATTTATTTATTTATTTATTTATTTATTTATTTATTTTTCATATTCTCTTGAGGCTTTGCAGAGAAATTTAGTGAGAAGAGAAGCCAGACTGAATTAGGTTGGAGAGGAGATTGAGCCAAAACAGCTGAGTTGAACCAGCCAGCCAGAGTTCAGAAAAAACTAGAAACGTGAACTTATTCAGCAGTAAGTTTCTGAGATGACAATTATATCTATTGAATAAAAGCTATCTTATTTTTAAAACATGTGTTAATACTTATATGGCTTTAATACCTCATTCTAACCTAATTGGAAAAATAAATAACAGCACCAAGGATGCATATAACACATGAACTATGAAGGAAGGTTGATTCCTGTCTACTACATTAAAGATGAACAGGAGCAATCACACATTTTTAATGCTGCCTCTACTATGTGACAGTCATTTTGGCTAAAATAGTCCATAAGCTTCACTTCTTAACTTTGGAACCAAATAATGATATCAATGTAAACTATGTCATCTGACCCACTGTGTAATCTAAAAGGAATTATATTTCTTATTGATAATCTAACAATTAATTTATGTCTATCTGATAACCCATAAAAGGGGCAAGCAGAACTGAGAAAACAAGTGGTCTTCTAGATGCAAGGGACATGTGGAAATCTTGCTGTTTGCTATTACTTAATTACTCTGAAATTCTAAAGATATGGCACAATATGCACATATCAGGATTTCTTAGTTTTTAAATCTGAGCAGGACTCCACAATCTAAATGTGTAATTATCATTTTACATGAATTAGACTTATGGGTATACTTAATACATTTATGAGTGTGACATATGATTTGTTCTTAGCAACTAATATCCTCCAGATGAGAGCTAGGCTTGTTCTAGTGTCATTTGTATTAATAGGTAACATTTTGTGATTCTTTTTTAGTGTAATGAATGAAAACTAAGTCATTCATTTTTCTTTAGGGAGCACCATTACTGATGTTTTCATAATACTTGCAAAAAACTTACTAGAAATCCTCCTTTTGAAACATGAACTGAAGAGATATTCCTGAGAGCATATTTAGAACTAAATAGAAAAAAATTTCCAGTCTGAAAATCAAAAACAACTATGTCTTTCTAATTATATGTGCAAAAATGCACATATTGAGTTCAAGTGAAAGTCCTTTGATTTATTAAATCTTTATTGTATTAAGCTTTTGTTTCTGAGATACTGTTTGATAGAATCACAACTTGTGATGTGCTTTTGTTAGTACTTCCAGCACTGTGTGATCAGATGCATCAGGCATGGTGCTCATTGACTTGTGGAGTCCCTTCATGTGACACATTTTCCTTTCTCAAGTCAAGATGACTCAACTCTGTCAATCAAAAGCTGCAGTATCAATATTTATTCACTTTAATATTAAACTAATATACTAATAATTCAAAAACAGCATGACATTTTAAAAGGAAAATATTGTATTTGTTTCTTGTATCCAAGGTTAGTGAAATTGTTATTATTATTTTTAAAATTAACAAAGTAAAGCTAATTAAAATGCTTAAATATGAAAGACTGAAAAGTCAAGATTTGTCTTTTGTTTTGTTTCATTTGGTTTGGTTCCTTTTTGTTTGTTTGTTTGTCTGAGACATGCCTTCTGTATGTAGCCTTGGCTGGCCCAGAAACTGTTCTGTAGACCAGGCTAGCCTTGAACAGATCCATTTGCCTCTGCCTCCCCTGTGCTATGATGAAAGGCGTGTGCCACAAATACCTGGTTTCAAAATCATTTTAAAATGATTTAAAAACTAATGAAAAACCAATAAAAACTAATGGAAAGTGGCAGAATGTGTAAAGGAAACAATGAGGAGATTGGGGCCATTAGTAGTCCTAACACAGTGGCTGGAATGTTGCTCTGCTCTGGCTCCTTCAGACGCCTTATCTGCCAATCTTCTTTAGATCTTGTGATGTTAAGTAGTAGTTTTGTTTTCTGTCTTCATGATTTTGAGCTATTCATGACATCTAGAAAACTCTCTACACATGCGTATTTCCATTTTGTGGGTGAGATGATCAGAGCCCATCTTTAATATTTATTCATAGAGTTGAGAAATGAAGAGCTGATGATCTGAAGGTGCTTGTGTGGTTGCTATGAGTGAACATTATGCATTACTGAATTACCTAGAACTATGATGGAAAGCCAAATGTGCATTTAGATATGAATGAAAGCTAGATTTATTACTTGTTTTCTCTTTTTAAATCAACTTTCAATCTTTATATTTTTTTAATTCCCTAAAATTTCCATACCTGTATACAATGGAGCATAATCTCCTCACTTCCTACTTTCTATTCCCCAGTTTTCCAAATACATCTTCCCACCAAATTAGTATTCATATATATCTGTGTGTCTCTCTCACCCCAATTAGTAAAACTTCTGAGTAAGAAACTTTACAAGCTTTTCTATTTCTTGGATAAAAGTTGAATGTTAGAAAACACAATGATTTTTATATTAAATTAATCTTGAGCTTATTAATAATTAAGTTCCCTGATATTTATTTATTTATTTATTTATTTATTTATGTATTTCTGGTTTTCTGTGTGGTGTGTATGTAATTATGTGTGCACCACATGCAAGTGTCTGGGTGAAGTGGATTGTGCATATACATGCAGAGTTCAGACCAGAATCCAGGGCATCTTCGTTACTACTCTGTACCTCATTGATTTGAGAGGAGACCTTTCACCAAACTCCCATGTTTTGTGTCTTAGATGCCTGGCTGTAGAATTCTCAAGATTCTCCCATCTATTTACCTATAGATAGAGTTACAGGCACACCAACCATGCCTGACTTAAATTTACTAAGTATCATAGCTTTCAGAAATTACCAAATGATAGTTGTTCTAGTATACATTGAATCTCCAATGAGGGTTACTACCCACCTCTGATCATTCAGTTCCTAGATAAAAGACACAAAACTTTTATATTTATATTGTCTTTAATGCACTACAGCTGGGCAGATATCTACCGTCTATGCTATTATGTCTTCTTCCTTAACCCTAAGTTATAACATGCTATGTTCCATATGGACTGCTTTTAACTTCAACTGGCTAGCCCTCATGGCCATGTTTTCACAAATAACCTATCCTATGGAGTCTATCCTCTCTCCACCCTCTTCTCTCTCCCCTCATGGTCCTCTTCAGACTCAAAGCCCTGAAACTCAAACCTCATCTATCTCTCTTATTCCTAGCTATAGGCTGTAGGCATCTTTATTTTCCACTCAAGAATAACCTGGGGAGCAAGGGTACATAACATGACTTGTGTATCTGCAGATTCTCTTATCCATGGGGGTAGCCAGACCTTGGGAGCCAATATTTAGCATTACAACAAATAGCAAAAGACCAAGCCTCAACAGACAGTGTTTGAGAGGTGGATAAAATATGTAAAATGTCAAGTATGAGTTTTCAGACAGTAGATATTCATGATGCATTTGTTGAAAAATATTGAAATCGATAAAAATGTTTCAAAATGGTGCATGGTGCAGTATGCATTGATTGAAAATATTATAATTAATGAAAATGTTTAAAACCATGTGCCTTGCTGTAATCACACCGATTAAATAATGCATTTTACAAACGAGAAATACATTGAAGCCATGATGTACTTTCCTATTGCTGTCCTACCTTGCTGCTATTGTAATGACTTTGGCTGCTCACCAAATAATGTATGTGAAGTAATTGACTGTCCATGCTTAATTGCTGCAGGACAAATTTTATACTGGACACAAACATTTATACTTCAAAATGTTAGACATACACAACATCATTTGACAAGTGTTCTTAGTGAATACAAACTTACTAAAAGAAGAAAACTGAATTTATCAAAATGTTACAATCTGCATTTCTATACCTAAAAAAATGTGGCATCTTGCTTTTTTCAATTATAAAAACCTTAGGACACTTTTAATTTTTATTTACTATTTTCTTGAACTACTAATTTTGTGTCAGTAAACAAGATCATGTGGTGTGCTGGATTCTAGATCAATAAGATCCCAGGTAAAAATCTATTAAATGTTACCTTGAGAAAAATGTTAATGTCATCACAGTTTCTTTGTAAGAAATATTGGATATATACCAGATAGTTACTGTTACATTAGCATAAAATCCTGTGTTCTAGATTTAAAATAAATTATAGTAATAGATCACTCTCATAGACTGTCTTTTGATTATGTAAAAGTCTTGGGTATGGAACAAGTAAGCTACCCAAATTTGCAGACATTAGTAACACAGTGGTCTATTCATCCACCATCCATCATCTATCTGGCAAATTCCATCAGCTTATACAGCACGATGTCTTGGGCTGTAAGGGCTCCATAGATTTATGTAACATGTATTTTATCCTTAAGGTCACTGTGGTGAAGTTATCAAGATATGTCACTTTTAAGAGTAGATATAAAAAGGGACTGTAGAGAATGTGTGAGCTATTTTGACAGGTTTCTACGCCAACTGTTTGAGTCTGGAATATCACTCATGGTGCTTTAACTGAGCATTAAGAAAGTGTCTGTCTCCACAAACACAACACCTTGTGGGAGGAAAAATAAGAGTTTGGGCTTTGAAAGAGCATAGGGAATGCGATAGAAAACAGGACAAAGGCATGAACCTTAATGTTTAATGTAATACATCACACAAGGGGTTTATTAGAATTCACACTTGTTCCTGTACTAAAAAGGACTGAACTGCAAACAACAAATGAGGTGTTCAGATAACATCCTACAATGTCCCACCAATCCTTTGTCTTCTCTTGTCATTTGGCTTGACTTTGTCATGCTGATGTCATTTTCCTTCTTAAAACAAAACAAAACAAAACATTAATTAAGATGATATAGGTGAACAGCAAAGAGATACTCAATACTGAAAGGAAACCAGATTACAAGTTTTATGGTAGCAGTGGCTGGCTGGGCTGAAGTAAACTACAGGGTAAATTTCTTGTTCCTTAGTCAGATTTAGTATTAAAAGTTTGGAAACTGCTTGTGTTGAAAGCAATATTGCCGGTTTAAACCTAGACTGGTGAGCAGTAGAAGAAACTCAACATGGTATATCTCTGAACATACAGATATTTAATGGGTTGTCATTACACATGGAACACAATTCCTCCAGACAAGTCGAGATCTCAGTTGTAACAGTGCACATAATCTTCATCCAGAAAATATATGGCAGTTTCTGTAAATCTAAAACATTGTAGAACATTCTGTTGAGACTATTACATGACCTTACACCTACAGTATTGAAAAAGGGAGAAATATGTTATTATGGAGATCTGTATTATATTTGACTCTCTAAGTGTTCACAAGAAGATTGAAAGCTAGTGCTTCATCTTGATATTGGAGAGATGACTCAGTAGTTATGAGAGCTGGCTACCCAATCATAAAGACCACATCCTAGTAATTAATATATATATATATATATATATATATATATATATATATGCATGCACTTACAAGTACAATAAATCTTAAACACTATAAATATATTACCATGTACTTCTTATCTAGCTCGTCTTACGGCACCACCATCTGTTCCTATGGCATACCAAAATCAGGAGTAAAGTTTTATTCTTTCCTATTCACTTGACCTTATTTAGTTTCCACCTGTTTTGGTATGGAATTCAACACAACTTCCTGCATTGTAAATTTGTGTTGCAATCATCTTTGTCAATATATGAAGTTACTCAGCACCACAGAGCAATTCTCTCCGAATTTCTATTTTCTATGTCCTTTCAATGGACCCATCTGTTTGTAACTTCTGTATTCTCTCTCTCTCTCTCTCTCTCTCTCTCTCTCTCTCTCTCTCTCTCT
>JADRCH010000011.1:19303091-19355363 GCA_019843965.1 Rhynchomys soricoides
TCTCTCTCTCTCTCTCTCTCTCTCTCTCTCTCTCTCTCTCTCTCTCTCTCTTCCTATTTTTCCCAATCAAAAGAATCATAAAAAATCCTCATGTAGAGTTCTTGGACATTTTTAACTGAGCATAATGCTCATGATATTCATTCAGATTGTTTTATTCATTGATAGCTGATTACTTTCAATGGCTTACTTGTATTCCATCACAGGGACAAGCTAATACAAACAGTAATCAGGTGTGCATTCTTTAAGGACTGTGCCTGTTGCAATATTGTTTCTAGTATTTTGTCTTAAAAATAAAACTGTGATGGATAATTGTGTGACAGTGTTCCTATAAATAATGGTTTCAATTACATATCGCATGCCCAAGAGTAGGCTCAGTGACTCACACGATAGATGCACCTTTAGTTTAAAATAAACCACTAAGATGATAGTGATTTTAATGTCATACACCTTTGACAAGTCTCTTCGGTAACTATCTACAACTAAAATATGTTTTTCATATCCTTTCTACAACACATAATCCTTTCTACAAGAGCCTATATTAAAGAGATCACACTGGTTAAAACGAATAAAACAACAGCAGCCATCTATAAATTTCACTTCATTACAGCCTATGTTTATTTCAACAATGAATCTTATAGTTAAATTCTCAAAATGATAGCAAAGTTTTGCTTCACATGATATAATTCCTATTAAATTTGGACTTTTACTATCAGAAGTGAAAAAGATAATATCGAACACTCATCTCTCTTTATACATCAATATATTTAGATTTTATATAGTTTTGTCATGATTCTTCACACTGCCTGATAAAATTTCTGAATTTAGCAGAAAAAAAAGTTTTGTGGAATTTTTCTAAATGTTCATTTGTATCTAATAATATCATTTATTATTAAAATATTTGTCTTTCCTAGTCTCATCTATTTTAAGTTTTAATTTCAATCAATGTTTGACTATGAATAATCCTTATTTCATTTTGTTGTATTATCTATCAACTGTTTGATTATATTGATTTTTGGAGTTCATAAGAGATATGAATAATTCATCACAATGCAATAATGATAAAAAATATATAGTTATATGTAATGTTTAAAGGGCATCTTTGTTAGTTTTTATTGTCATAACAAAACATCATGATCAAGGTAACATGTAAAAGAAAGATTTTCACTTGGGTGCCACAGTTCTAGCAGGTTAGAGTCTATGACCATTATTGTGGAAAGCATGGGAGCTGGTAAACAGGCAAGCATCATGTTGGAGCAGTAACTGAAAGCTCACAAATTGAGGCAATAAACAGAAGGCAGGGGTAGATAGATGATAGATAGATAGATAGATAGATAGATGCATAGATACATAGATGATACATAGATACATAGATACATAATAGATACATAAATACATAGATAGATATTTAGATACATAGATCAGATAACAGATAGGGAAAGGGAGATAGAGGGAGGTTATATAGCATGGGCTTGAAACCATAAAGCCCATCTCCAGCAGAACACCTTCTCTAACAAGGCCACATCAACTAATCCTTTCCAAACAGTTCCATCAACCAAGGACTAAATGTTGAAATACATAGGACTACTTGGGGGTGGGAGGAGTGGCATCTTCTTTCAAACACAAATAGCTTATTAAGATATGCTTCATTTTCTATACCTCCTCTCTGTCACTGTCTATGTCCACACTTACAATAACTCTTCAATGTGTAATCCTACCTCTGCTCTTTACAATTATCTTTTTATAAGTGGCATAATGGAAACAGTACTAAATGTTAGCTATTTTAAGGTTTCATTCCTGATTGCATGATCTTATGCCTTTACACAGATATTTCTTTTTATTTGCTTCTTTTTCCATTGAACAATTTCCTTAGATGTTTGCTGTAACTCAAAGTTACTAGTAATTATTTCAGCTTTTCTACCTATAAAAAAAACCTTTATTATTAGTTTGTTTTTATAACAAATGTTTGGGGATTCTAGCTTATTTTTCTCTGTTTTAAAATTCTTGATATACTGGTATACCATATAATGAGAAGAAATCTGTTTCTGTAATATTTTTATTGTTTTCTCTGTGTGTATGTGTATATGTGTATTTACATATTTCAGAATTTCTGTTTTATTGAAAACACATTTTTCTCATATAATATATCTTGATTATAGTTTTTCTTCCCTCTCTATATATTTACAGCAAGATGCTATGTAGATATATCTATATCATCTATACATGTAATAGATGATAAGACAAAACCCAACACATTGGAATAGGAATAACAAACAAAAGAGTCAAAAATGCCATTAGAAGCAGATATAGGTACAGAGAATCACTTATTTGCCCACTCAAAAAACTCACAAAAACACTAACCTGGAAGCCATAATTTATGCACAAAGGACCTGTAAGGTAAATAAAAGAGAAAAATATACATAAATAAAATAAAAATTAAAAATAATATAAAATTTTAAGAATAGCCTACCATTATAAGTAGTTTGTTTCACCAGTGAGACTCTCTTGGAGAAAACTGGATTTTCACTTGCAACTGGATATTAATTGGAAATAGTTTCTGGATTATAGATAGTGCCATGTTACCTTTTCTGTCAGCTCTAAACCCTGCCTGGTATCAACTAATGTACGCCATGTGCATACTGCCTTGGTCTCTGTAAGTTCTAGGGAGATTTGCACTTGCTGACTTAGAGGCTTTTCCTTCTTTTCTTGGCACCTTCCAGCCCCTTTGGTTCTAAAAATCTTCCACCTACACTTTTGAGAGTTTTCCTGAGACTTGAGGCAGGTTTTTAACGTAGACATGCAGGTGAATGTCCCAAGGTCTCTCTCCCACTTAGTTTGGCTGGCAGCATGTCTTTGTAATTGCTACCCTCTGCCCAAAGCAGGAAGTTTCTCTGATGATTGCTGAGCAATGCACTGATCTATGAGTATAGCAGAATGTCATTAAGAGTCATTTTATTGCTACATTCTTTTAGTAGAATAGTAGATTTAGTTTTGCATTTGCCCCTTTGGTTATCTAGTGTCAGGTTCTTGGTCATGCAAGCAGTGTTGGGTGTTGGTTCCATCTTGGAGTGGGCCTTAAGTCAAATCACATGATGATTGGTTACTGCCATCAGCTTTGTACCACCATTGCTCTAGCACACCTTGCAGGCAGGAAACCATTGTAGAACAAAGATTTTCTAGCTGGATTGGTGTTTATAGTTGTGCTTTTGTAGCATGCTGAGTAGCTTTCTGTTTCAAAAATGCTAGTACATAGGGATTATGGTTCTATGTGGGCACAAGTTTGACTTCTTCATGTTCAATGAGTTGTGTAGGTATTCCCTTCAGCAACAGGACCTTGGCATCAGTTTGTAGAGAATAAACTATACTCTTGGCAACACCCTGGGTTGTTAGGTGACAGTCATGGGGTCCCTTTGGACAACTACTCAATTAAACATAACTCAGTCCCCATACTGGAAAATTCATGTGGTGACAAGAAGTGGACAGTTGGGGCTCTGTTTCCCTCAGTGTGTAGCGATGTCATTTAGATTGCTCTCTCTTATGTATATATCTGATAAAGCTTCTACTGTATTAGGTGTGCATACTATTCCTTGAATGGTCTGTAAAAATCATTCTGAATGAGCTAACCCAGACCCAAAAAGATAAATATGATTTATATTCACTTAAATGTGGATATTAGCTGCTAGGACAATAGTAAGTATGCTATAATTTATAGAATTTCAGAAGCTATAAATAGAGCAAGGATAAGGAAAACAGATTTATCTCCCTAGGAAAGGGACCTAGAATAGATAGTTTTGGAAGAATGGGGGTAGGGGCGGGAAATAGAGGATCAAGTGGGGGGTAAGAGAGGGATAAGGAAAGAAATTTGGGGAGAGAAAACCAAAATTAAGGGCCATTAGATTTTTTAAGTTATAATCAGTAATCGTAGGCACTTTTATGATAATATGAGGTGATGTTTTAGTTTTAGTTCTAAAATGAATCTTTTTATCTTGGGTATGTCTTGAGGACTCAAGTTGGAGAATGGTTTCCATTCATATTTTTGACAATGAGATAAGTTAATATTATTCAATGTGTAGACTTATATTTCTCAAATTAGGATGAAAAATTTTGCCAATTATTGTTCATTTGATATTTTTTGGCATTATATTTGGCCCTTTGAAATTAACCTGTAAGTCAATAACACTGTTTTTCGTGTTTGTTTTCACTTCTGTTTAGTTCTCTGTTTACATTTGTACAAGTCACTTCTCTTTTCTTCTGCAATGTGTGATGCACTTAAACTCAGTGTGGTATATTCTTCAACTCACATGTTGTACTTGCTATATTTAGGAGTTGGATCTTATCTCATATTTTATATACATATTTAAAAGGGGATTTGATACTATATCCATCTAGCAAGATAATAATAGTATGTTAATCACTACATTACAATAGCAGGCATAAGATTTCTTCTGTGTTGAAAGTCATGTATCCAATCAGAAAGCAAGAGGTCATCCCAATAACAATCATGCACTATTACACTCATGGGCACATCTTGACACATAGGTCATTACTATATTTACAGATTTCACAACTGGATAAAACTGTTGGCCCAGAAGTTGAGATAGCACATTCATTACTATGAAAGATATCCAGCAGGGAGAAAGCTCCCAGGACTATACCAACATGATTTACTGAGTTTTGGTATCAAAGTGTAGAGTGCTTTCAGCAGTATGGCTGTACCATCAGTACAATAGGCAGCCAAAAGAAGTGGCAATACTTGTATGGGAATCTTGTGGACCATTTTTGCCAGTCCAATAACTCCTGAAGACATATTTCACATCTAGACCTAGCCTTTTATTTTGCAACCGAAAGTTTTAGACACATATTAGCCACTTATTGCTGAATTAAGTTTATAATTTAAAAAAATTTAAATTTCTTTTTTCCAAGTTTTTGTGGGTGAGATGAGTGGGCATTTTGCTAATTGCTATGTCTTCTTTTGTGGGTCTTGATCATGCATGGATAACAATATTCTAATAAATATATCAAGGAAAACCAAAACATTGAAAGCAAGACAATAGCAGTGCTCTGTAAGAGACAGTGAACATAAGGTTGGTCCTCAGGACCCATACTCACTACCTGAAGTTAACATCTGGTTATCCATGATTTATAGAAAGGAGTTTACCCCTGGAAAGGCAAAACATGGTAAGTTTTCAGTAAGCATCCTGGACAGGAGACAGAGACACACAGAGAAAGGACCTCTGAGGTCTTCTCAGAAGTCCTCTAAAGAGTTCATGTTGACATTGATAAGTCACATTAATACTGATAAGTGAAAAGAAAATCACACGAAAAGAATACAACATAGTAGCCTAGGATCACATGTGGTCAGAAGGTATCATTTTGAAAAGTAAGATTAGGAAAATATCAGAGTAGCTTTGGATAGAATATCAATAAAAGGGTTTTCTCAAGATGGAGAAACATTGGTAATGGTGGAAGAAATAGTTTAAGTCTAGTGAAGTATGTCAAGCAAAATATAAGATGGCCAACTTGGCTTTGGCCCTTAGGGTATATGCTCTTTACAATCCTGACTCTTTATGTGCAAGCATGAGCTGCAAAGTTAATGATTTCATAACTGTATTTAGGTCGTGTTATATGGTGAAGGTGAAAGGCATTTTCAGTTAAGAAGTTTGAAGTTGGTTGGTTTTCTGTTTAATGAGAAGGAGATGAATGTGAAACCCTTGAGCAATGGTTCTGCTCCTTTCCAAGACTGAGTTTTACACCCCCTTTTGGAGCAGTGATCTACCAATCAGTGAGATAACTGAGGAGAGAAGAGGTGTAACCTGGAGAAGTCTCTATAGATTGGGAATGAAATGTGACCTACAGCCAATCAGAAAATTGGATCCCAACATTGCAAGCAGTTAATAATGACAGCATACTTAACCTTATAAGAGGAACCTGAACTACTGAAAATATAATGATATCCATTGTTTTGAGATAGAATGATCCTTCATAGTCCATCTTGACAAGAAGAAAACTAAACCTACCATGCCACCTTTCTTTTTCCCAATTCACAATTACATCACATTCCTTGCTCTCCACTCCAAAACTGCTTTGGTCCATAATGGCTCAAGGGCATTTTCCCTATTCTCTACCATTCAGTCTATAGCTTACCAGTGTCTTCTATTAACCCAGTTTCCAAATTATCTCAGATATCTTCTGTCTGTCTTCCCATTGAACTCTGTGGTTTCCTCAGAGTCTTTGGGATCTCTTGTATAGTATTGTCTTTGAATTATTATTTATGAATAAAATGTTTTCCTTCAATAATTTTATCCTCCATTGTTGACATTCTGTGTCTTTATTTTACATTTTTGATACTGACTCCTTATGGAAATGTTTCTTGGTTTTAAAGGCTTTGTTTCTGTTTTAAATTTCTTTCTGTTCTAAAAATATTAAATAGCTTGTTCAAACTCCACACAGTCTTGTATTACTTATAGGTCACATGGTTATCCATCTTAAATATGTAAAGCTTTTAAGACCCATCTATAGAATATTCTTATGCCACATCTTGTTCCTGCTCCTCCATTTGAATGTATTCATAAATACCTAAATACATGCTTCACTCCTGCATACTGATAGCCAGAATACAACATAAAGAGGCTCCTTGCTTCAGAACAATTATGCTGACATCTGGAGGAGACTTGACAAGTGACCACATTCTTCTGAGTATTGGTGTTATTTTTAGATTACTTCCTGGTTGTTGTGAAAGAGTTGGGTCAAATGAGGACACAATGGCTTTGTATTTCTAATAAGCAGAATAGAAGATAAACAAGGAAAGAAGAAGCTCCCAGACTGGTAAATTCTGTTGAATTAACTGCTTGCTAAGGTATGGCAGAGGCACTGCAGTTTGTATGCTAATGTACTGTTAAGACTCATAGTGGTGGTAGCTATGTCAGATATTTATTTAACAAAAGATATATTCTTTATCAAGGAAAATACTCCTATGGGCAGAGAGCAATTGTTATTGACACTGCCTAAATACATGTTTAATTTCCAAGAGTTTCATCATGATTTACAGGAAGAAACTATGGGTGGGAGGAAGGGATTGTAGAGTGACAGGGAGAGGGACTAAAGAAAGGGTGTTAGAGAGTATGTGACATTATAGCAAAGTTAGGGACTTATTGGGAGCTAAAGGACATCAGCAAGTGGGCAGAAGAGTGTGGGAGGCATGGGGCATTAGGGGGAAAGAAGATCAAAATATGATGTTGTGCTCCAAGAAAATGTCACCATGGAACTTGTCATTGTATACACTTACCTCTGTCCACCCTATCTCTTACTACAACCCTGACTGTCTTTGGAAGAGAAACACAGACTTAGTGCCATGTCTGTAATTTAATATCAATTATCCTTCACAGCAAGCATAGGCTGCATAGTTATCTACATTTCTTTCTCTAAATAAAACTGTGCAGTTATGTGTCAACTGTATGACATTTAAGAATATATGCAGAGAAATGCAGTTAAGTACCTAAGCCAGAAAGCATGGACTGTGGTAAAAGACATGATTCCTCAGGTCTGGTGTCCATGGTGCTTTCCCGCTAGCACCAGAGACTTAAGTTTGAGTCAGGCTAACTTGTCACCACATAACACTCCATTCATCAAGAAAGCATTCACCAAAAGGAAGGAACACGTCTCCTTTTAATAATTCATTCACACTTATATGCTTATGTGCACAAGTGTACAAGCCTGAGCACTCAAATACCCTGGTGAGCATATGGAGGTCAGAGGCCAACTTGAAAGTAGATTCTCCCCTTCTACATTGTGACTCCTGGAAACTCAGTTTACCTGTATTTATGGAAAATGTCTTTGCTGAGCTCTCTTCTAGCAGATGACTCAACTCACTCACAGACTATCACTGGGATTGCTCTTTTTCCACATGAGGTACTGGGAAGGATAATCTAGAACCCTCAACCACAAACTAAGCATACCTATAGTTTACATCACAATTTGAATCCCTGGGGCCCATCTGAATCTTAATTTAGCTTTTCAAGTGCTAGAATCTGTTTATGCAAAACAGTCAGGTGAATCTTATAGATGAGAATAAATAGTTGTTCTAAAGGTAGAGATATTCAGGTTTTTTTAATATGTGGAAAACACTTTTCATTAAATAACACAGCTTGTTTGGAGCAGGTGATATGAACTAATTATCTCCTAGAGCCAGAACATAAATGTGGTACCGTTCAAAACTGTGAGTCCTGGGCTGGAAGTAATGGATCCTTGTAGAGAATGGAGATAAATTTCCCAGCACATACCTTTGAGCTAAGAACTGAAAAATTACGTGGAATTGAATAGACAAGGAAAAGTTGAAGAGAGGCATTCTCTGGACAATGGCTCAAAGTGAATGCAGGAAAATGTGAATGAGTCATAATGGGCTCTGGAAAGTGATAGGTATATGGAGGGACTTGAACTCAAGAGGGAGTTCATGAGTTCTCAAGTCAGCCTCCCGTGACTTCAGTCTGGTACAAGATTATTCCCTTAGTGAATACCTGCAGAGTAGAACTAAATAGTATCCTAAATATTTAACCATATGCCTGGTTTGGCTGTAGTTAGATGCTGCTCTCACAAATGAGCATTGTAAGCTCGAGGTCCTTCTCATGGGCTTCATTTCAGCCAGTATCCAACATCATCTTCCTTAAAGCAAACAGGGTTGAAAAACTTCAGTTGCTATACATTGATTCAGTTTCAAAACTAAAAGACCTAGTTCACAAAAGTTTGATAGATTCCTTCCATATGCAAAAGGAGTCTATGTGTGGTTTGCATACACTATTCTTGCATGAGTCGTGAATCTGCCAGTTTTTTTAATTTCCTGCATTTCTAAAGTCCTTGAAATTGAAGTTCATCAGTCCATCTCTATTGCTTAGACCTGAGAGCATTAACACAGAGCTGTAGCAGATGGAGACATTGCTGTCCTCTTCTGCTCTCAGGTACATTCACCTCCTAACTTCTGCAACTCTGTCATACATATCAATCATGATCTTGCATGTGTTCGTAACTTAAGGATTGCAGATGGCCCCAGTGTAATGCAAAGAAAATTTGGGGGCAGTCATTATTAGAGGAGTAGCTATAGAAGACCTACTTGGACAAGACTCCTCACACTCTGTCCATCTAGATACACATTGGCTGTGCATATCTGCATCTGTTTCTGTCAGCTGCTGTGTGGAGCCTCTCAGAGGAAAGTTATGCTAGGCTCCTCTCTGCCACCACATTAGAGTATCAGTAATAGTGTCATAGATTGGTTCTTGCCCATGGGATGAGTCTCAATTGGTTGGCCATTCTGTCAGACTCTGCTTTCTCTTTGTCCCTGCACATCCTGTAAGTATGACACATCTTGGGTAGAAGGCTTTGTGACTGGGTTGCTGTCCTTATCCTTCCACTGGGAGTCCTGCCTTGCTACAGGATGTGGTGACTTCAGGGTATCTATTCCCCACTGCTAGGGGTCCCAACTAGAATTACTCTTATAGACACCCTGAAGCCTCCCCCTGTCCCAGGTCTCTGGAACTTCCTGGCGCTTCTTCCCCCCAACCCCCACCCCCAGATTTCTATTCTCTGTTCTGCTTTCCCTACACTTGATTACCAATTCTGCTCCCCTCTCTAACCCTGCTCCCACCAGTTCTCCCCCTCCATCCACCACCACTATTTATTTTACTTCTCTTTCTGAATGCTTGAGAGATCCACAAAGGAAGACCAACAGAACCAACTAACATGGGTCCTTGAGGGCTCCCAGAGACTGACTCACCAACCAAAAAGCATACACAGGCTGGAACTTTGACCCCCACAAATGTAGCAGATGTGTATCTTTGTATTCATGCATGTCCCCCAACAACTGGTGCAGGGGTTGTCCCTAAATCTGTTGCCTGACTGTGGATCCTGTTCCCCTAACTGGGCCATTTTGGCTTCAGTAGGAGAGGATGTGCCTAGTCCTGCAGTGACCTCATCTGTGGCATAGGGTGGTAGAGGGTAGTGATACCCAGAGTGGGGCTTCCACTTCTCAGAGGAGGAGAGGGAGGAATAGAGGGGTCTGCATGAGGGAGTATTGGGAGGGGAGGGGGTGATATTGGTATATAAGTTAATAAACAAATATAATTAAAAAAATATCACAGAAGACCAACTTGGACTAGTGTTTATCAAAACCAGAGAAAGACAGCTTTGGGGAAAGTAGAGTTGCCATCCAACAGCTAGAAAAATGCAACACTTCATTTTTATCAACAGTCTCCAGTAGGTACAAAATATTGTTGACACTTGGACTCTAGCCCACAAAGCTGTGTCAGTGCCACTGAAGGTGCTCAGAGACTTAAAGCGCTTGCTGCCAAGTCCAGTGACCTAAGT
Source organism: Rhynchomys soricoides (assembly GCA_019843965.1). NCBI lineage: Eukaryota > Metazoa > Chordata > Mammalia > Rodentia > Muridae > Rhynchomys > Rhynchomys soricoides. Next base: position 19,313,442 of record JADRCH010000011.1, read on the forward strand.
TTTATCCACAGACTCACATGTTGGAAAGAGAGAAGCAAGTTCCTTATATTGTCCTATGTATACCACATGTATACCTTGGTACACACTCATGTGCGTACAAGTGGGTGTGCACACACACACACACACACAAGTAAATGTAATAAAATTTTAAGTGAAACCCATTTCAGATTTTTTTATCTCTTGAAATAAAAGCACTTTTACTCTCCAAGCACATTCACTGACTCTGACAGGAGCTTTGAGGGCTAAATTCCAAATGTCAACAATGTGGGTAAAACCCTATAAATTTGCATTACTTTATCATGTTTAGTAGGAAAAAATAAATTCTTGTTTCTATGCACATAACCACCAGGCAAGGAAGAACACTGAGTAGCTTTGATTTCAGGCAGAAAAGACATATTTCTTTGCCTCCCTGAAGACAGTTAAAGGCAATGCCAGCCCAAAGGATACATGGGAGTTAGGGATGAGTGACCAAGATCTACTTACCTGACTTGTTTTGGCTGACATGTGAACCAGATACTGTCCCACTGGAAGTGATCTAGAAAAGAAGGAAGGACCAAGGTCTCATATCATCTCTCTGATGTCTGTTGCTGATTTGCATTTTTCTTGGCATTGTTGGGATAGTGCAGATGGCTTATCCAATCCACAACACTGGCTAATTTATATTGTAGAAGACAGCTTGCCTCAGGGTTCCCAGTAATTAGAGCTGCCATTCTCCCAATTGAACACTCTCCTGAGTAAGGACACCAGCTATCCTATGGCTCCTGTCTAGATGCCCATGCTTTGGTGCCTGGAAGTGCCTCCTTTGGTGAATGGATTATTTGCACAACTCAGTTGAGTGTCAGAGCTCTCACCTAATGCACATTCCAACTAACTGATGTGTTCCACCCATTTTGTGGTGCTCTTCAGAAATTTTTCTTCCTGGCTGGCCATGTATGCCCTGAGCTTTTGGATTTATTTTTTCCTTCCTCTCCAATGGCAGCTTCTAACCTTTCTCATACTCTCTGCTGGCAACATGTAACAGTCCACCACCCAAAGGAAAGATGTAATTGAGGATTTGTGGCACAAAGTTTTTTCTTAATAAGCTAATGTCATCCCTTTTCACAGCAATGACAATTAGGTTCAAGAGGAAGCCAGAAGTCCCCCTGAGTTCACGAGGCCTGTAAGCTGAAGCAGAACTAATTACAAGACAATTTCAACTTCCAGAGAAACCAGCATGAGTGCAATGTAGAATACTGGTAAGACTAAGCTTTGAAAACCATCCAGAGGTAATCCCTAATCTCACTGCCTGCTAGCTCTTGGCAAATGTACTTCTTGTCATAGACCATATGAATAATTTTATAAGGCAGTCTCCAAGCTTTTAAATGAAATTATCCCATCTAGTTACTTATGGAGAAGCAATGATTAAGGGCGAAGCACTCGCTTTGAGCTGTACAGTTGATGTTTTCTGTGCTCTAATATTGTTTTTATGGTAAGTGGGATGTTGTATCCACCTATTCTTCATCTGCTTCCTAATCCCAAATGAAGGTAAGAGACAAGTTATTGAGTGGTGAACAACAAATGTAGCCTAGCAGAGCAACTCAAAACCATGATGAGATATTAACCATCCTCATAGTAAGGGCAGAGAAGTGCTGAATGCAAAAAGACAGATGAGAACTTGCTCGGAGAGGGTATGGGAAAAGGAACTTTTGGACATTGCTAGTACTAATGTCAGCCGGTGGAACTGATGGAAACACTATTGTAGATATAGGAGTAACAGAGGACCCAGAAGCTGTAGGAATGGTGTATTTTGAAAAACATGCAACCCATGTGCTAAAGAAACATTTGGACCCTTCTGTTAACTTCAGCCCTGCTCACAATGGTTAAGCAATGTGAACAACCTAAGTGTCATCTGTTGATGGATAAAAAGCCGCAATAGTTACACGGAGTGGAATGTTATTGAGCTATGTAAAGAACAAAATCATATCACCTGTGATACCTTGCTAGAACCCGTCTGCAGATAACAGCTTAGTAGTGTAGAGTCAGGCCCCAACATTATGTAAAGTGAAATAAACCAGGCATAGAAACATGTTATTTATATGTGGACTCTAAAAAATGTTGATCACATAGAAATCAAGAGTAATCTGGAGGTTACCAGAGGGTGAGGGAAGTGGGTGGGAAGATGGATCTGTTTAAGTTTGACCAATAGACACTAAATAGCAGATGTAAGACAGTCTGCTATGGCTACATGTGATAATTATATGCAATGTGTTCTGGAAAGATGCAAAATATTTCCCTGTAGAAATATGTTTAGCCCTGTTTAAACATCAAAATTATGTACACACATCAAATAATCACTTGGAATACTCCATTAATATGAGTACTTACAGAGACAGGGTCTTGCTATGTAGCCCAGGCTACTGCCTTCAAATGAGAGACCCTCCTATTTTAGCCCCTGGAATGCTGAGATTACAGGCACGAGCTGGCAACTTTGTTTGTGATGGCTTTGTAGCAGTTCATTCATCATGGCAAATGAAATCTTGAAGATGGGGTGGGTGGACTTAACTTCTGCTGTAGATTTTGGTCAGAAAAGTCTATCAGTTGCCACAAACAAAAGTAGACTATGAGGATTAGTTGCATTCCTTGAGTAAACACAACTCTTGGGATTGTCGGAAGCCTATCAGGATAGACTTGTGGAAAGAATGAAGAAAGAGAAGTGCTGAGGTTTAGGATAGCTGAGAACATCCTGAAAGAACCCATGGGGACATAGTACAGACCAGACAGGATTTCACTGGCTTCCTATACAAATAAATCCAGTTGAAATATAATTTGTACAGCCTTTCTTTAAATACATATTTGACCTGTTCTTTGATAATTTCATGCATGTATACCGACTGTCTGCCATACCCATCTCAACACCATTCCATTCTCTATTACCTTTCTTTCTCAGTCTTTTTAACATGTTCTTACCATTTTGTTAGTCTTTGTCAATGGACTCTTCAGTGGGTACATAACTGAAGACAATGCCTTCTACTCTCTAGAGTCCACCAGTAGCTAACAGTTCAATATTGCCTTTGAACTTCTCCTAAATCTGTGATTAACAGCTGACAGATTTACTTTTCTGCATCCTGCATAGGAATCCTGCCATTAGACAGTGGTTGCATTGACTATGCCATAACCAGAAGACTGGAAGTTCACAACACCTTGGGCCTGTTTTTAGCTGTTCCATCTTTCTACCTTCTCTTCTGGTGTGACCCATGAGCCTTAGCTGTGGTGCTGAAAATGTCAAGCCTTGCAAGAGAAGCTTCACAGTAAAAGAGAAAAGAAGTCTACTTTATTGATATAAACACAGATATTCATTAGACTGTTTGGAGAAGTGACAAATAAAAGAATAATAGTATTTACTCCGATGGCTTGTAAACTCCTTAGTCATGGATTTTGATCAAGTTTACATGATCAGGTATAAATCAGCTGTTATAAAAAGGACTTCAAATTAGTGAGAGTGTGGTTGGTTAGCCCCATAGCTGTACTATTACCATTTGTAATGGCTTGTGCCTCAAATGCTGTCTATGAGCAAGACTGAGGGATCATAAATATAATATTCGAGGACTGTTGTGGGAAATATTTAAAAAGGTCAGCAGATTTTCCGTGCTACTGCCAGTCACTCTCTGTCCCAGCGTGGTTCCATCAGGCTACTCTCTGGTGGGGGCTGGAGCTCCTGCGTTCCCTTCGTTTCTCGCCAGCCCCACACAATGACCGACCGTCCACCCAGCTGTCAGCCCCACAACACCCACTAACCCAGTAGAAACAAAACTCTAGAAGCTTATAATTAACCAAAGAGATTTACATATCAATAAATTCTCACTTCACAAGATGCCAATACAATAATTTCAGAGCCAATTGATAATGATAAAGCTGCCCACCTAGACTAGAGAAATTATCCCAATTATTCTAACCTTCATGATATCTTAACTACCTGTGGCTATTTAAAATCATGCTGGTTCGGGTTCTTCTTCCTGTCTGTCTGAATCCATCTTGGCTAGGAATGACAGAGGAAGAAGAAGGAAAATGGAGCAGAAGCACAGGGCCTGGAGAAACCGCAAGTTATAAAGGATCTCATAGGTGGGGAATATAGTAGTGTAGTGGTAAATCTGCCCAATCTAGACATGTAGCTTGTATTCCTATTAATTGAGTTGTGTTTTCTTTGCTCCAGTATATTTGGGTTGGAGATTTACCACAGCAGATGATCCTTTCTAATCTAATACACACACACACACACACACACACACACACACACACACACAAATAAACAATACCAAGAAGTTAAAACAAAATAGAATACTTATTTTTAATATAGGTATTGCTGAGTAGCCTACATTTTACTGCTTTGCTCTCATACTATGAGATATGCAGCTATGATGTGACACTCTGCTTCAGAATCCATGTTTTATACAACAACATTGGGAACTCATAGAAAGAGCAGACACATTGAGCTGTTTTACAAATCAAGGAGGAATTACAATCAACTAAACTCTGGATTAGTTGGATATTTCCTCCCTTCATATTTCACAGTCTCTATGAAAAGGAGAATCACACACAGTGTGGGAAAATTACACAGAGGAGTGATACTTCTGAAGCTCAGCTTTTTTGAGAACCCCTGCCTGGAAGACATTTAAAAACCAAAAGTGATTAAGGCAATACCAGAGTTATTCTCTATAACCATGATTTATCTCTGGAGTATTAAATAATAATAATAACAATAACAATAATAATAATAATAACAAGCAAAGAAAAAGACAACAATTTACTAGCTACTTTTCTATTATTGTGATAAAACACTGTGACCCAAAGCAACTTACAAAAAAAGACTGATTTTGCCTTTTTAAAATTAATGAATTATTTTCTTTACTTATATCCCAACCCCTCCCCCCCAGTCTCTCCTCATAGAGTTCTTCCATCACATACCTACCCTTCCCCTCTGAGAGGGCATCCCAACCAGGGGGTATCCTTCTTCCCTGGGGCATCAAGTCTTTGTAGTATTAGGCAAATCCTCTCCCACTGAGGCCAGACAAGGCAATCCTCTGCTATATATGTGCCAGGGGATTCATACCAGCTTGTGTATACTTTTTGGTTGGTGGCATAGTCTTTGGGATCTGCCTTGGGTCCTGCCTTGGGTTAGTTAACACTGTTGGTCTTCTTGTAGGGTTGCCATCCTCTTCAGTCCTTTCAATGCTCCCCCATATCTTTCATAGGGGTCCAGTCTTCAGACCAATGCTTGGCTGTATCTGTGTCTGTCTTAGTCAGCTGCTGGTAGAGTCTTTCAGACTACAGCTATGCTAGGCTCCTATTTGCAACCACAACATAGCATCAGTAATAGTGTTAAGGTTTGGTACCCACCCAAGAGATGAATCGCAAGTTGGGCTTGTCAGTGATTGGCTATTTATTTAATCCCTGCTCCATTTTTATCCTTGCATTTTCCAGAGTGAGTGCATTATGGCAGAAGAGGAGTCCCAGCATGGAACATGTGAGGTAAGCTAGCTGGTCATGTTCTCAATTGTACATGGGAGATAGAGTAAGAGTAGGAAGTATGGTGAGGCCATAACCCCTTAAAGCCCATCCCAGTGACATACTTCCTCCTACAAGGCTTGACATCCTAAAAGTCCCATGGTCTCCCCAAATCTGGACCACCTTTGGAGGCCCATTATCCAAAGACATGAGCCTATACAGGTGAATTTCTCATTTAAATTAACACAGAAAGATATTTAAGATTTCAAGTCTTGTAATTTCATGCGTAGGACAGATATTTGTCTTAATAAACACCTACTGTGAATTTAAAATAAACATGATGAAATCAGTGCACTTGTTGAATATGTGTTATGCTTTCAGGAGAGAATATTATTAGTTCTTTATATACTTTAGACATTAACCCTCTATTGGGTATAGGGTTGCTGAAGATCTTATCCCAATCTGTACTCTGCCATTTTTTCCTATTGACAGTGTCCTTTGCCTTACAGAATTTTTAAGTTTCTCTAAGTCCCAGTAATTAATTGTTGATATTAATTCCTGAACTATTAGCATTCTGCTCAGGAAGTTGTCTCATGTACCAATGCATTTAAGGCTACTCCCCACTTTCTCTTCTATTAGATTTAGTGTATCTAGTTTTATGTTAAGGTCTTTGATCCACTTGGACTCTAATTTTGTGCAGAGGATTGAGGAACCTTGAGGGCATAGAGTCTCCACAAGGAAACCAACAGAGTCAATAAACCTGGATCTTTGGAGTTCCCCCAGATATTGAATCACCAACCAAAAAACAAGCATGGACTGGAACTAGCCCTTCCCTCCCACCCACCCACACAAATGTAGCAGTACTCAGCTTGGTCTTCATATGGGACCTCCAGCAATTGGTTCAGCGGCTAACCCTAACTCTGTTGTTTGCCTTGTCTAGCCTCAGTGGGAGAAGATGCACTTAGTTCTGCAGTGATTTGTGGTGCCAGGGTGGCCTGATACCCAGGTGACTTACACAGGTAGATTAGGTATTCAAAAACAACAGGAATATAAAGTGAGACCTTAAATCAAAATAACAATATTAATAAAATATGCATAATTGTACTAAGAGTATTTATACTACGAATAAATTATTTTCTTTTAAAGCTAGTGTATTGATTTGTTTAGTTAGTTTTGAGGCAGACTATCATGTAACTCCTAATTTTTCATCTTGCCTCCTCCTCCTACTTGCTGAGTTACAGACTGGAGGCTATGATCATTCATTATTGTTGTCATAGTATATTTGATAATTTACAGAATAATATTTAACAATAAATACTAAAAATGTTTTGAAAAGGAATAAGACCATCTATGACATGGTGAGAGCAGATTTTCTTTATAGAGAATTAGGATGCCTTAAGGAGCTGTTCTGGGTCTCTTAACCTCTTCCTATGTACAGTCAGATCCTTGCCAATTTCATTTCTCTAAGGAACATGTAATTTCATTTTTAATGTGGTCTTATTATATTTGCCATAACATTTCAGAAGACACACAGCTAAACACCACAAGATTATGAAAATAACCATCATACTAGTATTAAAATGAAAGTTACTTATATTTGGGTTATTTTATGTCAATATGTCTGTGTACTTTAATACATATAAAAGTGAAAACATGATGCAAATACAGGAGTTATGAACTAGAAACCCATCATAACACAATTCAGTAGGAAAATGTTGCCATGTATGAAAACATATTTCTATCTAGAGCTTCATTTCTATTTCCACCACTCTATCTGTAAATGGAAGCAACAAGATCTTCAGCTCAGGCAGCTATAGCTTCCCCTTCTACTCTTTTCCTCAGATGCTCTTCATTATCAAGAGCTGGCTGTTGAGACCACAATGCAATTTACTATTTCTGGTCTATATTAAACATTTTTACAACATATTACATTGCTTATATATACAGACATGGCTCAGTGTATATTTTATTTTTCTTTGTATTTTCTTGTGAATTAGTCATGGCTCTTTTGAGAAAAAGAAACAGTGGAATGGTGGGCTAGTACTGTCATGGCTACCTACACAGTGGGCATACTGACAACCAGGTAGATGTTCAGGACATGAAACTGGATGATTCTTCAGTTGGAATGAGGGGCTCCATGAAGAGCCTCTTGTATGCGTTCCCTTTTAAAAGACTCAAGGAAATAATGTAAGTGAAGAGTAGAGGCATCAGGGACATATCCATTCACTCAGAAAATAGCAATTCCAGGCAGATGGCAACACATTCTCCTTATACCTCCTTCTAGCTATGGTGTCCATCAAAAGACACATCCTACTTTAAAGGAAGGTCTTCTGCTTCTCAGCAAATGCTCCCTGGAAAGTCTCTTGCAGACTATCCCAGAGATGTGCCTCTTAGCTTTAGTATAAATCTCATCAAGTTGAAGAGAATAGCAATCATAGAATGCACTTCCTTTTAAAGACACATGACCACTTGTTTATCTATACCCTCCTGCTAAACTCTTTACAATGTGCTTTTTTACATTGTAAAATGTGCTCTCTTTACAAAGAGATGTCTACTTTGTATATTTATCAGCATTAAAGTTCATCTTTGGGTACTTTTGGAAGATGCAATGTTGGGTGGAAAAATTTTTATTATTCTATAATATTTTATTGGATTGGATAAATATTTCTAAAAGTATATTAGTTTATAATCAATCTAGCAGTTAATGGTAGTATTTACTTTATTGACCTAGCTAGCATATTATAACATCATTTAAAAGTATTCACAAACTAATTAGAACAGTCAGTGCTTGTAAAAACTCTGGTTAGAATCATTTTTGGAAAGATGGGAAATGAAGCAGACTTGCAGTTAGTCTTGAAGACCTGAGAAATTCTAGACATCATTTCTTCTTTGAAATGGGAAGCTTTATGGTCATATAATAAAATTGGTGCTTGGAAATAATATATTAGTTTATGTAAATCATCTAATTTGTTGTCTAATATATTGTAAGTATTCATAAATGATAAATGAGTTAATTAACCTATTACTTTGTTGTATTGTGTAATAACTGCATAAATATATATATAATTATATGTGTACATAATGAGTTGTTAGTGGATCACAATTAAAAAAATAGATTTTCTATAATGTATATGGACATATACATGCATATGCATAGATTCTGGAACACATATGTGTGTGCACGCACAGCTTATGGAATAAGAAATAACTATAAAAATTCATAAACACCTATATATAAAAAACATCCTATTCAATATTTTAAAATGAACATTTGATGTTATTACAGTCAGTGCTAACATGAACATAGCATGCTGAAGATAATTACTTTGTAACACATTTAAATTCTTTTTATAATCTCTTCTGAAATTATAATGATTATATTTTGCATTTCTTTCCAAAATGTAACTCTTTTGTTACAAAAATTTAAAAAGCAATCACAAAACCATTATATATGAAAAAGTAAGCACAGGCATAAAATAAAACAATCAAGGCAATAAAAATAAAAATTCCACTATGAACTAGTCCATTACTATATTACAGGAAATCATGTCACAAATGTGGTGATACACCTGCATATGCCAACAGGAAAATTAACTGGGAATAAAATGAAAGTAAAAGCAATATTCAAAATTAAGTTAAATTTAAAGGTCCTTTATTGTTATATTTTTTATTTCAAATCACTTCTAATTTGAACAGGGTATTCTCCTGGGGATATCTTGTCCCCAGTCCTATAGAGATCAGTGTGTGTGAGTGTGTGTGGGGGGGTGAGTAGAATACATAGTAAAAGGGATCAAAAGTGTTGACCTTAGCCATATAGGAAAAATGGAGGATTTTAATACATAATAACAAGAGAGTTTACATCACTTTGAATATGTTGTAAAATAATCAAACCATACGTGTAGAAATTGACCAATAATGGAAGATGATTTGGAAGATGATGCTACGCTTTGTAGAAGAATGAATGCCTCTTTGAATATTCAGAGAGAGTAATGGAATCATGTTGAAACACCTTAATGACTGTCTGATAAATCAAGTAATAGTCATGAATGGTTGTCAAAAGAGGTGGCTGATGGAAGCAGAGATAATCATGTTAAACAAAATAACCAAATTTATAAACACAAATATTTCATGTCTTCTCTAATATATGAAATCTAGATTTATTATAAAATGGATGACATAAACACACTGAAACCCATGAGTAGAGAAGAGATGAGGATGTGATCTAAGGAGACAGGAGAGATAACAACAGATAAAATGGCAACAAACCCCTAAAATATCACATTTTAACTCATATGAAGAAGCCAACCTGAGATAAGTTTGTTGTGTGTCTGTGCAATTTGTGCATGTAGTTGTGTGAGCATGTATGAGTGTGGATGTATATATGCATGTGTATTTGTGTGCATGTGGTTTTATATGCATACAACTGAGTATGTGTGTGCATATGCATATATGTGTTTGTGCATGTGTGTGTGTGTGTGTGTGTGTGTGTGTGCATGCTTGTGTGTGATATGCAAGTAATGAAGCACTGCTGGCTAAGAGGAAGTAAACCAGTAAGTGCCTGGATAAAGTGTGTAACAAAGTAATAGATGAGTTGGATTTGATCAATGTAAAATGGTTCATATAAATGAAAGTGTAAGGGTGAAATGTAGTCCTTTGTGTGCTAATGAAAAAAGAAACATCTGACAGCTAAATTTAATGTCCATATGAATACCCACAATGCTTCAGTACAATCTTGTGCACATCAATTTTGTAGTTTCATAGACAATGGAAGGAAAACATGAGCCCTTTGTGTCAAGGACAAAGGCTTTCATTCTGTGACTCTCTGCTACTGCGCTCACCCAGGCAACACCCTGACTCCTGTTCAAGTGTCAGTTCACATTATCCTGTGATCAGCAGAGTGCTGCCTGCACATGCACTGAAGGTGGAGAATATCCACAAAACTAGAAACCCTTCCTTTATGCAGACAAGAAGCCAAGCCCATTTCCTCAGAAGAGGTATGGTGCTCCTTACACTGCAGTGCAAGGGGAATGTGCTTCCAGGAGTACAGAGGCATTTCCAGATCGGAATCAGTAAATAAATGCTTTCAGGATGGAATAAACACCTTCACTTTCCTATAGCATTTGCCCAAACTATAACTTTTAAATGGGAAGTCAATGAAACTCAGAGCTTCCTGGTACAGGCTTGTGATCCTAGCATTCTGGAAGCTAATGCAGGAGGCTTGCAATCATCAGGCTAGCCTGGGATAAAATCTTAGGTCAAACACAGCTTGCATAAATAAATAGGATCCTATCACAGATTGAAAGATAAATAGAAGGCTGGGGGTTTACCTCACACCATAGTGTTTGCCTGATAAGCCCAGCTTCTGTCCCCAGCTACAATTAAACAAGAAAACCAAATGTGATAAACAATATGTCCAGACTGATGGCTTGGAGTTCATTCTAAGATAAATTTAAATGACTTAAAAAAATGGACATTGCTTGCAAAGACTAAATCATTATGACTAAACATCCTGAATGCAATGATTCCATATATATATCTTATAGGAGGGTAAACAAATACAAAATGAAAAATAAAATCAAGACATGATAAGCATATCTCATAAAAATTCAGTTCAAATCACTTAGGGAAGCTGAAATCCATATGAATGTAAGGACCTGTAATGTGGTGGTTTGCTTAGGAATAACCCCCATAGACTCAAATGTTTGAATGCTTGACCAATAGGGAGGAGGAGGTATGGCCTTGTTGGAGTAGGTGGGGCCTTGTTGAAAGAAGTGTGTCACTGTGAAATGGGCGTTGAAGTTTCCTATGCTCAAGAAATTACCCAAAGTGGCACAGTTGCCTTCTACTGCCTGCAGATCAAGACATAGAACTCTTGGTACCTCTGACACCATGTCTGACTGGACTCGGCCACACTTTCTGCCATGATGATAACTTACTAAACCTCTGAAACTGTAAGCCAGTCCCAATTAAGTGGATTTTTTTGTAAAAATTGCCTTTGTCATTGTGACTTTTCACAGCAATAAAACTCTAATTAATACACATATTCATGTGCTCTCCAAGTAAGGCTTCAGTGTTCCAGTTGTAATAGAAAATTTAAAAAAGACTTTGGAAGATGCTGATGTAGGAGAGAGAGACAGAGAGAGAGAGAGAGAGAGAGAGAGAGAGAGAGAGAGAGAGGAGATGAACATACATGTAGAGGTAAGAATAGTTGTTTGTCGCATCTTTCTTTAAATCTGTAATTATAAAAAGTTAAATCTTATTATATTTAATCACATATTTAATGCCCTTGTCAGAAGATTTTAAATTCAAAAACAATAAGCCAATATCTTTAGCAAGTCCTTTATTATATGTGAAACACAGTTCAGTATGAAACTATAAGAAACATTCCTTAGTAGTGGTCAAAAACAAATGTGACACTTCTAATTTGACACCATAGATGTCTCTGTGTAATTTTGTCAACTGAACTTGAAGGCTGTTGTGAAAAAGCATGAAGTTGATCCATGTCTCTGTACACTGTTCTGTTTCACACATTCAGTCACTACTACCCATAACTCTCAGTTCTAATATGTGTCAAATACCAGAGATCAGAGGCATGTAAAACATCATTAATCTCTAGAGACTTGCATACCACCCTAAGAAAATATAAGGATCAGATCCAATGAGGGTTTAATTTTGCTTCTGTTTGTCTTCTGTGCTAAGTCATGCAATTAGTGGCATGGAGATGATTAGCCCATAGAAATAGAGGCTTACACGTCCATGATTTCCCAATTATACACATCCAATGATTAATTCAATTGCATTGTCAACCAAATCTCCAAAATTGACTGCAGTAGGCTGCCTCTTTAGAGAAACATCAACATCAACTCCAACATCAACAATAAAACAAGATGGCTGCAGGATGGGGAGTGTCCCAGTATGAAAGAACCACTGAAGGTTGAGAATCTCAGGGTTGGGTTGGAGTACAGGAGGAGACAGAAGGCTACAAATACATAAAAAAGTGTCAAAATTGTCACAAGAAATAACACTGTAGTCTAGAATCTCAGAAAAAATAGATGAAATAAGACAGGTTAGCATTCATGGAACGTGAGATGGGTGGTTGGGAAGTGGCTGAGTCAAATGCAGAAGAAAGGACAAAGAGGAGTGTCTGTTGTCATGGAAAGTCTACTCTGACATAAGGCTGAAGTGTTTATAAAGGAGCCAGACATAGTGCTGCAACATTAACTCAGTTCATCCTCTAGAAAAATAACTGTGGGCTTTTGTAATGAATAGGTAAGACTGAAGGGAGTGACCTCTGCTATTGCTTGTGTGCTGACATTAACTTTCCCATTGCTTTGTCTTTAAGAAATAGCTTCTGCTTTAGCTTCTTCCATTCCTTTGTTCATTTATTTTGTTTTGAGAAAACCTTACTATACAGACTAAGTTAATCTGGAATTTGCAATCCTCTTGCAATGTCTATGACTGAAGACAAGAAGCACCATACCTCGCTGAATTTATTTGTGATATGACAACTATGTTATAAGTAATATATGCACATATACTTCATATACCTATATACACATGTATATAGGTATATGTATATATATTTGTGTACTTTTATATATATGTTCAGGTAGTTAGATGAGTAGATAGTGTTTTAGACAGACAAATAGATGGGCAGATATACAGAAAGACACACACTGATTGATGAGTGTGTGGGCCTATGGTCAGTCTTTGGTCTTGAAGAAATACAGTTCAGCCGCAGCAAAATAAGGAGGCCTTTGAAATATTCTGATATAAGAATGTCATAAAACCTACAAAAGAAATATGCCTGCATTTCTTTGCTCTTAGAGACTGCAGACATGACTTTTTCTGCTGTTCCTCTTGTGTCCTGCCAGTTGGCATGCTTTAGTGCTAAGGAGGGTTCTGAGATTGTCTTCCTTATGGATCTTATTTTCAAGCATTTTTTTCTTGAATTATTTTCCTCCTAAGAACAGTGTATTTCAAAAATGCAATTGTTGCCTCAAAATTGTGACCCCAGGGCTTGAAAAATTATCATCTTAGAGCAGGTATGAGTCACTTGTAGAAATGGAACGTGTAGCTTACTGCAGAGAATAATGTTGTGTTTTACATCTCCCTAGGTTTTTACCTTGTCAATTTTCTTTTTGCTTCTCTGTATATTGAACCTTTCTTCAAATACAGGCTGCTTTCTACAATACTAAGAATGTTAAAACCATCATACTTTAAAGCTATTGCTTGTATTTACTAAATCATTCATTCATTCATCCAAGTAACAATGGAAAAATTCTCCCTAATAGAACTTCACATTTTAGGGAGGACAGAGAATCAAGAAATAATTAGACAATAAATAAAATATCTGAAAAAAATATCAGGCCACATTTAAGGAGGGGATATTTAAGCTTGTCATGAAGATTCATTCTTGTTGTTGTTGTTTTTTATTTTCAATTTATATATTTATTCATTTTTGTTCTTGTTTTGAGACAGGTTCCCACTAGGCAGTCTTGACTGGCCTGGAACTCACTGTATTCACCATGATGGCTTCTAATGCATGGAGCCTCACCTGCCTCTGCCTCCTGAGTACTGAATGAATACTCATTTTAAAGGCTGTAAAGAGAAACCCCAAGTCTTGGAGTGAGAGGAACAGAGGCAAGATAGGTTCTGAAAAGTGGGGCTCTACAACCAGGATACACCATTTCTTTCAGCTGTGACTAACTTCATAATGTTCTTATTATATCCTTAGAATATGGTATAGTGTTTTATAACATGGGCATTTTGTGTTGGCAAGATAGATGCACTTCTATTTTCTACCAATGGCTGAAATTTTCTAAATGATTTTACTTCTTGAAAATACAATGCAGACAGTTGTTAAATTCTAAAGTTATCCATAACAGACAAGCTCTGATATGTTATAGACAATTAAAATCAGTAAGTAATTAATCTCTCTAACAAAGAAATATGAACATACTTTTTTTTTCAATAAATACAAGTAAGTTTCAAATACCTTAACCTATTAAACAGTTTATTGTTTTACAGGGATGTCAAGATTGGAAAAGGAATTGAGTGCAAATCCATGTTGCAGGGTAAGTTCGGGAAAACAGAATGAAGAATACCATTTTATTTTGTGGATTGATGTAGGACACAGAAGAGAAGATATGTCTCAACATCAGCCTGGTTGTAAAGTGACTGCTCTAACTAATAACAGTCCTGCCTCTGACTTCCTTGACTTAAGAAAGTCACTTCCTCCCTTCTGCCCAGTCCTTTCCTGCTAGCTAGTCTGTTTCCCTGAAGACACCACATCCTGAAGCATCCCAGACCTGCTGCCCTCAGAGCATTTTGGTAAGAACCCTCCCAAAGTCCCACAGCTGCTAGTAGACTCGGACCCATTACCCCCAAAACCCCCCACCCACGGAATACCACTCCCCTTCTACCTGGTCCTTTTTGCTGGGACACACTGCTAGCTAGTCTGTTCCCCTGAAGATACTACAGCCTGAGGCAGCCCAGAAGATCTGCTGCACTCAGGGCATCTGACACCACAGCCTGAGACATCCCAGGAGTTCTTCACAATGGGCAACTGGCATCCCAGAAGATTCTCTGCACACAAGGCAACTGAGCAACTGATTTCCAGCTTGTCTGCTCCCCTGAAGACACCACAGCTTGAAGGCATCCAAGAGCTTCTCTGTACACAGGGCAACTGGGCAACTGACACCACAGTCTGAAGACCTCCCAGGGGCTCTGTGACATGCAGGGCAACTAATTCAACAGATTTAAAGCCTCCCTGGAGTTCTGCTGTCACAGGAAAACAGAAACTACAGTACATAGGCACCCCTGGAGAACAGCTTCACATAAGACAACAGCTTGACTGCTCCTCTGAATACCCCCTAGTTGGAAGGCCCCACAGGAGGTCCGCTACAGCCAGGGCTGCAGGCTTATGAGGAGACCTGAAGAAACCCAGGGACAAAAGAGGCAGACTCCAGATAGAGTCACCCAGACCAGCAAATACCAGGGATAAACAGATAGTGAGAGGCAAGCCCAAGACCGTAAGCAACAGACAATATAAAATATCTTTGAATAACTCTAACCAAACAAGTGAAAGATCTGTATGAAAACAACTTCAAGTCTCTCAAGAGAGAAATCAAAGATCTCAGAAAATGGAGAGATCTCCCATGCTCATGGACTTGCAGAATTAACATAGTAAAAATGGCCATCCTACCAAAGGCAATCTACAGATTCAATGTAATCCCCATCAAAATCTCAACACAATTCTTCAAAGACATGGAAAGATCAATTCTCAATTTCATCTGGAAAAGCAAAAAACCCAGAATATGGAAAACAATTCTGAACAATAGAAGAACAGCTGGGGGAATTACCATCCCTGACCTCAGGCTCTACTACAGAACAATAGTGATTTTAAAAAATGCATGGTATTGGTACAGAGACAGGCATGTTGATCAATGGAATAGAATTGAAGACCGAGAAATAAAACCACACACCTACACTCAGCACACTTGATCTTTGGCAAAGAAGCAAAAAGACACAATGGAAAAAAGAAAGCATCTTCAATAAATGATGCTGATGTAACTGGCTGTATGTATGTAGAACAAGGGAAATAGATGTATATTTGTCACCTTGGACAAAGCTCAAGTCCAAGTGGATTAAGGACCTCAACATAAAACCAAATACACTGAATCTAATAGAAGAGAAAATGGGAAAGAGCCTTGAACTCATTGGCACAGGGAGAAATTTCCTAAACAGAACTCCAATGCTCTAAGATCAAGAATTGATAAATGAGACCTCATGAAATTGGAAAGCTTCTTTAATGCAAAGGACATAGTCAATAAGACAAATCGTCAACCTACAGATTGGGGAAAAAATCTTCACTAACCCCACATCACATAGAGGGCTAATATCCAAAATACATAAAGAACTCAAGAAGTTAACCACCTAAAAACCTGAACAACCCAATCAAAAAATGGGTATACAACTAAACTGAGAATTCACAACAGAGGAATCTCAAATGGCTGAGAAGTACCTAAAGAATCGTTCAAGTTCAAAATCCTTAGTGATCAGAGAAATGCAAATCAAAACATCCTTGAGATTCCACCTTACACCAATCAGAATGGCTAAAATCAAAACTTCAGGTGACAACACAGATTGGAGAGGATGTGGAGAAAGAGGAACACTCCTCCATTGCTGGTAGAATTGCAAACTGGTACAACCACTCTGGAAAGCAATCTGGAGGTTCCTCATAAAATTGGAAATAGATCTACCTGATGACCCAGCAATACCACTCTTGGGAATATACCCAAAAGATGCCCCACCATGCCACAGGACCATATGTTTCACTACGTTCATAGCAGACTCATTTGTGATAGCCAGAAGCAGGAAACAACCCATATGTTCCATTACAGAAGAATGGGTACAGAAAATGTGGTTCATTTACATAACAGAATACTACTCAACTATTAAGAATGAGGACATCCTGAGTTTTGCAGGCAAATGAATGGAACTAGAAAATATCATCCTAAGTGAGATAACTAAGACCCAAAAGGATATGCATGGTATGTACTCACTAATAAGTGGATATTAGCACCCCCCCCCAAAAGTACAGAATACTCAAGATACAGTCTGCAAAACTCAAAAAGGTCCAAATGAAGATGACTCAGTCCCACTTGGGTGGGAGAAGAAAGCAATCACAAGGGCAGAAGGAGGGAGGGACCTAGGAGGGAAAGGAAACAGGAAGTAGGAGTGTGGTAAAGGGGAACTTGATCTGGTGTTGGGTCGGAGAAAGGACTGAAGCCCTGAGGGTCAGCAGAAAGAAAGGAAACAAGCAACCTCAGGAGGTAGGAAGTTGGGGGACCCTCCAGAATGTACCAGAGACCTGGGAGGTGAGAGATTCTCAGGACTCAATGGGAAGGACCTTAGATGAAATGCCCTATAGAGGGGAGAGCGAATGCGTAGAGCTTACCTCTGGCAAAAAGACAGGGCATCAGATAAAGTATGGGGTTACCATCCCACAGTCAAAACTGTGACCCATAATTGTTTCTGTCTAAAAGAACTGCAGGGATGGAAATGGAGAGGAGCCTGAGGAAAGGGTGATCTAGCAACAGGCCCAAAGTTGGATCCAGCTCAAGGGGAAGCCCCAGGGCCTGACACTATTACTGAGGCTATGGAGCACTCAAAAAAGGGGACCTATCATGACCATACTCTGAAAGACCCAACAAGCAGCTAAAAGAGTCAGATGCAGACATTTGCACCCAACCAATGGACTGCTGATCCCTGTGGTTTAATTAGGGAAAGGCTGAAAGAAGCTTAGGAGAAGGGTGACCCTGTAGGAGGGCCAGCAGTCTCAACTAACCTGGACCCCCAATATCTCTCAGACACTGGACCACCAACCAAGCAGCATACACCAGCTGATATGAGGTTCCCAACACATATACAGCAAAGGACTGCAGGGTCTGGGTTTGGTCAGAGAAAATGCATCTAATCTTCAAGAGACTAGAGGCCCCACGGAGTTTAAAGGTCTGGTGGAGTACGGAGTGGTGGGGTGGGGTGGGGTGGGGACATCCTCGTGGAGACAGGGCACAGGGAGGAGGTGTGAGATGTGGGAACAGAGGGAGGGTGGCCCATGAATAAAATATTAAATAAAAAAGGAAGAATATATATATATTTACTTCCTCCACCCTTCTTTGTTACCTGGCTGTCATGGTAACAGTGTTGATGGACTCCATTCAATGCACTGCCCAACACCACACAGGCAAACAAGATCTGCTCCCCTGTGCTCAGTCTTGCTGGATATCTAGGTGCCAGTGTCTTTCCTGTCTCTGCTGGTTCTAGTGGGTCTTTCTTAGTGTCCCACTTGATGGAGTATGCTAGTTTCAGAGACAAAACATTATGAGTTTTGTCCTGAGTGAATTTACCCTTTTCCAAATTTCAGTTTCCTTGATAGTTGTGGTTACAAGGTTTGATCCACAGTTGTGGTGGCTTGAATACAAGTGGTCCTCACAGGCTCCTATGTTTGAATGCTCAGTCATCAGATAAAGGCATTGTTTCAGATTAGAGATATTAGGATGTGTGGCTTTTGGGAGGAAGTGTGTCACTGGGAGTGTGGCCTTCTTGGAGGAAGTATGTGATTGGGGCTGTGGTCTTGTTGGAGCAAGTGTGTCATTGGGGCTATGGCCTTATTGGAGGAAGTGTGTTTCATTGGGGGTGGGCTTTGAGGTTTCTGTAGTTCACATGAGGCCAAGTGTCTTTTTCTCTCTCTGCCTATGAATTAGGATGTGGCTCTCAGTTACTGCTCCATCTCCCTGCTTGCCACCATGTCCCCTGCCATGATAGTGATGGACTAACCCTCTGAAACTGTAAGCCAGCCCCAATTCCCAATTAAATACTCCCTTTTTTAAGAGTTCCTGTGATCATGGTGTCTTTTCACAGCAACAGAACAGTGACTAAGACAATAGTACAGAATGCTTCTGTACTTCAGTCTGGCATGTTGATGTGTCCAGATGCTGATGTACCACCCAGGCCCACCTCAGAAGCCTTACATGCAGAGAGGAATTGACACTCTGACAGCAGTGCTTGATCTCAGTGTCATCAGTTGGCCCATACCCCTCCTCTTTCCTGTTTTCCATACCACATGGTAAAACTGTCCTTTCTTGTTTGTTTAATGCTGTTTAATAGTGACATAAAAAGCTCTTCTCTGTCTCCTGCCTCTATACCAAAGTACCATAAAAAACCTGGCTTAGGAAGAAAGTTCTTATCTCCCTGGAGTCTCTGTTCCACCATATTATCATGTGACATCCAGTACATATGGTTCATATTGATCATCACATTTAATTTCTTCATCAGTATCTGAATTCAGTACAAGATTTTACCATTTATCAGCCCATAGTCACATAAATCCCTGTGACAACATCTTCAACACAAAACATGGGTTTTGTCCATATTGTGTACTAAATAAATATTGGTTAAATAAATGGCTGAGTGAGTAAGTGTGACATTTAAATTATGGATTATCTCTACATAGAAGAACACTTGATAGAACCTGGAAGTTTTATATTTAGATGCTATTTCCAACACATGACCTGGAGTTTGTGTATGTTCATATTCAGCAGAGTTATGTTATATGCTTTGTAAAGAATTTTAAGCAAATTTTATATTTTACCTTATAGTTTATGAAGAAGAAGAATGGTGTATTGCATCAAAACTGTGATTTCTACAAACCCCTCCTAGTAAGGGCATGAAGTCACTGGTCAGCAGGGAAGCACTAAAACAGGTCAGTGAGCGTGGCATCCCATGGGCATTCCTGGAATGAAATTTCCTCTTTAGCTCTCACCTGATTTGACAATGCTTTTGTCAACTAGGTTCCATATATAGACACTTAAATTTTGGATTTATGTATTTTACATCAAAATGAAACAAATTATTTTTAAAGATCACTTTAAAATAAAAATAGAAAGGTGTTGGAAACAGTGTGGCTTGGAAAGTGTCCATTTGGCACTTAAACAGGAAAATAATTTGTAGCTTCTAAGGAGGCAATTCATACGCATTATGTGACTCAGTCCCATCCTGGAATGAGAGGTAATTGAATTGCCTCTGTCCATTCAGTAACTCACTCAGGATTCAAGGATTCATTATAACTATCAAAGTTTTATTGCTTCCTTAGAGTCTAGGGTGGGCTCTTATTTGAAGGCAGTGGGTGAAATACAGTTCACTTGTACAATACGACAACCATAGTCAGAAAATATGGAGCCTTGCTATGGCACCTTTATATTTAGATTATAGCTTGCCTCATCTACCTGTTCCATTAAATAGGGAGGATAGAAGAAAAGGGAAAAGCAAAAAGAAAAGCCCTGAAATTTGACTGTGACTTTCACTCATGAACCACATACTCATAATTTAGGATGAGCCACATACAATACTAAACTATTTGTGTGTGTGTGTGTGTGTGTGTGTGTGTGTGTGTGTGTGTTTCAAGAATATATTTATACTTTCTCATATGTATTAGTGAAAACCTATGGTAGTAGTCATGGAACAAATGGTGTCTAGTTCCTAACAACAACAATAATAAGTACAGGGAACCACTGTCTTCAAAGCCTATTAAAAAATAAATTTCATTCAGTTTCATCATACTTAAAATTGTAAGTATGGAAATGTTTCCTGTACTCCATGTATAATGGAAAGGTTTCTCTCTACTCTATATACCTGCTTTCTTCCATTTCCAAGTTGTTACCAGCTGTTTTGTTTGCAAAATTAAAAGTGGTAGAAAGGATGGAAGGAAGGGGTAGAAGGAGGGAGGGAGGGAGGGATAGAGGGAGGAAGAGAGGTGGGCAGAGGGAGGGAAGGGGTTGAGGAGGGGAGGAGGGGAAAGAAAGGAAGTAGGGAGGGAGGGAGGGACAGATGGAAGGAAGATGTTGAGGAGGAAAGAAGGGGAGGGAGGGAAGAGAGATAGAAGGAGGGAAGGTGATGTGAAGAAATGAAGGGATTTTATTTTGATATAATTATTTCAGGGCATTCTGAGATTCTTTATCTACAATTTTCAAATACAACTTAAAACATAGACCCTTCATCTGTTCAAGGAAATCTAAATAATTTGCCTTTATTAGCTACTCCATAATGATGGCTATCCCAGAATTTGAATTCTTTCTGATCGATGTGCTTGTTTTAACCTTCAAATACATCATAAAATATCTACAAACACGAACCATTTTTTCAATTTTTTAGCTTTTTCAGTTACAGTGAATACACACACACACACACACACACACACACACACAATTCTATTCCAATGTATTTTACATAAACTAAAACTACTTATTTGATTACAAATACTAGTATTTTAGAGTTTTTCCGTTACTGCATAGCTATCCTTACAAAGTAATTTCAGTGTTTGAGACGTCAGGGTACATACAGTTACCTCCATAATCCTTCTAATCCACCGAACCAGTAGAGACATCCAACCTTTCTATTTCTTTAGACTCCCATGTTCACACCCCCATATAAGTATAACCAATGTGTCAAATTCTCTACTTTCCTTTACAAGCATAGTGCTTTAAGGCTTACCAATGTTATATACCCAGAATTTTTTCTTTTCTAGCCACCAAGTAACAGTTCATTACTCAGTCATGCCAAAGTTGTCTGTCTGTACTCTATTGCCTGATATTCAGATTATTTCAGCAGCTGTGACTGTATACAGCATCACATAAACCAGACTGCTGTTTGTACTTGTCTGCATTCCCACCAGCTACATACTGAGTAACAAAATTTCTGTTTGCAAAGTGTGCTTACTGTTTAAAAAGCTGCCTTTAGAACAGAAAGACCATATACTTCCCATGAGTGACGTATTAAAGAATTCTTGTCTCTTTATTTTAGCCAACATTTGCAGATATCTCTGTTTTATCCACTCTAGTTCTATATTGTTCTGTTTTGTTTCTTTTGTTTGTTTTGAATTTCACTAATAGCTCAGGTTGTAGAATATTTTCTGAGTGCTCACTAAAGCTTTCTGGAATTTTGTGTACTAAAGACAACTCAGACTCACAGTTCTTCATTTTCTTGGAACACCAGTGTAAGATTTGTGTCATAATGGTTACAGTTACTGTTTTCGAGCTAACATTTCCACAAGATAAGAAAATGCTGCACAGGTTGCATCTTCTCTGTGCATTTATTCATGATTGCAATTATCCTCCCTTTCTCCAGGTGTAATCAGCTTGTCAGTCTGGCCTGGTTGAGTCCTTCTCTCACAGGTCACACCCATCCTGATGAGGATAAGTTTTCCTGGTTCTTGTTATTGGAATAAGTTTGATTTGATTCTTTTCCTTCAGTTAGAAAGGGAAGCTAGCTTAATGGTTAGTCTTTCAGTAGGATGGCTGGGGATGATGACAGCAAGCAAAGGCAGCATCCAAAAACAGTCCCTCTGAGAGATGAACTTAGCTGGTTTCCTTCCTCCTGCTTCTACTCATGCTATCTCCCTGACCCCTCCCTACCCCAACTTCTATTTCTCTCATACTTCCTAACCAGAGCCTCTCTCCTGCACCCCTCTTTATCCCCTTGCTCTGCACCCCTCTGCATGCACACCTGCCTGCTCAGATGCTTCTCAACATTCCAGCAGGCCCCTTTCTCCCAGTGAACACTTTACATGTTGATCTTCTTTGGGACTATTGGACAGTGTACACAGATATAAATCCTCCAGTGCTGCACATCCCTTTACCCAGTCATGTAGTCAAACAAGGCCCACCACCAGTCAGGCCAGTACTTCATTGATGTACTTCCTGAGTTCCAATTATATAATGTTTTCTTGTTTCTGTTGTTATTTTTATCAACACTATATCAAAGGAAATGTCACACCATCTTATAAAACTCACATTAGATTCTGTTTGTTGAGCTATAGAAATCCCATGTGATTTGGGCTTGCCACACTTGTCATGGTGGTGCTGGATTCTTTGTCATCTGTTGCCAGAGAAAGACAAAGCCTCTGCAGAAGCAGAGGCTCATTGATTTGCTTCTGAAGGTGTGACTGCATATCATCAATTCAGAGTGTCTGCTGAGAGCAGAGATGTGTTCCCCTTTTAGTGAGCTTGGCAGGAGCTGAGGTAGAGAAGGGAAGGGTAAGCAGTGAGCCGTGACTGTGAGCTCAAGCATTTGTTCACGTTCTCTCTGATATGTAACTGTTTATTCTCTTTCTTAAAGGTTGATTTATGAAGTCTGACAGGATAGTCTGTAAACTCAACCCAGAGCTACTTGGAGAACAAGAGAAAATGATATATTAAGTCACAGTGGCACAATTGTTTTGAGATATTAAGTCCCAAGCTGAAGTAGGACAAATGAAAACTCATTAGAAGTGAATATTGATGTCCTTCATATCTGAAAATGGGATTTTGAACAACTGCCAGGAATATCTCTGTAGGCTCCCAAAGTCTGGCTAACCTATGCATGAATGGTCAGTGTCATTGTGACAGGTGCCCACTGGCTCTATTCTAGTATTTTATTTCTGAGAACTCCACAAACTCCTCTCAAAACACAGGTTTAAACTTAGCATAAGCTGTCAAAGAGTCACACACGGAAGTAATCTACAGTGTTTAATTTTGTGCATGACCAGTTATGCTCACAACATAATTACCTAAGGAAAATGCTTCTTTAAGCTAATTTATGAGAGGTTAGTGGTAAAGATTTCCATATCTACTACAAAAGCTATGATTTTCTTTTTTAAAGTATGAAAACAATTGATTACTTTCCCATTCACTTGCACCTGATACAAATGGAGTGAGACCAGTGGAAGAGAAGACTGTATTCTTTTCATAATTTGAATAAAATTATTTTTATCTTCTTAACTCTTATCTCATTTGAAGAAACTTTAACTATGTTTACTACCATACGCAGCATGTATTTCTCTGGCTTCTGGAAAGTTCTGAAGAGAGGTTGTCTCCAACCTTGACTGACAGTAGCCATGGTACCGTCAGCTGAGCCCAAGAGCTCAAGCACATTTCTGGTTTGGATTTTTCCCAAACATAGAGTCTTTCCTAGTTTGGAAATTTTGCTTATAACTTGAATGACTCTTCCCCACCTCTTCATTCCACCATGTTTTTAATTCTCACTGGATCCCAGGAAATATCTTCCATTTCAAAATATTTATATTATCATGAAGTTATTTGTAAAAGGTAGGAAACTTAGGCCTGACTATTGCACATATCAGAAACTCCACAGGGGAATATCTGAGCTTTCATTTCCACAGGATTTAGCTTGTAGGGTGGTGCTCCATAAATTCCCTATATTTCTTGAGTTATCCCTTTGTGGCTGTCTGGTCCCACTTTAGGAAAAGGGGGGAACCCCATACATTTATTCCATCCTGAGCGTTAACTGAGATAAACTACCTGTGTAATATAAACCAACATTTTCAACTTACTTAAAACACAAATCAAATTTCATTAAAGGGAAATAGAATGTTTTGTCTCACTTTCTATGAAATATTTATATTTATTAGGTTTAATTATTCCCTGGGTACAATGAAAGTAGCTGTCATTGATGTAAGAACTCTCTACCATTTTAACTTTATGCTAAACATTTGCAGGACTTGATACTCTAATAGTCACAACCAATAGAAGGAGCTAATTTATATCTCTGTTATTTTGTTTGTTGTAACAAATTACGAGGCTGGTTGTACTGGCTAGTTTTGTGTGTCAACTTGACACAAGCTGGAGTTATCACAGAGAAAGGAGTTTCAGCTGAGAAAATGCCTCCATGGGATCCAGAGGTAAGGCATTTTCTCAATTAGTGATCAAGGGGGAAGGGCCCCTTGTGAGTGGTACCATCTGTAGGCTGGTAGTCTTGGGCTCTATAAGAAAGCCAGCTGAGCAAGTCAGGAGAAGCAGCAAGCCAGTAAGCAGCATTCCTCCATGGACTCTGCATCAGCTCCTGCTTCCTGACCTGCTTGAGTTCCAGTCCTGACTTCCTTTACTGATGACCAGCAACGTGGAATAGTAAACTTACTAAACCCTTTCCTCCCCAACTTGTATTTTGGTCTTGATGTTTGTTCAGGAATAGAAACCCTGACTAAGACACTGATATTAGTAGGAATGACTTAGTATCATGTGCCTCCATTTTGTTCTGGATTATACACACTCATCTCCAAATAAAGCATCTAGCAACATCAGAACCTTTTGAACCCTAAACATATCAGGCTACCTGCATCCCCATCTCTAAACCAGAGCATGACTTTCCCTGCCACAGTAATGGCACAGTTTGGACAGTTTCTATTTGTTTATACTTTTCTATACTTTTGCTGAAGTATTTAATATGAAGAATAGAAGGCCAATCTAGCCAAACCAGACTGAATGACATGGCTGCATGGACAGACAGAACAGAGTCCTCTAGTGACCTCTTCAGGAGGAATCCATGTCCATCTCCCCTTTGCTTAATTGGGAATGCATATGATTGAAATCAGATGTCTTTTGAGAAGGGACGTGTGCAATAGAATAAATGATTTTGTAATGGAATCTATCAATCTAAACC
Organism: Rhynchomys soricoides; assembly: GCA_019843965.1. Lineage (NCBI taxonomy): Eukaryota > Metazoa > Chordata > Mammalia > Rodentia > Muridae > Rhynchomys > Rhynchomys soricoides. The sequence goes on from JADRCH010000011.1 coordinate 19,338,921, forward strand.
ATCCAAACTATGGACTTCAAAATCAAGCCCCTTCTCTGCTTAGATGCCTGACAGGAAATCCCAGGCTCTATGTTTGGCACCGTTGACTACTGTCTCTCATGGCCAGATGTTAATGTTGAAAATGTATATCTTTTTAAACATTTATAATCTGATCTCAAACAAAGTCATCTTTCTCCCTCCCCAAATCTGCGTGAGTCCTTATTTTCAATTATTTGGATAAGAGTCCAAGAACTAGAAATGCATCCCAAGGTGCTGCCTAACAATAACAATTATCCTTCCTAGGTCAGATTTATTCCTAGGCTAGGAATTTCGGAGGTTGGGATTTTAGTGCAAGATAAAACAACAATGAAATATATGATGCTCTCATTGCTCAGTTTTAGACACAGGGTGTGCTCTCAGCTGGTGGACAAAATGTAAAAACATGAAGAATAAAAACATTGATCTTCAGGTCTTATAAACATACTTTTAGAGAGCATTATGAATATGGTTGATGAAAGTAACTGATGTCTTCTAATTGTGTATCACAAGTATAGTCCAGAGTGAGCAGAATAGAGTCACCCAAAATTAATTTGATATCGTGACTTTATAGTTAATATGGTAGCTAAGCACCACAAATTTCTCTCAATGATTGGAATCTCTGAGTTTTTGTTTCCTGACAGCTTTCCCTCACATTACATTTTGCCAGCTTCTTTCTCCCTGCCATGCAGGTAAAGTGCTGTGGGGAGACCTTGTTTCCAAGCAAATGCTGAAGGAGCCTTTATAGGCATTATCTCCATGACTCCAGTACTCTGGTTTCAACTGTCAGCATAGAATGAATCTGCTGTTCATATCACTGGTGGGTTGGGAACGAGACAGCTAATGCAAGCCAAGGTATCACACCACAAGAAAACCAAGTTTGTCATTGTCTGCCAGGGAAGATGAGGTGGTTCTACAGAGTTAACCCAGGGAGGTATGATAACCTTAGCCTAATTCTCCTTCTAACTCTTTGTGTGGCTTTGAAACTGACCGATGAACTGCTAAACTGAAATAATGGAAAAATAACTGTAATTCAACAGGAATGAATGAGATATTGTTTGTGAGGATTAAAAAAGAAAATACTCCCCAGCCATTTTAAAGTCTACATTAAATACTATTTTGTTTTGTTCTGTCTTTCTGATGAGATGCCATGTGTAGAAAGATTAAATGACCATCTCAAGACAAACAGCTTGCAACTATGAACAAGGGTGTGAGCCTAAAGCTTCAGTATACAATGCCTTTCCTGCCTTTTTATGTAGCCAGTGATATCTTCTACTGGTAAATGGGTCTCTAAGTTTTAATCATGATGCCTTCCAGATACAGTGGTTCTTTGTGGATAATGGAAAGTCACTTTACTTGACAAGGAATGAAGAACACTCCATTTAGAACACATGCCTTGAGCACAGTATTCTGATGGCCATTGAATATAAATTTGTCTAACACAAAGCAAAACATCTCTGTCAGAGGACAGTAACACTGTTGTAATATGTTTGGCTGAAACTTTATGCCATTACTTTACATTCCCACTTATGATCTTACAACATGTTTCTCAGTCTGGATGATGATGATAATGATTATGATGAAGACAAAGATGATGTATAGGTAGAGGTAGCTTTATTTTAGGTTGGAAACTAAATGGCCCAATTCTATCAAATATTCTTGGGGGAAAAATCAGTAAATTTAAAGGAGTACTTAAGAATATTCTCATAGTTTCAATGGTATAGAGTATATACCTTATCAGAGCAAGGCAACTTATTGCAATGTATGATCTCATATATCAGTTAAAATAATAGTTTAAATGCTAGGGTTTAGAACAAGCATATTTTTTATACATATATATGGATGGCATGCATGTGTACATGTACAGGTATTAATGAGAGGATTCACTTGTCTGTGAGCACTGGCCTGTGCAACTGGAACATGGGTTGAGGCTTGGGGATGACAGGTATCTTTCTACTTCTCTCTCCACCCTCTAATAGGCAGGGTTACTCCTTGAAATCAGACATCCTGTAGTCCCCTGTCTTCCCCTCACATGTCATAGTATTATAGACATGCCACACATCAACATTCTTACTTCTTTTATATGGGCTCAAGACATCAAACCTGCAGTTCCTTTGCCCATGCAGCAAACAATATACTCCCAAGCCATCTTCCCTTATCCTCAAGTATAATTCTTCAGGGGCTTATTTCAAATTCAAACTATGTGGTAAGTATCTCTGTTTATACCCACAAACAAGATATACTCCGCCTTTAGCAGAGAAATGTCTTCTTGTGGTGAAGGTTGATAAATTCAAACACTAATGTCTATATAATTGCTGAGAATAAGTGGGGGTTGAGTGCTCAGCCCTACACAATACATCTGTGCTTCTCCTCTATTGCTCATAGAACACAGATAAAGAAGGAAGAAAAGGAGCAAAGAGCCAGAGATATGGAGAAAAGTTTTCAAATGCCAGTTTCTAAGCATGGCACAGCTACTGAAATCAGGAACTTAAAAACCACCAACAATTGTGGCTACATGCACAGGGCCTATGTAAGACTAGACCTGTCTAGAATAAAGAGATAGCATGATAGCTAATATCATGTAAAGGTTTTGTAGAGGACTCAGGTTGGGTTTTCAGCATCCATTTCAAGTGGATCACAACTCTAACTCTAACTCTGGGGAGATCCAATGCCTCTGGCTTCAGCATTTGAGCAGGCATACATAATTCAAAATAGACCATCAAATTTATTTTATTTTATTTTATTTTATTTTCTAAACTGTTGATAGATTCTGGGTGATGTTATTTTCTTATCTTTGTACTCACTGCAAATCTCACCAGACTCTATCAGGTCATTCCAATACTGTTGATCACAAAGATGGACCTAGTTAAACCTGCATAGACATGAAGATGAGATTTGTAGGATGTGGGGGTAGAGTAGATGGGGTACAACAGAAATTGACAGGTTCTGAGTGACAGTATTTAGGGTACATTATATTATTCTGTATTTTTCAAAGAAAAAACTTAAGTTATAAAACAAGAATTTTTCCTATGGGGGTGCCATCCCCTTCAGCTTCTTCAATCCTTCCCCTAAATCTTCCATAGGGGTCCCCAACCTTAGTCCAATGGTTGGCTGTAAGTATCTGCATCTGCCAGCTTTAGTCAGCTGCTGGTAGAGCCTCTCAAAGGACAGCCATACCAGACTTCTGTCTGCAAGCACAATATGGCATTAGTATGATAGTGTCAGGGTTTGGTGCCAGGCTATTGGATGGATTCCAAATTGGGCTGGTCCCTGGATAGTCTTTTCTTTACTCTCTGCTTCATTTTTGTTCTCATAGTTTTAGATATTAACAATTCTGGGTCAAAAATTTTGAAGGTAGGTTGGTGACCCCATCCCTCCAACTAAGGGATATCTACTGCAGGTAGATATGTCTTCATTTTCCACCTTCTCACTGTTGGGCATTTCAGCTAAGGTCATCCCAATTGAGATCTGGGAGCCAACCCCACAGAAAGACCAACAGTATCAATCAATCTGGACTCCTGGGAGCTCCCAGAGATAAAGTCACCAACCAAAGAGAATACATGGGCTGATCCATGGCCCCTGGCACATATGTAGCAGAAGATTTAAGAGGATGCATCTAGCCCTGTAGAGACTTGATGCCCCAAGGAAAGGGGAATGTAGGGGGAGGGGTGAACTGGGGTTTGAGGCTTGGGGAGCCACCTGCTCAGAGGCAAAGGGACTGGGGGTGGGGTGGGGCTGGGGTGAAGAACTCTTGGAAGATGGACCAGGAAGCAGGAAGGGGCAACATTTTGGAATGTAAATAAGTAAAACATTTTTAAAAACATGAGAATGTTTCACTTCATGATATCTCTTAAAATAAAAATAAACACTAAAGGATCTTGTTTTGCAGCGATGTTTACAGGAATGGGAAAAGTAGGAGAAACAAAGAGTAAAGAGTTGGCTGTATCAGTATGTGACAAGACAGTGTGCAGGGTGGAGCCACAGACTTAAGATTCAGGTAAGAGAACAAGTGCTTCTTCTCCTCCTGTGCTAAGCTAAGCCAGCATCTCATTAGGACACAGACCTCACATGCACTTGAATCTTGACATTTGTCCTGACACCTGTCACAGGCAGCATTTGCACTTTTGTTGAATTCCAGTTGCTGGATGCTAACCTCCCCTGAGAGCTGCAGTGTACGAAGGATCCTCTGTCTACAGCTGATGGTGATTTGGGATGCTGGTTGTTTTTATTAGCAAGGGAGACTTTTACTGGGGCCAAAATACATGCATGTGCAGGTTTCAAATAGAAGATGTTTATCACATGATCTAAATCTATGTATTTCTTATTCCTTATATTTTTTTATTAACTATGTGATATTTTGGTTACAAAAATATACTAACTTTATCTGGTCATTTTAGCCAAATGGAAGGCCTGAGTTCAGTGGTTTAGATATTTAACCAGTCAAACATAGGATCACAGAATTTCTGGAAACTTTTCTCCTTATCTCACCCTGGTTGGGAAAAAGAAATATTTTAAATCAATCCCTCTTTCCTTCTCCTCCTCCTTTTCCTCTTCCTCCTCCCCCTCCTCCTTTTCTCTCTCTCTCTCTCTCTCTCTCTCTCTCTCTCTCTCTCTCTCTCAACTTTTTTGTTTGTTTTATAGAATTAAGAATGCAATCAAAAGATTATTTTGTAATAATAATAATAATAATAATAATAATAATTCTGACCTTCAAGATCTATATCGAAAATCTTGAGTTGAAGTTGAAGAGGCCTAGATGAAGCAAAATTTTAGACACGTGCTGCTACCGTGCCTCTTTGCTGCTGTAAAGAAAATGAAGGGTCCTGGAATATTGTGGAGAACACTTTTCTATGTTTTCCAAACCCTGTTTAAGGAATACTCTCAGAACCATGTGAAGATGTGACATTTATTTCCTGGGAAAAAAAAAGTGAGTAAAAATTGATAAAGTGAAATTAGAAAAATAAATGGTAGTTGGCTGAGATCCAAAAGACCAAGGGTAAAATCCTGGTGTCAGGGCCTGACTGAGATCAGAAGAAATGGATAAAGGGTGAGACTCACTATATTCATGAAATGGGGGTGAAGAAAGCACCATCCTACCAAGACCCTGCAAGACTCTAGGCTAGACAAGCCATGTGAAGTGTGTCCAAGCTCCAATGACAAGTGTTGATCAGACTGTTGGGGCCTGGGACTGAGACAAAGCCTGAGAAAACCCATTGTGGGAACACCTGTTCCTTTTCTTTCCCGTGAATAAATCAAAGAACTTCAAAGAGGCATCTGTGAGTGAAGAAAAGTCAGTATGAAAGATTTTTATTTGTATTCATGTGTATGTGTGAGAACCTTAGTGTATTGATGTGCACCTTGTGCATGTAGGGGCCTGAATATACCAGAAGAGGAAGGAAATGGTGCCCTGAAACTTGACTTACAAGTGGCTGTGAATTGGATGTGGGCTCTGGGAAACAAATCTGGCAAGTGCAGCAATGCTCAGAACCAACTGAAGTCTTCCCCACAGGCCCCAAAGTCACCTTTAAAATTCCTCAAAGAGGAATTTGGAAAGAAATCTGCCAGGGAAGCCTATTAAAATTCCCATCTCTGTAGAAAAATGCTTTTTGGTTGTGAGCTTTTAAGGCCAGGTGATAAGCACCCAGCAGGGCTGAAGGAAAACCACTAGGACCTTTGTGACAGTCACTATGCATCTGAAAGGGAAGATGCTTCTCTTCACCTCAGCTGAGTTACAAACACCTTCCTGTTTCCTAAGACTTTCATATAGGACTTGACAGAGATGATTATTCTGGAAAATACTGACCAGACTCAGCCACCCTGACATGATATGGTCTCTTTACAGAATCTGATTTCTTCTATCATAAATAAACAATTTGAGAATATGTTTGTGACCAGTGCTCAATTTTGCTTCTCTAATAACCACTTGACCACTTTCTGGATGCTAATGTCAGTGTCTATAGGGTGCAAAATGTACAAAAATGCGTCATACTTCACAGGTACTAAAATCTAACAAAATGATGTACACAGGTGCAGCTGAGAGAGCCCCATGTGGAAGGATAATGGAGAACACCAAATCTTACATACATAAATTATCACATTGAGACAGCCTTCTCCCTAGTTACAGTGACTATCATGAAAAACCTAGCACAACAAATGGTGGCTGCTACAGTGTCAGGGACAGGTGAAAATTAGCTTGGCCGTTATGAAAATAGTATAGGGGTTGGGCTTGAAAGCAGAGAAATAGTTCTGTGTGACCAGCTCCTGTCCTAAATCATGAGCAAGAAGGTGAATTATGAATTACAGACATTTCCCTATGTGTACTTGTAAGACTCTGAGTGACCCACATGGAGCCAGGAATCGATGCAAAACCAAGAGGAGTTTATTGTTGCAGCACACTGGGGTTGTCCCAGACTTGAAGGAGAGGTAATGACCCTGGGCAGCACTTTGGTGAGTTTTATTACAGTTTCCAGGGACGGAATAGAACATCAGCAGCTAGGCACAATATGATTGATGGGACAGTGTGCCCTTTAAACTGATTGGTCTTTAGGGAATGAGTTAGTAGGGGCTTAATCAGCCTCTCCCTTCTGGTTTACATGCTATCTGACCTGTCTCTTCCAGCAGGGAAGGGGTGCCTACATGCTGAGGACAGGGGATGCGGTGGAATTTTCCAAGGCTCTGAGCTGACCTCTTCATACTCATGACATTACCTACAAACCTAAGATTTAAAATCAATGGAGATACCTGCCATCTTATGAGCACAAGTGTGTACACATCTGTATATGTGTGTGTGCATGTAACACTATTGAAAGACAGCAATGAATTAATCCTGATGTTTGAAGAAAAATTGACAGAATTTAAGTTCATTGTATAATGTGAGATAATTTTGGCACATAGCGAGGTAATCCACATCCTCCATCATGTTGGAAGCTCCCAGAAGTCAGCCTGAATGTCAAATACTGACTGGCAGAGGGGGAAGGGTGAATCAGTACATAAAAGGAGGTTGAAAAAAAGGAAGAAGTTCTGGACTCCCAACCCAAAGACAGGGTTGTAGGTCCCATCACACATCTTAGCTCCAGAAGAGCTTGAAATCTTCAAGCAAAGAAATCAAAAGAAAGCAGAAATACTAATTACCTTAATCTACTTCTGCAAGTCCTGTGCATGTTTTGAAATATCACAATGAGTTCTCTTAGTAAAATGCATGTTAATTAGATGTATGTTTCGAAATTGGCAAATTCCATCATTTTCAACAACATTAATGTTGTGGGTGATTGTTAACTAAAGTAAGTCAAATCCAAAATGACAAGAACCATCAGTCCAGGGCATTCCAGAAATAAGTGAAAATGTAGATGAGAGATACTCAACAATGGGCCCCAAGCTACAGTTAGATGATGACTTTTTCTTCAGTTGGGTAATGTACCTATCAGTAAATTCACTACATAGTATGCATCAAAATGACTGAAAGAGTATAAAATTTCAAACACATAAAATAAGTAATAGTTGAAATGATGCAAATTTTTACTGCCCTAATTTGGTGAGTTTGCATTTCACACCTGTCTTGGGTTATCGTAATGTTCTCTGTAAAGTTGTATATACATTGTGTCAAAATATAAACATAGAGAAAACTTTTTAAAATGAAAAGAAAAACCCCCAAAAACAAAAAAAACACCAAAAAACAAACAAACAAAAAACAACACTGTATGTAAGTCAGAGATGGCAACCTTGAAAAGCTACAATTATTTTGAAGCTAAAATTGACGATGAAACCATTCAAAGGACACTTTGTAGCCTGCCTTATGTGCCTTTTGGGATCTACTATGAGTGTTGTGGAGCCACTGCCACACAGACATTGTGTTCTAGGGCACAAATGTTTTAAGTCTTGCAAGTTCTTGTAGTATACACTATAATGCCCTAGTTTCTAGAATACAAATCTTACTGCCTGAAGGGTTTCTGGTTATGGAGGCTTGTTTATCCTGAGGCCACAACATGACTTCTGTGAACTCCAAACTAACTGGTCTTCACGGGCCATTTCTTCATTAAAAATAAAGTATCAAACTTTATGATTATACTGGTAAAAAACAAGTTTAAATATGAAGAATTTCTAGCATTCAGTGCACATTAGATTAAGACCAAAGTATCTGTCTTGAAGCCCCCTCTGCAATTACCTGGGCCCTTTCACAAGGCAGTGACCAGGACTATCGGCTAGCCCCATAGAAGCCAACAATGAAAGTGACTCCTGTGCCCACATTCAGCCTTGAGAATAAGCTGTTTACTATGAAGTATTTATCTGAATACTTACCTGAATACAATCAAACATCTTCTGCAGTCAACTCATTTCTTAGGGATTACTCCTCATCTGTGTGTGTGTGTGTGTGTGTGTGTGTGTGTGTTTCAATATGGTAAAGAAACCCTTAAAAAGTGGCCACTTAAAGTTAGATGTTTGTAACAAATAGGACATTCCTCACAGATCAGGCATCAGAAATCAACAACACATTCATGCAGCAAAACAAAAGCAAGCTGATTGAAAAATGGGTACAGACGGTCATTTTAAAATGAATTGCCCATAAACACCAAGCAATATAAACTTCAACAGTGAAAGTGTACTATTCTAAAATAAAAGTGGAAACCTCTTCTTCTCAAACCAGAAGATATATACTCAAAGAAGAGGGACAATACAGAGGCAACATGTATTTATACTTTTGGTCTATCTGGGTCTCTTCAACCCTAACTTGTATAGATCCTCAAGTTCAAATGCACCCACAAAATAGCTTTTGGATCTCATTTTTAGTAGGTCATTCTTAGTAGAAAAGAAACAATGTGCATACATATGCACACACACACACACACACACACACACATAGGAGTTGGAGGGAAAGAGAGAAAGAGACAGCAAAGAAAACAGTTACACAGTCTAAACCTCTGATATTGTATCAATGAATATCACTGTACTTAAAAAATGTACACATTAGTTGATTTTTACACTTTCTAGGAACATATTAATTTTTTTTCTATCTAATGCCATTTTCTTTTCTTTCTTTCTTTCTTTCTCTCTCTCTCTCTTTTTTTTTTTTTTTGATACTTTATTTACATTTCAAATGTTTCCCCCTTTCCAGATCTCCCCTTTGGAACCTCCCTATTTCCTCCCCCCTGCCTCTATGGGGTTATTCCTCCACCCACCCACCCACCAACCCTCTCTCATCTTCCCTCCTTGGCATTCTCCTATACTGGGGGATCTAACACCCTCAGGCCCAAGGACCTCTCCTCCCACTGATGGCTAACAAAACCTTCCTCAGTCACATATGTGGCCAGCACCATGGGTCCCTCTATGTGTATTCTTTGATTGGTGGTCAGTCTCTGGGAGCAAAGAGGGGTCAGGCCAGTTACCACTTATATAAATATTTTTTCTATCAAACCAGAAAAAAGTCAAATAACCAATCATTCTCATTTGTTAAACTGTTTAAATATAAAATGCAAAAAAATAGTACTGGGACACTTTTAAATACTTTCATGGATTATTTGAGAGCAAAAAAAAAAAAAAAACAGGATGTAATGGCAAACAAACCTGAGCTGTACTCTTAAGACTCTATCTTGAAAAAAACAAACAAAAAACAAACAAGCAAAAACAAAACAAAAAAAACAATTAACAAAGAGTCACATATTTCAGGTTTGTTATTTTGGATTATATAACAATAAGCAACATATATTTGAGTGACCACTTGGGTCTCAGGAAGACACCTATGCAATTATGCAAGGCAGCTGAATCATGAAGTGCACTATAGGGAATAACCCCCCTGCAGGGAGTAACCCCCACTGTAGGGAGTATCCACCCTCTTTAGGGAGTACCCCCATTGTAGGGAGTAGCCCATGTAGGGAGTACCCTCCAATGTAAGAGGTACTCACCCTCTGGAGGGAGTACCCACCACTGTAGCAAGTACCTTCAGATACCAGCACTCAAGACCCTGTAACTTCTTGTACAGTGTATGGGTCACATGTGGGTGTCGTTAGCTTGTGAGGCACCTTAGGCACTCATTCAGTTTGTCAGGTGTGGGCACCGTAGACATTGCAACAAGATCTGAGCTTAATGCTCAGAGCATATCCCTTCGTTTTGCCCAAAGCAAATGCAACATGTCTACTCGTTAAACATTCTGAATGTGGCCAAAAGAAATTGTTTCTAGGTCTAGGTCATTGGGCACCAATGGAGTTTATGTGGTCATTTTGTGTGTGTGTGTGTGTGTGTGTGTGTGTGTTTGATTTTCTTTCTTGCTATCATGGCATGGCCTATACTAATTAATTGACATGTCTTAAAAGAGATATCATTTTAAAGAATATGTAAAGAATTGGCTATAATCATCTATTTTTTCTAACTAGTTTTCTTTGGAATTTCCATTCGTCTGCAATAATATTTTTCAATTTTTTTGAACAAGACTATACTACTACTTGGTGTACCTCTGAACCCTCTGCCTTTGCCATGTTTGGCTCCGTTTGTTTTTTTTTTTTTTTTTTCCTTTTTTTCTTTTTTAAAATACTTATATTTTTACTTTGACTCAAAGAACTGAATTGGTATCTATGAATTTTCATCTTGAACTGTGCCTATAGTAATTTTTAGGAACTGCTTTTCTCCCTGAATCATGTGTGTCTGGAGGATCAACCTTAGGCTATCAGTCTTGGTGGCAATCACAGTTCCTAGAAGAGCCTCCTGCCAGCCCTCTTGTATAAATATTTATGGCTACTCTTTACTATTTACAATGTATTAAAAAGGCAGTTTGGTTGTTATTGTTTTTCGGGGTTTTGTTTTGTTTTTTATTTTTCTGCCCAATAACCATGTACGTAGACTACCCATAATAAGTGTTGAACATTTTAGTAACTGCTAAGCAAATTTTTAAAAATGAATTTATTACTTGCACTAATATAATAACAGCTGATGTGTTGCTTTATCAGTCAGTCCTAAATTTCTGTAGAGATACCACATTGTGAGAAACCTCGGAGACAGGTACAATCAATTGGATATTATGAAAAACAATAATCAATAAAAACGATTCTCTATATTCTAATGCTAGAAATGTGTTAAAAAGGCCCATGACAAGCATCGTATGTTGCTTGACACTGGCATATTCTGGATTTGTGTCTTCCTTAAATTCAGATATATAATGTAATTCTGATTCAGCAATATAAGAAGTGGTGTCTTTGAGAAGTGAGTATGTCATGGGCTAAAGGCTTTTAGAAAAGCCTGACAGAGCAGCAACCCTGTCTGTGTATAAGGACACTTCATGAAATGAAATATGTCTGTCAGCAGACGTGGAACACGTTGATGCCTTGACCTTACTTTTCTGCTTCCGTTAGACAAGGAATTCTGTCCTTCAAGAACCATCTAGTCTAATACACTTTGTTGCAGCTAAGTACAGAATTTGGAGACAACAGGAATCCTATGTGGTTTTCCATCCAGAAGTGAATCATTTTCTCAAAACAATAAAAGTAGAATTTTTCTTTGAGTTACAGTTCTCTGTTTTGCAGGTACAGTGATGGATGTTCTACTTAAGGCTAGGGATTTTGAAACCTCAGATATGAATTTGGACCAAGATATGAATATGTAATAATGGAAATTTTATTCTAATATTTATTTTCAATGGTTGACTTGCCAGTTGCATACAGGTTACAGGGTTTGATAGCTGCAATTGGAAAGTAGAGCTCTTGTCCTTATAATTCTGTACCAAATACACTTCACCTGCTGAGCCATCTTCAGAGACCCTAAAGGTTTTGAGATTAACATTACCATGCCACTGTTCAAAAGATCTAAACATGAGGGTTTATGGAGCGAAAACCGAGAACATGATATTTAACCAACCTTTCAAGATAAAATGTATGACTAATAGAAAACAAGTGAGAAATATAATCCAGATAGAGTTAATGTAGCACTCAAACAGTAGAAAATGATAGACCCCTATGTTGGCCAGAAAAATATAATCCAGGTAGAGTTAGTGTACACTCAAACAGTAGAAAATGATAGACCCCTACGTTGGCCAGAAATAAAGTTGTTCTACTATTTCAAGTCTCTCCAGTGAAGAGCATGGCAGGGGACATAATTAATTTTGAGAGTCACAGATGCCAAGTCAGGAAGGGCCACTTTGGCACATTTAGAAATCCAGGCCATCTCTAATTTCTCTGGGCTTCACTCTGTACTGCTGCAATCCCACCATGAAGCTGTTGTCTGCCTTGCAGCAGCTGATCTCCATACTGGACTACCTCTCATGTCACCACCTTTTCTATTTCTTTTTATCTTCCTCCTCGCAGCAGCTTTCAAGAGTTTATGGTGGTTTTCTTTTTCCTCTAATTGTTGGAGTAGTTACTTCTCTGCTGCTGAAATAAATTGCTCTGAAGGAGGCAACTTAAGAAAGAAAGCATTGCTCTTGACTTAGGACCCATCACTGAAGGGAAGCATGGCCAAGTATCAGGCTAGCTTAGAACTCTGATCCTCAAGTGAAAACAGGAACCAGACAGAGTAAACTCAAAATGGTGTAATCTCAGTGGCATGCTTCCTACATCACTGCAGCAGAGATCCTACACTTCCAACAACAGCTCTACCAACTGGAGCCCCAGTCAAATGCCTCAAATCTAGGGTGTGTGTGTGTGTGTGTGTGTGTGTGTGTGTGTGTGTTGTTTTTTCTCTGTGTAGCCCTGGCTGTCCTGAAACTCACTCTGTAGACCAGGCTGGCCTCGAACTCAGAAATCCGCCTGCCTCTGCCTCCCGAGTGCTGGGATTAAAGGCGTGTGCCACCACTGCCCGGCTAGGGCATTTCTTATAGCTTTACATTCTGTTGTTTAGTGCATGCCACATGGCATTTATTCTACATACTCACTCATCAAGATTTCCCTCACAGAACAGTTTTGAAATATCCTCAAGACATAACATGATACTTGCATCTAGTATCCACATACTTTACCTACTGCTCAGTCAACATATTTAGTTACCAATAGCAAATTTTATGTCGAAGATCATTGAGCATTCACAGTGACAACTTCAGTTTCATGCCAAATTGCAATCAGACTAGAACTTTGTCCTCTTCTGGATGTAAGTATGGTGGGAAGCCTGGAATAAACTCACAGGTCATTAATTCATTCACATGCCATTTGTACAAAAATAGTATGTTTTCTCTAAGTTCTGAGCAACACAATTAATTTTTGGAAGATTTGATTAGCTAAAACAAGCTTGCATAAAATGCAATATGAAAATGTTGTATAAATTCTGGCAGGATTTATATTTTTTTAAGATTGGGAGAAAAACTGCCAAATGTAATCCATCTGCTCAAATATGAGTTATTCAGTATTAATGGCCTGGACCACTGAGAGGTTTTATTTAATTAGTTTCATGGCTAGTACACCAGGTAACAACAATTATCCTCACTCTTATCCCAGCAGTGAGGCTGCTGAAGATGAGCCCAATTTGTGTTCAGAATATGATTTGAATGGATTCTAGGAGCCAGGCAGTCTGAGCAGTTCTGTACTAGTGCTTACACTAAAACAACCAAACCAATAAGTATGAAAACCAGAGATAGCCTGTCCTGCGTGAGGACAGAGCAGACCAGGAGTGGTACTGGCATTATCCATCCTGGAGTCTTTGCTCTAATGCACATTGGGTCATGGCCAGTGGAAACTACAGTGAGGAGAGCAAAGGCATTGGGATGGACGTGGACCATCTTCACTATATCATAGCTGTGTATACAGATAAGACATGTATTTGCTTCATAATACAAAGTGCAAATATGTGGTTACTCACCATGTATGTCTAATGTTGTTGATAGGTAGTAAATTTGGTTAAATTCCCAAACAAAATATTATATATATTATTAAATACACCTTTTCCTTACACAGTCATACTTGATATCTTTATTGTGTGAAAGTAGTTAATTTTCCTTTTCATGTAGATAATGTAATTAAGGAGAATAATCTGATATGTAGGTTGATAAAATAATGTTCTGAGAAAGGACTCTAAAAGTAGATATTTTTTCCTCAAAAAATTCCCCATATTTTGTCATTATAAAATCTAATATAAATTACATTTTTCAGTTTTGGAGAAATCTTGGGAGTTATGTATGTTCTTCTGTTTGCCTGTTTGTATAGCATGTACTGAATTAGGTATATTACTCTATTTTTCTCATGTAAATTTAAATTTATTTCAGGTAGTTGTTATTATAAAGCTTATACATTTAAAAAGATAGAATTGTGTGTATCCTAATATCATACACAAATGCTGCTAACTTTGGGGAAACAGAATAGAAGTCAAGACGGATTTCAAATCCACAAGTCGTTCTTTCCTAGTCTGCTAGTATGCAAGAATCTGATCATATACACTAATTTTTATTTATAAGTTTATATTTTTGAGTAGTGTTAGGTTTTAAGTATGTCTTCTCACATATGAAGACACGTATACTATCAGCATGTTTCACCAAAACAGTTCATTAGTATGTGCATGTGTGAGTACAAAGGCCAGAAGTCATTGTTGAGTATCTGTCTCAGTTACTCTCCACTACAATTTTTGAGAAAGGGTCTTTTTCTGGAGGTGGAGCACGGTGGTTCATTGTCAGTCCGAGTTCTGCCTGCCTCTGGGCATGGCCGCTTGGGTGGCAAAACGTGGGATGTTTGACTGAGCTTATCCCACTTCTGCTTCTGGAGTGGGTGCTGGGCTTCAGGGAAGGACCAAGTCATAGTGCTGTTTTAGATGTAAGAACACCGTCTGTTTCAATGGTCCCTGGGCCTGCGATAAGGTCATGGCCATGGGGTTCTGACTCTTGGAAATCCAGGCACCTCTGGGAGTCACAGAAGAGCCTAGAAAGGAGTCAGAGGCCCTGCAGGCGGGGGCAGCATTTAGCCCAGGCCTTGGGAAAGGGGAGCTCCGCGTGTCTCAGTGGTGATTGTCCTTAGCTTGGCTTGGTGGAGGCAGGCTTAGTGGCAGTTGTCTGTGAGGGCAGAGAAGCCTCCTACAAGAGAATGTCTGTAGACATAGACCTTCTACATGTTCCCCATGGTGGTGGTAGATGAAAGAGACAGTTCGTGGTTCTAAACTGTTTTTTGACCGTTCGTGGTGGAAAATGGATTCATAACTTACCTTACCAACTTTTCAGAATGGTCCCAAGATTAAATACCTTTTGCAGGGAGGAATGTCAGGGAAGGGAAGTTTAATGGCTAAGCCCTCAGTTCATCTAGGTACCGTATTAGCATGAAGAACTCAGTTCTGGGCCTATGAGACTACAGGTCACATTTCCATATGTGGGGAGTTTCACATGTTTTCCAGGCCAGAAATCTGTCAGAAAGCAGGTAGTCCCGGTAAGTCTCAGATGTATGTCCACCGAGTCTCTGGGTCTCAAACCCGCTCTACCTTACCAAACTTCCTGGGTTTTACTGTCCCATAGTTCATAGGGACTTGCTGACTGCTGGCTTATTAACTCCATGGTTCCTCCCATCTCTCCTAAACACTTGGGTTGTGGGTACATATCCCTATACCTGGCTATTTATCAGGGTGTTGGAGTGCCAAACTTCAGTCTCCATTATCACATAGTAGGGAATTCACCAACTAAGCCATCTCCCAGATTTCAAATTTAAAATGAAGCTGTAGAGACACATCACAAGCCTCCCAGTGTGCAGTCTATGTTAGGATTCATTCTCATCTCTTCCAATACATGGATCTGAAGAAATGAATGGCACATGTCATAGTCATTGAGTAGTCGTGAGTAGTCATATATTACCAGTAGACCCTGGATAGGACAACTCTACCAGAAAAGGAAAGAAGAGCCTTTAAGAAGAATGAATTATGAGAAGGAAGTAAAACTTCACCCTGTAGCCATATCACAGCTTTTCTTTTGGTAAATAGTTTTTCTTCCTACAAATTTCTTTTCTTTTAATAACATTTTTACTCTAATTAACACGTAAGTGAAAACATTATGCAGCTTGTTTAAAGAAGCTACTCAAACATGTGACCAGTCCCTGACTCTTTACATACTGGTGAACTTCTACAAAGTGAGAATGATCATTCTGAAGCTGTGGATCATTTGGGATTTTATATCTTCACTATTGATTATCTTTCTATTCCCTTGTATTGAAAATTCTGTGCTTTTAAACATGAAGAAAAGATAAAAATCTATGATAAAGAAAATAAAGTCTTCTCTGGCTTCTAAAATAGCGTCTTTTCAAGTTTGAATGAATAGTTTTTGGGTTTTTATCATGATGATTCATTATAGTTATGATAATTAGCTTTGTCAAAATGTATAAACCTGAATTGGCCATAGTATCCCAATGTAAGTCTGAATATCATCATGGCTATAAGTTTACATAATATTAATATTCAGATTATAGACTTTGAGTAAAGCAGGTTACCTTCTTTTATATTTTATTTGAAGAATATATTTATTAATTTTATTGTGGTGTTCATGTTGGGGGAGTA
>JADRCH010000011.1:19360363-19407212 GCA_019843965.1 Rhynchomys soricoides
TGTGTGTATGTGTATGTATGTGGGTGAGTGTATGTGTGTGTTGTGTACATGAGTGTGAATACTACAGCTATGTATAGAGATCAGAAGAGAAGTTTCAGAAGATACCTTTTTTCTGGCTTGTGCTCTAACAGTGAGACTCAGGTTTTCTGGATTATACAGCAAGCATTCTTAACTGTTGAGGTATCCACTGGCCCTGAGACACATTACTTCTTTCTCATACTGTAGCTGGGCTCTATCCAATCAGGTAAAAATTCAATGACAGAGGCTTTTCTAAGAATAATTTGCCCCCAGAATATCTTAGCATTTAAGTCAAAGACACTGTTGTCCCTGGGTCTCCAGTCTATCTGCCTACTTCACAGATGTCTGCAATTCAAATTCCATAATTGTCTAAGCTATTTTCTTCAAGTAAGCCTATACTTTCAACATTTCTGGGATGATGGGCTGATATGTGGGACCATATTATCTCTGTATTTTATGATGCCATTCTTTTCTTCAGTTCACTTATCTAGCACATGTGAAACTTACGAAGGCCTTTTATTACATTATGATTATAAGAGTTTATATGTCTGTGATATGACCAGAATAGAGGAAGGAATATAGAGTGTTAAATGGATATTTTATTTTATTCTCAATATTCAGGGCATGTGCCCTGTTCTAATGCCTACTTAAAAATCTCACCCAGAGAAACTCCATCTCAAAGGAACAGGAACCATGCTCTGCTGCAGACACATATCTTAAAATCATCTATCCTTGATATTTATTCAAGCTTCTATGGTGTCCTTTGTCACCCAAGTAATATAAGAAAACAATATATTTGTCCTCCCACTTGAGACCTTCTTTCTAATATGAAATTTCAGCTTTTCAGAGCACAGCAGGTTGTCTGGGCCTTGAAAGCCTGAGACAACCTCTTCTTTGTGGTTGTGCACGGTTCCTCTGCTTGCAGCATTTGAAACATAGACACAATGGTGTTTTCATACTGTTGAAGAATGGAATAATTTTGAAGTGTTTTGAAGTAACTATTGGTTTTCTAGGGCATTTGGTGAAAAATGAGTGTTCCCTGAGTAGGAAGTGGGGCATGTTCAAACTGCACGTTAAGGATCAGGAAGTGAAAACATTTGAAGATTCATATAGCCTCCAGTGGGCTACATGTTCTACTTCTTCTAAACTAAGTAGGAAAAAAATGATTTAGCAGGGCCAAGTTCTTACTTTATACAGTTATGACCTGATTCAGTTTTGTTTTGCTGAATTCCAGACACAAAGACTTTTCTCATAAGACGGTTAATGGTGGTCTCAAGAATCATTTTCCTCCAAGGAAAAGAAAAGAAAGAGAAGGACACAGAGGTAAACAGGCCTAAGGTGAAATCTGAAGACATTGCTGAGTGCTTTAACTGTACATGATGCACCCTACAGATGTGTTTTCCTTTCAGAGCATCAGGCATTTTGATCACAGTGACTCTCTTCTCCTCCCACTTCTCACTCACCCTAGTCTTGCTCCCTTCATTCCTTATGCAGTCTCATTTCTAGTTTTATACATGCATATAATCCAGGATATGATCTGAGACAATGGCTCAGTGGGTATGACCTCTTGCTAGGAAAGCATAAAGAAAGAAATGAGTTCATAGACCTGTAACCCACATAAAAGACATATGTATCTGAGTGGGCCTATATCCCCAACCTGGAGACAGGGTATCAGAAACAAGAGGATTGTTAGAAAATTTGGGACAGCTGCCTGCCTTCATCTAGTAACATCAAACCTCAGGTTCAGTGAAAGACCATGTTTCAGGGAAATGAGAAAAGAAAGTAGCTCTGGACAACTGATTTCCCCCTCTGGTCTCCGGGCATGTACATCACACATACACGTGATTATATATGCATACACATTGTCTTAGTTAGGATTTCTATTGCTGTGATGAAACACTATGACCAAATTCATGGAGGAATGCTTCTATTGGATCTCTCCTATGATATGCTCAGCCTTCTTTCTTATAGAACCTAGGACTACCAGTCCACAGGTGGTACCACTAACAATGAGCTGGATTCTTCCTATCAATCACTAGTTAAGAAAATGCCCTACCAGCCTGTGTATAGCTTGATAATTTGAAGGCATTTTTAAAAATGTCTCTCAAAATATTTTAGCGTGAGTCAAGCTGATTCAAAACTATCCAGCACAATTGGCACCTTGTCAATATCACACACACACACAAAACCATTAAGCCACAATCCTTATTTTCTCATTTATCTCAAGATTTCCCATTAAAAGCAAGTAACTTTAAAAGCCCTGTAGTCTTTACAAATTCAAACATATTAAAAGTTCAGTCTCCCACTGATTGGGAAAAGATTTTTACCAGCCCTATATTCAATAGAAGGCTAATATCCAAAATATACCAAAAAACCTCAAGAAATTAGACTCCAGAGAACCAAACAACCCTAATAGAAATGGGGTACAGAGCTACACAGAGAATTCTCACCTGGGGAATCCCACATGGCTGAGAAGCACTTAAAGAAATGCTCAACATCCTTAGTCATTAGTGAAATACAAATTAAAACAACCCTGAGATTCCACCTCACACCAGTCAGAATGGCTAAGGAAAACAAAACAAAACAAAACGAAAAACCCAAAAACCAAAAACTCAGGTGACAGCGGATGCTGGTGAGGATGTGGAAAAAGAAACACTTCTCCATTGTTGGTGGGATGGCAAGCTTGTACGACCGTTCTGAAAATAAGTCTGGCGGTTCCTCAGAAATTGGACAGAGTGTTACCTGAGGACAGAGCCATACCACTTCTTGGCATATGCCCAAAGGATGCTCCAACAAAGATACATGCTCCACTATGTTCATAGCAGACTTATTTATCATAGCCAGTAGCTGGAAACAACCCAGATGTCCCTCAACAGAGGAATAGATACAGAAAACGTGGTACCTTTACACAATGGAGTACCACACAGCCATTAAAAACAATTACTTCATTAAATTTGCAGGCAAATGGATGGAACTAGAAAATATCATCCTGAGTGAGGTAACATAGTCACAAAAGAACACACGTGGTATGTACTCACTGATACGTGGATATTAAGGAAAAATGCTTGGAATACCCATGATACAACTTACAGACCATATGAAGGTCAAAAAGAAGGAAGACAAAAGTGTGGATGTCTCAGACCTACTTAGAAGGGAGAACAAAATAATCACAGGAGGTAGAGTGTGGGAGGGACTTGGGAGGAATAGAGAAGAAGGAAAGGGAAAAAAGGGGGCAGGATTAGGTGTGTGGGGGATGTGGGTGATATACAGATGGTCAGAGGTGTTGTAGCAATGGGGGATGGGGAACTGGTGTTTGCCAACAAAAAGTCTCAGATGCCAGGAAAGCACGAGGCTCCCAGGACCCAATGAGAATGACATTAGCTGAAATACTCAACAAAGGGGAGAGAGAACCTGTAGAAACCATATCCAGAGGTTAGGCATGGCCCCTGGTTGAGGGATGGTGCCAACCACCCTTCTCAAAATTTTAACTCAGAATTGCTCCTGTCTAAAAGAAATACAGGGACAAAGAGTGGAACAGAGACTGTACCACCTAGGGATTCATCCCATATGCAGCCACCCAACCTAGACACTATTGCTGATGCCAAAATGTGCTTGCTGACAGGAGCTTGATCTGGATGTCTCCTGAGAGGCTCAGCCAGAACCTTACTGATACAGATGCAGATGCTTTCAGTCAACTATGAGACTGAGCAATGGAACCCAATGGAGGAGTTAGGGAAAGGACTAAAGGAGCTGAAGGGCTTTGAAACCCCATAGGAAGAACAACAATATCAACCAACCAGAACCCCCAGAGCTCCCAGACACTAAACCACCAACCAAAGAATACACATGGAGTGACCCATGGCTCCAGTCGCATATGTAGCAGAGACTGGCATCAATGGAAGGGGAGGCCCTCAGTTCTGTGAGGGCTTGATCCTCCAGCATAGGGGAATGCTAGGGCAGTGGATCAGGAGTCGGTGAATGGGGCAGGGGATCACCCTAGGGGGCTGGGATGAGGGGGATGGAAGGGAAATCAAGAAGGGGGATAACATTTGAAATGTAAATAAACAAAATAACCAATAAATATTTATTATTTTTTTTTAAAAGTTCAGCCTCTTTAATATATCCTGGTCCCTGAAAACAATTTAGTATCTCTTTTAAAAGTTCAAAATTTCTCAGCTGTTGGCTCAAATATGAAGCAAAATTTAATTTAGATTTTTTTTTTTTTTTTTTTACTTCAAGAAGGAAGATCCAAGGATTAGTCACAATAATATCTAGGTAAAAACCAAGCTCCCAACAGTGAACATAATACAATGCCCAATGTCTGGGATCCAGTCATGATCTTCTGGGTTCTTCTAAGGCACTTGGGTCACTGCTTCAGTTCTGCCTTCTGCAGCACACACAGTGTCTTTACCCTCAGGCAGGTTCTACTCTACCACTGCTGCTGTTCATGGCAGTCATTATTTGTTAGGGTCTTCTGCAACTGGGCAGAAATTTAACTCTTTTTGGCACCAAACCTCAAATTCTTTGTGTGAACTCTTCAATCTTGGACCTTCAAATATTAATGAGGCTGCACCTTTACCTTAGAAATCTTTTGACCTCTCACAGTGACAAGCCTCAGAAATCTCCACGACTCCTGCAAGCCTTCAAAACTGGTACAGCCAGGGTGACCCTTACACTATTACATTGGCTGCCGCACAAAGTCTCACCTTAGCTTTGTCTGGAATACAGCTTCTATGTGCTCTCAAGAATTGCTGTCATAAAGATTTCACTTCATTGATACTGTTCTCTTGTTAATGACCACTAATTTCTCAGCTTCAGTAACTAGTGTCAAGAATCCTAGCAAAGCAAGGTGACAAATACGGGTCTATTTTCACATTTCTACGTACAGACAGCCAGTTAGACCAGCACCATTTATTGAAGATGCTTTCTTTTTTCCATTGTATATGTTTTGCTTCTTTGTCAAAGATCAAGTGTGTTGTTTTATTTCTGGGTCTTCAATTCTATTCCACTGGTCAACATGTCTGTCTCTATACCAATACCATGCAGTTTTTATCAATATTGCTCTGTAGTAAAGCTTGAGGTCAGGGATGGTGATTCCCCCAGCTGTTCTTTCATTGTTAATTGTTTCTTTCATAATCTGATTAATTATTCCCAGATAACTATAACCACAGACTTTTAATTCAAAATGAATTTTCATGATAAAGTATCTAATTTTCCCTCTGAAACTTCTCAAACTAAGCCTACATTGTCTGCATTGCCCTCAACATTTTTCCTTCCAAGCTTCTATAGAACTGAGATCTCAACACTAAATGGCTTTTCTAGTCCAAAATTCCAAAGTCTTTCTAAAATTTTCCTGAAAACATGCTTATATCTGTCAAATCAATACCCCAATTCTGGTACCAATTTGTCTTTGTTAGGGTTTCTGTGGCTGCAATGAACACCATAACCAAAAAGCAAGTTGGAATGAAAGGTAGTATTTGGCTTACACTTCCACAGCATAGTCCATCACTGATGAAAGGTGAGACAGGAAGTCAAACAGAGCAGGGACCTGGAGACAGGAGCTGATTCAGGGACCTACAGGGGTGCTGGTTTTCTCTCTGTGGCCTTCTCAGTCTGTCCCCCCTGGCTCCCTTAGTCTTATATAAGCCAAAACCACAATTTTAGGAATAGTACTATCCACAATAAACTGAGTTTTCCCTCATCAGTCACTAATTTAAAAAATGACCTACAGGCTTTCCTATACTCTGATTTAATTGAGGCATTTTCTTAATTACAGTTCCTTCCTTTGAAGTGACAAACTTGTATCAACTTGACATAAAATTTTCTAGAACACCACATACACAAAATCTAGGATCTATATATAAAGTTAATATTTGTTTTCCTGATTTTGGAATACTTTGACTAATAAGCTCATCTTCCATTCTATCCATTTTATGTTATACTTCGTTATTAACAACATACAGAAAAGTGTTACCTTGTTTTAGATGAATCAGTAAAACAAACGCCTTCAGAAACTTAATGAATAGATACTGAAATAGAGAAAATCATCTAATTTACATCACTGGGTGTTGGCAGGCTACTTCATATAGTTGTTCTTGAACCTAGAACATTGGGCCTCAACAGGACAGATGTATAAAGACTCTGAGACCTTAGGAATAAGAAAGATCAGCTGAGAGATTCTGAGTTCCATTCTGCATGTTTGGGATCATTTCTACCACCATTTAGTGAGAAGTGCATTGGTGAAATGCCGATTCACATGCAACCTGCAATGAATTATTAAGCGAGTGCACCTGAGAAGGCCAGTACACATAAGAGGACTTGTACAAGGGAGACGTTTTTCCCTTCTGTGTGCTCTCTAGCATGTCGGTCATTATTTTCTTTAAAAGGTTTATTTGATAATTTTGTTTATATTTGTGGTTGTGTGTTCCTGTATGAATTCATGTATACCATAGTCACACAAAGCCCAGGAGACCAGAGAGCTGTAAAGTTGTTGATCATGGGTACAAACCCAACTTAATTGCTTCATCTTAACTAAAAGAAATCTTAAACGATTCTGTTTATTAACAAATTCCCTCCCGTACACTCTATGAGTTTCACCTTAAATGTGGCATTTTGAAGAGACAGGAATAAATATGTGAAAGGTCTATAGGATAAACTATATCCAGCTTATTAATTTTCTATCTCTTTTGTCTTGCATGGCTCCCATTTAGAGAATGCTTGCTTGTGGTTTGATGTGATGTGTGTGGATGAAACTGTGGCATTTTGCATTTGGAATGAGATGTTCTTCCTTTAGATACTAGATACCTAGTACATCTTATACGATCTAAAGCTCCTTTCCACCTTGGCCAACTATAGCACGTGGTGTAGCCTCAGTTACAATGTTTTGTTTTGTCCCAACATCATTGGGCATTGGACAGTTCTGAATCTAGAGGACCTAGTCTTGATATATCTCTTGATGTATTTTTGAGGTTTTCTGTACCATTGGTTTACTTGGTTTATTCGATGTATGAATACCATGGACAAAAGTCTCCAGAAATGACGTTATAGCCTATACTCCCACCTTTCTCAAGAGTACAAGAAAATGCCATAGCAGTATAACTGTCTTCACCATTATGCAACTGTGAGCATTATCATCAAAATAAGACATTAGAATAGCCTCTTCTAAGCAGAAATTGTTACTCAAAAGAAAAGTTAAATGTGAGGTTTTTTTTTTTCATTTTTCCATTAGATTGTTGGCAAAGATGCTCAAAGACTGTTCTTGACCCTTTCTTTGGTTTCCTAAGGGAAAAGTAGTCAAATATTTCAATAAAAATCTTAATAGCATAAAGGGAAAAGAATAAAGCTGTATGTAACCAGTAAATTAAGAACTCTTTTACCTGGAAGGGATCATGCTGAGATAGCTAATTAAACATCTGAAATATTGGATTATGAATTTATAATATTTGCTTCAAGCATGGTTGCTTTTCTGATTTTCTTTAATAAAAATCAGAAAAATTAAAGTCATATGAATTTAACACATTTAATAAATGGACACACACACACACACACACCCCATAATTCCACAGCAATGATAGCTTTATTGGTCTGAACACCAAGGATTGAAGAGGTAGATGTTTAGACTCTTTCAGGTAGAATATTTCTTTTTATGTAGAGAGCCTGGAAAATATACTTTAAATGTCATCTTTCTTTCTTGATGACAACCTATTCAAGCCAAAATTTTAGCACCTATTGTATAAAAAGATTCCTGTAATTGCTATGAAGAACAGATGTGTGGTATTGGAGAGGTAAAATATTATAGTGCTTGAGGAAGGGATGGAAACATTAGTTACCATTGTCCTACAGCCCCACTGGGGATGTCCAAAAGCTGTCTTATTTTTAGATAAGAAATGAATGAATTTAGCTTGTCTAATAAAACCTACCCAATTAATATCAGGGTACACTGACTGTAATTGCAACTTTGTAGCTCTCAAATGAGCTAGACAGTTTTTTTCTTGTTCTGTTTGTTCTTAGATTTTGTTCACTTCCTTCCTTCCTTCCTTCCTTCCTTCCTTCCTTCCTTCTTTCTTTCTTTCTTTTTCTCCTCCTCCTCCTCTTCCTCCTCCTCCTCCTCCTCCTCCTCCTCCTCCTCCTCCTCTTCTTCTTCTTCTTCTTCTTCTTTTTTTTTTTTAGCAAATGGCACATGTGGAATTTCCACTTTCTTAAAGAAACAGAGTTAAATCCACATTAGTAGTCTCATTGGAACACCTAGAGGTAAAAGTTATTTCTTGAAATGAATGGTCTAGATAATTATCAAAAATTTTATTAATTTTTTTTTTTCGAAAAGAGAAAGCAAAATCCAAAACTGTTGTTCTGTTCTGCAACCAGCAGTTCATGCCTCAGTTATTGGGTACTTAAATGGGGGCTCTAGAGTTCTAGAAAATTGTATGACTCCCAAAGCCTCCCTGAGCCAGTGCTTTCCTGATTAGATACCTCATGAACCTGAAGGACAGATAAGGACAGGAAAAGAGCTAAGTAGGTTTTTTTTGTTTTGTTTTTTTGTTTTTGTTTTTTTTTAAACAAGGTAGAAAAGGAGCTCCCTGCAGCATACAGGGCTCTGGAAAAGACCAATGTATACTAGAGAAAAGAAAGCTTTCTTTCTCTTCTTTCTTTTCTTTTTCTTTCCTTTCCTTTCCTTTTGTATTCTTTTCTTTCTTTTTCTTTTTTCATTGGTGGGGATGAAGGCGTTCTGGGTGGGAATGACTCTGATAAGCAAGGCCCACACTTAAAGTAAGAATTAACTTGAAACTTGATTGGCTAGTATGAATCCATATTGTAAATACTTATTGGTTGATGGGTCTGATAATAGTGCACAGACACTGAAAAGACCTCCAATGACCAAGAAACAACAAATGAGGGTGTTTTCAAAGCTGAATAAATTCACTAGGATACACAAATCCTTTGTTTCCCTTGGGCCTTCAGCCCCAATATTCACCAGGCTAGCTGCTTTGCTACTAAATGACCCCTCCTCCCACATTCTTCTTGCATTCAGACATAGGTCACATAATTAAATACTTCTATCTCCCTAAAGTGAAAGTAGGATTCTGATCTTATCAGAGAAATTAGCTTTTCTTATGAATTTATATCCACTAAACATACAATTAAATCAAGATATAAATATTTGAAACTCACTTGGCAACCAAGTTTTCTATATGTTTTAAGTACATCTGATTAGTACTATTTATTGCAATCATTTTTTAAATAAATTATAGTATCCTAATGCAGAATTTGAGAAAGTAGAAAGTGGTACAGGATGGACAAACATAAAATAGCCCCTGTGGGGACTCATTAGTTTCTCATCTAATGTGTTATTTCACTATAAAGACTTAAAAAAATCTTTACTGAGTATTTAGAAGAAGGGAAGCATGGTTTATGGGATAAAATTATCAGCACAAAATCAGAGATCTTTGCCTTCTCAGTGGCAAATAAAGTAAGGTTCCATCAAATAAGAACACAGGATATTTATAGAAATCAGAAAATATTGGAAAAATAATAAATCTTAACTGTCTCAAATACGGAACAACTACGGGAGTAATTTCATTGATCAAATCAGGGAATTCAATTGTAATCCTCACAGAACTTCAGGAAACAAGTTCCTAACTAGAGGGAGCACAGAATACCAAGCACCAAAGGCCAGATCAAGCAATTCACAGATCAGGAAAAGTTCCACTACACCCAGAGGTGCAGAGAGAGAAAGAGAAGAGGCAGGAAGGGAAGGTATTTCAGATTCCTAAAGGCTTTGTCTTCAGAAAATACTTGTGATGCATCTCAAATCAAGCACTTTCAAAGCTTGTGTGAGATATTAAACAAGCATACAGGTATTTTCAAACTCACTGTCTTCTCTTCAGTGAATGAATTATAAAGGAATCTATCCTTGAGGGTAAAGAATAGCTTCTCAGAGAGTGCCATCCACATTAAAAGTGCTCTGAGATAAAATTTTTCTTCAGCCAGAGGCAGAGTCAGGTGATTCACAGTGGGTAGGCACCTCTCCTACACAGGATCTCATGGAGCCTAGATAGTCTATTCTTTTGCATTAATATTGTCAACTTTTAATATCTCTGCTTTTTCATAAAGTCTCCATTCTTTCCACTAAAGCTGCTTCACCACCAGTACTTCCAGCTTGAAGAAGGTAGAGTCAGGACCCAGGAGAGAGGTTCTCATCCAAGGCAGAAAGTCAGCCTCTATGAAATAGAGTCAGCTTCCAGAAGATAAGGTCAGCCTCCAGAAGATAAGAGTAGCTTCTAAGTCTAATGGCATTCAGCCAGAGATAAGACAAACTCCACAAGATAAGGTCAAATTCCAGAAAATAAGGTCTAGGAAGATTGGCTCTGTCTCCAAGAGATTAAGCCTTACTCCAATAGATACCAGAAAATAAGGTTAGACTCTAGAAGATAAGGGCAGACAACAGCAGATCTGAAGGTTGAAATTTATCATATCTATGCCTTATCTATCAGATCAGGTCAGAGTCCCTAGGATAAGAGCAGATCCCAAGAGATGAGATCAACCTGCAGCAGATAAGGGCGTGTTCAAAAACTTTAGGTCAGATTCCATGAGAAAAGAAAAGATTTCATAAGGTTTAGGGTAGGTTCAAGCAGATAAAGTCAGCCTACAGCTGATAAGTTCTGCCATTTCTCCTTCTTGTAAACATTACACTTGTTGTATCTGCTAGCATGTCACTGGATTCATGTAATCATTAGGTCATACACCTAACTAAAGTATGTGATTCTATTACTGAACACAGAAACTTAAAGGAAAGGAATTGAAATAAGAAAGTGCAGCCAGACAGATCACAAGAGAAAGAATGGTAACAATGAAGGTGGGCCCTTGAAATGATACTCATATTGTGGTCTACAAACTGGCAGGTGAAGAACTCAGTCCTTACAGTCATGTCCCACAGCCAACAAATCTGCTTTTTATAAAAGACTCAGATATATATATATATATATATATATATATTTATATTTTTTTGTTTTTTGATACTTTATTTACATTTCAAATGTTTTCCCCTTTCCGGGTCTCCCTTTGAAAACCCTCTATGCCCTACCCCTTCCTCCTGATTCTAGGAGGGTATTTCCCCACCCACCCACTAACCCACTCCCATCTGCCCTCCTTAGCATTCCCCTATACTGGGGAATCTAACAGCCTCAGTCCCAAGGACCTCTCCTCCCCCTGATGGCCAACAAAACTCTCATCTGCCACATATGTGGCCCGAACCATAGGTCCCTTCATGTGCATTCTTTGGTTGGTGGTCCAGCCTCCAGGAGCACCGGGGTGTCAGGCCTGTTGACATTGTTTCTCCGACCATGGGGCTGCAAAATCCCACAGCTCCTTCAGTCCCTTCTCCAACTCTTTCATCTGGGACCTCATGCTCAGTCCAACGGTTGCTGTGAAGTGAATCTTGGGGACTCCAAACTTTTGGGCTAATATCCACTTAGTAAGTATATACTGTGTTTGTTCTTTTGTGACTGAGTTACCTCACTCAGGATATTTTCAAGTTCCATTCATTGGCCTGAGAATTTCATGAAGTCATTGTTTTTAATAGCTGAGTAGTATTCCTTTGTGCAAATGTACCACATTTTCTGTATCCATTCCTCTGTTGGGGGACATCTGGGTTGTTTCCAGCTTCTGGCTATTATAAATATGGCTGTTATGAACATAGTGGAGCATGTGTCTTCCTTACATGTTGGAGAACCTTCTGGGTATATGCCCAGGAATGGTATTGCTGGGTCCTCAAGTAGTATTGTGTCCATTTTTCTGAGGGTCCACCAAACTGATTTCCAGAGTGGCTGTATCAGCTTGCAATCCCACTAGCAATGGAGGAGTGTTCCTTGTTCTCCACATCCTGGCCAGCATCAGCTGTCACCTGAGTTTTTGATCTTAACCATTCTGACTGGTGTGAGGTGGAATCTCAGGGTTGTTTTCATTTGCATTTCCCTGATGACTAAGGATGTTTAACATTTCTTTAGGTGCTTCTCAACCCTATTAGTTTCCTCAGTTGAGAATTCTCTGTTTAGTTCTGTTCCCCATTTTTTGATAGGGTTATTTGGTTCACTGGAGTCTAACTTCTTGAGTTCTTTGTGTATCTTGGCTATTAGCCCTCCATTGGAAGTAGGATTGGTAAAGATCTTTTCCCAATCTGTAGGTTGCCGTTTTGTCCTATTGACAGTGTCCTTTGCCTTACAGAAGCTTTGTAATTTTATGATGTCCCATTTGTCGATTCTTGATCTTACAGCATAAGCCATTAGTGTTATGTTCAGGAACTTTTCCCCTGTGCCCATGTGTTTGAGACCTTTCCCCACTTTCTATTCTATTAGATTCAGTGTATCGGGTTTTATGTAGAGGTCCTTCATTCACTTGGACTTGAGCTTTATACACGGAGATAGGAATAGATCAATTTGCATTCTTCTACACATTGACCTTCAGTTGAACCAGCACCATTTGTTGAAAATGCTGGGTTTTATTTTTGAGTTTGTGTATATACTGTATTACATTGATGGATTTCTGGATATTGAACCATCCCTGCATCCCTGGGATGAATCCTACTTGATCATGGTGAATTATCGTTTTGATGTATTCTTGGATTTGGTTTGTGAGAATTTTATTGAGTATTCTTGCTTCAATATTCATAAAGAAAATTGGTCTGAAGTTTTCTTTCTTTGTTGGGTCTTTGTGAGGTTTTGGTATTACTGTAACTGTAGCCTCATAGAGTGAATTGGATAGTGTTCCTTTTGTTTCTATTTTGTGGGATAGATTGAAGAGTATTGGCATTAGTTCTTCTTTGAAGGTCTGATAGAATTTTGCACTGAACCCATTTGGTCCTGGGCTCTTTTTGGTTGGGTGACTTTTAATGACTGCTTCTATTTCTTTAGGCTTTATAGGACCATTTAGATGGTTTATCTGATCCTGACTTAACTTTGGTATTTGTTATCTGTCTAGAAAATTTTTCATTTCATCCAGATTTTCCAATTTTGTTTTGTATAGGCTTTTGTAGTAGGATTTGATGATTTTTTTGAATTTCCTTAGAATCTTTTGTTATATCTCCCTTTTCATTTCTAATTTTGTTAATTTGAGTACTCTTTCTGTGCCCTCTGGTTAGTCTGGCTAAGGGTTAATCTATCTTGTTGATTTTCTCAAAGAACCAGCTCCTGGTTTTGTTGATTCTTTGTGTAGTTCTTTTGGTTTCTACTTGGTTGATTTCCACCCTTAATTTGATTATTTCCTACCTTCTACTCCTGTTGGTTGTATTAGCTTCTTTTTTTCTAGAGCTTTCAGGTGTGCTGTTAAGCTGCTAATATATGTTCTCTCCAGTTTTCTTTTGAAGTCATTCAGAGCTCTGAGTTTTCCTCTTAACACTGCTTTCAACGTATCCAATAGGTTTTTGTATGCTGTACTTTCATTTTCAATAAATTCTAAGAAGTCTTTAATTTCTTTCTTCATTTCTTCCTTGACCAATTCATCATTGAGTAGAGAGTTGTTAAGCTTTCATGTGTATGTGGGCTTTCTGTTGTTGTTGTTGTTGTCATTGAAGACCAGCCTTAATCCATTGTGATCTGATAGGAGGCATGGGATTAGTTCAGTCTTCTTATATCTGTTGAGGTTTGTTTTGTGGCCAATTATATGATTAGTTTTGGAGAAGGTACCATGAGGTGTTGAGAAGAAGGTATATTCTTTTGATTTAGGGTGAAATGTTCTACAGATATCTGTTAAATCCATTTGCTTCTTAACATCTGTTAGTTTCAATGTGTCTCTGCTACGTTTGTGTTCCCAAGATCTATCCATTGATGATAGTGGGGTATTTAAGTCTCCCACTATTATTGTGTGAGGTTCAATGTATGTTTTAAGCTTTAGTAAAGTTTCTTTTATGAATGTGGGTACCCTTGCATTTGGAGCATAGATGTTCAGAATTGAGAGTTCTTCTTGGTAGATTTTTCCTTTGATGTGTATGAAGTGTCCTTCCTTATCTTTTTTGATAACTTTTGGATGAAAGTTGATTTTATCCAGTATTAGAATGACTACTCCAGCCTTTTTTGTAGGACCATTTGCTTGGAAAATTGTTTTCCAGACCTTTACTCTTAGGTAGTATTTGTCTTAATCTGGAGGTGAGTTTCTTGAATGCAGCAAAATACTGGGTCCTGTTTTTGTATCCAGTCTGTTAGCCTATGTCTTTATATTGGGGAATTGAGTCCATTGATGTTATGAGATATTACGGAATAGTGATTATTGCTTGCTGTTATTTTCGATGTTATTTTTATGTTTGTGTGGCTATCATTTTTTGAGTTTGTTGAAAGATTACTTTCTTGCTTTTTCTATGGTATAGATTCCCTCCTTCAGTTGGTGTCTTCCATCTATTATCCTTTGTAGGGCTGGTTTGTGGAAAGATATTGTGTAGATTTGGATTTGTCATGGAATATCTTGGTTTCACCATCTATGGTAATTGAGAGTTTTGCTGGATATAGCAGCCTGGGCTGGCATTTGTGTTCTCTTAGGCTCTGTATGAGATCTGCCCAGGATCATCTAGCTTTCATAATCTCTGGTGAGAAATCTGAGGTAATTCTAATAGGTCTGCCTTTATATGTTACTTGACTTTTCCCCCTTACTGCTTTTAATATTCTTTTCTTGTTTTGTGTATTTGGTGTTTTGACTATAATGTGACGGGAGGAATTTCTTTTCTGGTCCAATCTGTTTGGAGTTCGGTAGGCTTCTTGTATGTTTATGTTCATCTCTTTCTTTAGGTTAGGGTAGTTTTCTTCTATAATTTTGTTGAAGATATCTCTGGTCTTTTAAGTTGGAAATCTTCACTCTCTTCTATCCCATTATGCTTAGGTTCTGTCTTCTCATTGTGTACTGGATTTCCTGGATGTTTTGGGTTAGGAGCTTTTTGCATTTTGCGTTTTCTTTGACTGTTGTGTCAATGTTTTCTATGGTATCTTCTGCACCGGAGATTCTCTCTTCTATCTCTTCTATTCTGTTGGTGATGCTTGCATCTATGACTCCTGATCTCTTTCCTAGGTTTTCTTACTCCAAGGTTGTCTTCCTTTGTGATTTCTTTATTCTTTCTATTTCTATTTTTAGTTCCTAGATGGTTTTGTTCATTTCCTTTGTCTGTTTGATTGTGTTTTCCTGTAATTCTTTAAGGGTTTTTTGTGTTTCCTCTTTAAGGGCTTTTAGCTCTTTACTTGTGTTCTCTTGTATTTCTTTAAGGGAGTTATTTATTTCCTTCTTAACCTCTTCTATCATCTTCATGAGATGTGATTTTAATTCTGAGTCTTGCTTTTCTGGTGTGTTAGGGTATCCAGGGCTTGCTGTGGTGGGAGCACTGGGTTCTGATGATGCCAAGTAGCCTGGATTTCTGTTCCTTATGTTCTTGCCCTTGCCTTTTGATATCTTGTTATCTCTGGTGTTTGCTGGTCTTACTCTCTTTGACTGCGACTTGTCCCTCCTGCAAGCTTCTGTGTCAATACTCCTTGAAGACCAGCTCTTTCTGAGAGGAATTTGTGTTTGGAGAGCTGTGGTACAGAGTCAGCTCTGGGGTGCAGACAGAAACCAGAAGGATCTTGTCCCCTAGCTGCCCCTTGGTTCCTGTGTCCTGATCCCTCTACAAGGGTCCCTCTTGATCTAGTAAATTTGAACCGAGATGGTGGTCTTGCCTGTGCTCGAAGGTGTGTTACACTCCTGGGATACCAGCACTCTCTTGGCACTATTTGAGTACGGAGCCCTGTGTCACAGGATCAGCTCCTTGGCCACTGTAAGAAACCAGAAAACAACTCCTCAGTCCCTGTATTCTAGGGATTCCAGATGGGTCCCTCTGAACAGATAAGCTTGTCCACACTCCCGGGAGTCTAGTTTTCTCCCAGCACTATTTGGCTATGGAGCCCTGGTGACCCAGGCAGAGGTCTCCTAACACAGATGGAAACCAGCACGACTCAGTCTCTGAAAGTCTCTTGTATGCTAAGTGATGTGCAATTCCAGGGTCAGGCTGTTTCACTTTCCATCCTGCCTCCAAGTTTACTATTTGCATCTTTTATGAAATTAAACTTCCTGTTCAATTTCAACAGTAGTGAAGCTTCTATAGCATCTACCATTTCAGATGATTCCTGTGATTAAGAGTTATAAATATAAGTGTGATGGGCATTGAGTAAATGCTGAAGAAATTCTGGGAGTTGTTTCAAATTCAAATTTATCTCTTACTACAGCAATACCCTGGGGAGAATATCCTTCTTTTTAACCCATATTGTATTATCACATAGAACTTGGGATCCAGCCAGCCTCTTCCATCATTTGTTTTAATGCTTTCCTCTTTGCCTCTGTAGCTAGAGTAACAAAGAAAAAAAGTGAATTTATTTACACAAGAAGAAAACATTTTTTTAAAAACTATCATAGGTATGTGTTACATCTTTTCTGGATCTTGACACTGTTTAAAACATCATTTTAATAATATATTTAGTTATAAATATTATTAAGTAAACTTTAGGTTCAAAATGACCACCAAAATGGCAGGGATGATGAAAATGTCCTAAACAGACTTTTCTAGAGCAAATAAAAGCCTACAGGTAGGTTTCTGTTTGCCAGAAAATTGGATCTCCCAAGGTGGGTTTCTGTTTAGCAGGAACCTTCCTTAATCTGCCAATAAACTTTCTTAATCAATCAGAGTCTTTCCTTGGTCTTCTACAAATGTCAAATACCATGGTCAACTGCATCTCATTTCTGGTCAGCCTGAATAGCTTTTGTCAGCCCAAAGACTCCATCCTGCTGCCATACATAATCTGCTTTCTTTTCCACCATTTTGCTTCTCTCTACCTCACTGAGAAAGAACCTAGATATCCCTCAATTGCCTATAGATTTGTTGTTGTTGTTGTTGTTGTTGTGGTTGTTGTTGAGTATCAAGTCCCCATGAAGTTTTCCTCTTCTATGTTAATATGTCCATTGGTGCTGTCAATGTTCAGGTCTATGAAACTTCATAGAGGAAGCTTCTCTGACATGTCTAGGAGAGATATTTTCACAGCAAAAATCCTGTATTTTGGTTCTTACAATATTAATGGACCTTCTCAATGATTCCAGAGCCTTAGGTACAAGGATTGTGTTGTACATATACTATTTGGGACTTGGCACTACTTGATCTCCTGTTTTTTGCCTTTTGATTAGTTGTGGTTTTCTAAAATGGTCTCCATGTTAACATTCTTCTCAATAATCCCAGAACCTTAGGTTCATGTAGATGCACCAGTTAGGACTAGGCACTACATAGTCTCCTGTTCTCTGCCTTTTAATTGGTTGTGGTTTTCTAAAATGGTCTCTCTGTGTTGCAAAGGGTAGTTTCTTTGAAGAGTGGTAGTAGTTACAAAGTAACACTATACTATGGGTATAATGTTTGTATTTAGAATGTAGTTAGGAATAATTCTGATTTACAAATTTGTATGTAATAATAAGTGACAATTATGTATAATACAAAATCTATGATTTCACTGGTAAGGTTTCAATATTGTTGAGCAAGCCTTAAGTCTGATTAGGGATCTGTTGGCTACTCTTAAATATCCATAGCACTACTGTACTCTTAGTGTTACATTCTTGTTGTTCATAGATTCATCATATCTAGATAGGACTATTTATTGGTTGATCCTTTCCTTTGGAACATTTCATGGCACCTATTGATACCATAAAAGCTAGTCCCCAATGAAGAGACTTTCAGGTTAGATCCAGTTCAGGTCATCTGAGTCTTGTGTATGAAATACATGGTATTTTGAACACAGGAGTTTATCTTCTACTTTTGCAATGTAACCACATGCAATAGCAATAGCTTATATTGTTTGGGAGCCTTGTGGACAATCCTGATCAACAACTCACAAGGGACCTTCATATGCCTTATGTTGGGGGTTCTGTTTGATAGTCCTTGACTCATGGAGGGGAAATTAAAATCTAAGATGGGAAATTTTCATTTAAACTATATATGTATATGCATACACAGTTTTATATGTATTATATGTAACTTCAGGTAAATAGATAAGAACATGATGACTTATAACAGTTTCAGACACCCTTACTGCTTGCCCTCATCCATGCTTCTTCTGTGTTTTTCTCTCCTGTACCTAACTAAAACCATCCTACACCTTCATAATGAGATTATATTCATGAAAATAAGAATATTTTGGAAACGATGTTCCAAAAAAGTGGTGTCTCAGACATAAATAGTCAGTTTTCCATTCTTGAAAACAAAGTTAAGAAGAAGAAAGGTTTTCTTAGTTTGGGGTGACAATATTCTAGATTCCTGCCCAGAATTGAGTGCTTGTAACAGGACAGCACATTATCATCAGACTGCCTGGTAGAAAAGACAAACATCTTAGTGACTAGAGACAAAGATAAGACACCCAGACTCACGTTGTATGACACGCACCCAATAGAAGGAAGATCCTCCAGTCGGCCTAATAGCTTAGGGTTCCATCTCATATGAGTAGCTGGATGCAGAAGTTTAAAGCTTCAACACATCAGCCTTTAGTGAACGTTCTAGATCCAAATTAGACAAGGGCTAAACAGGAGATTATATTTAAGTCAGAGTCATATTTTAATTAGGTATGACTAAAATCTGCCTTATGCAGTGTGAGCAGTAAGCTGATTACATTTGGAAGTTAAAACACCAGCAGTAAGAATACAAAATGAACATGGAATATTTCACTTGTACTTGCTAAGAGCTATATTATGAGCAAGACAAAATATCTGCAAACCTTTTAAAAAGTGTCACATTTGATGACCCACACGTAAAATTTTAGTCTGCCTAGTAAATGTACAAATGGAAAAAGACAATCCCTTGAGAAAAATGCAGTTACAAAGAACATTTCAAATATGTGTTCCTAATATATCCTACATGATTGATAGGTTCCTATAAGCCAATCAAAAGGACAGAAAAGAAACACCAGGCAAAGTATAGCAAGGCTGCTCAGTAAATCAGGACACATATCCTCGAAGGTCAAATAGAAGAGGCCTATTTAATTTCGAGTGAAAACATTCAAACATAAAGGAGGTATTTTACTCATCAGGTTTGAAATTTTAAAATGTTAAACAGTTCTAGTTTCAAAAGCAATAGAAATTTAGACACTATTATAGCTTATTTGAGTAGTGGATTTGTTGTAACTCATTAGACCCTAATATTGAGTTAGATTTCAAAGCATGAAATTGTTGGGCCAGATTTGTAGTTTACCTTTTAGAATATCTGTCACATGCAAAAACAAAAACATTTATATAAGCATATTTGATTATATTTTAGTAATAAACATTACTGATGATATATGAAAAACTGTAAATATCTGAATAGTAATGTGCTGCAAGTATGTTATATTCTTTGGGTATAAAACTATAGTTGGATATCCATGGTCACTAAGTCATATCAAGACTAAAGTGAATGGGCTCCCTTTATGGGCCTGCAGAAGCACAGGATGCAGAGGCTGTTAAGGAGAATTTTGTGCTTGGTTGGGTAATGAGTTACTAAGATCTGAATGTATGCCCTGGAACTAAGTGAAGAAAAAACATAAGATATAGTAGAAGATATCAGAATGTAGTCTTTCCCTTTAAGAGACAAAAATGCCCCAATTCCAGCCCAGTTCTATGATCTGTACTTTTGTCATATGAAAAACAGAGATGATGTCTGAAATTACACAGCTGTTGTGAAAATGACTGTATGTAGCGTTCAACAACTGTGTGTGGTTGAGTGCAAGGGTTTGGTCTTGTGAAAGGACCTCCTGTAGATATCTCTGACTTCCCCATGACTAATTCCACTAGCCTTGTTCCCCAACAGAGCTAGGATGCATCAGAAGAGACAAAGGACTCAGTGTCATGCTCAGCATTCCAGAGAGTATGCATCATTCTGTATTTAGTGTTTTGGAAATGGTGTCATTCTTCAGACATCCTCTGAGCATTTAAGTATTCATAAAGACAACTCAAATACTGCAGTTACCAACCATATTAAAATATATTACATCATCTTATAGATTTTTACATTTATTTTATGTGTAGGACACTCAATCTAAAAGACCAAGTCAAATTTTATTTCTCTCCATTCATAACAGAAGAAACCAAAACTTTTGTTCCCATTTTCTACCAACGAATAAAACTTTCTTCTGTCATCAATTCAGAAAACTGCTCCTTAGTGCTGCCTCCATCAAACTCCCATCAAAATGCTTCAAGTTCAAATTCTATAAATAATTATGCAGAGACTCACGGCTTTGTCCATGTGTACTTGTTTTACATAGGAATGAAATGACAGATGTACTTTCCATTATTTTTCTAGCTGCTTAGTCTGTAACATACAGTGTATATGTAGGTGAGTCACCCCATCTACATGACAAATGTGAAAAATATTTGCATACCTTTTCACCAGCTTCTTAAATTCTCAGATTATCACCTGTAACAACTTTTTAATTGTGGAATTTGAACATTTTTTAATAGTAGAGTTTCATTCACTGCTCAACTTTATATTCTTCTGCTTTGTAAAAGCACAATGCATTTAACAGTGATTTTAGCTCCAGGAATGAATCCTAAGGCAGTAGTTAACCATATGAAAATTGAATTACAAAGACATTCATCATAGCATTTTATGTGTGAATGAAAAAAATAATCAACATAAGTGTCCTATAACGGAGGATTAGCTCAGAAAATAACAGGCCACTTAGTCAACATAATTCCCCAAACCATCACGAAAAGTGATATTAGTGAATATTAATCATTGTGTAATGATGTTTACAATGGCTTAATAAATAAAAAGCATGAGTGCTTAGGAAGTGAAAGAATTCATTCATGATTTAAATGTATGCATAGAGAAATATAAGCATAAACATACAATATAAATTATATTAATTGTATAAATAAAGGAAAACATAAATATGGCTGAGTAATTATCTTGTGGTATATATTATAACTTAGTGCACATTCTCATCATTTCAGATATCAGAAAGCATTGCCTAATCACAGTTAAGATGATAAAACTGATAAAACTTATACTTATTCATGGCTTCCTTTGTGAAGAGAATGTTTTAACCATCTAGTAGAACTGAGGGTATTTAGTAAGCAGACTGTTTCCAAAGACTATTCAGAATATTTGCTTAAATAAATATGTAATGCATCTTAATTAACATTAAGGGTAAGGGCATGGAAAGTCCACTACTTGTTCCAAGACCATCCTCCCAATCACATGTCCCTGTTCATCACAGAGTAAACCATTGCTCTGCTGTGCAACATTTTTTAGTTCATTTTATCTCTTCCTTATACCCTTTCAAGATGCTTGGATGCAAAGTGGAGCTTGCAGGTTGTCTGTCTGTCTGTCTCTCTCTTTCTCTAGTATCTAAGTAAACACTATATGTCTGACCGAACCATATCAGTCAGAAAACAGAGTCTCCAGGGAAGGATTGAGGATTAAAGAAAGAAAAGACATTTCGACACATTATAGTATGTCCCCAGCAAGTGTTGGAATGGGTTTAATTTTTCCAAGTCTGCTTTTATACCATTCTAGGTACATGCAAAGAATAGGATTAGTTTAAGGCATAAGCTAAGTAATCAATGTACAAACAAAGCATAAACAAAGAATTCTAGGAAGAAAAAGAATATAAACAAAGGTCCTGAGGTATTCAGGGACTTTTCATGATGATCAAGATCTTGAGCCTACTTTGTTGTCTTAGCCTAATGTCAAATTCTTGCCAATAATCTTAAAGCAGCACCAATAGCTCTCTACACTTGTCAAATGTTAGATTCTCCATAGTGTTTATTAAATGAGAAGATTTTGAATATAATCCAAACATATTCTAGAGATATATGAAATCGTATTATAGTCTACATAAAATGAATTACAAATGTGTATGGACGTGAAATTTCAAACTACTTAGTGGCAAGTTCTTCACAGGAGAGCAAAGAGTGTCCTTTTGTATTTCTGTCTCACAACAGTTGTAAGGTAGAATCAGCAGGCACACACAGATCATTGATTTCAAGAAAGGAAGTCTTCAAAGACAAAACACGAGAATATGAGACTGTCTGGGAAGAAAATTAAGTTGACAAAGAATATCTCTCGTATTCTTGACATAGAAAAATAATCATACACAAAACTTTAATGTAAAAAATGTGTGAGAATGATTTTATATCTCTCAAAGCCTGTACTGCAATATTATTGGGGGGTTTTCGTCAGGTAGGGGTGCAGTCTTGGTTAAGTTCTGTTAACATTGTTTACATCTAGCTTCAGTGTGATGGCATTGAGTACAGAGTGGTATGTGCGATCTCCCAGTCTGGGTTTCTTTTTCCAACAAATTCCATATGATTGTTGCTGGAAGAAAAACATATATATCTGCATTCACAAAAGATAAAATACAGACTATTATGGTATGTGAGTCCTATAAACTAGTGATAAGGATTTGTAATTATTGAGGGTTGGATGATAGAGGGATCCTGCTGGCAAGGCTTCTGCATACAGGAACTAATGCTATGTGGGTGGATTGCTAGAGACCCACATGTAGTGAACACATGGGTTAGAATTGAACACCCTGTTTCTCTGCAGAAAAACAGGAGGACAGGCATACTAAAAAGGACATATACTTGTACAAAAGGGTTGAATAATTGGATTCACAGAATGTTCATTCTGACTGCCTCAGCAAATGCTTTCACATGATTTGTACACATGAGGCTATGCGGTCCTGCTGCCATCTGCTCTTCTTAAAAATCTATCATTCCATGGTCACATTTTTACATGTCACTCTGCTCTTACCTGTGGTTTATGTGATACCTTTGAGCAAGAGAGTCAGGATGCTGAGTTTCAAACTGACCTGCCCAGCACCCTTCCCTATAGCTTCCTGGCTTCAGCATAAGAGAAGTGAAGTTGTGTGTGAGTAGAGTTGTAGTCCCTCTTCCTTTTGGTACTGACAAATTAAAAAGAGTTATGGCATGAAACATTCTGAAAACTTTGTAGTAAATACAGAATGGAAATCCAACAATGGAACAACATAAAGAGGCACTCTGTAAACTTTCCTGGGTTGCCTTAACCGAAGCTGCTGTCTGACAAGATTCATGAGTAGGTCAGAGCCTCCAGGAAAATAAGGCAATGCAGAGGTAAGGGTCCTCAATAAGTATTTCCTCTGCCTTATTTAGTCTGTTATCTACCATTAGAAGGAGATCAAGGAATGAGCCATTGATCTGTGTGACCTGTTGCCTGAGGTAGGTAGATAGGGTTATTGAGTACTTTTACAGGGAGGAATGGAGAAAAGCAGTGTTCACTTGGGTCATTAGAGATATGTCCAGCAAAGCCATTGCTGAGCCTCATGTTACAGAATGCTCTGAAACTTTGCATCTGGTGAAATACACATCTCTACATAAAAGCATACATTTACAGGAGATGTAAGCATAGCACCTCTTCCTGGAGAAGATGGAACAACCTAAGAGAACAAGCTCCACGTGCTTAATAGCCAGGAATGCCATCTTCACAGGAAAAGAAATGTTCTTCCCATTCTAAGGTCATCAGGCACCTTATTTTTAGTCTCTAACACTTGCAGGGACTCTGGTTGTCCCATGGCCCAGACAATGCATGTACTTCCCATGCTACAGGTATTAAGTGAAAACCAAAAGACAGCTGGTCTGTTTCCAGGATACAGAAGGGCTATTGACTTGCTCTGTTTTAATCATGTACTCACTGAGATGCTGGATTTCACCTTTGTATAAACCATGAGACTGAAAATTTCAGAATTAAGAATATTATTTAAGTGAGGGGAATAGAGTGATGTTTCCATGATTAAGATCTCTGGCTCTTCTTCCAGAGTTCTCAGCCCTAACATGGTATCTTATAAGGATCTGTACCTCAAGTTCCAAGGGATCCCTTGTCCTATTCTGGCCTTCATGGGCACCAGACATGCCAGTAGTGCACGGGAGGCAAAACCACTCCTATGCATAATATAAAATTAAAAGTATTAATTATTCATGTCATAACTCAATAGTATTATAGAAGCTTGATAAGTGATATCTAGGAAGTGACTTGGTATCTGGTGCCTTTTTGCTCCATACACAATGCTTCTTTCCTGTGTATCATCGCTGTAGTTTGAAAGTGAGGTTGAGAGACAAACACCTTTGTGGTTAGCTGGGCAATAGACATGGTTTTGAAGAACACTTGAAATCTTAGATTAAAAGTCCTTAACATTTAGCTATGAAATTGCTTCAGAATTATATGACAGTTTCAGTTATCTTTAGTTGTACTGGGACTACAATCTTTTCATAATTTGGGTTTAGAGAACTACTACATTTTCCATAGCAATTCATGAAAAGTGGATTTATAAGACAAGTGATACTGTTTTTCATTTTTCTTTCAAGATATGATTTTCTGTATAATACAACTTATTGTCTCTGAATCTCAGGGGCTTTAGTTTTATTGATAAAAGAAGAGAAAATAGAGTCTTCTGTTTGGGTAATTTATTTGATTTCCACATGAATGCCTTTATAAGAAAGAAACCTAAATAAAAATTAAAATCATTAAAAATGTACACAAATTATCTTTGTAACAAAGCAGATAAAAAATGTGCCTATGCAAGATGATTGGATAGGTGATATTTAAGCACATAAATGACTGGACATCCTCATTGTCAAAGCACATGCTGCCTCCTGGGACTTAATACATAGAGGATATTTAAGATTAATGTCAAATTTCAGACCCTGTTTACGTGGAATAGAAAATAATCAGCAGTTCAAATCCACAGAAGAAAGAATAGAAATGGTGCATGGGTAGAAAAAGGGTTTTCGGAAGGCATGTGTGTTAAACAATAGAAATAATTTTGTAAGAATAGATGTGCAGGTGGATGGATGGATGGGAGCCAGGATAAGATACTGTGTTATATCCTGGGAATTTGCTAATATTTGTAGTTATGTGTTCTTTCAATCCACACAGGTGTCATGGGGGAGAGTATGGGTTACTGAGTGAAGTAATCAGTTATGTGTGTCCACTGTGAAGAACACCTCATGTTCCTGTACAGCTAGGTCCAGTGTCTCTTGCCACTTTTGGGTTACTCAATCTTTTTTTTTTTTAAATATGGAAGTTTAACACTTATCATAAATAATTAGTTATATTTGAGATATAATCTTTCTCAAATTTAAAGTGAATTCAAATAAATAGATTCATGATTTGCCCCAGAAATTACGTTGAAATAGTTTGAATTATACCAGGAGGCTAAATATGCCACAGTCAGCATTATTATTTCTAGCTTCAACTAAAGAAGCAACCTAACTAGTTCAAGAAGCTTGGAGAGTGATAAGCAGTAGCCGGTGTGTAAAATGCTCTTAAACATCTAGACTCTTAGTAATGATTACATACAGTTGGGGATGTGACAGAAAAGCAGTTACTATAGATGAGGAAGGGAGACAGTCAGGCAGAGTACAGTATGTATGAAGAGTGTACATCAGAGTGTTCCTGAAAGGTACACTGCAAAGGATGAACAGATAATGTAAGTGAAGCTAACAAAGGACACAACATTAGACAGTGGAGATGTCCCTCTGCACAATAATCAATTGCTCACCATAATGCAAACAGTACTATTAGAATGTGCATTATGAGTACTAAAATCAACACAATCGCATTAAAATAGATTATTTTAAATATGTCTTAAGATGACAAATGTAAAATCATTATTATTTTAAAATGATGATATAGTTAAATCCTAAATGTTTTTAATTTGATGTGTTATAGTATTTTATCAGCGAAATTTACTTTTTTTGTCCCTCCCATCTTCCTCTTTGTCTGTGCCTGTCCCCAATTCCCCCTCAGGTAATCTTGCATTTAAACACAGACTTGAAGAAAACACAAGTTACCCTTAGGCCAATTGCAGATTCCTCAGAGCAATACAGAGCTACAGTTGAACTGGGGATCCCTGTGAGGATTAAACATACGGATATATGTGTGAAAATATAAACATGGGTCAATGTTCCATGTGTCTGAATCTCTAGTTTTCCAGTTGGCTGTTGCAGGACGTTTAACAGTATCAATTGTAGGAAATAAAAGCCACATTTAAGATGATATTAAACAAATGAGTTAATATCCTCTAAATATAATTTTACATTCATTTTCTTCTGAGATTTGCTCCATTACAGTGCAGGAAATGAAGACTGTGCCAAGCACCTTCATGTAAGATAACTAATTTTATGAGTTATTAATGTTTGTAATT
This sequence comes from Rhynchomys soricoides, assembly GCA_019843965.1. Classification (NCBI taxonomy): domain Eukaryota; kingdom Metazoa; phylum Chordata; class Mammalia; order Rodentia; family Muridae; genus Rhynchomys; species Rhynchomys soricoides. Next base: position 19,386,577 of record JADRCH010000011.1, read on the forward strand.
GAAGTACTAGCAGTTACACATATACCCAATACTACAAATTGGTCTTTTGATGTTATAGATTTTTTACTAGGAAGAAAGAAATCAAGATTCAAAGATGTACAATAACTTGCCAAAGTTCAAACGTCTGACAAGTTTCTGTGATGAGTCTTGCACATAATACTTTTCATATGATAATTTTTTCTTGCAGTGAGTGGAGACCAGACATTACTTAGAATTCTGGGATGATTTTCTCCCAGACAACATCCATCATAAAAATCTGTGGCATAAACTACAGGGCCACGTGGAGAATTTTATTCCATGGATGAATGCTGTCGTTGTTCTTATATATCAGTGTAATAGGTACCTGCTGAGTGTGGGGAAGGAAGAGAAGGATTGAGGACAAGCTGCAGAGAGGGGAGACTGCTTGCTGCTGTATACCCAAAATAAACCCCTCTCTCTACTTGCCAAAAATAAACGGAGTTTACAGCAAAAACATTCACCTTCTAGCCTGCAGCACACACCATAAATATTCTCTTCCATTTATAATCATTCCATTAATTGTTAGTTTTCCTTTGGTAATACACAGCTCAGAATGACTTTCAAAGATGCTAGACATATTTCCAGAGACAGCCCTCAATAGTCAATTTTCTTTAAGGAGAATAGCTTCTTCTCCCAAGAGGTTTTCATTGGACACTTTATCATTCCAAATGTTTGGAAATCCAGACCCTCTACTCTAAGTTGGAAAACATAAAAGGTCACAAGGCTTCCAAGATGTTTTATGCTTTAATATCCCTGTTATACAGGCTCACTTCACTCTGCATTGCCTCCTTCCTTCCAATCCTGGCCATGGGCCTTTATCCCAAGAGCATTCTCTAGTGAAGACTCTGCATTGTAATTCTGTCTCTATGGCTAAAGCCTGGGTAAGCTAGAGTTTAACTGTATTCAACAGCAGAGGCAGCTGAACCAGCCTCAGCTAGCAAGAGTAAGAGGTGGTGCTCTTGCCAACATGGTTTCTTTGGGATACAGGTGCTTGTCAGCTGGGGCCAATCAAAGGAAGGGACATGCTAAAGGCTCCTATAATACGGGGTTCTCAGACATTTCATCCTGTGGAAAACTTAAGCATCACATAGGATTATCGATTGATGTGGTTGCTTTTAGCCAGTATGGTAACAGCTTATGTGGTCATAAAGGTGCAGCATCTAATATCGGAATTGCTTTTCAGTTTTAACTAATGTATATAAAGATGATTGGACTCTGTCATCTGGTGTGTCTGAGGCTACACTCCTCATAGTCATAGAACAGAGAGAGAGAGAAAGAGACCACAGACCATGTATAAGCCCAGTGACCACCATCCTAGGCTCCCTCTCCTGGACTTTTGATTGCTTGAAAGTATTGACACCAACTGGAGATAACATTCACAGCATGAGCCATGGAAGTCTCTTACTGAATCCACAGCAGCAATAAAAGCTTGTTTTCACAAAATATAAAAAGGTTTGAGTCATAAATAATAAGACATGTAACTAAATAATAAATGAGCAAAATAAAATTGACAATCTCTTCTTCAGACAAGATAGTTAGATAATGATTAATGCCATGAAGAGATGCTTAGCACCATCAGTCACTAAGAAAATACAGTTTAACATTGGGAGGGCTTAGAGATACATTCCCTTGGTGATAGCAGAAATGTGATGGTGAAGATTGAGAGAGTTGGAATCTTGTGAGATCCCATTGAAATAAGGATCCAGAGCATTGCTCCAGAAGTTACTTTAAAGGAAAACTACATTACTTGATGTTTAAAATTCCTGTCTCTTTCATATCCATAAAAAATGCAAGGCCATGTCTACAAGTACACTTCTGAAGCCACTCCAGTAGAATTAGAAAAGAACAACTTGTCTTCAAGATTAGTTTTAGGTTCATCATGAAATTGCTACATGGAAACAGAAAGATCCCATATGCTCCTTTCTCTCAGAAACAGCCCCAGCTGTTGTCCACACAACCCATCACTGTAATCCACATGTTCACGGTGAGGTGCTCATGATGATGAGTTCACAGTGATGTGTTCACAGAGATATGTTCCCAGAGACAAAATCACAGTGGCGTGTTCCCAGTGACCTGTTCACAGTAACATGTTCCCAGAGACATGATCATAGTGACCTGTTCAAAATGGCGTGCTCACAGTAATGTGTTCCCAGTTACATGTTCACAGTGATGTGTTCTCAGTGATATGTTCACAATGACATGTTCACAGTGACATGTTTACAGTGACCTGTTTTCAGTGGCAAGTTCACAGTAACATTCTCACAGTGACCTGCTCACACTGACGTGTTCACAAAGACATGTTCACAGTGACCTGTTTATAGTGATGTCATGGTCTCACTGCATTCACAGTTCCCAGAAGTAGCTTTTGCTGGTGTATAGGTTTGGGTCCTCCACAGTAGAACTGGACAAGCTATCTCCTCCTCAAATTCTCTGTGCATATCCTTCCCAATGCAGGCTGTCACCAATCCTTATACTGTTCCACAGCCTTAGCCATTTCCAAACCGATGTAGTCATGTGTGTGTGTGTGTGTGTGTGTGTGTGTGTGCACGCGCTCATCTGATATGGTGAACATGAGGAAAGAACAGAGGACAACTTTTGAGAGTCACATCTTTCCTTACATCAAATGTCTCCTGAGTCATCAGGTGAGGTAAGATCCTGATGTCACCAGGTGTGGTAGCAAGTTCTTTCATATATTGGCCATCTTGCTGGTACATTGGTAGTATTAATTTGCTAGTGTTCATTTAGATTTCTCCATGCCCTTCAGTGTATTGATGCCCATTTGGCAGAATTGATAAGGTTTTTATATCTGAATATTCAGTTTAACCAGTAATCTTCTTGATATCAACTTACTGGGTTCAAGGATAAGTCTATAAACAGCTACTAACACACATGTACAAACTTGTGTTTGTGTATCTGTATATGTGCATGTGTGTGCCTATGTGTGTGTATGTGTGTGTGTGTGTGTGTGAGGGTACATGTGTGTGTGTGTGTGTGTGTGTGTGTATGTTTTCAATGGATCTGAGTGAATGTCAATGGACTTGTTACATCATATAGTAAAGGTGAATTTAGTTCTCAAGAGATTTCCAATAGGTCTTCCCAAGCATTTATACATTATGCTCTGCCCTCAGAGAATTATGGTTTTCACTTGCTCCATTTCTTCAATCACTTATAGAATAATACCTTTTCTATTTGTTTTTATTTAATTGTTTGACTATTGTAGTATTCTTGCAACAGGATCTCATTGCTGGTTTAATTTACAATTCCCCGATAACATATGGCAGAGATCATCTTTTCATTTATGTATTTCGTGTCTGCATGCATTTCGTGGTGAGACATCTGCTAAGGTTGGTCTTTGGCTAGTGTGAGAATTGTTTAATAATGGTTGAGTTTTAATCCTTTGCGTTTTTGGTTAACAACCCAATTGCCTGTATATATTACAGTTACTTGTTTTTCTGTAGCTGACCTTCATTCTGTTTATTATGATTTTTTCACTTTTCCACCACAGACTCTTTAATCAAAATTTTAATGAAGTCAGAATATGCATTTATTCATAGATGAATGGTTTGGTCCTTGATCTAAAAGTTAATTTCCAAAAACTGAGACAGTCTGTTTGTTTTATAATGTCTTCTAGAAGTTTTACAGTTTTGAATTTCAATTTTGGTCTATGATTATTTTTTGTGTGTAAAATATAATGTCTGGGGCTGGAGAGATGGCTCAGTGGTTAAGAGAACTGACTGCTCTTCCAGAGGTCCTGAGTTCAATTCCCAGAAACCACATGGTGGCTCACAACCATCTGTAATGAGATGCTCTCTTCTGGTGTGTCTAATGATAGCTACAGTATACTCATATGCATAAAATAAATAAATATTTAAAAAAAAAGTGGGACTTTGTGACCACTTTTCCTTTAGTATATATGTATATATATATCGTCTGTATTTACATTTAATTTCCACATGTCCTGTTAGATGATACTATGTTCAGAAACCACATTGTTTTGCTGTAATGTCTGCACACTGCTGTCACAGATTAGTATGCAATGCATGTATCTGTTTACACAGACTTGGTCAACTAACAAGCAAACCTAACAACAATGAATGAAGAGATACCATCAAGAACTGTGTAGGAGAAAACAATTGAATACATATTAAGTATGCCATGTATCTATATGATATGAACTCAAAAATCAATATATATTTCACAACATATCAAATTGAACTTTATAATGCTAAAACTGGCCATGACATACACACACAAAAAGACTTAGAATAACATGCATCATAATTTTAACATAAGTAGCATATTTTGATATATTTACAATTAGTTTTAAAAGATATCGGTTAAATAAAGTGGGGCTAAATATTGTAGGTGACCAAGCATAGACTAATGTATATTATTTTAAAATGCTTTTCACTAAAGGAAATTTCTCTACTCTCTCTTAATAAAAGCTACAATTATATTCTTTAAGTTTGAACTATTTCTACTGAATGACTCATAAGTGTGGAAAATGAACAATGTTGTGTGTACACATTTGCTTTTATGATATGTTTGAAATTGTGGCCTGGATTAAGGTTCATTCTCATTAGAAGCCATGTGTCCACTCACTCAAATTAAGCCAGGGAGATTTGAGAACAACTGGTTGATGAACCTCTGATACCTGGCTGGCACTTCAGAGTATAAATTTAAAAGTCTAGGTTGTAATTTCCTGATGAATTGAGAATCACCAGTAATTGGAGTTTTATAAAAATAAATAGAACAAAAAAGTGTACAAATTGATTACAAACTGGAATTAAAAGGTTAAAATCTAATTTGGATCTGAAACAATGGCTCACCCATTAAAAGAACACACTTTTCTTGCAGAGCATATGGGTTTAGTTCCCACTACCTATATTAGGTGTTGGTTACAACTCTGTAACAATAGATCATGGGGACCCAGTATCTTCTCCTGGCCTCTGTGTGCACCCTACATACTCATGTATACAGAGAGAGAGAGAGAGAGAGAGAGAGAGAGAGAGAGAGAGAGAGAGAAGAAAACTACCAATCAAAATGTGTATATAAAGATATTTTGGGAGACAAGACTTTTTTCTGTAGGGCTTAGTACAGTTGGTTTTCTAGTTTTCAGTTCTCTGAAACTTTTGCATGAATACTTATTTTGCTATATGGATTGCTTTTATGTAATCCAGTTTCTAAACCACAGAAAAGCATGATGTGTTGAGAGGTCACATCCAGTGTTACTGTAATCTTTATCAAAGACAGAGTTTCAATTATGAGATTTAATAGTTGTTCTATCTATAAAAATAATATCCATATAAAACTAAAAGCTAGCTTACAAGGAAGCAAGATATAGGACACATCAAGGATTTTTATTTGTTTGTTTTGTTTTGTTTTGTGTTTTTTAAAATGAAATATCTGTCCTAAGGAATTCCAAAAGAGTACATGCATAGTATCTTGGCTAATAACACAGGGAAAATGATTCAGAGTTCATAGCAAGGATGAGACTGAACAAGAAAACACTTGGGAAAATTTAAGGGAATGTAGAGTTTGTTGAAGCCACAATTCAAAAGAGTTCTCCCTGTGCTAAAAATTGTTTAGAATATTCATCAACAAAGTCAGAGAAAAAAAATTGCTGTGTCTACACTGCCGAATCAAAAGGAGATCCACCAGAGAGGAAATAATGAATTGATTCTGCACACTCACTTTTTAATAGAGAAGAGACATTAGTCTGCATTATGGTGATGCTAGACCTAAATGAATTTCATTCTGTGGACAAGATTAGAAAAGAGTAATGTAATTTGAAAACATACATTACTTATGTGAACTTTTATAATAAAATGCTGTCAGTATTTCTAAAAGATGAGATGTTTCTTTGCTTTTAGGTAATTAACTAGCAAAGTGAATATAAGTCCTTTTTAGTCTTATTTTGTGTTGTCAAATCAAGGTAATTTAAATTCAACCACTATATATGCACCTCTATTTAAAGTAGGTATTCACACAAATCATGATTTGCAAAACATGAAGGTAAGAATGATAAACGGGACTTCAGGATAGTGTAGAGTAACATCACATTCACTAGTGTCTATCCCCTTTGAAAAATCAAGTTCCATTAAAATATGAAAAGAAATAAAATCCTGATTGGATTCTCTTTTCATCCATAACTTATACAATTCATCTATTTAAATGCAGTCTTTTTCCTGTGGTTTTTGGCCCCACCCCCAATTCCCCCACTAATGCTGTATTTCATACAGCAAATATTATACTAGTCAAACCAATATGGATATTCCTCTCTCTTCAGATGACTGCCCATTAATCTCTGAATGCTGAAGTGCTTTGACGTAAATATAATAAAACTTCTCTTCATTTTTCTTGTAGCCTTCATAATAAAATGAATGTCTCTTGCTAGGTCCAATTCCAATTTAATATCAAAGTAGAATGATGTCCCTCTTAACAATGCTACCCTGAGTTCTGTGAGCCAGCTAATTTCCTAAGTTATTTTAAAGTTAAATAACTTTCTATTCAAGCTATCAGTTAATGTGATGTACATTTGAGTCACTTCAGAGATGGTTTTGTGGGACTTTAGATTATGGAGATCAGTGTAGGATGAAAATGAGATTACGTGGTAAACTAGAATGTCCTGCTTCCAACTCGGTAGGAAACTGTTAGAAGTTCTAGACTAATCTTAATTTCCTATACTTCAACCTTTTCTTTATCAATACCGTTACATACTTGTATACAATAGTTATTTTTCTAGTTATGCCTGTATGTTTATTTGTTTATTTCTTGGAGAAAAGGCTTCATGTTGCCCATGTTCCTCCCAAACTGTATATGCTCTAAGGCTGAGTTTCATTTCTTCACACTCCACTCCCCAGTAGAATCACAGTGCTACAATCAAAGGTGCAAGCACCGTGCCTCATGTAGTGTTGCCTTTTGTCATATACAATGTATTTAACAGTCACAGAAAATATCCTATTAATTTCAATTTATGTGTAGTGTTATATTAGGTTTCTCTATTTGAATGCTGTCCTAAGAATCTAGTTGGATTGTCATTTGTTGTTGTAAAAGAGCTACCCTGAACACTGAACGGTGATTTCATATCCATTACATGCTTGGAAACTTCAGCAGACATGTGAAAATCACTATTCAGACAAATGTATTTGGCAGAATTAATTTCATTGTCAAGAGAGCATCACAGACTTTCATCCTAGGAGCCTTTCTGCATCTTTTCCATTCTTTCAAGCCCCTAACATCAAATATGAGCAGAAAAAAAAAAAAGAATAAAGATGCAAGGAAAGAGATCCTTGAATAAAGTCAGGGATTGGAAGGGGGGTGACATTATCATTAAAGTACTTCCTGATGATTAGGTGCATTCAATTCTTTGAGGGACAAGTTTGATCTTCACCATCAGAATATCTAATTTCTTCTTCCTAATGTTTCCTTTTTGTGAACAACTACTTAAGAAACCACGACTAACAACCAACCAACAACACATCATTCATCTCAGGTCCTTAACATTTATATAAACTTCAAAAGGCCCCCAGATTTCTAAATGTCACAGCATTTCAGAAACCATCTGAAGCTGGCAAAATCACACCCCTGCTAGAGCATGAGAGAAACATAGTCAGCTGCTGTAGACAATCTGAAGTATCCCCATGTCCCAAACCTGGGATGAAAATGAAAACATAGTCTTAGCTGTGTTTTATGAAGAAAAATTCTCAATAAACCTGGGCTCCATAGTACAGACAGTAGCTTCTGGGATAACAAGAGATACAGCACTCACTTCTAAGGTCATAAGAGGCTCAGGGATTCAAGAGCACCCAAGAGGAAGCACTGAAATCACAAGGTCCAGTGAGACAAATGAGATGCTGAAGACTGCTGGTAATATGATATGGCATGCTGTCTTAGAGTCAGTTTTAAACAAGCAGAAATAGCACACTACAGCAGTGGCAAGCATGATAGATAATACATCAGCCAGTAATGGTAGCTTCCTGATAATATATGGGATCTGGTTGATAAGTACACATGCCATAGTTACAGGAAGATATAGATCTGAGGGCCTCTACCTCCTGGTGTGGAAATCAAGGATCTCTTTTCTGAATGTGAACAGGTAGGTTTCTTGAACACAAAATTTTATTTTCCATCCAAAAATGGAAATGGGAATATTTAGAAATTCCAAAATGGTGGAATCTGAGTATTACATGTATACAAAGATTATTTCAAGAAAGGGATGTGGTGGTCTTAAAAGCCTAAGGGGCTATGACTCAGTTTTGTCCTTTCTGAGGTGTAGATTCTCTCAGAAGACCATTACATCATTTTACATTTGTCCCTCAGTAGATCCTTAAGCTGGGGAATATTAATGTACCTGCAGATGACTTTTTCTAAAGTATATAGTTGATGAAGACAGAAGACACCATGGATATATGCTACACCGTGGATATATGCTATGAACAGTGCTCAGTGGTGACTTTGGAATCAATCTCTGCACATAGATGATGAATTTCCAGGTAGAAGATTCAGTGCTCACAGCTTCAGCATCTCCTGAATACTTTATGCCTTGAATGGTACCACCAATATATTTTTAAGGTTTCTTTTCTTCCATTGTTTCACACGTGGATTGTTTTTATACTATTTTATCTCTCCATATCCCAATTTAACTGCTCTTATGTTTCCCAAAACACCTACTCAAATTCAGCACTTCTCCTTTAATTATTATTGTTATATAAGCCCAATATATTTATTTATTTATATAAATTTCTAATGCAATTGCAGTGCCATATAAATACAGTTTGTGAAATTAACCATAAGGAAAATATACCTAATCAGCTCAGATGTGTATACATATTAAATGTTTCTCACATATATATATGCTTAGGGCCAACCACTGGGAATGGATATTCTCTCAGCAGTCTGGTCCTTAGAGAAGACTGAATTGCTCTCTCTCAGTAGCCATTAACTGCCTATAGCTCATCATGTAAGACTTTGTGAGACTCCCCTAAAGTTCACTGCTGTGTTCCTAGGTCTATTTAGGCTACAAGATGGTTGATATATCATATGTGTGGTTTTCCTGTCTTGTTTAGAAGACACTGTCTTGTTTCAGATGTCCTAGTCCTCTGGCTTTTAGAATCTTTCCATCCCTTATTTTGTGATTTTTTCTTTTTTCATGAGAAAAAAATCCCTTACCTATAGGAATTGAATTGTAGATCCCAATATGCTTTTAAAAGGAAATTTTGTCAAAGAATATTCTCACATTTCTATCGAACTTCTTATCCTTCATTTTCCATTAAGGATATTTTCAGCTTGGTTCTTCATGAGGATATCTTTACATAAGAACCATGCACACACTAATGACTCTGATGCTGATTCTTTCTCTTTCACAGAGTGGTAATGCTTGTGATTTTTACCACCAAAACCTAATTGTTATCCCTTTCTATATCCACAGAAGTGAAAGTACACAGTTCATACTACAGACAGGATGCCTCCTGAGGACTTCCAGTGTCTAGATTTACCTATTGTTTTTATCTATTAATGACTGAACTAGACAAGGTTTATTATTTCATATATTGAATTAAATCCACTTTTAATAATCATGAATACAACTGTTATAGATAATTGTGAATAAATGATTTTTCAATTTAAATTTTCATCCCTCTTTGATAAAAGTCTAGAGGTGGAGTCTGAGGGTAAGTTGTATTTCACTACATGGGCTTTGCCTGGGAAGACATCTTACCTGGATAGTCAAGCTATAGTCTTATCACACAACTCTGTGAAGCTTTGAAGTGTTAGTTACTTTAACATGCATTTTAAAGATGCAGCAACAGTGAGTCTCATTTACATATTCTTTCCATGGAGGTTTATATTCTACTTTTATTGCCACTTAAACTTTGTTTGCCTTTTAAATTGACTTGTAGAATTTACATATGTATCTCTTAGAACATTGAATATTTCTTCCTACTCTATATATTTAATTATTATTTATTTTAGAAAAGTATGTTAATTTTTAACTTTATACTCTTTTTCTGTTCTCCGAGAAAAGATGCTTATATCAAATTTTATTATAGATACTTTATGGTTATGGCTTTTATGATATACCCATAGTCTTCTCATATTGATTGAGTACATGATGCGTGTTCAACTTTATATTTTTGTGTGAATATCTGGACATTTTCTGTTACAGCTTTCAGATAGAAGCATACCACACTCATAAAGGAGCCTATAGTCAAGTGGTATTCTAGTTTCATTCTATCCCTGTAAAAATCAAAGTTATCAAAAGCAACTTGAAGAGGGAGGGATTTATTTGGTGACAACCCATTGTAGAGAAAAGTCAAGGTGGGAACTCAAGCTTTCTGGGACAGCCTTGTGGTAAGCTGGCTTTCATATGCAACTCAGGCCCACCTGCCACCCATAGTGGATATAAGCCTCTTACATGGGTTAATCATCAAGAGAGCATCTCACAGACATGCTTGCAGACCAATCTAATCTGGTCAATCCCTCAATTTAGGTATCTGTTCTCAGGGGATCTAAACTGTTTCAAGTTGGTCCTGAAGGTAACTAGGACAGATATAAATAAGATGATGCCATGATATTCTACCAAGAAGTTAGAAAACACTTTGTTTCTGAGTTAATGGTGATTTCCTGGTAAAACAAGCCAAATTCCTGATACGACTTACAACATCTTTTGAGATAGAGGAAGACAAGGAATTTGCAGTTTGGGATTAGGGATTGAAGAAGAATAAAGTTTTCTGTTCTTGAGGGAGAAAGGTCCAGGGATTCACCTCCTTGTGCCCAGATCTCAGCAGAGTAAGAATCCAGGAGTTCCTGGTTATCAAACATTGGATTCTGGAGTCATACCTGCTACATGAGACACTGTTTTTTGAAAGAAAGAAAGTTCCCTTCTGCATTACTGTGGCACTTGCAAAGATCTATGAGTGTGTTTTCACACATGATCTTGGACTCTTTTCATTCTTCTATGCATTTTTTTGCCCTGAAAACAAAACCTTGACAATATGGCTTCATATTAAGACTCCAACTTAGACAAATCCTCCCTGTTCTCTTTTAAAATAAGTTTGATTATATTATGTACATTGATTTTCCACATGGATTTTAGAGTCAATTTGTTAATTTTTACAGAAAAGTAGATATAAGTTTGATTGATACTAAATGGAATTTATAGGCTAATTTGGGTAAAATAGCTCCCTTAATAGTGAAATTGCCAATCTATAATCACATTATGGTTCAACATTCATTTATGTCTTCTTAGATTATTGATTTTAAGACTTTCTCTCTCTTTTTTTTAATTGGCAGTTAGCAACATGCCTTCCTAAGTACGTCTCTGGATGAATACTACAAATTCTGATTAATGCTCTCATTATCACTGGTATAAATCATATACTCACCAGCCCACACAGCCTTGTCACCCACATCTACACAGACAGGCACTCTGAATCTCCATGTGTCAAAGAGTGTTCACCGAAAGTGTGTTACTAAAGTTTGGGTTACTAGGCACCTTTAAAGTTACCTATGGATCATTTTCAATCTAACATGCTGTGCCTACAGAACATATTAGATAAGGTTTCAAGCTGTATAACTTTTGAAGCCCACTGAATGGCCCAGAATAGAATTTCCAAGTGAAAGTTCCCTGTGCATTTTCTTATAATTGGATAATTAGACATGGTTTTCCCCTTTTCTCTGTCAGGTCATATAATAACAGCACAGCAAAAATCTTCCAAATACTTACTTCATTTTTTTCTTTATGATTATATGCCTATGCAATACAAGGGCTATACTCTACTGAGATGTGCAATTATGAGTGTCAGTGTGACTTTATGAGTGTCAGTGTGACTTTGTATTCCATATGTTTTAAATTTCAATCATTCTTGCCACATATTTAAGATGGGTTACACCCAACTGTCATTGATAGATGACATTGACAATATTGTTAATCCATTCCTACTTAACTGTGTAGTATGTGCATGTATGTACAAGTGAGTGAGTCTAAGTGTGTACGTGAGTATGCATGAGTGAGTGTGCATGAGTGAGTATGCATGTGTGTGAGTTTGTGTATGTGTGTGTGAATGTGAATGTGTATGAGCGTGTGTGAGTATGTTTGAATGTATACATGTTTGAATACGTAAATGTGTGTGAGTGAGCATGTATGATTGAGTGAGTGAGTGTGTGTCTCTGTGTGTGTGTGTGTGTGCATGTGCATGCGCACGTGTGGGCAAAGAATGGTATGTTCTACCCTGTAAGTGCAAGTGTGGATGCTAAAGGGCAACTCTGTGTGTTGCCCTTTTGCTATCCATCTTATTTTGGGGGGATAGTACCACAAAACTTGACACCACTTTGTTTAGGTTAAGCTGGCTTCAGAGAGCCTTAGGATTGACCTGTCTTTCAACTCCACTTCCATGCCCACAGTGCAGGCATCTATTACCCATACCCAGTGTTTCCATGGGTTCTAGGCACAAGAACTTAGATCCTCATTATTGAGGAGCAAGCAGTTTATCCTCTGAAGTGAGCTCAGCCTCAGAAGTATCTAACCAGAAACAAGACACTTGAGCTTAGTGTTCTCATTGTTTCTCACTTTTCTTGTCATTTTCTTATCTTTCACTGCAGCATTGTGGCATCCCTGCCTGTAAAAGAGAACATGCCATCTATGAACATGCCTAGCTCTTGTTTTTCTACTTTTACTTTTGTTATCTACGTTCTTTGCTCCCTGTATTTCTAACCTGACTTGTGTTGTGTGGTTTCCTGTGACATTTTTCCCTGTGTTATGACTAGATGTCTGTAGCTGTTCCTGCTGTCCATTTTTAGTTGCTGCTCCTTCAATTGTAGCACAAGCAACTGTCATGATTGTCATAATGTGTTTGAAAACGTGCCCTGATCTGATGTTTATTTTAACAATCACTTCTTGTATTTGCTCAAGTTTTCTTGGTCTATTGTTGGTTTGTGATATCTAGATTCTGTCAAGCTCTTAGATAGTGTGTAGACTTCTCAGTCCAGGGCTTGTTTCTCACTAAGAGGATGGAAACCTGGGGATTAGGTTAGAAATCCAGTGTTCTAACTCTCTATGGTTACATATGTCTGACTCCAAATGGCTGACAGCTTTGCTTAGACTCCTACCATTTGCTCCCTTTGGTTTCTTAGACCTTGGAATATTTTACTACTCTGTGGAGAATGTTTGAGACATTATTATGCACATGTAAGGATTCTCAGTCTCTGTTCTGTGTTTCTAAATTACTATCAGGTCTTCACGATACAAATAAAAGCTTCCTGTTTGAGTACTAATACCAAATACACGGGAAGAGTCTGTACTTGTAAGCTCCTCCTTTTGTTCTTCCATTTCCAGCTGCTTGATTTCCATGCATTATTGTTCATCCTGAAAAACCTTCAGCAAGATATTTTTAATATTTTGTCTACAAATTTTAGTATCTTTCAGCAGGAACATTTGTCTGACACAGCCTACTTTAGCAATACCAGATGAAAGAAATCTATGTTTAGGTACACACTGATAATATCTTAATCATTATTTTCTCTCAGAGAAACCATAAATGTTCATTATAAAATGTTTTAAAACATATAACAATAAAAGAAACCTCAAACTATTTCTATTTTCACTAATAATAGATAGTTTGCATGTGTTCATTCTATCTCTTTTTATTTGCACATAAGCATGTGTTTATGAATGAAACTCAGATAATTATAGGGATATTGGTGTGTTCTCACATAAAAACTTTGCATTAATGTATGCATATTTTCTTCTCTATATATATATTAATTATTTATCTTTGTAAATATGTTTTCAATCATAGTGCTTAAAAATATCACACAGTACCTATATCTCATATATATTGGTGTGTAATATTACATTTATAATTTAGAAATCATTTCTCTTGGGAAAACTAATGATAAGTGTCTGTACACAACATTTTCCCTTTATTTCTTTTCATTTTTCTTCTTTCTACAGAATGGATTGTAATCATATTCTCTCTGTATCATTGTTTATCTCTTCTTCTTTCCCTAAACTCCTGGGGAGATAGAGACAGTTAATGAATGATGGAGGAAGGGGTTGTAGTCCTTAGTGGTCTATGTTCAAGCAAATAATTTTATACTCAGCTTTATGTAGGCAACTAATTAAGTGCAATGGTCCACAAATGAAGACAGACATGAAAGCAGGAGGAGGGCATGTTACAAATTATGCTACTTGCAGATGAAACAGTTCACCACTGACTTACAAGAGCCTGATGCTAGCCCCTGTCCTGCTATGAACTACACCATGAGCATTAGGCTTGTTTCTGAGTGTTGCAAGTGTAACGCAGTTTCCAGTGTTTCCCAAACAGGTATCGCTCTCCATGTGCTGGTTGTAGTTTTGAATGAAGTACTAGCTCTTAGAATATTTCTCTACCATCTCAGCTCTATAATTTCAGATGACTGGATAAAATGTTTACTTTTCCCATGGAGTATATTTCTCTCCCTGCTTCTCCCTTCTTCCCTGTTACCTTTCTTCTTCTTTCTCCCTCCTCAACCTTGACATTCTCCTTTCTCATCCTTTTTACTTTTCCTTCTTGCTCATCTTTTGTTGGTTCTCGGATGTGAACCAGGACTCAATCATACCACTCAGTATTGGGGGCCAGCCCCAGCACTTCTTTCTTCTTGGTTCTCTCTTGAGATGGTGGAGAGAGAAGATCATTGGCAGGGATACTAGGTCTTGCAAGATATTTAGGGTAGCTGTTTAATTATAAAACATTTACCTATATTAAGTCTAACTCACTTTGCTGCTGTAGCTGACTTGACTGTCTGAGTTCCCCTGAATCCAAAAACTATAGTCTCTGGCATGTAGTGCCTCATCATAAAACAGCAGGGGATGAAGTAAAGTAACCCTCATTCTATCTCCACAGGACCTGCTTGGCCCTAACTTCCGCCACTCATTGAAGTCAGAAGAAAGGAGGGACACTTTGAAAAGTGATTTTAATCTTCCTTTCTAAGTTCTCTCTAAAAGTTTTCTATGAAAGTTCTTTTAAGAGGTTCTTCCCTCTAAAATGCTTTCTTCTCTTCCTAATCTTCTACCCCTTTATTGGATATAGAATTAAACCCACGTCTGTCAGAAGAATGCTTTGTCCTCTTTAGTAAGACTAAGCTTGGCTTGCTAGTAAGAAGACCTTTTCTGTCCCATGGTGAGGAGAAGCCTACCTGCTTTTTCTGCTCCCTCTGCAGCCTCTTCTTTTTCCCTCTGTGTTCTCTATATTGCTCTCTTAATTTTTGAAGCTGCCTTATAATTCTACGTTATTCTCTTCTGCACTCTCCTTCTAATCTTATTCTCTTCCTTTCTGATGTAACAATGCCCTTGCTCCCAATGCCATGAACCATAATGTTTTTAAGTCTTTTGTATCTTTTCTAGGAGAAGATATCACATAGTTTATCCGAGCATCTCACCACGCATCCCCTCACTTATTTTTTTTAAAGTTCACTAGATGTTCAAACATAAAATAATAAATTATTCAAATAAGAAGTTCACAACAGAGAATGTTTACATGCATATCCATTAAGAGTAATTATCTGGCTAAACATTCATCATCTGTCATGAGACTCAACAGGTTCATAGAAAGTTAAGAACAGTATTTTCTGTGACTAGGTTATTAGTGAAGTTTCATATAGATAAACCCAGTCAATATATTATCTTCTGTCCTTGCACGTAGAGTAAATCCTTAGTTCTCTTTTTATGACCTTTGGTTGTTTCACATTCTCTTGGAATGTGCTCTAAGTTGTAGATGCCTTCTTGCTATCTCAGAAGCAATTCACTCATGACACTTGAAGACTTGCACAATTCTCACTGCAGTTTTGACATCAGAAAGGACTTCATAGCTGTCCTAATATAAAAGATCTTAATAATTACTAATATAATTTTAAGACTTCTTATAAAACCATCATTAATAATTAAGAAATCATCTATTTGTTTATAGCATCACTACAAGGCAGTGCATCTTTATTGTTCTGCAGAGATCTGCTCAAAAGGGTGGGCTAATACCTAGTGATTGTTATATATATTTAATAATAACAGGTTAGTGCAAATTATTAGCAGGAATCTTTTCTAAAATATGATCTTCTCGGCCCTGCCATTAACTTTGATAAAATATGACAGAACCGTCTCAGGATGATCATCTGCTAGTTTTTAGCTTTTCTTTGATGGTCCTTAGCAACTCAGCTTCTGTACACTGTGTTGTATAAACAGAGCTGCTTCTTAGGTATTCAATGGAAACTTGGTAGAACTTCTAAATTCTGTCTCCTTGATTCTTTCAGATGTGTGAGTGGGTCCATTTTCATGGCACTGATGTAACTGAGATTTATTTTACATTAGAGCAAATTAAAATTTGTAAAGCTTGAGAAGTGGCCATAAGAACTTAGTGAGGAAAACGGCTTGTGTGACCTGAAATCTTTTCTGATCTTTCATAAATATGCAGTATGGATTCTCCCAAGGTACAAGCACATATGGACCCCCAAAATGGGAGGTTAGATCCCATTTGATTCAGTAGAAAAAGAGAAAGAAGAGGAGGGAGAGGGGTTGTTGACCAAAGGTGATCTGTGTACTCTTTAAATTTTTCTTTTTGGAATTCTTTTTAGTTTTGTCCATTTTGTATGTGGCATGGTGAGAGTGCAGGAGTAAAAGGACAGGTGCCTGGTGTCTCCTTCTATTGGGCGTCTGGGCTTTCCTTCTCTCAGGCGTCTAGGCTCTCCTTCTACCAGGCATCCAGGCTCCTTCTACTATGTGTACTCCAGAGGAACATAATTCAAAGTGTCAGGTTCGGTCACAAGTGCCTTTTACCTCAAGTTATTGGGTCCATCACATTTCTTTTTAAATTTTACAGTTATTATTAAAGAAAAGAGAGTTGAAAGATATTAAACCACCTCTAATTTTTTGAACTCATAGAGTTATTCTTTTCATAAACACGATAACCACTTTCTTTGTATCCTAAAGGTCTCTTCATACAATATTAATCTGTATTCCTTTTATGCAAACTCATTCTGACAGCAACAGTGCATGCATATGACATATTCCTTACTTATTAAAAATAATTTGGAGAAGAATTCAGGCAGCAGAATTTGTTAGAAAGTAAAAAGACAGCTGTAAGATGCTTACAGTTCCAACTTGATTTAAGCTTTAAAGTAATTTACCGAAGGGAACAAACAAATGCTTCCTCACTGACATGTCTTGTAATTCAAAGTACATGCTGGGTATGAATAGACGCCTCACACTCCTTCCTGAAAGACCCATTCTACAAATGAAAATGCACATACTAAGAGATTTTCATTTGAATGAGAATAAAAAATTCTGAGATCTGAAATATGTTAAATTGATTTTGGGTGGAAAGCATTGATGTTAATCTCTAAATATACACACACACGCACTCACAAACACACTCTCACACAAATACACATGCACACACATAGGCACACACACAATCACACATACTTACACCCTCTCACCCACAGTTACACACTCATACATGCTTACACACTTACATCCCAATATGCACTCATACACATACATCGACACACACACAATCTCACACACATACACTTGCAGACACATACATGCACACATGCTCATACTCACATATACACTGTCACATACATACACACATAAGCATACACACAGGCACACACATGCATGAACTCACACACTAAACACACACACACACTCTCACATATACCTACAAACACTCAATAGCACACACACACACACACACACACACATACACACACACCTGTTCTTTAGTCATTAAACTGCCTTTAGTACACTGTCATCACTTACTTTTACCTGGATGGCACTTGTGAGGATGATTGATGTGACCTAGAAAGACATGATGGACCAGTACATTCAATAAGGTGACTAGAAAATCAGTAGAACAGGTGACAAAAACACAGGAGACAATAAAACTGACAAAAGGAATTGTTGTCTGAGTGCTTCATAAGTTCATTGTAGATTCCTCCAATTCCTTGGATATTTAGGAAAAAGGTTACTAAATTACGTAGAAATGGCGTTTCTCCTCTGTTTATTTTGGGATGAGTGAATAATACTTTATAAGGAAAAAGATAAATGTTAGAAAATGTGGCAACTTACTCATTCTTTATTGCAAGTGGTAATGAACTTATAGCATGGATTTTTAAAAGAATGATTCATATGTTATTTCTCCAAAACTTTATGGGACAATAGAGAAAAACCCTCACTTCACAGTTCTTTTAAAAACAGTGTGACTGTAGCTAGGACACAAAATAACATACCTTCTGTAAGTTATATTGGAAGCTGGTTTTCTTTGGAAAATTCTATTGTACCCAAAAGATTTTTCTTTTCTTATTTGGTAAATAAGAAAAGAAAATTTGCTTATTTTATTAGACAGACCTCCTAAAATTATACAGCATCTGCTTTTTAAAATCTCTCAGTTTAAAAGTAGACTCTCATTAAAAAATCTGTTTTTATTCTTCTTGGGAAAAATACATGCTTCTGTGGGTCACAATGTGAGTTAAACTATATTGGATTATGGTCCCAATGTCACTCAGCTGCAGAGCCCTTTCCTAACATGTGCAGATTGTGGGCTTGATACAAAACACTACAAAAATTATATTAGATGAAATCAATTGACACAAATTTCCGTTTCACACAGTGGGTCAGAAAAGCTGAATCCCTAGGACCTGCCCCCACAATTACTCTCTGTTCTTTGGCACTTGGCCTTAAGTTTCAAGATTTCCTTATATCTGTGATGGCAGCATCATCAGGGCACCACAGTTCCAACAAATAAGATAACAAATAAGGAGCCAACTCAGTGAGGCCCTACTCTCGGGCTGCATCTGACTACTGCAGATGCTAGGCATGGAGACATCCTAACTTGTCAATATTTTTATGACAGACATGATGAATTGTGCAAAACGAGCTTTAAAAGTTGATTACATTGTCTGTGTACTAACAAATTTCTGCCATCATCCTGTCTTCTTTTCTTCTGTCAATCAATTTGTTCAGCCAATTTGTGTTCTGGATACGTATGTTGGTTTAATAGTCATACATCAGATGTATATCAAGTAGCACATATAGACCACAAGGTGGATTTCATTCTTACATTCAAATGATGTAGATTTGAAATTTAACTAACATGTCCTGCTTTTAGCTTTTCATCAAATGTAAGGTGGGACTTTTGAAAGTGCTAAGGAGAGAAAGCCAGACAAACACCGCACAGGCTGGGGCAAACAGGAACTCATTATAGACTAAATGACAATGTAGACAACATATTAAGAGTTGACTAAAAGATCTCTACATGGTAGAAAGTTCCAAAAGTGTGAGTTTGTGTGTGCACATTAACCAATCCTAACCTGTGGTTTAGTCACAGTGCATAGCTTGAGGAGAACTGATGGCCCTGGAGGGATGCTCATGAGAAAAACAACAAGGAGTTCTTGAGAAAGGCCTGGGCCATGAAAGAATTTTGCACTTTTAGCAGTATATGTATATATTAAATATATTACATGTATATATATAATTTCAGGAAATGTTTAAGAGCCATTCTTTTTATACTTAAGATTATTGGAAGAGTCTGTAAACACTGATCTCAGCATAATATTAAAATTACTAAAAAGTGCATAATTAAAAATCAATATTTTTTCCTGAAAAGTAAAATTCAAAACCATGGTTGCAGAAACGCTAAGTAAACCTGAATTTTGGATAAGAAGTAGAACACCCTACCTAAGCAGAGATGTGATTAATAAACTTGATAATTGACTCTAGTTCTTTTATATCAATTATCTTCACCATTTTTATGTGCAGAGCCTGGAAAATACAATTGGGAAAATAGATTTCTGGGGCTCAGTGTTTAAACTGATGGCTTAATACATGTGTGTGTCAGCTTGAACTACTTACCAAACAAATGTCGTTCATTTGAGTGTAAACAAGATGGAACATGTATTTGAAGCTATTTAGATTATCTTGTAACTGTCTAATGCAGGAGAAGATTAGGGTAATAAAGACCTCAGCGTTCACTGTGCATTACATCATCCAGAAACAGTACTAATCAGCATCCACCAGAAGCAAAACCACCTTCATAAATGGTTCTGAGTCCTAGTGGGCAGTTCTATTGTTTAATGGGTGCAATCTGATCATTCATTTTAATATTTTAATAAGATATTAGAATTTGAATATGTTTATTCTTCAGTGGTTCTGCAAATTAATTTATAATGACCTGTTATGCCACCACAAAAGCATTTTATATAGTATTTTCTCAGGTTTAAGTAGTACAAAGAATATTTTTAGTCACTGCTTATGGTTGATGCTAACCTAGAGGTGTAAACATGTATTTTAGATGTGAGAACTTCAATATTCTTTTCTGTTTTTCCATAATTTTCAGTCACCTTACAAACAGGTGAGGTGGCAGCTTCATTGCAGGATCCTGTCTCCACACAGCATCATCTCCTATTAGGATCACATGGCCATGATGTTCATGCCAGTGTATAATTTATTCCTGAAAAAACTGTGCATTCTCTTTGAATATAGGAAGGACTTCGTCTCTCCTCTTCCCAATGTAACTCAAAAAAGAAGAAGAAGAAGAAGAAGAAGAAGAAGAAGAAGAAGAAGAAGAAGAAGAAGAAGAAGAAGA
>JADRCH010000011.1:19407222-19504972 GCA_019843965.1 Rhynchomys soricoides
GAAGAAGAAGAAGAAGAAGAAGAAGAAGAAGAAGAAGAAGAAGAAGAGAAAGAAAGAAAGATAGAAAGAAAGAAAGAAAGAAAGAAAGAAAAAAAAAGGCAGACTAGAGGTTTCCAATTATTTTCTAGGAAACATGGAGAAATGGAAAAAAGGCTTAGTGTTGAAGCTGAAATAATAAATAGGGGGGGTGAATTACTGATGTTTTGAGAGAATGACAGACAAGTGCCTCATGGTTTCTACTCTGCACAATAGAGGACACAAGCTCTCATACGTTTACACTATGTTACACTCCTGCTTCTGTTGTGATTGGTTCCCCCTATTACTACCAACCTGCAAGCCCAGAAATGGTTCTGGTAAAATGAGCAAAGACATTCACTGTGATATATTCTGCTTTTCTTCTCTGGTTGAAATGGCACAAATCATAGGTCTCTATTTTTTGCTTCTAGATCTCTAATTATGTGGGTCTGTAATTTTGTCCAGACTCTTTAAAGTGTATTGAATATTGAAAACCAAGTACAGTATATTTTCAATTTGGCTTCTTCATTCATTTTTAAATATGAAAATGATTAGGTCAGGCTTAGGACTCATTCTCTGAGAAAGTCCCTGATTAAAATGCTCACCCTGTGGCTGGCTGGGACATAATGAAGCAGTCAACACACCTTTAGAATTTCATGAAGAAGGAAGGAAGAGGTGACCGATCTCTACCTTCTCTTTTGCCTAACTGATATGTGCATGGAGTTTGGGTAATATAATACATATTCATGCTGACAGCTAATTTTCAGGCTAATGCAATTCAAAACAGAAAAGATAATGAACCCTAAAAAACCCAGAGTTAGTAAATGGAAGTGCTGACAGACTCTTAACTCTAATAGCTATGCTATTGGGCACCACAAAAATAACAAAGCTAATTTTAATGAAGATTTGAAAGTAGATGAGGCATTTATCTTCAGTAATTATGGTGCTTCTGAAGGACCAATATCTAAATGGAATTTAAACCATTTAAATGTCCCAAGGGAAGGAACAATTGTAGAAATATTTTTTTTTCTCAGTGTGTTTCATATAAGTACAGGAATATGGTAAAAGTATTCAACCCCATATGAAACTCAGATGAATTCCAAAGGTAAGCATACCTTTTATCATCTTATCATCAAATCTAGTTGTAATGCACTTATATGGTAATAGTCTGAATCCGATTCTATTGTTATAACAAAGAGGCTGTGACTAGAAACATAAAAAAACAAAACCCCAAAACAAACAAACAAACAAAACCCAAATCAATTCATTTATCTCCAAGTTTCACAGATTGAAATGGATTGCACAAACATTTGCTTGGCTCTTGCCTCACAGAAGTTGGTTGTGCAATGGTAGGGAAACCCAGGGATATAGGTACTCGGGAAATGTCAAGAAAGAGAACAAATTAACCCCATAGAACAGATTTAATCCATTGTTTGGGCAGAGCCCCATGACACTGACTCTTTGTATATATATATATAATATGTATATATCCTCTCTCTCCCTCTCTCTCTCTCTCTCTCTCTCCCTCCCTCTCTCTCAGCATTATGGTGACATGATTCTAGAATATGAGACTTTGAAAATCAATCTTTCACCATATCTTACCTATACTACATGATTTTAAGATTTTTTTTTGGCTTAACAAAACAAATAAGTTTTATATACCCTATTTATAACAATGTAGCCCCCAGTACCTTTTTTAAATGAATATTTAGTGTCTTGGTGATACTCTGTCAAACTTCCCTTCCCACTTTGAGGGTCAGATACATTGAAGAATGATAGATATTCCATATGTCTTGAGAAATATCTGTCTGTCTATCTATCTATCTATCTATCTATCTATCCATCCATCCATCTTTTTCCATCATCTATGTATCTATCATCTATTTATTCTACATCATAGATTATATATACTATATATTTATACTTTATCAATTATCTGTCTATATATTTATCATTTATGTATTAGCTGTCTATCTACCTGTTTGTATCTGTCTATATATCTATTTAACATTCCATCTGCCTTAAAGATGAGTAAAATCTCTAGTCTACCTATAAGACATATAAAGAAAAAAATTAACTAAGAAAGGGTGATCATATTAAATGTAGGTTATATAATTTCACAGATAGACATGAAAAATAGAAATAATTCTTATCATACAGATATTGGTTTTTTTTTCTGCTTCTTTGTCTTTCTGGTGTTAGCTGTTCTGTTATCTCTTTTGCACTTTGATGGGTTAAACTTCTTTGGCTTATTCACATTCTGAGCACAATGATAATGTCTGTAATACAAAAATTAGTATCATGAGTGTGGTCATTGTTTAAACTAAACTTCACTATCTTGTTATTAAACCTTTGGGATATATCTAAGACAGGGAAAAAAGAAAACAGAGAAAGGGATGAGAAATAGGATAGATAACCTGATGTAATCGGACCTTAATGATGCGTATGTGCAACCTAGAGTAGAAAAAAATGAGAAAAGCCCAAAGACCATGTTCATGAGATCTCATACAGGAATCAGGGCTCCACTCTTCATTAGACTAGAGTCCACCCATGCTCTGATGTATCAAAGAATCTTCCTACATTTTGTCTGTGTCCCCACAATTTGCATGAAGATGTTTTTAAAGTAGAGGTATTTTTTTTTTCTTTTTTCCCCTGGGTGTAATATTAAAGCTTCCTGATTATCATTAGTGACTTTAGCTACTACTGTAGTGAGATATGGACATGTGGAAGAAAACACGAAAAAATGCAGTTTGGATTAGGGAAGTCTGTGGAAAGTTGGAGATGAGGAAAGTTTTATTTTGGAGAGATTTTCAATGATGAAAAGGAAGTCAGAAAAGCTACTTTTCTCCCAAATTCAAAGGAAAACATGGGTGACAGGTCAATGTGAAACACAGTTATTGAATAAAAGTGGAGGCAGGACAAAGAAACACTCTTTAGCTCTGGGTCAGAATAAAGGCTGTGCTATGCCTCTCTCCCCTCCACAATGGTACTTCAAATAACAAAACTGGGAGATGTTTTCAAAACATTCCTTCTGTTGTTTTCTGAGATTCTGTCACTTGAGTAAAACTTTTTGCTAGTACAAATGGTTTATCCCCTTAACATGATTTAAGCTGATTTCGCTGATAAAAATGTGGACATTCCTCTTTACTGTTAATAAGAACAGTAGCCAGATTGTAGACTTTATACACCAGTTCTCTGAGTTAGAGTCTGGGGTAAATGCAGATTCAGGAGGAGCATATTATTTCAGGAGGAGCAAATTGATTTCTCATGACATATTTCCTTTGTGCCTCATGAAGACTGTGTATTATATTACCCTGCTCATAGTTTTGACTGAATATTTTAATCTTTTAAAGACCAAAGAACAAAAATAGAAATTGGAACTTGTCCACTCTTGAAATGGAAAACTTCTTGAGAATATCACCCTGAGTGAGGTAACACAGTTCCAAAGTGATATGCATGGTATGTACTAATAGGTGGATGTTAGTCATAAAATACAGCTACCATGCTACACTCCTCAGACCCTAGGAAGCTAAACAAGATTTTTCTGATTTATACAACATTTATAAATGGATTTGCAGAGGACATGTGCCTTGTCCTTGTTACTGCTCTCTTTTGTTATTGTGGTGCTCTCAAGGCAGAACTGACCCTGGAATTCCCTCTATACTTGATTAGGAGTTTTGCTTGCATGAACACTCTTTTCTTCCAGAATAAAACTGAAGGACAGCATATTGCATTTAATTGTCATGTCTTTATACCCTCTTCCAACTCTCGTATCCTTTCGTTTCCTTGTTTTTGATAAATTTGACCTTTAAAATATGTCAATGAAATATCAGATGTATAGATCTATCTAATGTGTTTCATTATCAGGTTAGGATTATGAGGTTTTTTGAGCATCATTTTAGAGATGCAAAGCACCATATAACCACATTTAACTATTTCATAGCCAAGGTACTTACCTGTCAAGGTGACTTTTTTTGGGTGATGAACTTGATAAGCTGGTATATGTAGTGTGTGTCATGTATCTCATCTCGAAATGTAGACAACTCCATAATTCTCCTTCTACTCTTGGAAGGAGAATTATTATAATCAAAGAGCACTCAAGCAGTTAGGAGATACATGCTAACAACCTCAGGCTCATTAGAACTAATGAATGGCATTCGTTGTAATTCTTTGTCACTCTTCTGAAAAAAAATTGTTTGTTTGTTCAAATTTATGAGGTAGATCATTTATTTATAGTAAGATGGATTCAGAGACATTTACTGTATGTTTGCTTATAATCCAGTACTTCATTGTTTCACTCCAGTTGTGTCCTCTCTTCTCCTTATATGCTGGTCTGTTAATGTTTGTATCTCAAAAAATTTTTTCATACCTCTTACAACAATGTTGCATTTGTTTTCTTTGTGCAGACTCCTTCTACTTTTCTGAAATATTCTCAAGTCATTGTGCACATTTTCCATGTTAACCACAGAACAAGGCACTCTTTCAAGGATCTATGCTTTTATTTATTGAAGAATTCATTCTGACATCGATGTCTGAGCATAAAGTGTTCGTTCTGTGACCTTTGCATTTGGTTCTATTTCTACTAAACTGTGCCAGGCACACCTTAGTGGAAGCAGACGAAGAGAGATACATGGAGGCTCTGCTCCTACATTTATCTGAAAAATTTAAACCCATTATTCTCCTATTGCACTTGAAGATTTGTACTTCTGAAGCTAGCCTCCTTTGCAGGCTATTTCTGCTTCAGTTTTTACACTGTTCTTTAAATTTTCTTGTTACATACTTATTTTATACACTTAGGAAAAATAGGTCTCAATGATTGAGTGATTATATTTCTAATGCTATGTTCACAAAGAGAGGATATAATTTCAAATTCAAAATTTCTCATTCCACATATTGTAGAGCAACTATACGTTGCCTCTGTGTTTAAAATGGAGTCCAACTCACATCACTCAAATTAGTATCAATCCAAGAAGTCAATATGATCACATTATGTCTGCATTTCTTGAGTGTTTCATTACAGTGGAAGCAATTCACATTACTGAGAGACTATACCTTGAAAACAAAGAAATTAAAAGTCTCAGTTCTTCTTTAATAATAATAATATTGACAGATAAGCCTATATGATGAGCATAATATTAAAGAGAAGTATATTCCTTATATGCAGTATATAGTTATTAACTCTTATTATGTACTAATCTGGTAACATATATTTACAGGGTTTCACCACGAGTGAAGTGATTTATCCTTTAGATAGAAAAGTAAGATATTCAAGCAAACAATTGAAACTTAATATGTAATCAAAACAATTCCTCAAACATTTGGAGTCAGGTTGGATAAAATAGCTAGAAAGAAAGTCAAAGCAGAGTAAGCAAGCAGTCAACAAGTGAGCTGGGAAGCAACATTTCTCCAAGTTTCCGTACCGGTTTCTTTTGAGTTCTTGCCCTGACTTCCCTATAGTTTGGACTGTGACATGGAAATCTCAACAAAATAACCCTTTTCTCTCCAAGCTGGCTTCTTTTGGTGAGAGGGGTTTTATCATAGTAACTAAGAAGCAAACTAGAAAAAGCTCCTTTTATGTTGGTAGTTGTGAGTTCCAGGAGCTCATGGTTTGGCTTTCCAAGCACAAAGCATCTTAGTCCCATGTCATGACTTTCAGCTACAAGCTTTCAAAGCTATAACTTCCTGATGTGCATGTTGAAGGTGGAGTCTTGTTGACCATATCTTACATTGTCAGCAGCCTGCAGTGGAAGGTTTTATGGTGTGGGGACTCTTGCCTTTTTAGCATCTTGCAGATTCTTCCTTCTCCTGCTTTCTGAGACTGGGCATCTGCACCTTGGTGTCCTTGGCTAGAGCTATTACATCTATGGCTCTTACCTTGTGATGCTACTGCAACTCATAGCTGACTCTGGTGTCACATCATTGAACTTTGGATGTTATATCTCTCTAGTGGGCTTTGACTTCCCTTTCACTACTGCTGATTATATGGGTAGAAACTCTAAAAACTGTTTTGTTTAGTTGTTTTTTTCTTTTTCTAACTCAATGCCCTATACCTGAATCAAAGACCACAAGGAGGCTAACGTTCACTCAAGCAAAGCCTTCTTTAGAGTTTATATTATTGCACCTGTAGGAAAGTGTTTGTGTGTGAGTACACATGGGAGTATATGTGCCTGTGTATGTATGTGTGCATGTGTGAGAATTCATATAACATACCGCAGAGGTTTTAGAAGCCTTGCCCTTCAAAGGGAGGTTTTGCCTCTATTCCAGTTTGTTTGTATGTGGATGAGTCAAGACCTAAAAGACCAAATGACTTTTTGGTGACAGAAGTATTGTTATTTTGCAGCATGATAATATGCACTCTTAATTATATTTTTAATTTCCTGAATTCTAGATTGTCATGCCTTATTTCCACACTTCATTAATTAAACATGTATAAGGATTGGACAAACGTGTCTTTTCTTCCTTCTTAAAGAGAAAAATGTTCAAGTTTCTTGGCACCCATATTCCATTAATCTTTTATCTTTTAACCATTCTTCAATGTGTGTTCTACAAACAAGTTGAATGTTACTTTTGAGATGAGTTACTCAGTCAAAACGGTTCCACTTTCATATTATATAATAAAACAACAAGCTATTTATTTGGCATTGCAAATGAGCTGGCTTTTTTCTTTTCATATTCTCATTTGTCTTATTCTATTAGAATCTATGCATACATCTTGCAAGACAATAACTGTTTTATTCAGATGATTCAGAATTTAGGTAAAATATATTAAGTGAGAAAAATGAGAAGAAATATACTATATCAGAGAGATTAAATATACTTGGTCATTAAAGTCCTGTAACATCCAGAGGAGTCATGTCTAGGAGGAACACCATCCTTCCAGCGGTGACAGAAAATGAATGAGATACTTGCAAACATAAAAAAATTCCGCATTAATTAATTTAAATCTCTTGCCTCCCAAAACTGGATGAATATTCAAGAGCAAGAGGAAGTTGAGCTGTAGAAGGTTGCCTTCATTGTTCAATCATCTATTGATACTTAAAAGTAGATAGGCACTGATTCTCCCTGCTTGCAAAACTTTGTCATATGTAATTAGATAAAGTATAATAAATTTCAAAATGCTCTTAAAATGTAATAGCCATGCAAAAATGATTCAGTGATGAGTGCAAATCATAGAAGGGCTTCATTTCTATTCAAACCTTTCAAAGAATGCCATTTTTAACACATTGAAGTAAATATAAAACTTGAAATAGGAGGCTTGCAGATTGTAGACCTGTAATTCAGAGTCTCAGATGTTAATTCCAAAAGTAATATTAGTCAAGTTACCTAATTTCTAAAGGCTTGATTTCTTCACTTAATTTAACACTAATTTTGGGACCTGTTTTTCTGTACATATTGCCTGTGACAGTGTATAATAAATACCGTGCTCAACATGTGAAGCGAGAAGACTCCCATCCTTGATTAATATCAGTGTCTGATATCTGGATTCCTTTAGATCAATTTGTGTGTATATAACTTTATTAGTAAATATACAATGTCTGTTTCAAGGACATATTAAATGGGCTAAAAAGCTAGTTTACAGTAGTATGAACTTTTTTCATTACCACCAATACTTTTTTTATTTGTGTTCATGTTTGCATACAGGTGTGCTCATACCACTGTTCCTAACCTGCCAGAAACTCTGTAACGATATCTGTCATGATATTAGATTTTAATTCTCTACCTAGTGCTACCACTCACTGTATCTGGCTCTCTCTCTCTATCAAGTGTCTGCATTGCTAGGTGTGACTATATCTAATCCTCCAACTAACATCTTCTATTTTTATGTATTTGCATTGCCTAAGTCTTTATGATCTGTATCATAAGTATTAATATCTATAATGTCTTTGCACTCTTACCAATATCATGTACCCTTTTTATTTCTGGACATAATTTATCAGCACGTATACTATCTATGTTTGCATCATCAAGTCACTTGTTTCTGTAGCATCTATACTTAAAATGACAGAGTCATCCTGTGTTTTTATTTATATCTATCCCTGGTTGTTTGTGTTAATTAATAAGAAAAATTTCATGGAAATATTGCGTATATATTTTTTCTTTTAAATCTCAGTAGAAACTTAGAAGGTTATACTTCCTTATATCTCAGCACACACACCCACACACACACACACACACACACACACACAATGATAACTTATGAGTCAGAAAGTGAGATGTTGCTACTGGCACAACACGGAGATCAAGCAGATAATGGTATGGAGATGCAGCTAAAGACCATTCTTTTCATAGCACTTTGTCACTGTGGTGCTGAATTGAGATGAGAGATGTAGGAAGCCAAGCCATGCAGATGTATATCCTTAGCCTCACCTCAGAGTGACAGGCAAAGGTGGTGGAGCACAGAGGTGGGACTGAATCCTCATTATGATTGTATCTGGAATTAGTGTTTTGCTCTATTTTAGGCTTTGTTTTAAAACAAATAACTTTTAAAATTATTTCACCACCATACAAAATGAATCCTCTTTATCCTTCATTGCTTGAATTCATGTATTTATTCATTAACAGTCAAGACAAGTTCCCAATTTGTTCACCTAATGCATACATTATTACATTAAGAAAACATGAATGAGACAATGTATTGTATGGATGTAGAGAACTCTGAAATAAAACAAAGGAGAGGTTACCTTCTTGTTTGATTTTAGACAATTTTCTTTGTGGGAAGCTCATACCTGTTAAGAGAGTAGTTTATACTGAAGTAGAGTTCCATCCTTTACCTTTCCTTGCCAGATGTATTTTATTATATTTTTTTATAACAAACTACACAATTTTTAGATGCAATCTTTATTGAAACCTATAGTCCGTTATTGAATTTTGTTAATATAGTTGAGTACTAACACAGATTAAAGTACTATACATATTACAAATTTAAATTGTTAATGCTTTTAAATTTTATCTTCTTTTGAAATGTGTAAACCTACTTCACACACATGTATAGAATGGATATATTTTATTCTAGTCTCTCTCCTTACAACAAAAGATAAACTTTTGCATGGCTAAGCCCTCAGTCAAATGCAATATGGAGAGGTTAATGCCATTCAATTAGAAACTTGAAGACATACCAAAAACCAAGAAGTCAGCCAGAAATTTAAATAGTGTTCAGGATTCTACTTTGATATATTCACAATTATACACAAAATGTTCAAAATCCAAATGATAAGAACATGGGGGTGTATATAATTTATATAGTTCTAGATTTATATAAAAATAAGAGAAAAATTTTACCAATTATTCGCTTTTAAATCTGTTTTATTATGTTTTTGTAAGAAAAAATCTGAAGAAATATTTATAATATTATTGATCTAGATAGAAATATTTATCTTTAAAATGTAAAAGGTGCAGACAGAAGTTTTACATGTTTTTGGCTTTTTATGTTTTATAACCAAATAAAGAATAAAAACAGACACAAGAAACATGGTGTTTTAATGCTGTTAATTTTTATTGATGTAAAAGCAACCACGTAGTATAGATTTAAATTTAGATTAAATATTATATATAGGATTCTTATTTAGATGGTATAATGAAAAATTTATGTGTATAAAAGTAGAATAAAACAAGACAACTTTCATTTATAGTTAGTGAATTTTGTGTAGTGTGAATATAACATCTCCCATAAATATTCTGTGTTGAAGAATTGGTCCCACAAGTCTCCAGAGGTATCTAATCCTAAGAACTCTGACCAAATCAATGTGTGTCCATAAATGCATTCTCAGATTGATGACATTGCTAAGAGGTTTCATATATCATCATGGTGGAAACAAGAAGAGCAGCCTCCTATCCAATAATGTTAAATCATAACACCTTAACCCAAAGCAGTGAATTCAGAGAAACATGATTTGAGCCCTCTGAAACTCTGAGCCAAAATAAATCCTTCCCTTCCCTGACAAGAGTCTTGTGCAGACATGCAAAGTGATTCAAAAATGAGTCATTATTGACTGAGAGAAAGAAATTTTCTTAGTGACAGAAGCTTCTACCTTCTGAGCTCTTTTTAAAGAGAAAAAATAAACCCAAATCTTCAAAAGTGTGTCTACTATAAGGGCCAAAGAAGCAGAGATATAGTAAAGTGATTTTACCAACGTGATACATGACTTTTAATTACGAGAGAAATACAAACTGAACCCATAATGGTCTCATTGTTGACTCACATGATAAAATTTAATTTCCTCATAACAATTTTGGCCTTTATTTTTTCTATGTACTAGAAATACTTCAGCCTAATCTGAGCTACATGGATGTGTTTGGTTTTGATGAATAGTTTGTCTCTGAAAATTCCTAACAGCAATGCTATGTGACAGCACTTCTTTTTATCTCTAACTTATTATTTTACCCTCTAAACCCTAATACATTTCCCCACAATTGTATTCATCTTGTCCAGACTCATATTTAACAACTTGAAGAATCATGAGTGTAAAGATACTTTAGTTGTAACATGAAAACATCGTCTTCAATGTTTTCATTCAATATGTTTCATTTCATTCAATAAATTATCATTGTCAATTATGTGTTATGTCACACTTTAGGTGCTCAGTCTTCTTTTTTTACCTAGTCTATTAAAACTCAAGTATCCTTTTGCAGGAATCTTATGTGTCATGGTCCAGGCTTCTCTTCACTGTAGCAGTTGAACCATATTGTGTACATAATTCAGTGATAGCTTATACCACTTCTTCTACATGTATCTTGAGTTGTACCATGGCCCTCAATGTTAGGCAGATCCTTGCTAGAGCAAGGCATAGTGCTGCCTCTAGTACATCATGGCTTTGGGAATCATGCAGCTACTTCTTAGCTCTTCCAGGACTTTATCCTTCCCACATTGTATCACCACTAGTTGTGAAGAAAATGGATGGCTGAAGATATCACTATCCATTCAGCATGCCATGCTCACCAATTCCTTAGAAACTTATGAACGATTTTATGATAGTTTCCAATATTTTTACTGACATCTTATTAGAAGCTCTGTGATCCATGTTAATGATTGTTTATTTCTTCATGTGATTAGAGCATAGAATGTATCCAAATGGAAGCATTTTGTGTTTATTATGCAACTTTCCTCAATGAAGACTCTACAACACCTCAAATGCTTTCTTAGCTATAAATAAGTCATAGTTCAAATGTACGATTTTTAAATTATTTAGTTCATGCTAAGTTCATTTATTTCTTTTCTGATCTTCTTGCAGTACTAGGATTTTAAGCTGCAATCTGTCTTTTCTTGTTATAGCCCTACTGATTAAAATAGGGTCTCTGTAATGGAAGATGCTCAATCAATTTTTATTGAATAAATGCCACAATACAATCTTACCCCCATCAAATTAAATGCAAATTAAAAGTACAACAGAATGAACAGAAAAGTATATTTGAAACTCTCTTCTAGAAGTTGGCTTTCTTCTGTTGAGAGAGCTTTGACCTCTCAAGCTTCTGAAGCTGCATCTATCATGCTCTATTCAATAATACCTTACATGCATTACTAGAATTTGGTCTGAAGCTAGAGTCACATATGTCATTAATCTTTACAGATAATCATGGTGCTTTGCACTGGCATTAAGAAAAAAAAAGATAATGATTTAAAATCCAGTGTTTCTTGAGGTTTTCCAAGTTGATTGAATGGCAGGTCTGCCTTTCATTAAAGAAAATAGACTCATGAATATAAAATCTGTGTAATCATTAACTCAATGGCAAAATAACCTTAAATTAGTCAGGTAGGATTAACATGCTTACTATATACTCCTAACAGGGTTCTGGGTTTCTTCAATGGTCTTATTTGCCTGCTGCAGAACCTCTCTCTCTCTCTCTCTCTCTCTCTCTCTATATATATATATATATATATATATATATATATATATATGTGTGTGTGTGTGTGTGTGTGTGTGTATAATGTATATGTCCGTATTACAGTGCTAAACTTCAGTAGCACATAGTATCTTCTGTGAAGAGCTCTTTTTAGAACATTAAAATATAGGCTCTATTTTTTCAATCCACTGAATTATTTTAAGATAAAGGACTGATTGACTGATAGAACTTCGACTATGAAGATCATGTTGATATCCAACTCATCATTTTTAGAATTTATACCACCTTTACTGGCTTAGTTATGTTTAATAAATCACTTTTCAGTAAATAGATAGGTCTTTGGATGCATGGACAAAAGACAGATTAATGGATAGCATGGCAAACTATTTTACAACCAATCACCCTTGGCTATATGTAAATTACATTATTTTTATGGGTCATCATCTGATCCTTGATATTTCACCACTAATATTTTATATTAATATTAGTTAAATTAGTTATATTAATATTAATTAAAATATTAATTTATTTTAAATTAATATTTTAATTTCTCAATTCAAAATAGATGAAATTATCTATTTTTAAACTATTTAATTAGGGTATTAGGGAAAGATCAGTGACTAACAGTACATTCACACTAGAGGACTTGAAGTCTGTTCCCAGCACCTACATGGTAGATCACAATTATATTTTATTCCAGTTTTAGGGGATGTGATGCCTTCTTCTTGCATCTGTAGGTATCAGGTATACACATGTAATATGTAACTATATGTAATCAAACCACTCATACATATGAAATAAAAATGAATATCTCTTCTGAAAAAATCTTTAATCATAGCTCCTTGTAATAATTAGGACTGTGTAAATATTAAAAAATTAACTTCTATCCATGAAAATAAATTTATATATAAAATATAATGTATATATACACATACATGTATGTATATATATATATAAATGTGTATATAAAAATATATATATATTTATATATATATAAATGTGTATATATAAATAAATGTGTACATATATATATATATATATACACACATTTTTGAGACAAGTTCTCATGATGTAAGTCTGGTCCCTGGTCTGCAGCTCACAGAGATCCACTTGCTTCTGTCTTCTGTGTGCCAGGATTAAAGTTATGTGTCATGTTTAGTGGATATTTTTATTTCTTATAAAACTATTCTTTATGATTTTTTTTTTGTTTGTTTAGTATTCACTGTAAGGAAAGTTAAATTTTATATCTATTACACACACATTAAGAGAGAGAGAGAGAGAGAGAGAGAGAGAGAGAGAGAGAATCCGAGGGTGACATCCGAGGGTGACTTTCTAGGAACAACTTTTGCTCATGGTAACTTTTCTGAATGTGTTTTGTGAGTAGTAAAAGATGAATATGGTGACACAGAAAATCAAAAGAAAAAGATCATCAATTGAACCTCAAACTGAAGGAAAAAATCAAATGAGTATAAATGTCAAATTGAAGATGAATTTAGCAGAGCCATGATTGAGTTGTTCATTGTGCTTGTCCAATGCTCAGTACCTCCCTGGAGGTTGTGAAATCAATCAAGAAGCTAATCTCAGTAAAAAGGAGTCAAATTAAATGGAAAGATATAAAAAACACCTTGAGGAAGTACAGTTTTAATGACAGAATTCAAAATAAAGCTTTGTACTTTTTCATTTCCAAACTGAACTGTAAACTTCAACTTATTTGAATAACAATATTGAAAAATAACAATATTGAAAAACAATATTTGAATATTTGAATAACAATATTGAAAAATAACAATATTGAAAAACAATATTTGAATATTTCTCCAGATTGATGCTAATTATCTGAATTTATTGATAGCATTAAAATTTTACATAAGGTTAGACACCTAAATCAGGATATGTAGAGTAGTCCGTGCCATCATTTACATTTACTATGAAGCTCTGTTAATTCACTATTTTTGGCTTTTATTAGTTTCCTTGTGAACACAAACAGAAAAGAAAATTTGGTTCGAATTTTGAATGGATTACTCAAATTTCCTTTTCTCTTGTAACTGTTAACATTCACTGTCAACGTCACTGAGTTTAGAATTTGCCATGGAAACAAAGCCCTGGACAGTTCTGACATATCTATAATAATGTTTTCAAGATGGTTTAACTGATTAGGGAAAGGGGGAGGATATAGGCTACAATCTTGGGTCCTGAACTAAATAAGAAGAAAGTCAGTAAGCACCAGCATTCACATTTCACTTGCCTTCTCATTGCACTTTGCATGGAACCGCCTGCTTCTTCTACTTGTGCCAGGCCTTACCAGCCATCATGGAATATGCCCCCAACACTGTTAGTTGAAATAAATTTTCCCTTTCTTGAAGTTGTCTTGTCAAGTGTTTTGTCATTGTAGTCAGAAATTGAACTTCACTATTTTCTATCACAACATAATTCTAAGAGCATCTTACTAGTGCTTGTCTGATATTAGTTAACTAGTGCTTTTAATTTTGAAACAGAGTTATATTTCCAATTATTATTTACTTGCAAAAGCAAACATGTTGTGGATCATCAGTAACCCTTAACTGCTCTTGTATTAAGTCAAAGGCAGAGCTCTACATGTCATTAATTAATGACATCATCGTCTAAACAGAGATAAAACATCATTTTTAAAAATATGGTGTATGTGTATATGTGTGTGTGTGTGTGTGTGCGTGTGTGCATGTACATGTGTGTGTGTGCACAGACATGTGCATGTGAAAGTCACAGTGCAACCTCAGGTCTTGGTCCTTCTCTTCAACTTTGTTTGAGACAAGTTATGAGGTTGTTCACTACTACATGGGCTAGGCTAGCTGCCATAGAATCTCTGGGGATTCTTGCACTCTATCTGGACTTAACCAGAATCTGGATCTAATCTCGGGTCCTCATGATTGTAAGGCAAATGTTTTATGTATTGAGTCATCTCCCCTTCTCTTCTTTCCAACCATTATTTAGCCAATTAACCAAAAGTGAAGAACTTAGAAACTGAGTCCAGCACTAATCAGGATATATTAGTTATCCTTGGGGGTGGGGGGGAGAGAAGAGTGGAGTTTATGAGATCCACAGAGGAAACAACATCCTAGTCAGTATGTGGTAAATGTTAGAACAACTTAATTCCAAATTATAGGCTGGAAGTCTCATCTTCACTTCTGAAATATTTCAAATAAATTTTAACACTACATAGATTGGTTGACACATTCAGAATGGAGGTTTATGGAAAGGACAACAAACAAGTTTCAGAACATGGATCTTTGAAGGTTCAGCCTTCCTTAGTACGGATCAAATGTCAACGATGAGGCCACCAGCAACCCAAGAGTATAATGTTTTCCTGTTGGTAAGGTGTTTGTACCCCAATGTGGCAGAGAATCAGAGTGAGTTGCAAAGTTTTTAGCCCTTGAATTAAACAAACTAAACATACTCTAATGCACTGTGTGACTTTAAAGAGTTTTAGCCTGAGGATTGCTTCTTTATTTCAAAGACAAATGCAGACCATAAGCTAACATCAATTTTGATTGTAAAATTGTTAGAAAATTGTTAAATTATTTTCATTCCATTCATATCTCAGCATGATATAAAGGAAAATAGTTGAGCTTTTGAAAGGAAAAGACCCTGGTGTGAAGCCCAAACTTGCTAATTAACATGGCTAGTATTAATTTTTAGTGTAGCCATGAGCAATGTTTTTAACTTCTTGATTTCACTTTCTATGGCATCGAATTATTATTATTTTGCAAATATATGAGACAACTATAGCACAATAAAATGTTGATGTTATAATATATGTAATAATAAATATTCATTATCTCCTGTAACAAATACTTACCAAACAATTAAATATTCTAGCCTGGAGGTGCTGGGGTGCATGAGAAAAACAAACATACTGCACATTGAACAAGCTATTATTTAGTTTGCACAAAAGATGAACCAAACTGACAAAAATAACTTCATGTTCCTGGGAGCTCAGGAAAAGAGAAGTTAGTGGAAAAATCAGGAGGTAACTTTGGAAGGGAAGGAAGTGAATGAAATTATTTACATGAACACATTTCCTGGTACAGCATAGGCTAATGCCAAATATGCAAAATGGGAAACTAGATCAAGTTTGAGCAGGAGTAAGGACTCTAAAAGACTGAGCAAAGATGAGCAATGTGCAATGAAGAAAGAATGGCTCAGAAGTGCCCAACAGGTTGTATGTTGTGACTGTCTTCTTATTAACTGAAATTTTTTGCTTTAAAAACTTGGTACAAAACCTATCTATGTGCTATTTAGTAGTATTTGTTGGTAGGAACATTCTTTGGCAAATAGTTATGTCAAACTCAGTATTGTAAAATGATGTCAGCATTCTGAGAGGAATAGAAATAAAGGGCAAGTTTGTTCTGTAACAGTGTAAGGACACAGCATGAGGATCACTTGCAAGCTGGAAAGAAAGTGTTAGCTGTCACTCTGACTATGGACTTTCTGGCTTCAGCACTATGAGAAACACAGTTACTGAATAAAAACAACCTGTGTGATTTGTTACAGCACCCTTTCCTGACTCAGACTGCTTTCCACACATCTATAAGGAGGAGTTACTGGAGATGGTGAGGAGAAAACAACTGAACTTTTAATTTTGCTTTGAGTGTCATGAGAAGCAACTATTAATACAGTTGGAGTCAAAGGATGGATATCAGTCATCTCAGAGATCAAACATGTTGGATATCCACTCATCTAGAAACAATCTCTCATCCCACAGACTTAGGAAAAGAAAGTTGTGTTGCTGATGAGAAGAGCATATACACAAGTCCACACTCAGGGAATGCCCCTGCATCACTCATTCCAGCTAAGCATCTAATTCATCAGTTAATTGCTTAACATCCACTTTTACCTGTTTCTGTACTAGGTGATATAGAAGAAAGAATTAAGTAATTATGAATAAAATATTTTCTCCCTTAAAGATTGTGATGCCATCTTTCAGGTTGACAAATATACTTGGCAAGCTTGTTTGTCTGTGCCAGAGGAGAGTAGGTGCACATAACACATTGTCCACATAAAGCTATGTACAAGATTCTTGAGAGAATGAGGTGTGAGCAGAAGTATTTAGCATACTGGAATAACTGACTCCTTCCTAATTTATTAGTGAAAAACTGAGTTTCTCATAGAAACGAGTGTGTAAAAACTGTGACCTGTTGATTTGTTTCAGCAATTCATCCCAGGGTTCACCCAAAGTCATATTCTAGAATATTCATGGCATCACTGTGTATAGTGCAGCATTACTAAAATCTGACAGAAAGCCAACTTTTTACCTGAAGCACATTTATATAAGAAGCCAAAGAAAACACACTGAATGTGGTCAGTTGACTATTGGCAAATGATCAAAGACAAGTACAAACATCCCAAGACATTAATTTATTTACTTAATTGTGCATAACATATGTGTTATGTGTGTGTCCTTGTGCTTGTGTATGCAGGTGTACACAAGCCTGTGTACCTGTGGGGGTCAGAAGCCAGTTCCAAGGAGTTGGTCGTCTTCTTCCACCAAGGCTTCCCAGGAAAAAAAACTAGACTACCATGTTTGACAAAATGTATTTTCACCACCAAGCTATCCCAGCAGTTACAAAAGTAAATATATATATATATATATATATATATATATATATATATGCATATACGTATATATTTCAAGAATATGAATTATTTATTTATACTATATATATTTCATGTGTTTGTATATACCTGTCTATACTGGTAGATCTAATTATTTCAAAATTATCTTCCTAACCTTAGAAGTGATTACACTTTTACCTATTTGTGGAGAACTTGTGCTGTGAGAGAAGAGCATAAGAAGGTCTGGATTCCCTGTGGTCATCCTACATGTCTCGTGTGGGCATGAAGCATTTGACTTATTTAAGTGGCTATCAATCTGTAGATTCACATTCTGGTTCAGACCACGCTCCAGTAAGGTGCAAAAAAAGTTTATCATTTATTTGATGAGGGGTGGGAATTCAGAAGATTTTAAGGAATACAACTTAAAAAGGGAAGTACTATCATCGACGGCAAACTGTAAAACTGTGTGAAGATTCTTGAAGCCAAAGGTTGAGAAGACCAACAACCTCAAGTATTTATGAATAAATGCCCAGACCAGAGGCAGCAGAGCTCCACATTTTTTTTCTGTTTGCCACTACTTCTTTCTATGTGCTTATCATTTAAACCCAATGAAAAGTTTAATCATTGCAAATCACCTACTAGAGAAAGGTTTTATAAGTTTCTGAAGATAGATCGCTTTCTTGCAATAAATAATGTGACTTGGTTTGTAATTTATATTCAGTGTTTTCTCAAAATGTTACTTGGTTTCAGTTTCTCCTTTCTTTCTTCCTTCCTTCCTTTCTTTCTTTCTCTTTTCTTTCTTTTTTAACTGTGTGAACTCCATTAAAGGAGGACATGTTTTGCATTTCTAGGACTTTACAAAGTAGCTATCTCTATCTATCTATCTATCTATCTATCTATCTATCTATCTATCATCTATCTCATCTATCTATCCATCACTTATCATCTATACCTATTCTCTATCTATCTATCTATCTATCTATCATCTATCTCATCTATCTATCCATCACCTATCATCTATACCTATTCTCTATCTATCTATCTATCTATCTATCTATCTATCTATCATCTTTAGTTATTCACTTTACATCCTGCTCACTGCTGCCTCCCAGTCACACTTTCCAATAATCACCCTCCCACCCCCATCCCCTGTATGCAATGATGCCCCCTGGGTTTCCACCTACACTGGCACATCAAGTCTCTGTGAGACTAGGCACATCCTCTCCCACTGAGGCCAAACAAGTCAGCCCAGCTAGAAGACCATATCCAGCATACAGGCAACAGTTCTTGAGATAGCTCACCCCACCCCTACTCCTCTCTGGTTGTCTGGGACCTTCATGAAGACCAAACTACACATCTGCTATATATGAGTGGGGAGGCCTAGATCCAGCCGTGTATGTTCTTTGGCTGGAGGATCAGTATTTGAGAGACCCAAGGGTCCAGTTTAGTTGGTTCTGCTTGTGTTCCTATGGAGTTCCTATGCCCACCAAGTCTGCAACCCTTCCTTCTATTCTTCCATAAGAATCCCCAAACTTTATCCACTGTTTGGCTGTGGGTGTCTGTGTCTATCTAAGACAGCTGCTGGGTGGAGCCTCTCAGAGGACAGCAATGCTAGACTCATGTCTGCAAACATAACATAGTATTTTTAATAGTGTCAGGGATTGGTCTCAAGGTGGGTTGGTTAATACTCTGCTGTTCCCTCAGTCTCAGTGTCAGTCAGTTCCATCCCCTGTCCCTGCATTTTGTGTAAACAGGATACATTATGGGTGGAAAGTTTTGTGGGTGGGTTGAATTACCTACTGCTCCAATGGGGTTCTTGCATGGCTACAGGATGTACCTCTTCAGGTTCTATATCTCAAATACTGTGAGTCACAGCTAATGACACCCCCATTGATTCTCTGAGAATTCTCAAAAAAGGAATCTCAAATGGCCAAGAATTATTTAAAGAAGTATTCAAAGTCCTTAGTTATCAGGGAAATGCAAATCAAAACAAGTCTGAGGTTTCATCTTACACAGATAAGAATGGCTAAGATCAAAACCACAAGAGATAGCATATGTTTCTGAGAATGTGGAGCAAGGGAATACTCCTCCATTTCTGGTGGGAGTGCAACGTTGTACAACCACTTGGAAATCAATTTGGTGGTTTCTTAGAAAATTGGGAATAGTTCTATCGCAAGACCCAGCTATACCACTCCTAGGAGTTTTCTTTCTTACTAGTATTTAAATACAAATAAAAAAATGAAGGCGTCTATCATCTTTCTGGTTGTAGCTATACATGCCCAGCTTCACTACTACTGCAATAGGATCGTGTGTATTTAGATACTCCATTCCATACATAGTGGCCTGTTCTATGTCAACTTCAACAGGCAATTATACTGCAGAAGGTTTTCAGCCACCAGAGTATCTCTCCCTGGGATATAAAGCTGGATTTATTACTTACATGTACTCAATTAATCAGTGATTCAGTGTCCTCATCTACAAATACATATGCTTATCACAATAGATGTAAGTTCATAAATTTGATTATGAGACCTTGTGTACAGTAGTATGTGCAAGCATGTGTATAACACATTGAAAGGTAACTTATGATAGTAGCTTTAATATTACCCAATCAAATATATAATACATGGATAGAAAACAATCCCAATGTAGCAAATCTCTTTTTTGAATTGTGGAGAAGACTGTCTGGAAGTCCAGACAATTCTGTCCTCTGAAGGGATTCAGCAACATCTGGCTGAGATACTTGAAACATTGCTTGCAGGATATATCAACAGTAATAGACTTTACTTGCTTTTTTATCTTCACATATTAATTTTACGAAGTATTATTCTAACTTTTTATCTCCTATTCAGACTGAATTTTGATGTGGTTCATTTCTACTTTATTAACTTCAAATAATTAAGCTTCTGGAACTTGAAACTCCTGGTGTTTAAAATTAAATATTTTTTTATATGTAGAGTCACACCACCAACAAAATTCCTTTGTTTTCAAATGCATATTTCCACAATTTAACATATTAGTTCTTACCATATGGATTTTATCTAAAATGGCATCTTGTGTACTAATAATACTTTTCTTAAAAAAAAAAAAAAATGCCTAAGTTGTTCAGTGAATGACAGCATGTGTTCAGTTTTAGAGATGAAAGTTCTCGTCCTAATGTGACTGCTTACAATCAACTATAATTTAACTAATATCTGTTATCGATGCTTTAGTTTTCTTTAGTTTGAATTTAATATTTATTCTTGAAATTTTCAACAAACTCGTACAAAATTACGCTTAAGAAGACGCTATCAGGAAAAATCTGGGCAATTTATTGTTTGCTTTTTTTTCCTCTTTTTTAATTAATCATTTTATTCATTTACATTTTAAATTATATTCCCCTTCCTGGTTACCCCTTCATCTGCTCCTGTCCCCCTCTCCTTTGCCTCTATAATGGTTCTCCTCTACTCATTCAACCACTCTCAACTCACTCCTCTAGTATCTCCCTATGCTGGGGCACTATTGGGCCCCATTTTGGCCCTGGTTTGGGCCTTGAGGACAAACCCAAGCCTGGCTGGAGTTTCTGCAGCCTTGTGGGAAAACCTAAGCCTGGTTTT
This sequence comes from Rhynchomys soricoides, assembly GCA_019843965.1. Lineage (NCBI taxonomy): Eukaryota > Metazoa > Chordata > Mammalia > Rodentia > Muridae > Rhynchomys > Rhynchomys soricoides. The sequence continues at coordinate 19,428,264 of JADRCH010000011.1, forward strand.
GAGACCATCCGTATCAGTGTGACTTGTCTAGACCTGTTTGGCCCTGCCACTGCCCCACCTTTTCTGATGTGAAGCTTTGCCACTGGCCCTGTCAGTTACCCCTTACCCTCCATTACCCTTCCCAGCCTCCTATGTCATCTCTTCCCATACCTAAGTGCCCACCTCCTTGACTTCTCTATATAAGCAAGTGATCTGTGACAAATACCTATTGATTTTTATTCTTCTCAGGTGTCCTATATGAAGAACAAAAAGATCAAAGTTACGTAAAAAGATTTGTAGATAACTCAGAACCAAAAGACACATAAGGAAATGTTTGCTTGCAATGACTGGCCCAGGTCTCCACAACAATGTAGGGCCTGATCATTCTTGATTCATCATTTGAATTAGCTCTATGATGCATATGTACTACACATGAGTTTCATATTTACAAATTGTCTTCCTCATGAAGATGTTGAAAATTTCAGGTTCTTCACATATACATGTTCTACATACCCCGCCCCTGTGTGTGTGTGTGTGTGTGTGTACATATATATGTACATGTACATTTATATACATAACTGAGTAAGACAAAACAGATGAGTAAAATGATTACAACTTTGAGAGAAAAAATATACTTACCAATGTATTATATTACAAACAGTAACTAAAGTGCTCATCCATTTTACTTCAGAAAGGGCTCTGTTCTATTGCCTCATGTTCTCAAAAGTGAAGCTAAATAAAATAAATATATAAAATTAAGAAACAAGTAAAAATATTATTTTATAGAACCAGTGACAGTTTAGAAATCAAATAATTCCTTTTAATAAGAATGAAATATTAGTCTAAAGATTTATGTACCACTGAGTAGATTAAATTCAGTATAAATTTACATGATATTATCTTATTTTCATAGCATACCTCCTCCAATGCCCTTATTGCCAAGAAATTGAGCTCAGAACTATTATTTTTAAGAAAATTATTATATGTTTATAGATGTGTTGATCCCATAACATTTGTGTGGAAGAGTGGGGATAACACTCTGAAGATGGTTCCCTCTCTAAGCTGTTGCATGGATTCCAGGCTTTGAACTTGGGTATTTGGAAGTTTGGTGGGAGGATAAAAATCACATGAACTAGCCAAAATGATAAATATAAAAAGTGCTAGATATACAAAAATTAGAATTTATAAATATTTGCAGCGTGTAATTCAGTAAAAGCTCTACCACTGGGGATAAGTGTGACTTGGAGGGATTGGATCTACCTAAATTAAAAAGTTAAAACTTGGAATCTTTCTGTCCCCTCTTCCACAATGTTCCCTTAGTGTTAAGTGTGGAAGTTGTGGTGTAGATATATCTATTAGAAAGGGGCTCAACAACTCTATATTTTGATTGGTTCTATTTCTGTAATTGCCTGTTGCAAAGAGAAATTTCCTTGCTGATGGGTGAGAATGAAGATGTAAAAGCTAAAGTATGAGAAAATTTTCTGAGAGATTGTGTCTCCTAGAAATAGTAGCAGTTATACCCATAAAGAATCAAAAACATGACTGCATAGACATGTACTGAACAAAGACAAAAATAGACTTGCTCACAGATGGTGAAATGAAAATGAGTTTTAACCCTAAAGAAAGAACTACAATTCTTGATATTAGAGAATGAGCTATTGGAGTTATGTTCAGGAAATTTCCCCCTGTGCCAATGAGTTCAAGGCTCTTTTCTACTTTCTCTTTGATTAGATCCAGTGTATCTGGTTTTATGTTGCAATCCTTGATCCACGTGGACTTGAGCTTTGTGCAAGGTGACAAATATGAGTCGATTTTCATGTTTCTACATAGAGATATTCAGTTCGAGCAGCACCATTTACTCAACATGCTTTCTTTTTTCCATTGTATGCTTGGCTTATTTGTCAAAGATCAAGTTCCTGTAAGTCTGTGGTTTTATTTCTGAGTCTCAATTCTATTCCATTGATCAACGTGTCTGTCTCTGTACCAATACCATGCACTATTTAGCACTACTTCTCTGTAGTACAGCTTGAGGTCAAGGAAGGTGATTCCCCAGCCATTCTTTTTTTTTTTCATATTTTATTTACATTTCAAATGTTTCAGATCTCCCCTTTGGAACCTCCCCATTCCCTCCGCCTTCCCCCTGCCAATATGGGGATATTCTCCAACCCACCCTCCCACCCACCCACCCACCCACTCTCGTCTTCCCTCCTTGTCATTCTCCTATACTGGGGATCTAACATCCTCAGGCCCAAGGGCCTCTCCTCCCCATGATGGATAAAAAGACTGTCCTCTGCCGTATTTGTGGCCAGCACCATGGGTCTCTCCATGTGTATTCTTTAGTTGGTGGATCAGTCTCCAGAAGTATCGGGGTTCAGGCCAGTTGCCACTGTTTCTACCTCCCTGGGGCTGCACACTCCCTCAGCTCCTTCAGTCCTTTCTCCAAGCCCTCCATTTGGGACGTCACACTCAGAACTACTGTTGCTGCAAAGTGACTCTTGGGTATTTCAAACTTTTGGGCTAATAACCTCTTAACAGTGAATACATACCATGTTCATTCTTTTGTGACTGTGTTACCTCGCTCAGGATGATATTTTCAAGATCCATACATTTGTCTACGAATTTCATGAAGTCATTGTTTTCAATAGCTGAGTAGTATTCCATTGTGTAAATGTACCACATTTTCTGTATCCATTCCTCTGTGGAGGGACATCTTCCCCAGCCATTCTTTTATTGTTAAGAATTGTTTATGCTGGGTTTCATGTCTTTCCAAATGAATTTTAAAATTGCTCTTTCCATGTCTTTGAAGAATTATGTTGGGATTTCTATGGAGATTGCATGGAATCTGAAGATTTCCTTTGGTAGGATTGTCACTTTTACTATGTTAATTCTGCCATTCCATGAGCATGGGTGATCTCTCCATCTTCTGAGATCTTCGATTTTTTTCTTGAGAGACTTGAAATTATTGTCATACAGGTCTTTCACTTGTTTGGTTAGAGTTACCCCAAGATAGTTTATATTATTTGTGGTTATCATGAAGAAGTTGTTTCCCTAATTTCTTTCTCAGCCTGTTTATCATTTGTATAAAGGAAGGCTACTGATTTATTTGAGTTAATTTTATATCCAGCCACTTTACTGAAGTTGTTTATCAGCTGGAGTTCTCTGGTAGAGTTTTGGGTTCACTTATGTCTACTATCATATCATCTGCAAATAGTGATACCTTTATTTCTTCTTTTCCAATTTGTATCCTCTTGATTTTGATTGTTGTCTTATTGTTCTAGCTAGCACTTTGAGTACTATATTGAATAGAAATGGGGAGAGTGGGCATCCTTGTCTTGTACCCGATTATAGTGGGATTGTTTCAAGAATGTCTTCATTTAATTTGATATTAGCTGGTGGCTTGCAGTAAATTACTTTTATTATGTTTAGGTATAGTCCTTGAATTCCTGATCTCTCATGAAATTGGAAAGCTTCTGCAAGGCAAAAGACATAGCCAATAAGACAAAATGACAACCTACATATTGGAAAAAAATCTTCACTAACCCCATATCTGATAGAGGGCTAATATCCAAAATATATAAAGAACTCAAGAGAAAATAAAAACCACCTATCAAAAAATAGAGTATAGAACTAAACCAAGAATTCACAACAGATAAATCTTAAAAGGCTGTGAAACACCTAGATAAATGTACAAAGTCCTTAATGATCAGGGAAATGTAAATCAAAAGGATACTGAGAATCCACCTTACATCAATCAGAATGACTAAGATCAAAACTTCAAGAGAAAGCACATGTTGGTGAGGATGTGGAGAAAGAGGAACATACTTCCATTGCTGGTGAGATTGCAATCTGGTACAACCAATCTGGAAAGCAATCTGGAAGTTCTTCAGAATATTGGAAATTGATCTAACTGAAAACCAAGCAATACCACTCTTGGGAATATACCCAAAAGATGCTCTACCATGCCACAAGGGCACATGTTCCACTACATTCATAGGGGCCTAGTTTGTGATAGCCTGAAGCAGAAAACAACCCAGATGTCCCACTACAGAAGAATGGATACAGAAAAATGTGGTTCATTTACCCAATGGAATACTACTCAGCTATTTGGAACAAGGACATTCTGAGTTTTGAAGGCAAATGGATGGAACTAGAAAATATCATCCTGAGTGAGTTAACTTAGATCTAAAAGGACATGCATAATATGTTCTCACTAATAAGTGGATTTTAGACAAAAACAAAACAAGAAACAAAAACCAAAAAGCAAACAACAACAACAAAAATCCAGAATACCCAAGGTACAGTCGACAGAACTCAAAAAGTTCAACAGGGTGAAGGGCCCAAGTGAGGTTGCCTCAATCCTACTTGGGAGGCAGAAGAAAGCAATCACAAATGGGGAGGGAAGCTTCTGGGATGGAAAATGGGCAGGGGGTTGGGAAGAGGGAAGCATGGTGTAGTATTGGGTGTGGAAAAAGGACTGAAGCCCTGAGGGCCAGCAGAAAGAATTGGAAAGAGGCAACTTGGGAGGTACGATGTTGGGGGTACCTTCCAGAATATACCAGAGACCTGGAAGGTGAGAGACTCTCAAGACTCAAAGGGACCTTAGGTGAAATGCCCTACAGTGAGGAGAGGGAAATTGTAGAGCCTACCTCCAGCAGAAAGTCAGGGTATCAAGTGAGGGATGGGGTTGCCATCCTACAGTCAAAATTCTGACCCATATTGTTCCTGTCTGAAAGAACTTCAGGGATGGAAATTGAGAGGAGCTTGAGGAAAAGAAAATTTAGAGACAAGCCCAGAGTGGCATACAGCTCAAGGTGAGGTCCCAAGGCCTGACACTATTACTGAGGTTTTGGAGCACTCACAAACAGAGACCTATGATGACTGCCCTCTGAAAAACTGAACAAGTAGCTGAAAGAGTCAGATGCAGATATTTGCACCCAATCAAAGGCCAGAAGCTGCTTACCCTTGTGGTTGAATTAGGGAAAAGCTGGAAGAAGCTGAGGAGGAGAGTGACCCTGTAGGAAGACCAGCAATCTCAACTAACCTGGACCCCAGAGATCTCTCAAACATAGGACTACCAATCAGGCAGCATACATCAGCTGATATGAGGCCCCCAACAAATATACAGCAGAGGAGTGCCAGGTATGGGTTTAGTCAGAGAAGATACATTTAGCCCTCAAGAGATTGGAGGTCCCAGGGAGTTTAGATGGCTGGTGGGGTGTGCGGTGGTTGGTGGGCGGTGGAGACGGGAGCAGGAAGGAGATATGGGTTGTGGAAGGTGTGGGAGTCGGAGGGTAGACTGGGAGGGGAATAAAATCTGGAGTGTAAATAAATAAATAAATAAATAAATAAAAGATAAAAAGAAAGAAAGAACTACAGTCTCTAAATTTTTAACCCAGAAAGGCTCCTGTCTAAAGGAAATATGGAGACAAAGTGTGGAGCAAAGACTGAAGGAAAAGCCATACAGAGACTGCCCCACTTATGGATCCATCCCATATACAGACACCAAACTTAGACACAATTGAGGATGCCAAGAAGTATTTTGCTAACAGGATCCTGTTATAGTTGTCTCCTGAGAGGCTCTGCCAGAGCCTGAGAAATACAGAGGCAGATGTTCACAGCCAATCATTGGACTGAGCACGAGGACCCTAATGGAGGAGTTAGAGAAAGGACTGAAGGAATTGTTTGCAACCCCATAGGAAGAACAACAATATCAATCAACCTGACCCCCTAGAGCTCCCAAGGACTAAACCACCAACCAAAGAGTAAACATAGAGGAATCTGTGGCTCTAACTGCATATGTAGCAGAGAATGGCCTTGTCAGGCATCAGTAGGAGGAAAGGTCCTTGGCCCTGTGAAGGCTCAATTCCCTAGTGTAGGGAAATGCCAGGGCCATGAGGTGGGACTAGGAATGTGGGAGGGGGAGCACCCTCATAGAAGCCAGGGAGAGAGGGATGGGATAGGGGGTTCTAGAGGGGAAACCAGGAAAGGGGATAACACTTGAAATGTAAATACATAAAATATATCGTAATAATAATAATAATAATAATAATAATAATAATAATAATAATAAAAAACTACAGGCAACTAAGAAATACTGAGAATGGGAGAAGTAGTCTTCCACAGGGAAGAGAGTACCAATTGATTACACAATACCAGATAGCAAATAGACAGCCCTGAAAATACACATACACATGCACATGCACATGCATGCACACATACATGCACATGCATGCACACATACATGCACACGTGCACATGCACACACGTATGTATGTAACAGTAATTAATGAACAATGTGGCCATTAATCAGATGGGCATATGTGATGATTTGGAGGAAGGGAGGTAAGGGATGAAATGATGTATTATAATCTAAAAAAGTAAAAGAAAAAACTAATACCTGTATTTGTCATGCTGATGATTCTTCTATAGGTTATTAAGATTTTTCTCTATTATATACCTCTATATGGGATCATCAATAAGTTTAAAGAAATTGATAACTTTTTGATCAGCATCTTCAGATTAGGAAGGACAACAAGTGACATCTTTTTAAGCAGTTTGGTATAATGGGTAATAATGACTGAAAAATAAGGCATCACATTTGGAGATGTGTAAATCCTAGGATATTCAACAATAGCAAATGATTTTGTTCAGTAAGACAAGATTAGGACAGCAATGCCTGGCTTCTTCTCCTGAAAGCCTGGAGACAACGTCTCTTCTTGCTTTTCCTCCTATGGCTGAAGTTATAACTTGGCAGATTTCAGAACATGTACTGGTAAACTGCACATTTAAGAATTCATGAGGGTTCAGCTCAGACTGTGCTTGTCAGGCCTATTACTGAGGTTAGAATCTTAATCGTTTATAAAATCTTCACTTCATGTTGTCATCTGACAGTTTTGTTTACTGTAATTCTGGAGTTGGGATGAGAAGCAAGCAAGGTATTAGAGAAAAAGGTAGGTTTGAAGAAAAAAACTAAATATGTTTTATTATGCATGTTGATATTTAATATTTTCAATTCTAAAAGTCATGCAAGAGACATCTTATTAAATAAACATGCTGCTGTTCTAATATTTAAAATTCGTGTTCTGTTCTATTTGTTTGTGCTACTTTGACATAGCAGAGTTGTATGTCCCTTTGAGTTGACAACTGCTCTTTGAAAAAGTGTATCTTCATTATCTTCAAAGGACACAATGTTATACCAAGAACTCAACCCATATTTTGTTCTATTCCTGAGATAGATTTCATATGCAAATCTTGCATAATATCACAGAGTGCTAGCATTCAGAGGACTGTGCATCATACTGGTTAAAGGTCTATTACTAAATCTCTGCTTGCTTTCTTGTATCATTTTGAACATTTTAGTACATTCAAGTTGTACTTTGTGAGGCAGGAAATATGATGCTAAGAGATCAGAAGGGACATTAAAGGATGCACCACAGTTCTTTTACAGACAGACAACAGGATCCTCTAAGGTCATCATATAATTTTAGATTTTCAATTGCTGAGTATATAAATCATCTTCAAGATATTCTTAAAATATTAACTGGTAATTGAGATATTATAATACTGACACATTTAACTCTTTCTGAATAATCCATATCTGGATTTGCTCAAATGTTTATTATTCAGGTCTAACACATTTATATATTCTATGCTGCTTAATAATTTCAAAATAATATCTACTTGAAGTATTACTTTAAAATATAACTGAAAAACATTCAGAAATTTTTAACAAAAAAAATCTCTCTGTATTATCCAGCCACAAGAAGTGATTTGGACTGATATATGGTTTCCAGAGAGTTATGAGTAGAATTTCATCTGTGAGGACATCTTTTGCTAAGGACTCCACTTCAAAGGCCCATCTGAGGTCCTATGAACTCATGTAACCATCTGTCCCTAATGGGTAGGGGTGCAATAGTCACCATTAGATTTGCTTGCATAGTTAAGAAAATGAGTTCTCTTGGCTTTCTGTCATCTGTATGGAGATGCCCTAGAGAATGGTGGTGACATTTGGTAGAGGGTGCTAGTCTGGATTAAATTATCAAGTAGAAGGATTTTTGCTGAGATTCTCCCAGTGGCCTGGAGCTGGCTAAAGATTGATGGTTTCTGGACTTCTAGCTCTCTAACTATACTGAATGCTGATGATAACTTCTAAAACTTTCTTGCCAATTCTGAGCATTAAAAGCCTCTGGCTTAGGTGATTAACACCTGTAACCTAACAGCAGGGGATTAAGTAATGTAGACTTTGTTCTATCTCTGCAGGAATTGCATGGCTTTAACTTTCAGCATGCTAGCTGAGGTCACAGGAAGAAAAAGTTATTTTAATGTTTATTAAAATGTTCTTCACAAGTTTACACATAAATCCAAATCATGAAATGAATAATAAGTTTACAAGAGTGAATGCTTACATATATATCCACTAAGAGTAATTATCTGGCTAAACATTCATCATCTATCACAGCTCCACAGGTTCATGGAGAGTTAAAAAGTATAGTTAAGTCATTAGTGAAGTTTTGACACTATTTTATCTTTTGTCCTAGCACCTATAGTAAATTGTTACTTCCCTTTTTATGACCTTTAGTTAATGGTTTTACAACCTCTTTGAATGTGCTATGAATGTCTGCTTACTACCTAAGAGGCAGTTAACTGGTGACTCATGGGAGACTGACACTGTTCTCATTGCACTTTTGACTATCAGAAAGGACCTAATACTAGTCTCACTACAAAATAACTTAAATACTGATATAATTTTAGGAATTCTTATAGGATCACCATTAAGGAATTAAGAAGTCAACTATTTTTCTATATAATATCACTATAAGACAGTACATCTTCATTGTTGTGCAGAGATATCTTCAAAAGGGTAGGCTAATACCTAGTGATTGTTCATATTCCATTAGTCTCACAAATGAGCACCATGGGAGGCAAAGGCAGCTTCATATAATGGATGTGGGTCTGATTTGTACCCCAAGGAAGGAAAATTAGTTTAGCATATAGTTCAATGCTCAGCATAGAAAAACAGGAGGGGGGGTGTTTTCTTAATTTTCACTGTTCTTGTGGTTGCCTCAAGAGTGTTATGCATAAAGTCAAATGAAAAAAAAGAAAAGATAACTCTAGTCACTGCTCCTCTTTTTGTTACAATATCCTGGCCCACACCTCCTACCCATCCAGAAGACAGGCCAGCACTCTGACTATCCCTTCTCTCTTCACCTGCCAGCCTAGCACAACCACATTGATCCCTCCTATTCTTGTTGCCACATTTCTGTCCACAGTTTTTGCAGAAGCCACCTACTCCACCAGAGGAGAGACTAGAACCCTGAACCACCCCCACTTTTGCCTGCCCATCATAACCCCAACTGCCCCTCCTATCCTAATCATTATCTTCTGGCATACACATCTGGTGGAAACCTCCTACTCCACCAGAAGTCAACTCAGCAGCCTGAATCTCAGAGAGAAATCTAGCTCCCTAAAAGCCAGGCAGAAGCTTCTTACCTGGCTAGAAGCCAGGCTACTATCCTGGGTCTGAAAGGTCCCCTGCCCAGATTAGTGGCCATGCACACAACTAAAACCTCAGCACCCAACTTAGGTGGCAACTCCCTGTTGAATCAGAGTCCGTTCTTGCCATCAGATGTTAGGCCTCCAGCTCAGGCAAAGACCCTCTGCTCAACCACAGGTCACTTCAGCCAGAAGAACAGAAAGGAAACAGAAACTAAAGAAGAAAACACCTGTCTAAAAAAAGACAAACCCATAAATTGACAACTTGATTTATAATCACTCCAAATTCAGATGCCTAAACATCAATGAAGAACACAACAACAGCTAGGACAATGACCTTAAAACAAACTTTATGAAGAAGATAGAAGATCTTAAAGAGGAAGTGAATAAACTCTTTATAGAAATTGAGGGAAATATCATAAAACTCTGTTAAAGAATTTCAAGAAACCCAAGAAAAAATAATTAGTTGAAAAAAAATAATAAAACTGTTCCAGACCTGAAAATGGAAATAGAAACAATAAAGAGAACACAAACTGAGGGAATCCTGGAAATGGACAATCGAGGTAAGCAACAGGAAAATCACCAACAGAAAACAAGAAATGGAAGAGAACGTCTCAAGTGCTGAGGACACAATGGAAGAAATAGATACACCAGCCAAAGAAAGTGTTAAATGAAAAAAAAAAATCCTGACACAAAACATTCAGGAAATCTGGGACACTACGAGAAGACAACACCTGAGAATAGTAAGAGTGGAAAAAGGAGATTAGCAGCGCAAAGGCCCAGAAAATATTTTTTATAACAAAATCCTAGAGGAAATTTTTTAAACATAAAGAATATGCCTATAAAGATACAAGAAGCTTACCAACCACCACATAGCTATGAAAAGAAAGGAAATTCCCTCTCCACATAATAATTGAAACACTAAATACAGAGAGCTGTCCCACGCTACCGTCTCGCCAGCAAGAACGACGCGGCACAGAAAGGATCCTTCTGCAGTAAAGCTTTAATGCATCTTGAGAGGGAGAGCATAAGCTTGCCACGAGTGGAGACCCTGAACAATAGAACACCTGTCCCTTATATAGGCCACAGCGCTTGCTTGCCTGGGACATGGAGCTTCCCCATTGGCTCCCCGCACATCAGGCCAGATGACACCACGAGAGAGGCTGAGACTCTGAGGTGGAAAATTACCAGGTGCATGCGCACTAGCCTGTTTACAACTTGTTCTTGGCCGAATGTAGGCGCCATCTTGTAATGGCGAATGTGGGTGCGACTCAGGCGGCTTCCCATAGAGAGCAAAGAAAGAATATTAAAATATGTGAGAGGAAATGGCCTTGTAACACATGATGGCAGACCTATTAGAATTACATCAGACTTCTCAGTGGGGATTCTCAAAGGCAGAAAAATTTGAACTCATATTCTGTACACTCTAAGAGACCACAGACACCAGTCCAGACTACTATACCCAGAAAAATTATTTATCATCATAGTATTAGAAAACAAGATGTTCCATAATAAAGTCAAATTAAACAATAGCTGTCTACAAATGCCACCCTACAAAAGGTACTAGAAGGAAAATTCCAATCCAAAAGTGTTAACTATATCCCATCCCCCAAAACACAGGAATTAAATAATGTCATACTAGTAAAATCCAAAGAAGGAAAACACACATTAATATCTCTCAATATCAAGGGACTCAGTTCTCCAATAAAAAGACAGAAGCTAACAAAATGGAGGAGAAAACAAGATCCATCATTATGCTGCATACAAGAAACACACCTCAGCAACAAAAATAAATATTACCTCAGAGTGAAAGGTTGGAAAAAGGATTTCTAAGCAAATAGCAACAAGATGAAGGCTGGTATAGCTTTTAGAATATCTAACAAAATAGTCTTCAAACCAAAATTAATCAAATAAATGGGAAGGAAGTACTTCATGCTCATCAAAGGAAAAATCCACTAAGATAATTTATTAATTCTCAACATCTATGCCCCAAATATGAAGATGTGCCCAGTTGTAAAAGAAATACAACTAAAGCTTAAATAATACATCTACCATCACCTATGGATAGTGGGAGACTTCAATATCCCACTGTCACCAATGGACAGGTCACCTAGACATAAAGTAAACAAAAAATACTGAAGCTAACAGATGTTATGAAATAAATAGACCTAACAGAAATCTACAGAATGTTTCACCCAACCACAAAAGATTTTTCTCATCATGTCATGCAACATTCTTCAAAAGTGACCATACAGTTTTCACAAAGCAAGTCTCAACAGATACAAGATAACGGAACTAACTCCCTATATCCTATCATACCATCACAGATCAAAACTGAATTTCAACAACAGAAACAATAGAAAGCCTTGAAATTGAACAGCTCTATACTGAATGATTACTGGGTCAAGGAAGAATAAAGAAGGATATTAAATACTTACTAAAATTCAAAGAAAATAAATATACATCATGCCTAAACTTATGGAACATGATGAAAGCTATGCTAAGAAGAAAGTTCATAACAGAAACTGCCTTCATAAAGAAATAGGAAAGATCTCATTGAAGCTACTTAACAACACTGGAAACCTCAAAATCAAAAAGAAGCAAATGCAGGAAATAATCAAACTGAGGGCTGAAATCAATAAAATAGAAACAAACAAACAAAAACAATACAAAGAATCAATGAAACAAAGATATGGTTCCTTGAGAAAAGCAACAATATAAACAAACCCTTATCCAAACAAACTAAAAGACAGAAAGAGACTATCCAAGTTAACAAAATTAGAAACACCAAAGAGGACAAAATAACAAACACCTAGGAAATCCAAAGAATCTTTAGGGTCACACTTCAAATTCTGTACTTCACTAAATTCGAAAACTTAAAAGAAGTTGACAATTTTCCTCATAGATACCATTTATCAAAGTTAAATCAAGAACATATAAATAACTTCAATAGACCTATAACCCCCAAGTAAAAAGAAGCTGTCATTAAAAGTCTGCTAACCAAAAAGAAGCTCAGAGTCAGAAGGTTTTAACACAGAATCCTACCTGACTTTCAAAGAAGAACTACTGCCAATACTCCTCAAACAATTTGACAAGACAGTAGCAGAAAGAACGCTGTCCAAATCATTTTGTGAGGACACAGTCACCCTGATAACCAAACTACATGAGGACTCAACAAAGAAAAAGAGAATTACAGACAATGTTCTTTTATTAACATAGATGCAATAAATTCAATAATATACTCACAAAACAAATCAAAAAGATCATCCACCATGAGCAAGTTATTGTTATCCAAAAGATTCAGTGACAGTTCAACATATGAAAATCGGTCAATGTAATCCACCATATAAACAAACTGAAAGCAAAAAGCCACCTGAACATCTCACTGGATGCTGAAAAGTCTTTGACAAAAATACGGAACTTCCTCAGGATAAAAATATTGGAGAGATTATGGATATGAGGGGTACACCTAAACTTAACAAAGGGAATTTACCAGAAGCCTATAGCTAACATCAAATTAAAAGGAGAGAAATTTAAACAATTCCTCTAAAATCAGGAAAAAGACAAGGGTGTCTATTGTCTTCATATCTATTCAACATGATAATTGAAGGTATATCTATAACAATAAGACAACTAAGGGTATGAAGAGGACACAAATTTTAAAGGAAGAACTCAAGTATCACTATTTACAGATGATTTGTTATTGTATATAAGCAACCCCCAAAATTCATCCACAGAACACCTAAAGATGATAAACACCTTCACTGATGTACCTGGATACAATATTCATTTTTTAAAAAATCAGTAGCTCTCTTATAAACAAATGACAAAGAATCTGAGAAAGAAATTAGGGAAACAACACCTTTCACAACAATCACAAATAATATAAAATATATTGAGATAAGTTTAAGCAAGCAATTGAAAAACCTGTGTGATAAAAACTTCAAGTCTGAGAAGAAGGACATTGAAGAAGATATCACATTCAAGTGGATCAAAGACCTCAACGTGATAACTGAAACACTGAATCTGATAGAAGAGAAAGTGGGAATAACCTTCAGCACATTAGCCCAGAAGAAAATTTTCTGAACAGAACACTAATAGCACAGGTACTAAAATGAATAATTAATAAGTGGGACCTCCTGAAACTGAAAACCTTCTGTTAGACAAAGGACACTGTCAATAGAACAAAACAGCAGCCTACAGAACAGGAAAAGAGTTTCTCCCCTCCATACCTGATCCTGACCTTTTCTCCTCCCCTCTATCCCAACCAGGCTCCTCCCTCCCTCTGCCTCCCATGATTATTTTGTTCCACTTCTAAGTGCCATTGAAGCATCCTCACCTGGGCCTACCTTCTTGTTTAATTTAGAGTATGTGGTTTATATCATGGGTAATCTGTATTTTTGGTAAATATCTACTTATTAGTGACTATATACCATGCATGTCCTTTGGGGTCTGGGTTACTTCACTCAGGATGATATTTTCCAGTTTCATACATTTGCCTGCAAAGTTCATGATGTCCTTGCTTTTTATAGCTGAGTAATATTTCATTGTGTATATGAACCACATTTTCTGTATCCATTCTTCAGTTGAAGGACATCTGGGAGACAAAAGAGAAGCCCAGAGGGCCAGGAGAATGAATGGAAAAATGCAACTTCTCGGAGTGGTGGTTGAGGAGAACCTCTAGAAAATCCCAGAGACTTGGAATAGGAGAGGCTCTCAGGACTCTTGTGAATGACCTTTGCTGAAGTGCCCAACAGTAGGGATATGGACCCTGAAGAGAACACCTCCTGAAGAGTTAGAAAGGACTGCCACTGGAGGGATGGGGATACCAACCCACCTTCAAAATTTTTGACCCCACATTGTTCGTGTCTAAAATAAATGGAGCAAAGGCTAAAGCCAAGCAGTGACTTGCCCAACTTGGGATCCAACCCATGGGGGAGAACCAAACTCTGACACTATTACTAATGCTATGTTGTGCTTGCAGACAGGAACCTAGCATGGCTGTCCTCTGAGAGGTTCTACAAGCAACTGACTAAGATGTACGCACTCACAGTCAAGCAAATAAACTGAGGTTGGGGACCTCTAGGGAAGGGTTCGGGGAAGGATTGAAGAAACTGAAGGGGACAGCAACCACATAGGAAGATCAATACTGTCAACTAACCTGGGAGCTCCTAGAGACTAAACCAGCAACCAAATAGCATACACAGGCTACTCTGAGCCCCTGACACATATTTAGCAGAGGACTGCCTGTCTGGCCTCAGTGGGAGAGGATGCACCTAATCCTGTAGGGAACTGATGCTCCATGGATGGCTGAAGCCCAGTGGGGAAGCTCCCTCTTAGAGGCAACAGGAAGGGGGAATAACCCTGTGAGAGGGGCAATGGTAGGGGGCAACATTTGGGATATAAATAGATAAAATAATTAATAAAAAATAAAATAGAAAAGAACAAAAGAGAGAAAAATATTTTTCATCAACTCCACATCTGGTAGAGGGCTAATATCCAGAATATATAAAGAACTCAAGAAACTACACCTCAAAAAAAACTAAATAAAAAGCAGTGGTACAGATCTAAACAGAGGATCCTCAACAGGAATCTCAAAAAGCTGAGAAACACTTAAAGAAATATTAAACATCTTTAACCATCAGGGAAATGCAAATCAAAACTATTTTGAGGTTCTGTCTCCTACCAGTCAGAATGTATAAGCTCAAAAACTCAAGTAATAGTCCATGCTCATGAAGATGTGGAGCAAAGGGAACACTCCCCCATTGCTTATGTAATACAAACTTATAGAACCACTTTGGAAATTAATATGGCCATTTATGAAAAAAATTGTATATAGATATCCCTCAAGGCTGAGCCATACCACTCCTGGCCATATACCCAAATGGCTCCATTCTATCACAAGGACATCTACTCAACTATGTTCACAACAGCCTTATTCATAATATGCAGAAACACAAAACAATTTAGATTTTCCTGAACCAAAGAATGGGTTTTTTAAATGCAATATATTTATACAGTATAGTACAGCTTAGTTGTTTAAAAAAATAACATCATGAAATTTTTTGGGAAATGGATGGAACTAGTAAAAATCACTCTGTGTGAGGTTATTCAGAAACACAAAGACAAAAATGGTATATACTCCGTTCTAAGCAGAAATTTGCTGTAAATGATAATCATGCTGCAATCTGCAGATCCAGAAGAGCTAAGTAACAAGGAGGGTTTATGGGGAACACAATAATCTTCCTGGGAATGAGAAATAGAATAGATTTTGAGGGTGGAATAGGGGTGGGTAGAGATGGGAATAGGAGGGATCAGATGGAGGGTTGAAATACTAGGAGAGACAACAGGAATTAGGGGGAGCATTAGGCATTTCCAGAGAGATGTAGAAATCTACTGCAATGGAAACTCCATTTAATCTATGAGTGTTAAACTAGCATTGACTCCTGTATAATGCAGAACATGAAACCTGAACCAACCTTCCTCTGTAATCAGAAAGACCTCAAGTGGAGGGATTTGGACACTAACCCAGCCACAAAGCCTCTGACTTATACTTTGTCATCCCTCCAAGATGTGCTGGAACCAGAATCTAGCATAACTGTCACCAGAGAGACTGAATTCAGCAACTGTTGGGAACAGATGCAGAATCCGACAGCCAAATATTAGGGAGAGTTTGGGAGTCCTGCAGATGATGAAGAGGAAGGACTGGAGTAGCCAGTGGGGTTAAGGACACCACAAGAACACAAAAACAGAATCAACTGGCTAGAACTCAAGTCGATTCACAGAGATGGGGAAGCCTGCATGAGTCTGCAGTAGGTCTGCTGCATGTATGTTATAGTTTTGTCATGTGGAATTCCTAAGGGTGGGAGAAAGAGCTATTTCTGACTCTTTTGCCTGCCTTTTGAACAATTTCCCTCCTATTGAGTTGCCTCATTGGAGATTTTTATTCCATGTTTGGTTTGTGTCTCTGAAAGATCTGCTCTTTTCTAAGATGAGGTGAGTGTCTAGGTGGATGTGAGGGAAAGGAGAGGTAGGAGGAGAGACTGGGAAAAGGAGAAGGAGCAGACACTACAGATAGGATGTGGTATATGAGAGAAGAATGGATTTTTAAAAAGATATATTAGTCTGAAGTGTTCCTATTAAAATTTTGTGAAATTAAAATATGAATACTTTATTTACAATCATCTCTACCCCTTTCTTTTCCTGCTTCAACTCCTCCCATCTCCACCTATATTGTCTCTAAAATTATGGCCTCTTCTTTTTAATCATTATTTTTAATGTATATGCATATTTGTGTTAGTGTGTTCATGTACGTCAGTATGTGTCTGTAGGTGTGCTCAACCCACAGAGTCCATTTAGTGTTCTTCAATATATCTGAATGCAGAAATATTTGTAATAATTTGGAGCATAAACAAATTCATGCAAAGCTTCCTTCCTTTCTGTCTTTCAATCTCACTGTGTTACTTAGAAGACCTGTGTAGCTGCCTTGATATATTTGAATAAGAGATGAAAAATAAAATGGGATAGTAGAGGCATCTGAGGATTAAGGCATGAAGGATAAAGTGAAGGAACCAAAGGGCAGCTGTGAGAGAGGACTGAGGTTAGCAATGGGGCTTTTAGGGTTCAGGTATTCAGTAAGAATTAACAGTGTCCATTGGTTCTGTCACCTGAGAATGCAACATGGAACTTATACAGATTAATGAGGCAAAAGCATCCATGCTATCTATGTGAAGTGTCCATGGTAACGTTTGTGATACTTGACTTTCCCAGTACTTGTCTATCAATTGAGACAAAGAAGAGAAGGAATGGACACACACTTCATTTTTCACTTCTTTTCAAACCAATGTTTCAGCAATATCAAGAACAATCTTCTTTGTGAACTGATTGTAGCCTTATAAGGAATATCTGTACAATCTCTGTCCTCTATTCCAGCATGCTCACTGAGCCTTAGGTTTAGAGGTTATGTTGTAGATATAGTATCTGGGCTTGAGCACCTCACATTCAGTTGTCTGCATTTGATCTGTTGTGGGTTTCTACAATGGTCTCCATCTGTTGCACAAAGACGCTTCTTTGATGAGGGGTCAAAGTTATACCTATCAAGAATATTATGAGTATTTAGAATGGAAAAGTGCCACAGTAGTAGAGAATCCTGTATGGGAAGGGCCAAAGGACCAGGAATTTTACTGTGAGTTGTGCATCCATGAATTCTAAACATGGTCACCTAAATAAGATTAACAGAATGACAACTGCAGTTCACATGCCAGCATGGATGGCAGCAATCTCAAAGATCCTCAACCCTAGATTAAGAGCCACAGACAATTAACAGCTACTGAGAAAGAAAGAAAAATCAATCTCTTCCAAGGATGACTCCCTGATTGGTTGCCTAATACCAATCAGTCCACACTAACACATATCCATACAGGCAGCACTAAATTGATTCTTTAGGGCAAATTTATATATACCTGTTTGTACACACACACATACACATACACACACACACACACACACACACACACACACACACTGATATTCAAGCATATCTGCCCCTGGGTAGAAGACCTTTTTTTAAGCCCTTATCATAAATACTGAGGTTGCAGCCAAAGTGTAAGTCACATTTAGTGTGAACAGTGCACGTCTATCCTAGGCACAAGAACATTAGCTTTAACAAGGCAAAATTTGCATAAAGTGAACTGGCCCTGTTGCCTTTATAGCCTGGAGCCAAAAAATGTATCATGCTTTTCTGTAGAGAGTGTTCCTGCCCTCTGCTTCTTTACATGGGACACGGGGTTCCAGTCTGGAGCAATACACTGGATTGATTTCTCTCAAGTCTCAGTCCAAGATACTGTCTGTTATGGTCTCCAAAACATAAGGCAGTAATGCCCCTTGGGATACAGAATAATGGTCTCAAATATAACCTTAACATCTTCTTTCTGAACTGGTGAATGCATTTTTCAACATGGCAAGAGGGACTCTGCAGATATGCTTAGTGTTAGGGAACATATAGTGATGTCCAACTTTCTGATATTTGAGGCCTGACATTGTGGTCCACATTTATAGGGCCTCATTCACAGCCATCTTGAACTGCATGATGCTACAGGGCTGTAGGTTGGACACACTTGATGGGCTATCAATGTAGCACTGCTAACTGAAAATGGGGATTGTAAGTCCTTTCCCAGATACTAACGTAAATCCAAAATTCAATGTGATATGGAACCAGATTTCATAAAGAAAAAACATTAAGCAAAATTTACAGGAGGATTTATTTAAAACAAGTTTCTCTTGTAGGTCATATCAGACTAGATGAAACCAGAATGGAATAGTATTTATGACTTGCCAAAGAATCAAAGTGAACATTGAAATGGACCAGTATTTTAAATAACCAAGATATTCCCAGTTTCTCATCTCCCATTTCTGTCAGTCTGCAGAGTAAAGCTGAATGAAAGCTCCTGGATAGACGGTGCATTTTACACTGAATCATCTACAATGCTGATTTTTTGGACAGAACTGCAATGAGGTAGAGAGGTTGGAATGTTACAAACATATAGCCAAATTGTCCTGGGTCCTTTCTATCATTTAATGACATTTTATTTTATTTTATTTTATTTTTTCCCACCTCTATGAGTAAAGTTGCATCTTTGCAACTGTCCTATGAGTACTAGGTAACTCCTTTTGGAATGTGTGAACAGACCCCTAGTTTCTAGCAACTCTAAAGTCAGGAATGCTGTAAGACCCTGTATAAGGCCTACCCGGATGTTCCTCATCTTTGCCGTATCAACCTACCTGATGTTACCACTGATGCACTTGAAAGTAACTTTACTTATGACATTCTTTCATAGCTTATAAATATTTTATGAAATGGTTACAACATTGGAGCATAGAATGTTATATAACCTAAATCTGTGTTCCTGGGTCATAGTTTCTCATATTTGGCTCCAGAATAAACTCTCACATATTCTATTTGAGATAACAGTAATTTGTTACATAGAAAGAGGTCACCTTCTGTTTCAAACCTACAATGAAAGACTCTGAGCTGACAAGTTTACTTTGTCTCCTTGGTCCCACTGCCTTCAGTCTTTATGACTGTAAAAATCTAACCTTCCTCAGTTCCCAGAAACATACACCTGTTTAGCAGATAAGATGCAGCCCAACTTCAGAATTGCTAATAAGGACCAATTACATCTTCAAGCTAAATTTGTTGCAATTTTGCCTTTTGACAGTGTAAATTATTCAACAGGTCACAGCCTTCTAATGCCCGAGGAAACATGAGCTTGGGGCCTACTTTCATGGATTATAACTTTTTTTGTTTTGTTTTTTCAATTAGATACAATTTTCAAAATTGTGAAGTGTCATAAGCAGGCTGCATGCATTGCTAATTGGAGTGGCGTTGTATAGTCTATTTACTGTGGGCAACCACAGTTCTTGTTGAATTTATTTATACATAAGGAGGAAATAAATACCAACAATAAGAAACAAAGGCTGACAAGCAGAAATGAATCCTGAAGCCCATGGTTCTTAGAGAGACTCTTCCCGTTTATAACTTGGGTTCCACAAACACACATTCTATAGTTTAGTGCCTATTAAAACCAGGAATTAACATCATTCAGCAAACTCTGTGATAATGTCTATACTCCTTTCAATCTTCGTGGTAAATGAGAGTGGGTAGAACACACAGAGAGAAGCTTCTGGGAGCATATTGGAGCAGCAGGGGCCCTCCTGCTCATCCTCAGCTTATATAGCAGGCTGTGCTAATAATATCATAAATTATAAGAAATGGAGAATTATTTGCATCTCACAATAAAAATTTAACCAGAAGGGAGCAAGCTGCTCTCGGCTACCCAGAACAGGCAACCTATTTATTATGTGAGGATATTTATCAAACTAAGTCTCAGTTTAAAGCAACTCTAACAGCTTAGAAACTTAAAATTGAGATATTTTTGACATTACTTTAAAAAGGTAAATGACTTAGAAACATTTAATATGTACTTCGAATCAGTGACATGTTATTGGCTCATCTGCCTAGGATTTCTGACCAAATATAAAAATATATTTCAGTTACCACACATCTTCAAATTAAAATTAAAATAGAATGAGATAAAGGAAAACAACAAATAATACAGTTGAAAATATTCCTAGTTTTAGTTACTTTTACTAATCTACCCTGAGTCCCCAAGAGCCGGAGTGAAAACTGAAGCATTTGACAGGAAAAAGTGACAATTCAAAAAGGTCTGGCTTTACTCTTCAAGATGAGCATGCCTGTACTCAGTTCTGTGTTTAAAGCTATTTCCCTCCCTCCTGAGGCTGTGCTGTGCAACCACTCTGTACTGTTGATGAGCTGAGGGGTTTCCACTGGAAAGGAGAGTCTCATAGGAACATTTGTTACTCTTTCAGATTGCTGGAGTTTTGCATTTTTTCCAGATAAATTATCATTTGATAAATGCAACTAAGTGTGTATGGGTGGTAGATAACAAGGTGATATAGCTGGAGGATGGTTGAGTGGTAAAGAGTGTGTGCTAACCTTCCAAAGGATCCAAATTTCATTCCCAGAATATACATGTGATTCAAACCAACATGCAGATCAATATCTGGGGCTTCTGGTGTCTTCTTTCTGAACTCCCAAGGGAGAGTACACACACACACACACACACACACACACACACACACACACACACAGAGAGAGAGAGAGAGAGAGAGAGAGAGAAACAGAGGCAGGACAAATAATGAACAAACACATACACACACACGAGAGAGAGAGAGAGAGAGACAGAGAGAGAGAGAGACAGAGAGACAGAAAGAGAAAGACAGAGAGACACAGAGAAACAGAGACACAGAAAGAGAGACAGAGACAGAGATGAAGAGACACAGATAGAGACAGAGAGATTCAGAGACAGGGAATATAACATAAAAAATTTAAACCCGAGCCAGGCAGTGGTGGCACATGCCTTTAATCCCAGCACTTGGGAGGCAGAGGCAGGTGGATTTCTGAGTTCGAGGCTAGCCTGGTCTATAGAGTGAGTTCCAGGACAGCCAGGGCTACACAGAGAAACCCTGTCTCGAAAAAAAAAAAAAAAAATTAAACCCGTAGGGAAGTTTATGTAAGAAAGGGGCATAGAGTGATAAGAAAGATAGGACATAAGAAGGAGATAGTATCAGAAAACTGTATTATTTGCTGTAGTGAAAAATCTGCACATTTATTACAAAACCAAGGTAGAAGTAGCATGGCATGTCCCATGAAAGAAAGTGCTTAGGTTCAACAGTAGATGTTTTCTCAAGAAGCACAATAGTTATTTTCTTAAGAATTACACAACAGGTGTTCAAACATGAGTAATCTATTAGTTGTTTGTATTTCCATAATATTCTGTACACAGGATCTCATTTGGATTAGGTAGAGAGTGAGGAGTGCAGGTAATGGATTGCCAGGAAAGTGTCTGGGGCAGGGCTTTGTCTTACCCATTACTATCATTATTTAGCCACTTTTAGTATGTTTTACAGAGTGCAATATATGGTAGGTGAATATGATGTGCCATTTTATGTACTGCCCATGAATGTTAATTAGAAATACAGTTGTGCATTGTCCGGATGAGAGATAAATGTGTCATAATCTCAAAATAGCAGGAGAAATGACACGGATTTCTTCTTGTTCTTCTTCTTGTTCTTGTTGTTGTTGTTGTTGTTGTTGTTGTTGTTGTTGTTCTTCTTCTTCTTCTTCTTCTTCTTCTTTTTCTTCTTCTTCTTCTTCCTCTCCTCTTTTCCTCTTCCTCCTCCTCCTCCTCCTCCTCCTTCTTCTTCTTCTTTGTATTGTAGAGCAAAAGAAGTCACCAAAGTTGAAAGTGCTGAAGTTGGAATCAGTCAAGACCAAGGATTTCATCCAAAGGCAAAGAAGTGCATCGAGTTGTGTGGTCACCAGCTTTCTTACAGACAGTTCAGCTGTTCCCACCTCGCCATTGTTAATATGAACAAAACTGTTAGATTCACATGTATAATTTCTATATAAGAAAATTTCTCATGAGTTAACGAGAAAACTGATATTTGAAAACTGTGCTATATGTTTTAACTTACTAAAGAAAGCACCCAATGTTCAAGAATCACAGCATTTTACATATCTTTCTGCAAGAATGAAGTGCTCAGCTATTTACTTTTATTTGTAGAAATCAACAAAAATGGTTCCTGTTTTTTAATCTCTCATTAAAACAGGTCTGTATTTGAAACTCACAGTAAATGAGCCTCTTTTCAATAATGGTCATCATTCTTGCATCCATCTCATGTGCTAATGATACCACACAAGGTACTTGGTGAAATATTTTTCAGTGCTTCCTATTTCTAGTGTTGAGATTGAGAGCCCTTTAAACATTTAGAGTATGAATCCACTCACAAACATGTAATAAACTTTCATTAATTTCTGGTTATTTTTCTTTCTCTACCCTGGCCCTCATATATTGTATTTTAATGAACTGCCATTGAGAGTAGGGAGAAATATTGACTTGGGATCAGGTAATAGTGAAAGATATCTAAGTGTCAAAATCACCTCACTTTTCCCAGTAATTGTGCCTGATTTTATGGGTTCTGACAGAATATCATCTATTCTTTTAAAGATGCTTCTTGCTGGGTGATGGTGGCCCAGGCCTTGAATCCCAGCATTTGAGAGGCAGAGGCAGGCAGAGTTTAAGGCCATCTCAGTCTACAGAGTGAGTTACAGGAGAGCCAGGGGGTAAAAAGAGAAATCCTGTCATGAGAAACCAAAACAGACAAACAATCAAATAAATGATGTTTCTTGATGAAAAATAGTTTTAAACCTGAATATTTATTAATCAATGAATGCTATTTTTATCTCAGAGATTAGCAGTGAAGATAGTATTGAAAACAATATAAAGACTGATGTAAAAATCACAATATTGAATTAAATGTCTTAGAAACAAGTAATAGCAGGAAGAATGGAACTCCAGGGACTGTTTCTTAGAATCCTCTAAATTTTACAGAGGAGACTGACATAGGCTCTTCAGCACAGAATTTAAGGCAGAGTGTCAATGAGAGAGGAGTGAAACTGGGCTTACCTCAGACAGAGGAGTAGATCAGCAGACCTCACAAACATTTCAAAGAGCTGAAGCCTGGTATGTGAGCTCTAATATTAGAATAACAACTGAGCGATTGATGGGGACTTTCAACCAAAAAATGCTTGTGACATAATAGAAAAGATAACTTGTAATCAGGGGAGAAGAAGACAAGAAAGACAGGGAGAAGGAGGGAATGGAAGACTGATGGGAGGGGAAAGAAGAGGAGGGAGAAGGAAACAAAAGAGGAGGGAAGAGGAGGAGAGGAAATGGGAGGAACAGGGGAGGAGAAAGTAAATGGAGGAGTAGATAAGGGGAGGAGAAGGAAGGAGAAAGGAATGAGAGGAGGAAGGGAGGGGAAGAGGACAGGAGGAGGAGAGCAGAAGTGGAAGAGGAGGGTAGGGGAGGAAGAGGGTTGAGAGGAGGAGATAAGGGAAGGGAAGGAGGAGTAAAAAGAAAGGACGAGGAGGAGGAGAGGGAGTGGCAAGATTTGGGTGTATCCTATCTCAGACTCATTCCATCAAGTCTTTCTCTGATTTGTCACTTTCTGTGCCCCTCAGTCAGACTTCACTTTCAAATATGGGTGCATCCTTCTATAAACTAATCTTACCAACATTGTTTGGGATTAAAGGTGTGTTCTTTTTTTTTTATCTTTTTTTTTTTTTTGATACTTTATCTACATTTCAAATGTTTTCCCCTTTCCAGGTCTCCCTTTTGGAAACCCCCTATCCCATCCCCCTCCCCTCTGCCTCTATGAAGGTATTCCCCACATACCCACATACCCACCCAATCCCATCTTCCTTCCCTTGCATTTTCCTATACTGGGACATCTAAAACTCTCAGACCCAAGGGCCTCTCCTACCACTGATAGTCAACAAGGCCCTCCTCTGCCACATATGCGGCCAGCATCATGGGTCCCTCCATATGCATTCTTTGGTTGGTATTCCATTCTCTGGGAGCACCTGGGGGCCTGAGCAGTGACACAGATGCTCCCTCCCCATTGGGATACAAACTCCCTTAGTTTCTTAAGTCCCTTCTCCAACTTCTTCATCTGGGACCCCATGCTCAGTCCAACAGTTGCTGTGAATTGAATCATGGGTATTCTGAACTTTTGGGCTAATATCTGTTTATCAGTGAGTACATACTGTGTTTGTTCTTTCGTGACTGAGTTACCTTAGTCAGGATGATATTTTCAAGATCTATCCATTTGCCTGCAAATTTCATGAAGTCATTGTTTTGAATAGCTGAGTAGTATTCCATTGTGTAAATGTACCAAATTTTCTGTATCCATTCTTCTGTTGAGGG
Source organism: Rhynchomys soricoides (assembly GCA_019843965.1). Taxonomy (NCBI): domain Eukaryota; kingdom Metazoa; phylum Chordata; class Mammalia; order Rodentia; family Muridae; genus Rhynchomys; species Rhynchomys soricoides. The sequence continues at coordinate 19,453,085 of JADRCH010000011.1, forward strand.
ACATCTGGGTTATTTCCAGCTTCTGGCTATTATAAATACAGCTGCTATGAACATATTGGAGCATGTGTCCTTATTATATGTTGGAGCATGTTCTGGGTAATTGCTCAGCAGTGGTATAGCTGGATCCTCAGATAGAACTATGTCCAATTATCTGAGGGTCTGCCAAACTGATTTCTAGAGTGGTTGTACCAGCTTGCAATCCCACCAGCAATGGAGGAGTCTTCCTCTTTCTCTACATCCTCGCCAGCATCTGCTGTCACCTGAGTTTTTGATCATAGCCATTCTGACTGGTGTGAGATGGAAACTCAAGGTTGTTTTGATTTGCATCTCCCTAATGTCTAAAGATGTTGAACATTTCTTTAGATGCTTCTAAGCCCTTCTAGATTCTTCAGTTGAGAATTCTCTGTTTAGCTCTGTTCCCCATTTTTTGATGGGGGGATTTGGTTCTCTGGAGTCTAACTTCTTGAGTTCTTTGTATATATTGGATATTAGCCCTCTATTAGAGGTGGATTGGTAAAGATCTTTATTCAATCTGTTGGTTTCCATTTTGTCCTCTTGACAGTGTCCTTTGCCTTACAGAAGCCTTGCAATTTTATGAGGTCCCATTTGTCAATTCTTGATTTAACAGCATAAGCCATTGGTGTTCTGTTCAGGAATTTTTCCCTTGTGCCCATATGTTCGAGACTTTTCCCACTTTCTCTTCTATTAGATTTAGTGTTTCTGGTTTTATGTGGAAGTCTTTCATCCACTGGGACTTGAGCTTTGTACAGGGAGATAGGAATGGATCAATTTGCATTCTTCTACATGTTGACCTCCAGTTGAGCCAGCACCATTTGTTGAAAATGCTGTCTTTTTTCCACTGGATGGTTTTAGCTCCTTTGTCAATGATCAAGTGACCATAAGTGTGTGGGCTCATTTCTGGGTCTTCAACTCTATTCCATTGATCTACCTGCCTGTCACTGTACCAATACCATGTAGTTTTTATCACTACTGCTCTGTAGTACAGCTTGAGGTCAAGGATGCTGATTTCCCAGAAGTTCTTTTGTTGTTGAGAATAGTTTTTGCTCTCCTGGGTTTTTGGTTTCTTCAAAAGAATTTGAGAATTGCTCTTTCTAAGTCTATGAAGAATTGAGTTGGAATTTTGATGGGGATTGCATTGAACTTGTAGATTGCTTTCGGCAGGATGGCAATTTTTACTGTGTTAATCCTGTCAATCCATGAGCATTTTTGATTTTCCATCTTCTGAAGTCTTCTTCTATTTCTTTCTTCAGAGACTTGAAGTTCTTGTCATACAGATCTTTCACTTGTTTGGTTAGAGTCACACTAGGATACTTTATATTGTTTGTGACTATTGTGAAGGGTGTCATTTCCTTAATTTCTTTCTCAGCCTGTTTATCCTTCGAGTATAGGAAGGCTATTGATTTGTTTGAGTTAATTTTATATCCGGCCACTTTGCTGAAGTTGTTTATCAGCTGTGGCAGTTCTCTGGTTGAGTTTTTTGGGTCACTTAAGTATAAGATCATATCATCTGCAAATAGTGATATTTTGATTTCTTCCTTTCCAATTTGTATCCCTTTGACCTCCTTTTGTTGTCTAATTGCTCTAGATAGAACATTACTATATTGAGTATATAGGGAGAGAGTGAACAGCCTTGTATAGTCCCTGATTTTAGTGGGAATGCCACAAGTTTCTCTCCATTTAGTTTGATGTTGGCTACTGGTTTGCTCTACATTGCTTTTCCTATGTTTAGGTATGCTCCTTGAATTCCTGATCTTTCTAAGACTTTTATCATGAAGGGATGTTGAATTTTGTCAAATGCCTTTTCAGCATCTAATGAAATGATCATGTGGTTTTTTTCTTTGAGTTTGTTTATGTAGTAGATTATATTGATGGATTTCTGGGTATTGACCCATCCCTGCATCCCTGAGATGAAGCCTACTTGATCGTGGTAAATGATCATTTTGATGTGTTCCTGGCTTCCATTTCATCCAGATTTTCCAGTTTTGTTGAGTATAGACTTTTGTAGTAGGATCTTATCATATTTTGAATTTCTTCAGATTTTTTTTATATCTCCTTTTTCATTTCTGTTTTTGTTAATCTGGATACTGTCTCTGTGCTCTCTGGTTCATCTGGCTAAGGGTTTATCTATCTTGTTGATTTTTCTCAAAGACCTAGCTCTTGACTTTGTTGATTCTTTGTATAGTTCTTTTTGTTTCTACTTGATTGATTTCAACCGTGAGTTTGATTCTTTTTTGCCTTCTATTCCTGTTGGGTGTATTAGCTTCTTTTTGTTCTAGAGCTTTCAGGTGTGCTGTTAAGCTGATAGAGTATGCTCTCTCCAGTTTCTTTTTGGAGCTATGAGTTTTCTCTTAACACTGATTTCATTGTGTCCCTTATGTTTCAGTATGTTGTACTTTCATTTTCATTAAATTCTAGGAAGTCTTTAATTTCTTTCTCTATTTCTTCCTTGACCAAGTTATCATTGAGTAGTGGATTGTTCAGCTTCCATGTATATGTGGGCTTTCTGATGTTTTTGTTGCCATTGAAGACCAGTCTTAGTCTGTAGTGATCTGAAAGGAGGCATGGGATTATTTCAATCTTCTTATTTCTGTTGAAATTTGTTTTGTGACCCATTGCATGGTCAATTTTGGAGAAAGTACCATGAGTTGCTAAGAAGAAGGTATATTCTTTTGATTTAGGATGAAATGTTCTATAGATATCTACTAAATCCAATTGGTCCATAACTTCTGTTAGTTTCACTGTGTCTTTGTTTAGTTTGTGATCTGTCCATTGATGATAGTGGAGTGTTGAAGTCTCCCACTATTATTCTGTGAGGTGAAATGTGTGCTTTGAGCTTTAGTAAAGTTTCTTTTATGAATGTGGGTACCCTTGCGTTTGTAGCAGAGATGTTTGGAATTGACCGTTCTTCTTGGTAGATTTTTCTTTTGATGAGGATGAAGTGTTCTTCCTCATCCTTTTTGATGACTTTTGTTTGAAAGTTGATTTTATCTGATATTAGAATGGCTACTTCTGCCTGTGTCTTGGGACCATTTGCCTGGAAAATTGTTTTCAAGCCTTTTACTCTGAGGTAGTGTTTGTCTTTAACACTGAGGTGCGTTTCCTGTATACAGCAAAATTCTGGGTCCTGTTTATATATCCAGCCTTTTAGCCTATGTCTTTTTATTTTAGCCCATTGATGTTAAGAGATATTAAGGAATAGTGATTGTTGCTTCTTGTTATTTTTGATGGGTGTTTTGTTTGTTTGTTTGTTTGTTTGTTTGTGTGGCTATCTTCTTTTGGGTTTGTTGAAAGATTACTTTCTTGCTTTTTCTAGGGTGTAGTTTCCCTCCTTGTATTAGTGTTTTTCCATCTATTATATTTTGTAGCACTGGGTTTGTGGAAAGATATTGCATAAATTTGGTTTAGTCATGGAATATCTTGGTTTCACCATCTATGATAATTGAGAGTTTTACTGGGTATAGCAGCCTGGATGGCACTTGTGTTCTCTTAGGGTCTGTATGAGATCTTTCCAGGATCTTCTAGATTTCATAGTCTCTGGTGTGATATCTGATATAATTCTGATAGGTCTGCCTTCATATGTGACTTGAACTTTTTCCCTTACTGCTTTTAATATTCTTTCCTTGTTTTGTGCATTTGGTGTTTTTACCGTTATGTGATGGGAGGAATTTCTTTTCTGGTCCAATCCATTTGGAGTTTTATAGGCTTCTTGAATGTTTATGTTCATCCTTTTCTTTTGGTTAGGGAATTTTCTTCTATAATTTTGTTGAAGATATTTACTGGCCCTTTCAGTTGAGAATCTTCGCTTTCTTTTATACCTATTATTCTTAGTTCTGGTTTTTTCAATGTGTCCTGGATTTCCTGGATGTTTTGGGTTAGTAGCTTTTTGCATTTTGCATTTTCTTTGACTGTTGTGTCAATGTTTTCTGTGGTATCTTCTGCACCTGAGATTCTCTCTTTTAACTCTTGTATTCTGTTGGTGATATTTGCATCTATGACTCCTGATCTTTTTCTTAGGGTTTCTGTCTCCAGAGTTTCTCCCTTTGTGATTTCTTTATTGTTTCTATTTCCATTTTTAGATCTTGGATGGCTTTGTTCATTTCCTTCACCTGTTTGATTATGTTTTCCTGTATTTCCTCTTTAAGTGCTACTAGCTCTTTACCTGTGTTCTCTGGTATTTCTTTAATGGAATTATTTCTTTCTTTCTTAAAGTCTTCTATCATCATCATGAGAAGTGATTTTAAATCTGAGTCTTGCTTTTCTGGTGTGTTGTGGTATCCAGGGCTCACTGTGGTGGGAGAACTGGGTTTTGATGATGCCAAGTTGCCTTGGTTCCTGTTTCTTGTGTTCTTGCCCTTGCCTTTCGCTATCTGGTTATCTCTGGTGTTAGCTGGTCTTGCTCTCTCTGACTATGGCTTGTCTCTCCTGCAAGCCTTAGCATCAGTACTCCTTGGAGACCAGCTCTCTCTGAGAGGAATTTGGGTTTGAAGAGCTGTAGTGCAGGGTCAGCTCTGGGGTGCAGACACAAACCAGAAGGATCCTTTCCCTTGCTGTTCCTTGGATCCTGTGTCCTGATGGCTCAGTGAGGGCCCCTCTTGATCGAGAAATTTGAACAGAAGTGGTGGTCTTCCTGTGCTCGAAGTTGTGTTGGCACTCCTGGGAGACCAGCTCTCTCCTGACACTGAGTATGGTACCCTGTGTCTCGGGGTTAGCTCCTTAGCCACAGAAGGAAACCAGAAGGTCACTCCTCAATCCCTGTGTCCTGAGGATTCTGGGTTGATCCCTCTGAGCAGAGGTGCTGGCCTTACCCCCACTCACAGGTTTGTCCACACTCCTGGGAAGGTAGCTCTTTCCCTGCACTATTTGGGTATAGAGCCTCATGGCACAGACTACAGGTGTAAACTGGAAGGCTCATGTCCTAGGTGTTCCTCAGCCTCTGTGTCCTGAGGATTCCAGGTGGGCCCTGCTGAGCAGTGGTGCTCATCTTCCCTCCACTCATGGGCCTGTACACATTTCTTGTATGCTAGCTTTCTCCCAGTGCCATTTGACTATGGAGCTTTGTGGCATAGACTGAGGTCCCAGGCCGCAGAAGGAAACTGGAAGACTCCTGTCCCAGGTTACTTGTATGTCCCTGAATCCTGGGAGTTCCAGGTGGGTCCCTCTGAGCAGAGGTACTGGCCTTATCGCTGCTCACAGGCTTGTCCACAGTCATGGGAGTAAAGGTGTGTTCTCAAGGCATGTCTGTATTCCAGCCAGAGTAGCTATGTTACTGGATGAGCATTCCTCTACAGAGCAGAATTCAGATATCAGTAAAATGGAATCAACATTATCCATTTAAATAGAATTTTATTTTAATATATGGTTTGTCTATGAGCATACTTGAATTTAAAGAAGCTGTAAAGTAAATGGTGTGAGCCAAAACCAAATCAAAATAAAGGCCTCTCCATCCGTAATGAAAACAAAAGTAAGAAAAGTACTGTCTAATTTAGGAATGATCTAATATAAGCAAAGCAACTGATGTCAGGAGAATGTAGTAGAGATTTGGGGTTTATAAAATGGTCTTGGAATCAGGAAGTGCTTTGTGTATCAGGTTCAGCTGTCCTTTTCTTCCTCCCATTTTTAGTTTTAGGAGCTTGATCGTTGGACATCCTCAGAGATTAAATGCAAAAGTTGTTGTACTCAGTAATTCCTAGGATGCACATAATCAAGAGTAAATGAATCATAAGAATCATGCAGCCATCTAAGTGGTTCTAATGACCTAGAGGTAACATCAACAAAACATATTTAGAACTCTGAAGATATAAGGTCATAATAATAATGCTGATTTTCTCTATTTTTGAAAGAGTTTGGAGCACTTAGAGAACAGGGTGAGTAAGTAACAGTAGAAGAGAGTGGGCATTTACTACTCAGGGTATCATCTTGCTCAGATGGTCCCTGTGTCTCCTCTGTTAAATATTAACTATCTTCCAATCTGGCATGCAATAATAGCCTAATGAAACTAAAATTATTTAAAGTACAATCCAGCAATAGAGGTTGTTTCAAGGCTTAGGAAAAATCCTTTCTGATTTAAACTTTGAATTGCATTTGGATTGACATTGCTTGCAGCATAAAACGGAAATAAAATTAAAGAAAAATATGGACTTACATACTTAGAAAAGCAGTGTTCCAATCTATGTAGAAGTAATGCAGAATATAATCTTTTTGTGTTCAAAGTGGATTGGGTTGAGGAAGAAAAATCATGTAAGCTAACATCACAAGTTCCAACATAGCTTTGAGATCAAAACTCTAATTATATATATACCCAAATTAGATGAAGAAGTTCAATAGACTTTTTATATTTAACATTTTTTTGCTTCTTTCTGTAGATAAAAGATATTGATATCCAATACTGAAAACCATACCATTAGTGGAAAACCAGCTTTGGCACAGTGGAGTCTTTCTATTGGAAGGTAGTCTTCAAACAGATGTCAGATCTCTGCTGGCCCTGAGAGAACTTCAAAGCTGAATAAACTCAAAAAGGGCAGAATGTGGCATCAGCAAACCATTCACATGTGAGACATACCATGCACTCACTCTCAGAGCAAAGGCTGTCAGCTTGGCTGAACAGAGCCTTGAAGGGCTTCATTATTGCTTTTGATTTTGCTGATTGCTTATTAACTGACTCTCTTCAGCCACCTGGCTGTTCTAACTGAAAAGATTCCACTCATATTCTAAATGATTATTGGCATGGTGATTGAAAGAGGAAATCCTTCCAAAAATACATTTAGTCTGCCCTTGACCATGCAAAAAGTAACCCACAGAGGGAGAGCTTGCTGAACACAGCCCATTCCACTTGATGCATCCTCAAATAACTGCAAATTGAAAGATTGCAAACTAATACAAGGACTAGCAGGACTTGCTAATGAAGCATTTCTCATACTTAACTTCCCAAGGAGCTCAGAAAGGAAGACTACACTGCAGTCACTGGCATCTGCGCCTTCTCCATGATGACACTTTTGTCCTATCCACTCTGCAAGAATACCCAAATTACCAAATGGTCCTGTAAGGTAACACCTAAACCTAAACTAGCATGTACAAACTTATACGTTTTAGAATGCTCAGTGTTTCTCATAGACTACATATGTCCTGTCCTTGTTTAAATAATTTTTAGACAAAGAGGAAGAAACCAAGAACAGGGCTTGTTGAATGGTGCTCAAAAAGGTTGCTTTCTCATGTTTACTTTGTGGAGGTGTCTTTTGTATGTATTCTTGGCTTGCATGGAAATGTCTCAGAGCTTGTGAAAGATGTTTCATGCATGAAAGAGCATATTTGTAGAATTTTGCAGAGCACTGGAAAATTCATATGCTAGTATCCTTCCAGGGACCTGATTCCCAATAACATGGGGCATGAATAATGCCAGAGAAAAACATGAGCATAAGGATAGAAGGTCCATTCAGAATGTAGCATTCTTGTGTGCTAGACTCCACATACTGGTGGTTAATGCTCCCACTGTCTCTCCAGGGAAGCAAGAGTCTTATTTTTGTGTTACTCTTCAGGGTTCTTTCCTTCTTAGCAACTACTAGACTTGAATATTCTCATTATAACAAAATCACCCCAATGTACAAATAATCTTCTCCCCAAAACAGGAGTTGATGAGTGGCACAGTCTGCCAGCACACACTTCAGTTCTGCCATGGTGACAGTTGTCTTACTACTGAACTTTCTGCCAGCTCATGAACCTGAGAAGTGACTCATCAAATCACCTTGTCCTATAACCTTTAGCAGGATTTAGTCACCTTCATTCTGCAAAAAAAAAAAAAAAAACTACGAAAAATGGAGGAAATGTTCAAAAATGGACAAATAAATTTCAAAATCTTGTTTGGTGTTTTCAGTGTTGTGGGGGTTTACAATTTTTAACAAATCATCAGATCCAGCCCCTAAAGTCTGTTGTGAAATAAAATATTCTTACAAGGAAAAAGTACAGTGCTTTTAACCATATATCTTTCTGAAAGCATGGTATTAAAAATACAGACAGCATTCTAAGAGTGCAGTGATTTTATAGATGTGGGAATAAAAGGCTATCAGAAAGTCAAACTGCTGGTCTCCATGTATCATCATAGTAAAATATGATACATTATTCCTCTAGGGCATGAGAATCTACAGTCTATGTATTTCAGTGAATGCCTAGACTCAAAGTCTAGCAATTGCCATTCAGTGATATTCAGTGTTCAAAGGTGGATACAATTAAGCTAAGACCAACAATTTTGTGTCATCTGCCTTTTGCTGTGAGAAATTTAGTGGTTATTCTTAAGTGACTGAGCAAGTGTGAGGGAGATGGCATACTCTTGTTTAAATGCATACTAAAAGTTCACATCCTAGGAAGTACTGGCCTATAGTGTGAGTTCCAGGACAGACGGTTATCTCACTGCTTTCAAGGTAACACTGAAACAGAGATTGGGGGTAAGGCTTGGTTATGTCAGGAAGGGGTGCAATCATGCATAAGTTTATGTCCTTATCACAGAAGCCTCCTTTTGAAACTCTGAAGTTCCATCTTATACCCATCAGAATGGGTAAGATAAAAAAACTATAGAGACAGTACATGCCAGAGAGGATGTAGAGCAAGGGGAACAATCCATTGCTGGTAGGAGTGTAAAGTTGTACAACCACTTTGGAAATCAATTTGACATTCCTTCTGAAAACTAGGTCTATCTCAAGACCAGCTGTACCACTCCTGGACATATACCCAAAAGATGTTCCAACATCCCACAAAGACATTTGCTCAGCTATGCTCATAGCAACTTTATTCATAATATCCAGAAACTGGAAAAAAACTAGATGTCCCTTAGCTGAAGAATGGATAAAGAAAAGGTGATGCATCTACACAATGGGATACTATTCAGCTATTAAAAACAAAAGACATCATGGGTTTTGTTGGGAAATGGATGGAACTTGAGAATATCATCCTGAGTGAGGTAACCCAGTTCCCAAATTACATGCATGGAATGTACTCATTTGTAAGTTGATATTAGTCATAGAATACAGGTACCATGTTACACTCCACAGACTCAAAGAAGCTAAACAAGAAGGAAGGCACATGTGAGGAAGCTTGAATCTCACTTTAAAGGGGGAATAAAATATTCATAAGAGGCAGATGGAGGGTGGGAACTGGGTGGAAAGGGGGATGGGAAACTCAGGATTGGGTATAGGGAAGGATAGGGGAGATGGCCAGATATCTAGGAAAATGAATGGAAATCTGCATCTGACTGGACGAGGAGGTGGGGGGCTCTCCAGCATGAGACAGAAACCTGGCATAAGGGAGGTGCTCCAAAACCAATGGGGGTGATAATAGCTGTGATTCATAGTAGTGGGGATATGGAACCTGTAGAGGCCATTTCCTGTAGCCAGGAAGGAACTTGAGTAGAGCGATAGAGACACCAATTCACTCAAAACTTTCAACCCCAAATTTATCTTGTCTACCAAAAATGCCGTCATGGGGAATCAAGCAAAGACCGAGGGAATGGCCATTCAATAACAGGCCCAACATGAAATCCATCCCATAGGGAAGCTCCCATCCCTGAAACTATTGATACTATGTTATGCTTGCAGGTAGGAACATTTCCTCTAATAGGCATCACCCAGCAGCTGACTCAGAATAAGGCAGCCACAGCCAAACAGTAGTTGGTACCTGGGGGCTTTTATGGAAGAATAGGAGGAAGGATTGCAGTCCCAAATGGGATAAGAACTTCACAGGAAGATCAACAGGGTCAAGAAACCTGGAATCCTGAGGCTCTCCTGAACCACCAAACAAAGAACACATGGGCTGGATCTAGGCCTCCCCACACATATGTAGCAGATATACAGCTTGGTATTCCTGTCAGTCATGAACAACTGAAGAGGTGGCTATCCCAAAAGCTGTTGCCTCTATGTGGGACATGTTCCTCTAGCTGGGCTTCTTTGTCTGGCAAAGCACCATTTAGCCTCACAGAGATTTGAAGTGGCATGGTGGGAGGATATGGGGGAGGGGGCATTCGCTCAGGGAAGAAGGGGAAGGGGGATGGGGAAGAATTGTGGAAGCAGAGACTGACCTGGGAGGAGGCAGTGAGTAGATTTAAAGTGAATAAGTAGAAAATAAAATTAAATTTAAATAAAAAACAAACAACAAAAACTAGGCTCCATACAAATGAGTCTGAGTCTTACCTGGCCTGCCTGCCTGTATGCCTGCTTGCCTTCTTTCCTTCCTTCCTTCCTTCCTTCCTTCCTTCCTTCCTTCCTTCACTATTTCTTAACACTCTGCTCTCTACAGTAGGTTAGTGAACTGCTCAACTAGAGATCAGAAAAAAACTAATTTACTTTCCAACACCTGGGATAAGAGTCAAATGGGCTTATATTTTAAATTATACAATCTTAGGTATTTTGTTGTAGAAGAAAATAAAAGACCAAGTACAGCCTAACATTTGAGTACTAGCCAAGCCACACAATGTTGCCAAAGTTGCAAATGATTTACTGGGGGAGTTCGGAGCTATGACACTCATTTTTTTTTCAACAGATTTTCCATTCCTTCCTAAAAATTATAAGCAGCATTCATAAATTTATTTGTCCTTTCTATAAAAAAATGCTGTCTTCCTTATTTTCAGTAAGGGTTGTCTGAAAGCAATCATTAAGTTTAAATAATAGAATATGACTGTTCCACACAAAGAGATAAATAAAAGAAGTGGACAATGAAAACCAAACTTTGCATTTTGCATAAGAAAAGTGGACAAAAGGAGGTCCAAATACAAAACAATAACATTTTTATTAAAATGCATAAATTCTTTTTCTACCCTTAACTACTTGGATTGTTCAAACAGTAGTTTTCTCACCTTCAATCAATATTTATCAAGAGGGTACTATTATATGATAGAATCAGACCCAGGTCTTATCACTGTATATCCATTAGTGATAGTAAAATGTACCATTGTCCTACTATAGCTTAAGATAGAAGATTTAGGATTATCTTAGGAATGAAATTTTCTGAAGCTCACCAATTTCCAGAGTGAGCTGGCCCACACCTCCCTTCTCACCTGTACTAGATCTCTGAATAGCTGACAGACTAGAATTGATCACGTATCTCATTTTTCATATAATGATATTGGAGACACTGCTTTGAGAACATATTTGTTTGGGGATCTCGTGCATATTACCCTTTAACTTGCTGTGGTGAGATGCTGAGGGAGGCCTTGTGCTTTTTCCGTCACCTTCCAAATCCACAGCTGTGCACCATCAGGGACTGTTTATGTTACATCGAGAACTCCTGCGTGTTAGGTAAGTGCTCTACCAGTGGAGCCACACCCCAGTTCTGTAATGCATTCACTTTTGCTGTCATAGAAAATAAATAGGTTCAATACAAGTTAAAGGAAAAAAATTAGATCATAACAATGTAAGGAAGAAAAACACAGGCATTTTAGCAGATGAAACTGATTTTACAGGAGTCTCAGGATGAAGTTTTGGCTCCAGGCTCAATAAAAAAGCATCTGCCTGCTTCCAGGATGTTCACTTTGAATTATTGCTGGGTCTAGCCTTAAAATCAACTGGATTAATCAAATTAATCCATATACCACTAGAAAGATATGAAAAAAAAATTGGGAAGTCTCTGTGTGACAGTAGCTGGTTGCACACCCCACTGACCTTGTGGCAGCCAAAGCCACTAAGGGATGCTCATTTGTGGTTGTAGCACTTAACAGAAGTGATTGTAAAAGAGTTACATGGTATCTCAATTCTTAGTTTCCTTGAATTTAAAATGAAGAAAATGTCCTGCTAATAGGCAAGTGACAAGTGTTTAAAAAAAAAAGGTCTATGTACCCAGCACTTGAAATGGCCACCCTGAAATGGTTACTCCCAGGAGATTTCAGCCTTGCTGTTTCTTCCCTAACTATGTATATTTTCTGACTGCACTCATTTCTGGAGGCTGACATTTTGGGCATAAGAATTGTACCTCCGCCATAGTTTCTTCACTTTTCCATCACTGAGACTTGAAAGTCTGGTACAATTCTAGCTTGAAAGCAGCTGATAACATTGTGGATTGAGGCACTGAACAGTGGTGGGGAGAACAGAGGGCACAGTACCGTGACTGACCATTCCCACCCGTTAATGGAAACAAAACCTGCAATCTCTCTGTCTTCTGAAATCTATTTGAGGAGACATTTTTAAAGAAAGGATATAATTTCACCAATATCAGCAAGTTGTTGAGTAACTAGAGAGAAAATTCCTGCTGGAGTGTGTGACTCACATATACTGTAAAGAACAGACATATCATTGTGTTCTTTCAGTCTACAAGGCACACTTCCCAGAACACTATAAAATTTTAATTAATAATAATGAATAAATGATGTAGATCATTATTATGTTACTATGTTTCACCTGCCAATTAAAAGTAAAGATGTTAACTGATGTCATTTTAAACTAGTTACACCTTGTTTTGTGGTCACTATTGTGTGCACAAATACTATTTTTACAAACACCTCTCTGTAGATGTATTCGGTGTCAGAAAAATATATATACTTACAAGTATGTGCCCAGATAATAGATTTTCTGAATATCTCCATGTTTTAGTGGCTAGAATTTGTGAATGAGCTCTACTACAGAGCAAAGGTTTTTGCAGGAGTCATCAAACAAAGTGTGTTGGGACAGGTGGATTATTCTTCTTGTCTTACTGAGCACAAGGTCATCACAAAGGTCCTCACAACAGAGGAACAGGAAGGTTCTGAAAAACCAAAAAAAAGGCACCAAAAAAAAAAAAAAAAAAGATTAAGAAGCTCTCACGAGGCTCAATCCAGAAAGTGTTACGAGCCTAGAAGAGGCAAATGAAATAGGCAGAAGTCAGTGCCACTAAGACAGAAGTTTTGAACACCCTGGATTCCAAACAATATTTTAGATTGTGATAATCCACAAGACTTTAGTATTTCTAATTTAAGGGATATTTTATTATGTACTTATATATGTTTTAGTATGTCTTTATTTTATTAGTTATGAATTATATATAATATATTAAATATAATAATTTTTGTGATATTTGTGTGTTGAGAGAGAGAGAGAGAGAGAGAGAGAGAGAGAGAGAGAGATATCTACATGTAAACTCAAGTGCTCTCAGAGACCAGAAGAAGGAATCAGATCCCCTGGAAGTGGAGTTACAGGAAGTTGTGAACTAATAGACATGGTTGCTAGAATCCAGACTCAGGTCCTGTGGGTGAGCAGCCCACGATGCTAAGCATTTAGTCATTTCACCAGGTTCTGATTAGTATTTCTACAGCAGGAATAGGAACTGGAAAAGGTGCCACATGGATTTACCTCTACACCAGCTAATGAAGAAGGTGTGCATTATGTGAAGATAGTTAATGAAACATGATCCTATTCACATCGCGTTTACCTCTTCCAACCCCGTCCAAACAAACCTCCACATGACTCACTTCCACCTTCATGTCTTTTGGACTACTTTGCTGTTGCTGCTGTTTGTTTTGTTAACCTATTCAGTGCAAAAATTACTACATATATATGTGTGGAGTGGGAACTATCAACTGGATCATGGAAAAAATCTACCAGTGGTTATGCATTAAATAATCACAATAAAATTTAAAAAAATAATGTAGGAATGGTTCTTATTCTCTCACAAGTTATTAGCTTCCAATAGATCCTCAGTAGGAATGTAGACTGAAATGTACCTCCTTGCATCCACTCATTGTCACACAAGATATGTTTAATCAGATTTCTCAGACAGCTGCCAATTTATCAATTTTTTATCAAACAGAGGTAAGCCATTTAAAATCAATAAGAAAATTATTGACCCAAGCAATCCCTTTACCTACATGTCCAAAGCATATCTTTGCCATCTTTAGCACACAGATATTTTGAATAACCTGGCAGGACGTGACATAGTATAACTTGTAAAGGGCAGAGAAACCTGTCTACTGCTCAGGCTTTCCCAGTCCCCCATTCTATTCAAGTGACATTTGCATTGTCTTGGGATTCAATGGTTTTACCATAATAGTTACAATTTACAATCATAAACATTTCTTAACAAATTATTAACTGGTTTTTCTTTACTATGTATTTGTTTTAGAAAGTGACAGGCAGGGAGCTCTGTGTGGGTGAGTCCAGTTGCCCATGGAAGCCAGAAGTGGGTGTCTGATCCTTTGGAGCAGAAGTAACAAGTGCTTATGAGTTGCTTGAAGTAGCATCTGGGAATCAAACTGGGCAATAAAAGTACATGCTCACTAAATAAAATCACTGCAATGGAAGGAAGATGATCCCTAATTTTGACTTTGTTTTAAGAAAAGTGGTTAATTTCCCATTAATTATTGTCAATAGTCAAACCTTATGTGAGTTGTAACCATGTTGGACCCATATGTGATTGATGGGGTCGACAGTTGGGTGTACTTAGAGTTGGTAGATGGAACTATGAGTCATCCTGATGGAATACACTGACCTCAACTCACTGGGAGTCATTGAGCCTGTTCTAAATCTCAAACACTGTGTCAAAGACACTGAGGCCAACAAGGGGATTGTTTCTTCCTTTCAGAGCTCTGTGAAGTATAACTGATAAATGTACACATTTATGAACAGATAGCAATGCTCTGTGATAACATTGACAGCAAAAATGTTTCCTCAAGGAACTCTACCTCCATGTTAGGCAGGCACGCATGTATCTTCATATATTTGAATTTGACATTTTTGTTGAAAAGCCATTGAGCTTATGGTATTTAAGGAAAGCAACATCATGCTGGCCACATATGCAGCAGAGGAGGGTCTTCTTAGACATCAGGGGGAGCAGAGGCCCTTGGGCCTGAGGGTGTTAGATCCCCCAGTATAGGAGAATGCCAAGGGGAGAAGACGAAGGGAGAAGATAGGTGGGTGGGTGGGGGAATAGTCCCATAGTGTCAGGGGGAGGGGCGAGGGAATGGGGAGGTTCCAACAGGGAGATCTGGAAAGGGGGAAACATTTGAAATGTAAATAAAGTATGAATAAAATAACAAAAAAAAAAAAAAAAAAGGAAAGCAACCTGAGTCGACTGTATAATTTGTTTTGGTAGATAATATCAGTTTTGATCAATGTTATTTTAACTTTAAACTCAAGATTTTTTAATTGCCAAAGTTCTGCACAGTGCTTAGTTCCATTTGCATTCAATTGATAATAGATAGAAAGTTGGATCATCACATCTTCAATAGCTTAGTGTCCTGAAGTTTGAAAATGTTATCAATTTGAAGGAATGTAGAAGTCTCTTCTGTTTTAATTTATAATTCCTTTCACTGAAAGTGACAAGTGGTATTGGTTCTCATATTTACTAATCATTTATATACTCATCACAGTGCTTGCTGAAACGTCCTCTGTGTTTTTACTTTACTATATCAAATCATTGAGAATAAAAGTTCATTTTATTCTCCCTCAAGTTTTATTCACTATTACACTCACATTAGAGAAATCCAGTCTTTGCATTGCATGGTTCCATGAGGAGAATGGTTGAACTTGGTTGTGTATTCACTGCCAAAATGCACAACCAAGAGAGGCCTAGCTTCAATGTCGATAATCACGGGAACAGGGTTTATACCTCAGTTGGGTTACATAATGGCTATATACAGCCTAAGCAGTTTCGGAGAACACAAGCCCCAGATCTAGGGTCTGAAGGGTTGAGAGAAGTATCATTCCACTCAATCAGGCTATTAGAGAGTTTGCCTTTTTCTGCTGTTCCACTAAAGACATAGCTGTATCCAGTTGCTTGTATTGAAACACCAATTGTAGGTGTCAGTGCCCAAACTATATATTTTCAACTGGTTGCCCACACAGATTGTATAAATCCTTTCAGAGATTTTTGTTAATGATTAAATAAGTCACAGACTTATCAATAACATTCTATACTGGTTAAGTAATTTCCATGTATTAAGTTTATCATAAAAACTTAACACTTGGACATGGTTGTGCTCTTGCAATGTAGCAGTTGGCTATTTACTGACATATTAGACAGCTGTGTTCATTGCTAATATGAACACTGTCTTGTACGGGAAGCTTGCACAGCCTCTGTGATCTCCAGTATTCTGTTCAATGGCTTTGTCAATCCAAACTATCTACAATAAATAAATTAAATATTTATTTAATTTCATCTTTTAAATGGTCATTTAAATTGGGTCATTCCTTCCAGTCACAAGAACATCCCCAAATTCTCAGGTTATTTCATTACCTCATAAGGCCTGTGATTTTTCACGTGAAATACAATGTAGGTCAAGCAGAATAAGTGTGTTATTACCTTAAGACTAACCAACTCTCCACTCTACAGTGATAACAGCTTCATGAATCTGGTTCTACCTTCCAGCTCCGCTTTTACAAAATGTCCACTTTCATGCACCACACATGGTGAAAGTTAGCCATATGAATGTCCACAAATAAAAAAGATTTTGCAAGTGTTTTAAGTTATGGATCGGCTTATAAATCTCACTCAATAAATGTGGAGTGAAGAGCTCCACCAGGCTATCAAGAAAGGAGGGTCTAAGCGTTTGCCTGGGCTGTGCGCAGAATAAGGTTAGTCACCAACAACTACTTAATTTATTCTAAGCCAGAAGCCAGAAGAGAATAAATACAACAAAAGCTCCTACTAGGTTGACTTCATAGACGTACGTAATACCAGCATTCTTACTCACATGGGAAATTGGTTTTAAAATAGTTTAGTTAACAGCTTGTGTGTTCAAGTAAGAAGTATTGTTAAGTGAGTAATCTTTGCATGAACCCCTAAGAAGTTTCTGTAGTTAGAAATTGGGCCTGGGGGTGTTAGATTCCCTAGTATAGGAGAATGCCAGGGAGGAAAGATGGGAGTGGGTGGGTGGGTGGGGGAGCACCCTCATAGAGGCAGGGGAGGGGGGATGGGCTAGGGGATTTCCAAGGGAGAGACCTGGAAAGGGGAAAACATTTGAAATGTAAATAAAATAAATATCCAAAAAGAAAGAAAGAAAGAAAGAAAAGAAAGAAAGAAAAGAAAAATTCCTGACAAGTTTATTTTTGAATTTTCACAAATCCTTGAACATCTGCCTGTATCCTGAGCAAGATGGGTTCTTGTCTGAGTGTTGACTTCTTCTTTTTGTTGTTTTGGGTTTTTGTTTTTGTTTTTGCTTTTTGTTGTTTGTGTGTTTTTTGTTTTTTGGTTTTTTTTCGAGACAGGGTTTCTCTGAGTAACCTTGGCTGTCCTGGAACTCACTCTGTAGACCAGGCTGGCCTCTAACTCAGGAATTAGCCTGCCTCTGCCTCCTGAGTGCTGGGATTAAAGGTGTGTGCCATCACTGCCTGGCGATTGTTGACTTCTTGAGTCATGGCTCATTTCCTTTTGTGTCCTGACAATGAGTTCTACCACTTTCCAGCTTTAAGGGCACAGGTAAGATGGCCAGTTGATTATAGTCTGAGACAAAGCTGTTCTTCGTACCTGGGAACCTGGGAAAATGTTTTGCTGGTTGGAAACGTAGCCAAGTTTAAGGAGGTGTGAATTCTTGTGGGGAGTTGTTAATTTGGTCTCACAGGGCAGCAGAGAAGGTGATTAATTTCTTCCCCCTATGTACTGTCCTCTGTCTAAATCAACATTCTTTACACACTGTTTAAGTATGATCTGTCTCCTTCTTGCTTCAACTCTCTCCAGCCTCCTTAGTATCCAAATAATCAGTCTTCAGATCTCTTCAGAAAATCCTTTACATTTTGCCTTTTGACTCTTCAGTCTTCACACTGGTTTTCTTTTCTTTTTTTTCTTTTTTCTTAATTTGAAGATAATTTTCACTTGTGTTTTATATTTTACAAAACTGAAAACTGAATCTGGACAGCATCTGTTCTCTTTCTTCAAGTTTTCTATTATCGGCTCTGAAAAAAAATTACCCAACAACGAGAAGTACTTATATTAATAGTTACACAGAATGTGGCTTCCCCTCTGCTGCTTTATTTTCCAAAATCCCACTGTTGTTCCTCTTCTCCTTTCTCATCTTCCTTCTCTTCTCCTTCTCCCACCTCCTCTCTCTCTCTCTCTCTCTCTCTCTCTCTCTCTCTCTCTCTCTTTCTCTCTCTCTCTCTGGTTCTAGTTGCTGTTCTTTATGTTTGTCAGCCCCTCTCCCCCTTTTGTATTCAAGTTCATTACTGAGAATACATTAAAATATGAGCACCAAAAATCCAAGTACCTACTACCTTGAACTCAGACAAAGCTGCAGGTTCCAGAGGTACCATCTCTGCCCCATATTTGTTCTTCACTTTTCAGACTTCAGTAGCAAGGAATACTCCATCTGTGTTTGACTCTGTGAGGCCCAGGACACACAGAGCTTATCACAAGCCAACCCAATGCTGCCACCTCTGAGCATATTGTGTTTCCAAGGTACCCTACTTTCTGGTTTTCTCTAAGGCTTCTTTGTCAATAAACTGGATGGTGTTCTCTCTCTGTAAGACAAGAGATGGAGGTGGGGGTGGGTAAGAGGAAACTGTGGAAAAAAAAACAAACAATAGAAGTGCATTTTCATAAGCATCTTCAATAAATCAACCCCATCAGAAGCCTGCCTCTCTTTAGTTTGCATGTCCATCCTCTTGATGGTCATTGGGTAATGAAATCTTTTAGCTTAGAGTTAAAATCAGAGCATGGGTGTGCACTGCCTCTTCCTGCAGCACCTTCCATGGTGCTTCTGTTAAGGTTGGTCTCATGGTCTTCTGTTGTCTTTGTGTTAGATAAGTTCACACCTTAGCAATCAGCTGTCTCTTTCCTGATTTTGCTTTCTTCTATTTTAAAGGACAGTATACAGTTGGTACTGAGTGGAGCTTGTCCAGGTTTTAGATGCCTCTTTTTGTTCTCTGTGGCTCTCCATCTGATTTTCACTCTAATGTTCTGTACTTGAGCCTTTCCTTGTCCTTGTCCAAAGCCCCATATATGAAGGAAACTGCTCATTTTCCAGTGAATATTCTCCTTAAAGGAAGAAATACGTTTTCTAGGTATGTTATAACCTTTTCATTCTTAGTCCAGTTCACAACTTTTAAACTTTCTCTTTACAAAACTAAGCAGAAAAAAATAATATATATTCTCTTCTGGTATGTAATTGAATATAGACATATGTAACTTATATTGGATAAAATCTAATATTTTATAGTATTCTTTATTATAAAATATTATATTCTTATTTATGTATAATTGTTATGCCATTATCGAATAGTTTTAAATTTAACAATGATTGTTACTAATAGAAAATTAAGAGCAAGCTTCTCTAAGTAGAAAGTTCCGTATGTCCTCAGAATATTTCTCTTATTATAATTAAAAATATCATTTCTGTGGATTCTGAAACCTTTCAAAGTTTCTACTGTCAAGGGATTACTGTGGCAGATGCATTTGCTTCCAAAAATACATTTGACCCTTTACCAGACACTTGTAGAGTCCACACAGCTTGAAGCATTAGTTCTGCTTCTTTATTTTGGTATTCTGCAATGACTCATAAAACCCTTTGTGTGAGTATTAATATGTCTATTATAATACTTTATCTATTTTTACTATGTTCAGAAATCAGAGAAATATACAGAATGTGACCTTAGAATTCTAGTAATGATCAGAACTGATTAATTAATACCCAAGAAGTTCATGTATCAAGAAATAAAGACTAAAATTTATATATTTATGCAAAATATATCTAAAGGCAAGAAAGAACAATTTAGTTTTAAAATGTATATATTAAGGTATGTGATTGAAGAAAGGTAAATACAGCCTTCAAATTACTCATGGCAAAATTAACACAAATTCTTCTGAACCTCCGTGTGTGAACTGTTTTCTTTGCCTTTATGTATTTCCACAGTAAGGTAACTCTGAGTCGCACTTTGTGTGTGCTGGTGTCTGTCTTTCTTGCCCTTCAGTTATCTACCCTGTCCTCTGGTCTGCAAGTTACATCAGTTGCTATGTTTTTACATCGCCAGAATGCCATTGTGAGAAAAATAAGAACAGAACAGTACAATCCTCTGTGCGTGCAGCAGAAGGACCATGAAAGTAATTTAGCTTATGGTGAGTGCCCATTAGAAGGGCAGGTCTACTTTTTTCTAAGGACAGTGCAGGCAAAGGACAGCAATATGATTCTTGTGTTTTCCTTAGACGAGCATTAAATAAAGTTGACAAGGATTTCAGTTTCTATACATATAAAATATGTTAGAATTCCCCCTCCCTCCTTGGCATAAAGGGTTGTTAATCTCATTGTCTTTCTTCTGGGCAATGACTTACTGTATGTGGTGCAGTGACTGTCATGTGCTGAGTGTTTTGCAAGCATTCATTAGAGAAACCTGCTTCATTTTGCTCAGTATTTTCTCCGTAAATGTAAAGAACCAGTGTTTGTAAGATGGCTAAGGAAGAAGTGGCTCCTAGCCTGCTTGGCGTTGTGGAAAGGAAGAACAAAGTAGTGTAGTTATTTCAGTACCATTCCACACAGTGGGTGGCAGAGCTGAAATCAAAACCCAGGCTTCCAGTTTTTACCTACTGCATCAGTGCTCTTAACTATGGAATCCTGAGACCCTGCTGAGGAATTTTTATGTTTTGCAACTTCTGCTTTTGTGGTGATAGTGAAGCATACACTATGGTGACATATCAGACACAAATTAAACATGAACCTGACAATTAAGTTTTTCCCCCTTGAATCAAAAAAAAAGGACTCATAGAGTTCTAGTGTTTCTTACAACTTTGTTTCAAACTTAATCGTCTAAATATTTGTAGGAAATTTGTCACAAGGTTTGACTCTATTAAAAGTAAAATTTCTATCTTGCATGCATAAATTAGAAATCTGGATTCATTTTTAAATTTTGTGTATTTTTTGAAAAATTAATTGACATAAGTCCCAAGGCTATAGCATACTCAATTCTGCATAATAAAAACTGGATTCTTTGTGTATTTTCTCAAATACTTATCTATAGAACCTTTTTATTCATCAAATATATTTAATACCAATGGTAACCAGAACAAATTTTAATTTAGCAATTAATATTGAAATCATGTGATCTATTTGTGACATACAATGACAGAATAAGCTTAAGACTGAGTAATATGAAATGATCAATGTTTAGAACATATTTGCCAAATATTACATTTACTTTTTCTAAAAAGTAGATATTTAAGTCACATGGGTTTTTTTTGCATTCTTTTAGAAAAAGTGGCTGTGAGTGCATGTGCATGTTAGTACATGTGCCTGTGAGTACATGTACCTGTGAGTACATGTGACTCTGAATGCATATGCCTGTGAGTGCTACAAATGATACATTTTTGATAATGTGCTATGGCACATATCATCAATAAGAAAGGCCATGAAAATACTCTCTCCATAGCACCTCATCCAAATATAAGGACTAGAAGTGTATAAATAGTCAAGTGAACCCAGAGTGATATTATATTTCCCCAAGAACCTTCTCTTCCTGAAATTCCTGTTACCATAAAGGGAGGATTTTTTTTACTGTCTTGACAACTCTGCCCTTCCATCTTCTCTGTGTGATAGAGTTGGTCCTCTTTCTTATTCCTGAAGCAGTGTGTAAGAGAGAGAGTGAGGAGTATAGAGGAAATGGTGTCACTAACACAGTCCCTGATACCCAGAAATAACAGGAAAGGCTGATGCCAAATCAAATCACTTCTCGCATGTAGTAGAATCCATATCTCCTCTAAATAGTCAAATGGTCTATCCAAATTCTCAATTCATTTTTTGTTTTATTTTCCATGTGTGTGTGTGTTTGTGTATGTTTATGTATGTATATGTATGTGTGTATGAGCATTCATGTGTGTGTGTGTATATTTGTGAGCATGTTTATGTATGTGTGTGCATGCATGTGTATATGTGTGTGTGAATGTGCACGTGTGAATGTATGTGCCTGTATTTTGTAGAAAATTGTATTCTTGAGGATATCTCACTGCATCTGAAGCTAGGCTGCTCCAGTAAGTCTTCAAGACCCTTCTCTCTGTGCCTTCCAATACCAGAGTTACACATGAGGGCTTAACAGGATGCTGAGGATCTAAACTCAGGTCCTTCTACTACTAGGGCAAGTGATCTTACAGAGTCATCCCTTCAGCAGGTTCATTGTCAGTTCTTGATGAAAAAATGTTTTTAGCAGCGTCATTATCACAATTCGCATTGGTGAGACCCAACTTACTTTTTTCACCGCAGAAAGCCTTTAAAGTCTATGAAAAAAACATTTACTATTTTAAAATTTATGCTTTAAAATTATGCATAATAGAAAACCTTTCCAGGAAAATTTGTTGTTTGATTAATGGTAATTACCAAGAAGAGAATCAGGAAGATGGCTCACTGTATTAAAGAGCCTAACCTACAAGCAGGAAGAGCTGAAGTGGGTGTGGTTGTCTGCCTATTATCTGGGAGGCAGAGACAAGATTACTGGAACTCGATGGTAAACCAGATTAGCAGAACTTTTGAACTTATTATATGAAGTGGAGATCAAGAAAACACCTACCTGAACCTCCGAAAACCACTTGTACACAGACACAGGTATACACAGCAGTGCTCAAGGCTGCAAACACACAGACAGCACACATACACATGCACCTATCACACACACCATAACCAGGAAAAGAGATGTCGCTCTACTTCACCTCTCCTAGGCCTGAATATTCTCTAGTATCTAGCTTGTGTTCTCTGTCAAGTTCCCCATAATCATTACAGTGTCATCTGTTTAATATTTTCACTGTATTCTATTCAATTGTAACAATAGATATGCATCTTTGTACTTTGAATGGTGTTAGCTGTAATTAACTTCTACATTTCACTTTGCTACAATGTTTAACTTCAAATAATTTATCAGAATTATTATAATATTTTAATACATTTTATATAACACTTTCTTCAATATACACTACTTACTTCAGTTAGTCTGAACATTCACTGGAATAGATTGTGAGCAAAGAAAATACTGTTGTTGCTGTTGCTGTTGTTTCTGCTGTTGTTGCTGCTGTTGTTGCTGTTACTGTTGTGATTGTTGTTGCTGTTGTGGTTGCTGCTGTTGTTGTTCTTGGTGTGATCGTTGATGCCTTTAAAGTTGGGCTGAGAACAGTTAGTTTTTTGTTGAGACCAACTGAGTTCTGCTTCCTGAAGAACTTTCCTGTTTCGCTACCATCAGGTTTTATCTACGGCTCTGCTAGACTTTGTTGTTTGAATGAATTTGGTTACATTTCATGAACTCCATGCATGGTGTTTGTTTAGGGTATTATCTTGATGACTTTATGTAGGACCTGAAAGGAAGAGAATATGGCACTGCTGAGATGGTCCACCAACTAAAACATGTGAGCAGACAAAAAGTTCTCTGCAATAAATTCGTGCAATTCCCCATTCAGTGATGTAATGGAAACTATTAGTTTTATTTAATGATACATAAGAATGGGTGGGTACTCCAGTTGCATTTCCTCACATACCTCTTTGTTTCTAGATGTGTGCCTGTCTCTTGGAGGATTTTAATAAATATTAATTGAATAAATGATTACATCTTCCTTTTGATATTTTCTTCATGTATTTTTAAAGCTAACAAATTCTATCATGAAACCAAAATGGTTTCTAATATGAAATTTAATTTGTTCTTTTAAATAAAACATGCTGTTTTGATATAATTTTATTAATTTATTTTTAAAAACATATTAAGGTCTTATTTCTGAAAATGTTGATGATTCCTGTAATTTCTAAATGCCAGGTATATCCCCTTGATTGCTGTCATTGATTATCCTGACGGTTTCAGATTGGGATCTGGACAGTTGCAGTTTCAATTCCCATCTAATCTACAACTTCCCTTTTGAGTTGGTTTTTCCATTTGCCCACTAGTAATCTCATCTTCATGAGCTACTATATGTTTTCCCATTTTAGCATTTGTTGATTCAGGTGTCTGTGATCAGAATCTTCTATCCTTTTATCAGTGTTCTTTGTTTCTTAATATGTTCTTGGAAATTTCACTTATCTGATAAAGAAGTCCACTAACACATGCTTCAAGCTTGCTTTAAAATAAGACTTGCTCTATTTCATGCCCATTGTGTGAGTAAAACTGGATGAAAGATTTTACAGTGAAAGGTCTGAATGCTGGTGGCAGATCCTTCATTACAAATTTGATCTAGATTTCCATTCAGGCAAAGTGCTCAAGCAGGTAGATTATTTTTCATATTAAATTCACATTTAATGCATTGAATAGTTCTCGTCTGTTTATTGGATATTTTATGT
Source organism: Rhynchomys soricoides (assembly GCA_019843965.1). Lineage (NCBI taxonomy): Eukaryota > Metazoa > Chordata > Mammalia > Rodentia > Muridae > Rhynchomys > Rhynchomys soricoides. Next base: position 19,477,278 of record JADRCH010000011.1, read on the forward strand.
ATTTACATTTCAAATGTTATCTGCTTTCTCCATTTCCCCTCCTATTGATGCCAAACAATGTCATCCTCTGCTACATATGCATCGGGAGCCTTGGGTTCCTCCATCTGTACTCTTTGGTTGGTGGTTTAATCCCTGGGAGCTCTTAGGGGTATCTGGTTAGTTGATATTGTTGTTCTTCATATGGGTGGCAAACTCACTTCCTTCAATTTTTTTCTCTAACTCTTCCATTGGGGACCTCTACTAAGTCCAATAGTTGGCTGTGGGCATCCATCTCTGTTTTTCTCAGGCTCTGGGAGAGTATCTCAGAAGACAGCTATAACAGATTCCTGTCAGCAAGCACTTCTTGGCATCCACAATAGTGTCTGGGTTTGGTGACTGCATATGGGATGGATCCCCAGGTGAGGCAGTCTCTGGATGGCCTTTCCTTTAAAATCTGGTCCACACTTTGTCCCTGTATTCACTTTAGACAGGAGCCCTTCTGGGTTAAGAGTTTGGAGGTGAGTGGGTGGCCTTATCCCCCAACCAGGGGTCTTGCCCAACCTCTGGACATGGTTTCTACAGGTTCTCCTTCCTATTTTGTTGGGCATTTCAGCTAATCTCATCCCTGTTGGGTCCTGAGAGACTCTTGCTTTCCTGGAACCTGGGACTTGCTAGTAGCTATGCCCAGTACCCCACCTCCAATTGCTACACACCTCTGATCAAATTCCTGACCCTCTTTATATCATCCCTGTCTCCTCTTATGCCTGATCCTGCCCTCATTTCCCCCCTCTCTTCTCTTCTTCTCAAGTTCCTCTCACACTTTACCCCCCACGAGAATTTCGTTCCCCCTTCCAAGAAGAACTGAAGCATCCACATTTTGTTCTTCCTTCTTCTTGAGCTACATATGGTCTGTGAATTGTATCCTGAGTATTCTGAGATTTTGGGCTACTATCCACTTATCAGTGAGTGCACACAATGGGTGTTCTTTGCAATTTTATGAGGTCTCATTTGTCGATTCTTGATCTTAGAGCACAAGCCATTGGTGTCCTGTTGAGGAACTTTTCCCCAGTGCCCATGTGTTTGAGACTTTTCCCCACTTTCTTTTCTATTAGATTCAGTGTATCTGGTTTTATGTGGAGGTCCCTGATACACTTGGACGTGTACAGAGAGATAGAAATCGATCAATTTGCATTCTATGTTCATAGCAGCCATATTTATAATAGCCAGAAACTGGAAACAACCCAGATCTTCCTCAACAGATGAATAGATACAGAAAATTTGGTACATTTACACAATGGAATACTACTCAGCCATTAAAAACAATGACTTCATGGAATTTGCAGGCAAATGGATGGAACTTGAAAATATTATCCTGAGTGAGGAAACTCAGTCACAGAAGAAGAAACATGGTATGTACTCACTGAAAAAATGGATATTAGCCCAAAAGTTCGGAATACCCAAGATTCAACACAGAGACTACATGAAGCCTAAGAAGGAAGACCTAAATGTGGATGCTTCAGTGTTTTTTAGAAGAGTGAACAAAATACTCACAGGAAGAACTATGGGGACAAAGTATGTAGCAGAGACTAAAGGAAAGGCCACTCAGAGACTGACCTACCTGCGGATACATCCCACATATAGCCACCAAACCTGGACATTATAAATGCTTGCTGATGGAAGCATGATAAATTGTCTCCCAAGAGGCTCAGGCAGAGCCTGACAAGTACAGAGGTGGATGCTTTCAGCCAACCATTGGACTGAGCATAGTGTCCTGGATGGAGGAGTTGGAGAAGGGACTGAAGGAGCTGAGGGGGTTTTCAGCCCCATGGATGGAGCAATATTGTCAACTGGTCAGACCATCCAGAAATTCAGGAGACTGGGCCACCAACCAAAGAATATACATGGAAGGACCTATGATGGCCACATATGCGGTCATACGATTAACATAAACTAATTATTTCTGGTATAAAAAGTGTAAATTATTTATAATAAAATAGAAATAAAATACAACTTATATGTGAAAATTCATTGTTAGGACCTAAACTCAACAACAGAAGTAATTCTAATAAACTACATTACATGATAACTAAGATCCAAACTGGGATTAGATACCCCACTATGCTTAACCCTAACCTAAATAATTTAATAACAAAATTATTTTCCAGAGAACTACTAGCCATAACTTAAAAGTCAAAGGACTTGGCGGTACTTTATATCCATCTAGAGGAGCCTGTTCTGTAATCTATAAAACCTGATCTACCTCACCATCTCTTGCTAATTCAGGCTATATACTGCCATCTTCAGCAAACCATAAAATGTACTAAAGTAAGCACAAGAACAAACATAAAAATGTTAGGACAAGGTGTAGCCAATGAGATGGAAAGAAATGGGCTACATTTTCTTTTCAAGAACATAAACAAAACCCTTTATGGAACTAAAGGATTAAGGAAAATTAGTAGTAAATTAAGAATAGAGAGCTTAATTGAATAGAGCAATGAAGTACGTGCACATTGCCTGTCACGAGGGCCTTGTTGGACATCAGTGGGAGGAGAGGTCCTTGAGCCTGAGGGTGTTAGATGCCCCAGTGTAGAGGAATGATAGGGAGGGAAGACAGGAGTGGGCAGGTGGGTGGGGAAGCACCCTCATAGAGTCAGGGGGATGGGGGATGGGTAGCAGCTTTCCAAAGAGAAGACCTGGAAATGGAAAAACATTTGAAATGTAAATAAAGTAAATATCCAAAAATAAAATAAATAAAAGAGCTAAGATATGATCAGGGATAATGGTAGCCAAAAGTATAAAATATGTATTCAAAGAGATGATAGAAAAAAATGAGAATTCTTTTATGAATTATATATAAAAATAAAAGAAAGTTAACTTTTTCATGGATAAGACATTAAAAAATTGAAGTAAAGTGAACACAAAAAGGGAGAAGTACAGTTATAAACTGAAACATTGAGAAAAATGAACTGTGGGTACCATTTTGATACACTAATATTAGGCTAACTGGATTCTCAATAAAAATGTTTCTAGAGATGATTAGGAATGTTTATTTTCAGAAGCCATCTAGGTAAGGTAAAGGCATGCAGGTGAATTTTCTGGAGATAGCCCACCCTTTTACATGGACTATGATGTGTGAGTTCTAAAAATGTTAGTTCCTTAAAGACTTCATCCAGGGTTCTTTCTTGACACTGGTAAGCCTTTCCTATTACTATTACAGAGCCTAATGATTCTTGGACATTAGCCTACCTTATTTGGCAAGTTTTCTTCAGAACAACATGAAGATGCACTTTCACATAGTAATGCTATGTAGAGAAATTGATGATTTAATAATTCCTGATAATGAATTTTTATAGAATTCCTCAGTTTATACAAATAATGAAGCCCTCTGTAGAATGACAGATGTATATAGAACTCTAAACCTCTATGTATCATGGACTAATTGCACTAGGAACAGAAAGAAGGCTTGAGACAAATTTACAATCAAGGAAAACATCCCCTCTAGGTTAGGTTTGAGAACATTATCTGATAACTAAAGGTCATAAACTGGAAACAGAGAATTTGTTTTAGGAACAAGGACAGAAAGTAAAATATTGCCTAGTTTATCGATACAAAATTAAAAGCTAATAAGACACAGAGAAATGCTTTGTCTCTTGACAAAAACAAAAAAAAACCATGCTAACTTATGACATCAGAAAAATGAACATAATACTACCTGAGGACCCAGCTCTTCCACTCCTGGCCATATACCCAGAAGATGCTCCAATATGTAATAAAGACACATGTTCCACTATGTTCATAGCAGCCATATTTACAATAGCCAGAAACTGGAAACAACCCAGATGTCCCTCAACAGAGGAATGTATACAGAAAATGTGGTACATTTACCCAATGGAATACTACTCAGCTATTAAAAACAATGACTTCATGAAATTCTTAGGCAAATGGATGGAACTTGAAAATATTATCCTGAGCGAGGTAATGCAGTCACAAATGAATGAACATGGTACATACTAACTAATAAGTGGTTATTAGCCCAAATGTTCGAAATACTCAAGAGTCACTTCACAACAATCATACGGCTGAGTGTGAAGTTCCAGATGGAGGAGCTGGAGAAGGAACTGAATTAGCTGAGGGAGTTTGCATCCCCATGGAGGGAGCAACAGTGGCAACTGGCCTGACCCCTCGATGCTCCTGGAAACTGGATCACCAACCAAAGAATACACATGGAGGGAACTGTGGTGCTGGCCACATATGTGGCAGAGGAGGGTCTCGTTAGCCATCAGGGGGAGCAGAGGCCCTTGGACCTGAGGGGGTTAGATCCCCCAGTGTAGGAGAATGCCAAGGAGGGAAGATGAGAGTAGGTGGGTAGTTGGGTGGGGGAATACGTCCATAGAGGCAGGGGGAGGGAATAGAAAGGTTTCAAAGGGGAGATCTGGAAAGGGAGAAACATTTGAAATGTAAATAAAGTATCAAAAAAAAGTTAAATTAATTAAATTATTGCTTTAAACTTATAATGAACTTCTGGTGCCAGTAAACAGCAATAAATGTTTAGTGATATTGCATTAATGGAAAGACATGTAAGCAACTCTGCTGTGATTCCTTAAATCTTATCGATCTGTGACATGAATTATTGCCTTAAACTTATTGGAATATGAAAGTATTTTTAAAAGATTTGAAATGTAAATAAACGAAATATCCAATAATAAAAAAGAAGCAAAAAAAAATCATGTAATCGATTATTCTGCTGTAATGGTTCTACCTAGTATTTGTATGAGGTAATTTTTTTCAAGAAAGTATAAATACTAAAAACCAAACTAAAAGGATAGTGTAGCTTTCTTCAGCGTCATCCAGGGTGAATGCTTTTGGTTTGTTTTTTCTGAGTGCCTGAATTTTCTCTCTCTTCCTTGTTTAATTGTTTCTTTCTTCCCCCTCCTCCTCTGGTTAAAGAACTCCAAGCCTCTGGCCTTGTTAGCAAGGGGTCTTTGAGTCAGAGAGAAAAGATCCCTAACAATTAAGCTGTTTTTTTCTTTCTTTCTTTTTCTTTTTTCTTTTTTTTTTTAATTATTTTTATTGGCTATTTTCTTTAATTACATTTCAAATGTTATTCCCTTTCCTGGTTCCCACCCCCTTCCCAGACATCACTTATTCCATACCCCTTCCTTCTGCTTCTTTAAAGGTGTTCCCCCACCCACTCACCCATTCCTGCCTCCCTGCCCTCAATTCCCCTACACTGGGGCATCTATCGAACCTTCATAGGACAAAGTACCTCTTCTCCCATTGATGCCTTGACAAGGCCATCCTCTGCTATATGCGCAGCTGGAGCCATGTGTACTCCTTGGTTGGTGGCTTAGTTCCTGGGAGCTCTGAGTAGTCTGGTTGGTTGATATTGTTGTTCTTCCTATGGGGTTGCAAACCCCTTTAGTTCCTTCAGTTCTACAAAAAACTCAAGATGAGAGTGGATGGGTAGGTGGGTGGGGGAATACCCCTATAGAGGCAGGGGGAGGGGGAGGGAATGGAGAGGTTCCAAAGGGGAGGTCTGGAAAGGGGTAAACATTTGAAATGTAAATAAAGTATGAAAAAAAAAGAAGTTCGACTTCAGAGAATCAAATAACCCTATTAAAAAATGGGATAGAGAGCTAAACAACGAATTTTCAACTGAGAAGTATCAAATGGCCAAGAAGCACCTAAAGAAATGTTCAACATCCTAGTCTTTAAGGAAATGCAAATCAAATCAACCCTGAGATTCTACCTCATACCAGTCAGAATGGCTAAGATCAAAAACTCAGGTGACAACAGATGCTGGCGAGCAGATGTGGAGAAAGAGGAACACTCTTGCATTGTTGGTGGGATTGTAAGCTGGTACAACCACTCTGGAAATCAGTCTGGCAGTTCCTCAGAAAATTTGGCATAGGATTACCTGAGGAGCCAGCTATACCACTCCTGGCCATATATCCAAAAGATTCCCCAACATATAACAAAAACAGATGCGCCACTATGTTTATAGCAGCCTTATTTATAATAGTCAGAAGTTGGACAGAACCCAGATGTCCTTCAACAGAGGAATGGATACAGAAAATGGGGTACATTTACACAGTGGAGTTCTATTCAGCTATTAAAAATGATGAATTCATGAAATTCTTAGCCAAATGGATGGAACTAGAAAATATCCTGAGTGAGGTAACCCAATCACAAAAGAACACACATGGTATGTACTCACTGATAAGTGATTATTAGCCCAATAGCTCAGAATACACAAGACACAATTCACAGACCATGTGAAGCTCAAGAAGAAGGAAGACAAAAGTGTGGGTGCTTCAGTCCTCAGAAAAGGGAAGAAAATACTCGTGGGAGCATATAAGGAGAGAAAATGTAAAGCAGAGACTGAAGAAAAAGCCATTTAGAGACTGTCCCACTTGGAGATACATCCAATACACAGTCACCAAACCTGACACTATTGTGGATGCCAAAAAATTCTTGATGAAAGGAGCCTGATATAACTGTCTCCTGAGAGGCCCTGCCAGATCCTTCCAAATGCATAGGTGGATTCTTGCAGCCAACCATTGGTCTGAGCAGGGGGATATCCAATGGAAGAGTTAGAGAAAAAGCCTTTTTTTCTTAATCCCCTGCTGCCAACAGGAGTTAATTACCTAAGAGTAGCAAAGAGTAAAAGAAGGCAGAAGAATAACCAAAGGTAAAGCAGCTTTGGTCCTTATCACTGGTTCCATACCCCTTTGCTCACTTCCCTAGGAAACCTTGTGATATACAGCTGGACAGTTTATGAAGGTCAGTAACATTGCATCCTGGCAGTGAATTCTTGTATGCACTACACACAGAAATTCAAATGATACAAAAGAGAAACTGTCACCATCAAAGAACCTAAAAATCAAAATATGACGACTATCATAATCTCAATAATAAATAGAATTCTTAGGAGGTTTCTACCTAGGATTCCCTAGCCAGGCAAGGGAAGCCCTGACCTCCCTGATGTATGATACAACAGGTCACCATATATAACTGAAAGGCGATGTGATTTTCCTCATTTTGCTCTACCATCAACCATGCATTTAGAAACTGGAAACAATAAACAAAGCTTCAAGAATTAATTATCTGTTTTAAGTATTGCAAAACACTACACTATCTATAATATCCCAAGAAAATGTCCATTAGCAAAAACAAACAAACAAAACCTACAAAGAAAATTTCCCCCAAAAACCCTTGAGAATACACTTGTAAATAATTCTTAAAAATAAAAATAATTCAACAGTAGAATAAAATTACTTTAAATAAAATTAAGCACACCTCACTCTTGAACTGAGAGATGCATGTAGACACTGCAGAGAACAAAACCTAAAGCTTTACAGCATTGTGCTTCAGAAGGTGAAGACTTCAGATGGACAGTCTGGAAAATCACACTCAGACAAAGACACAAAGAAGAACCAAAAAAAAAAAAACCAATAAGGGAAATTTTTATAAATATGGAGGAGAAAATTAGCAAAACATCAAACAAAACAACAGGAATGATTATTTATTTATTTACCTACTTAATTAATTACTTATTTACTTACTTACTTACTTACTTACATACTTATTGTTCTCTCATATATTACACCCAACTGGAATTTTACATCTTTCCTCTCCCCCCATTTCTCCTTTCCTCCAGATTCTCACCTCCCCCATTTCCCTTAAGAAAAGAGCAGGCTTCCTGGGTATATCAACCAAATTTGGCAGAAAAAGTTACAAAAAGACTAGGTATATACCTCATACCAAGGTTGGATGAGACAACCCAGTAGAAGGTAAAGAGGAGGTGAAATAGTCACAGACAGCTCTTGCTTCCACTGCTAGTAGTCCCACAAGAATACCAAGTTATACAACCATGAAAGATGGATGACATAGATCAGATTCATGCAGGCTCCTTGATTATAGCTTCAGTCTCTGTCATCCTCTATGAGGCCTGGTTAGTTGATTCTGTGGGTTTTGTTCTTATGGTGTCTTTGACCCCTCTGGCTCCTGCAATCCTATTCTACAGGATTCCCCAAACATTAATGTTTGGCAATGTCTCCCTGAATCTGCTTCTATCAGTTGATGAATGAAATCTCTCTGATGGCAGTTTTGCTAGCCTCCAATTTTTTAATATAGCAGAATATCATTAGGAATCATTTCACTCATAAAAACCGGGAATAAAAAATTTCACACCAGCAAAAACAAAAGAACACAAACCCACACATACTCCTCCTCCTCCTTGTCCTCCTCCTCCTCCTATTACTACAACCAACAACAACAACAATGAAATAATAGAAGTTAATAATCATTAGTCTTTAATGTCTCTTAATATTAGTGGATTCAATTTCCCAATAAAAAGACACGGGCAAACAGAATGAATGCAAAAAACCAAATCCAAACATACAAGAAACATATCTCAACATCAAAGATAGACATTACCTCAGAGTAAACAGTTGGAAATTATTTTCCAAGAGAATGGATGCAAAACAAACAAACAAACTGGTGTAGCTATACAAATATGTAACAATATAGACTTCAAATCAAAATTAGTCAATTGAGATGGAAAAGGACACATCATACTCCTCAAATCAAAAATCTACCAAGATGATATTTATTGGTTATTTTATTTATTTACATTTCAAATGTTATCCCTATTCCCAGTTTCCCCACCACACACCCCCTATCCCGTTCACCTCCCCTGCGTCTATGAGGGTGCTTACCTACCCACCCACCCATTCCTACCTCACCACCCAAGCATTTCCCTATGCTGGGTTATCAAGACTCCACAGGACCAAGGGGCTCCCCTCCTAGTGATGCCAGGCAAAGCAATTTTCTGCTACATATGCAGCTGGAGCTATGGAGCCCTTTATGTGTATTCTTTGGTTGGTGGTTCAGAGCCTCGGAGCATTAGGGGGTTCTGGTTGGTTGATATTGTTGTTCTTCCTATGGGGTTTCAAACCCCTTCAGCTAGGGTACCGCACTTCAAGATGATATTTTCTAGTTCCATTCATATGCCTATGAATTTTATGAAGTTATTGTTTTTAGTAGCTGACTAGTACTCCATTGTGTAAATGTACCACATTTTCTGTAGTCATTCCTCTGTTGAGGGATATATGGTTGTTTCTAGCTTCTGGGGTCACTTGAGTTGTTGATCGTACCCATTCTGACTTGTGTGAAGTAGAATCTCAGGGTCATTTTGATTTGCATTTCACTCATGACTAAGGATGCTGAACATTTCTTTAAGTACTTCTCAGTCATTTGAGATTTCTCAGTTGAGAATTCTTTCCTTAGCTCCGTATCCCATTTTTAATAGGGTTATTTAGTTCTTTGGGGTCTAACTTCTAGGCTTCTTTGTATATTTTAGATATTAGCCTACTATTGGATGTAGAGTTGGTAAAGATCTTTTCCCAATCTTTTGGTTGTTATTTTGTCCTGTTAACAGTGTCCTTTGCCTTACAGAAGCTTTTTAAATTTTATGAAGTCCCATTTGTCAGTTGTTGATCTTAGAGCATGAGCCATTTGTGTTCTGTTCAGGAAATTTTCTTCTGTGTCAATGTGTTCGAAGTTCTTTCCTACTTTCTCTTCTATTAGATTCATTATATCTGGTTTTATGTGGAGTTCCTTGATCCCATATGAACTTGAGATAACTTTTGGTAAATATATGTATTTAAACTTCTCATAAATAAAGTGTGAAACAGCATGAAAATTGTCCATTTCAGATAAAAATATTTCATGGAATGGAAAATCTAAAAACTATTAAAATTTAAAAGTAAAGAGGGAATATTATTGTCTATCTTCCAAAAAAATGAATTCAAGCATGATATTTTTAAAAATAAATGTCAACACAAGTATGTAATGAAGAGAACTATAACTACATTTCAGATTACCACCAATGAGCATGAGGACTAGAATGAAAAAATAGAAAATATGACTACAGTTACAGTAATTAAATCATCAATTATTTTTGAATTCCCAGAAATAGAAGTATGACCATATGTTGTCAGTGAATGCTGTGAAAAATCAAGTGTATTTCCAAATTTAGAAAAAGAGGTGTGATGAAGACAGTATGATTCTATGAATCTTCATTAAGTTTATGTCAAGTAAAATACATCACAAGGTTAGAAAATTATCACTTTATTCTGAATGTATAGCCAAATTTTCATATTACATGGAAATTTACATAAGACATATAGTTCATTATAGAAATAAAAAACTGTTATATCACAAACAACAACTTACAGTAAAAGAAGTTAGTGTTAATTACAAATATCACATATTCATCTCAGTAATTTTCAAAAACCATTAGGTAAATTCCAACAGTACGTCATGATTAAATTGCATATATAAGGACATTATTTCTACTTATTGAAGAACACCAAGAAAAGCCAGAATCACACACTGTACAAAACATGTAACCCACAATGGTTTCTTATAAGACAATGAAGATCAAGAGGAACTGTCTTACTTCAGGAGCTCTACCCATGGCAATTTGATGTGATTTAGACACAAAAGGACAGGAGTGAAGCAAAATTTCAGATCTTGTTTTTTGTGATGATGATAGGGTTCTCTAAAAGAACAGAAAGTGTGTGTGTGTGTGTGTGTGTGTGTGTGTGTGTGTGTGATTTACTAGAGTGGTTTGCAGGTTTTAGTCTAGGGAATCCAACAATGGCTATCTACCAATGGAAAGACCAAGGATCTAGGTCAGTGTACAAAACTGAATGCCTGAGCAGTCCCAAACAGATCTTTGTGTCCTGAAGAGCTGATGGTCTTCACTCTGCTCTAACACCAGGGAAGGAATGCTGAGATTCCTCAGCAGCATAGATATACTTGCTGATGAGAGTGAGAACAAGCAGCAAAAAGCAAAAGCTTCCTTTATCCATGTCCTTTATTGTGCTCTGCTACCAGAAGGTGTGACCCAGATTTAGCCTGGATCCTTACACCTCAAATGACATCATCAAGAAGTTTCTTTATAGATGTAAATAGCTTCTTGGTGTTTAGTTGATTCCAAATATAGTCAAGTTGACAACCAAGATTAAATAGCATAGTGAATATTTAAGTTCATATGTTTAAAATTTTTTTTAAAATCTGATCAGATTATAAAAGCCTATCAACATGAGTAAGTGAGATCAGTGTATCATAAGGAAATAATCTCAACATTCAAAAATAAATGTCAAGTGTGGTAGTTAGCATCAAATTTGGTTGACTCATTGTAGCCAATGTACAACCATGGTAGGGATGCTGACTGGTGGTGCTAATGACTACAGGAAGAATGCTGTTGAGGGTGGTGATACTGGGAGGAGAGATGCTGGGTTGGGAGCAAGGGCATTACCATAAATATGTGCAATTTCTACTTAGATATTCTATGAAGTTAAAAGTACATTAAAATTGTAATCAACAAGGCAAATCTATAATTCTACAGTACAGCAATTTTACAGTCAAAAAACAAAATTTTGAAAGCAACATTCTTAATGACAAAATTAATAAAATACTGAACCATGGATTTATCTAAAGATGAAAAATTTATACACAGAAAGCTATTTCTGATGACTGAAAGCCACTGAAGACCTGCACGCTTACAGGCAGTTCTGATTCTCATGAACTTCCCAGCATTTCCTACCTGCTTTCCTTTCAACTCTTACATGAGAGAACAGGAGTCAACAGCAGATGCTGTGCTGGAAAATTCTCTGTGCTATTCATCTGGGCTCATAACTGCATAGATCTGCCTTTCTGGACCTCAGTTCAGTTCTTGTGTGTACTCTACAGTAGTGGTTTATCTCATTTCTTATGGTGTCACTGCATTGTTGTGTACTTTCCCTAGAACCATCTACCTGGTTGGCATGTAAAAATTGAAAAAAAAAATCTCTGTAGTTTGCACCATACTACTATAACAAACCTTATTCCTTTGTCTGGATCATTGTTCTATGATCATTTAAGAGAAATCTCTTCTCTGAAGAAAATAAACAACAAAGCATACAATGAAGGGGGTAGAAGTGTATCCTTGGGCAATTCCAGAAAAAATGGAAAGAACAATTCACTGTTTTAGACCATCAGTGCATCCTCTCAGAATGAGTTGATTTCCTTTTTCTCTCTCCTGAGCCTCTGGTGATAGCAGAGATCATGGAGTGCTTTTATGTACAGCTGCAACACTATAGTTTTATTGCTGTTACATAACATTTATGCATTGCATCTCTGTTCTCAAATATAGTTTTTATTTCTGCATAACACCTTCAGCCTATTAACTAATTGTATCTGCAGTGTTTGTTTCCACTAAATCTCATTCTGGTGAAATAGTATTAGGAGTTCACTATAGCTGCCCAAGATTCCCAAATTAATCCACAACAGAATGGGTTTTTATACAAAATACATAATGGCAGCAAACAATGATTTTACAACCAACAAATAAAAGTCAGAACTGTTCACAAAGAATCTCAATGTAAATTATGTTCACCTTGGGTTCAAAGTGAACCTGGATCAACATTCCATGTAGAAATAACAAAAGAGAGGAGAGGAAAGTGCAATATAAAATGAAAGGCTTTTGTTTCATGAAATCCATTGAGAAAGTCTAAATTCAGTTCATGAAATAAAACAATGGCTATAAAAGTACATTATCTCTCACAATATTTCAGCTAGAATGTGTTAGGGCTCCTATTGCTGTGAAGAGAAACCATGACTATAGATAGCAACTCTTATTAAGGAAATCAGTTAATTAGGGCTGGGATATACCTCAGAGGATTTGTCCACTACCATAAAGGTGGGAAGCAAGGTGCCATGCAGGAAGGCATGGTGCTAGAGAAGTAGTTTAAGTGTTTTACACCTGTAGCAGTAAGAGAGATTGACACCAGGTCTGAATTGAGCTTCTAAAACCTCAAAACCTGCTTTCAGTGACACACTTCCTCCAACAAGATCACACCTACTCCAAAAAAAATAAAAAACTAAAAAAAAAAAAATCATCTCCTAATAGTGCTACTTCCTATTTGCCTATGGTGGGACATTTTCATTCAAACCATCACACAGAATAAAAAATGAATCAATGACATAGCAAAAACTGATTGAATGTCATCAAAATGCAAATTGATGTTACTTTAAGTAATATAATCGTGTGGAAAATAACTGTATTACAGGATTCTCAGTGTTGCTAGCCATGAAAATCTTCCAAATAAAACCTAGAATCAGATTTCATTTCCTGTATTCTATGCTCAAAAGAAAAATATGCTTTCTATGCTGTCTATGATCAAAAGAAAAATAGTAAGTTTGGCAGGTGTTTGGGCCTGTCCCATGCACTCCTCCAGGCAGAGATTGGGTTTTGCTGTGAGCAGCATCTTTGTTGCTGCTCCTCTTCCATTGCCCAGCCCAGGCCTGAGGCCCTGGCTGTCTCTATGATGATGTCCCTCAGTGCTCCCTCCTCCAGGGGTGGCAGGGCCTGAGGCAGCCTGTCCGCAGGTCCAGGTTGCAAGCAAGGCACTGGCACAGGGAGGAGAGCGCTCTAGCTTCCTCTTTAGAGTGGCCCCTGCTCCAGAGGGGAAGCTGACAGTTGCTGGTGTGCCTTCCTGGCACACATATAGGGAGCGCTGCACTCAACCTGGGGCAGCCCCAGCCAAGGGCTGGGGTCGCAAGTTCGCAGAAGGGACCATGGCAATGAGAGTGGCTTTGATGGCAGTGCCCCAGTCCACCCTCCTGTACTGGGCGCCATATTGCCAAGCCAAGCTGGGGCTGTGGCAGCTCTGAGCCAGGGCTCAGAACTGGACCCCAAAGGAGTGGCACTGGGGGTGTTCTCCCCTTCCTACTGTCCTGAGGGTGAGAGGGCGGTGTCCCGGTAAGTGGTATTATTAGGCCCCATTTTGACCCTGGTTTGGGCCTTGAGGACAAACCTGAGCCTGGCTCGAGTTCTGAGACCTGTCTCAGTCACTTCCATATAGGGGTGTCTCAGCAAGACCTGTTTGGCCCTCCCTCTGCCCTGCCATTGCTGATATGGAGCTTTGCTATTGGCCCTGTCAGTTATCCCTTCCCCTTCTCTTCCTTCTACGTCATCTTTTCCCATACCTAAGTGCCCACCCCCTTTGCATTCCCTATATAAGTGAGGGGTTGATAAAATAAAGGTGAGTTCCTGCTTTGACAAGACTCCCAGCCTGGTGTGTTTCTTTTGCACCATCGACACTAGCCATCTTGCTCAGCCCCGACAGACTCAGCTGGACTCTTGCCTGAACCTGCCTGCAAGGAGCCAACAGGCAAGGACATGCAGAGAGCATCCCCTTCATTCATATCCAAGGGTTAGATAAGAGTTTCTTTAAAAGTTAAATAATGTCAGATTTTCTGATATTTCCATTGTGAGGAGCAAACCAATGACATGTGGGAAATCATAGCTATTAGATTTCTGCATGTGGTGATTTAACCTAGAAGATGACTGACAGATAGTTACACAATTTTGGGGGATCTATTCAAAACAATGGAACTATATTCTTTAAATTATGTAATTAAATTATTTGTATTTTATTTTAATAGTATTGTTATATCCAAAAGAAATACTGTATATATTAGTTTAGATCAACAGTAACTATGGTATACATGCACACAATGCATGTGTTTAAGTTAGGAACATAATTGTGTGTGTTTGTGTGTTAAGTTCAATTATTACACTTTGCTAAGTTGGTGAAAGGCAAAGGCTATTATGTCTTTTCACAGATAAAAATTAAGTCTCATTAGTTTCATTTCACTGGTATTTTGTTTTTTGTTTTATTGTTTTTCTATTTTATTTTTGATGTGTTAGATCCATTACATATTCTCTAAGTATCTTTGAAGTCCAAAGTGTATTTTAAGTATCAACTAAAGATATACTAGTCTGAGAAATATAATTAATTAATTAGATGATGAGTAAGAGAAAACCAGGACATGGGTTTGGGAAGCATGGCTGACTGTTTCTGGTATCAAACCGGTTTAGAGAAAGCATGGATGACTCTTCCTGGTATCACATGGGTTTGGGGGAAACATGGTAGAAACTTCAGGCAAATTCTGAAAAGCATTTGCTACAATCATAACACGAAGGTCAGATTCTTTACCAGGTCACACCTATACCAGGTCACCCTCTTTCCCAGGCCACACCTTTACCAGGTCACACTCTTTGTCAGGTCATACTCTTTCCCAGGCCACACTTTTTACCGGGTCACACTCTTTCCTAAGCCACATGTTTACTAGGTCACACTCTATCCCAGGCCACACTCTTTACTAGTTCACACTCCTTCTCAGGTCACACTCTTTACCAGGCACCTTTAGACATGTGGCTTGTTGCTCACTCACTTTAAGTAGATTCTTCAAAATCTTCAGAAAATTAATCTTAAAGTATTTTACTCACTATTAAAATATTTTATAAGAGGTATGAGTCCTCACTGTAGACACAGAATGTAGATGGAAACACTAAATTCACCATTTCAGGCTGAACCTTTACACCAAAAATATTTCAAAATTGGCAAGTCTAATCAAATGCTTCTCCGGCCCAGAATCTACGCAATTAACTTGACACAATTTAATCTGTAATCGAATGTGCAATGCTGGAAATGTTCTTTGATTTAGAAATGTCAGCTGTAAATTTTACTCTGATTTTAATTTATCTCCATTAAACAAAAGCTCACAGTAGGGTTAGCCTGAGGAATACTGAAACTGTTTTTCCACATTTCTTGGCTGTTAATACTTCACTCGAATAAAATAAGTAAAGTATATAATCAATTTAAGTAGTTTAATCTAGTCCCCTTTAATTTGATGGAAAAAATGTGTTCTCCTTTATTGCAGGTACTATTTTTGTGTGTTCCCTAAAGAAAAATCAATAGGAAAGTTTTGACTGAGCCTAACCCTTTCCATTTAAAAAGAAAACCTAAGTCATGGATATCTGTGTCATTTTTCTTAATCAGAGAACTGTTGTATCAAAGCAGTTCAGCGTTTAATGTCCTGTTGCTTTCAATGTTGTTTTCTTTGTTGAATTTTGGAAATATATGAAGTTTAACTCAGCTATGTACATAATATATGATTTTCATGTTCCTGCAACTACTCATTCCTTTGTAAAGTGATAGCATGGTTGGGTTATTAGTGGGAAAAAGCTGGGAAACAGCTGCTCAGCTGGGCTTGCCTAGTCTATTCTCTAGTGTCCCATGGTGCACCGGGTTCTTATAAACCTGTATCAAGAGTTTCTGCTGACACTGATCTGTGGTGCTGTGACATTATGCAAAACAGTTAAGTCAACTTGTAAAGACCAGTAGAATACTAATTTTCAATACACAAAAAATGGTAAAGTAAGACTGCAATTATTTGAGGAGCAATGGAGCTTCCTTTAACATTGTCTTTAAATCTGTATTTCATTTTAGCCTCATTTTCATTTTCTCAATAAAGTTATGTTAATTTGGATGTAACAATCTTGTTCCTATCCTTAATACTGTTTTAAATACTACTAAAATAGATGAATTTTATCATTTATTTCAATTATAAATATACATATCTCAAATTATCTCTGCTTTCTAAAAGTACCCCAAGTGACTTAATTATTAAGTATTTTTTGAAAGAGTAATATTATTTTAGTGGTGTATTTGCATGGGTTTTCATGAAAGTATCTGACTATGAGTTCAGTGTCCATAGAGGCCACAAATCTGGGGTCTTTCAGGAGCTGGCAACTGTGAACCCCTAGTGTTGGTGTTGGGAACACAACCCTGACCATCTGTGAGAGCATTTTGTGCTGAACCACTGAGGTATCCCTATAGTCACACATTATTACTTCACAGTATATAATGTATTTTGTGTGGGGTTCTAAGGTCAATTAGCAAATATATTTTTTTTCCTTTTCAGTAGTTTAATCCATTACTATAGCACTACTAATGATTTGGTCTCCAAAGTTCTATTTTAATCTTAAAATATTTCTATTTCATTTTCATTAGTGAATAATTATTTACTTATCTTGGGAATATAAGTATAAAATTTGTTGTTAATATTTTAAACCTTAATTATTATTTCCCATTATGTTCTGGTAATGCAATTTCCAAATTATTTTTCTTTTAAACGTGATATATCTTATATTTTTAGTTCCTTTAGAATACTCCTTAAAACTTTTTAAGCACACTAGGGCTAGTAACTTTTAAACTTCTATCCCAAGTTTTAATCCTGATGTATTTCCTATACATTCTTTAAGTTGATGCCTTTTATCAGTTTTGAAAGTCATTTATTTGTAAAGCAGAGAGTCTTTTTCATGTAGTTTCAGTTTTTTATGTCTTGTGTATTTCCTGTGCTTTTATCTTTGGGAAATTCACTTAAATTTTCTTCCCCCTTTCTAGATTTTACCAATTTTCTGTCTCTTAATGTCTAATAAACTATTTGATTCAGGTGTCCCTTCTTTAAATTTTGATGGTTAAATTTCTTTAATTTTCATTTCTTTGATGATAACTGGACTTGGTACCAACTATGACTATAGAAGAATATTAAAAATCACTTCATTGGCTTCTTTTGGCCAGATTTTTTTCTATCCTAGTCTCTGTTTTCAATCTCTAGGTCCTAGACCTCCAGGCAGCATCAGAGTTGGAGTCCCTCTCTGCACCACTTTTATTCTAGCATGTCGTGTAGGAGGGATATTTTAGGTCAAATATTTTGTGTGTGGGTTGTGTCCTAATCTCTCACTTGTAAGTTTTTCCTGGTTACAGGAGATAGCCAGTTCAGGCCTCATCCAGCAGCTGATGGGAACACATGCACAGATCCACAGCCAAATGTTAGGCAGAACTGGCTGAGGGACGTTTGGGAGATGGGGAGGAAGGATTATAGTGCCCAGAAGGGCCAAGGGCACTACATGAAAAAACTCAGAATCAACTAACATGGGCTCATAGCAACTCACAGGAACAGAACCAACAACCAGGTAGCCTTTATGAGACTCATCTATGCCCTATGAATGTATGTTACAGATGTATAACTTGTTTTTCTAGTGGGACTTCTAACTGTGGGAGAAGGGACTGTCTTGACTCTTCTGCCAGCTTCTGGGACACTTCCCTTGTACTAGCTTTACAAGCTGGCCTTAATACGAAGAAAGGTGCCTATTATTAGAGCAAATTGGTATGTCATGCTGGTTGATAGTTATGGGAGGCCTGTTCTTTTCTAAAGAGAAAAAAAGGAGTGGATGGAGGAGGGGCCAGAGGGGCCAGAGGGAGGGCAGGGACTGAGCAGAGACTGGGGAGGGGAACTGTGGTCAAGTTATAAAAATAATAATAGAAATTATTTTTTAAAAGTAATCTCTTCAAACAGCATTCAGAATGACCTGTATCCTCTATCTGCATATTAAGACTGTTTGATTACTTTTCTGCCTGTATTTTTGGTCAGCAATTTTAATATTGTTGCTTCCCATACTTTACATAGTTCTGTGTATGTAGTATTTTCTTAATTAAACCATTTTATACAATATATGCTGCTTATGTGTCTCCTTCCATTGTTCTTCCCAAGTTCTCACTAATTCCCTACACACTCAGTCTTTGTCTCTCTGTCTCTCTGTCTCTGTCTCTCTTTCTCTCTGTCTGTCTCTCTTTCTCTCTCCAAACAAGCAAAAATAAGGAAAGACCAACAATCAAAACAATGTATATGGTAATTTCTTTTCAGTAAATGATGCTGGAAAAACTGAATCAAATTAGATCTACATTGCTTATTCTGGAGAAAAATCATTTCAAAATGTTTCACTAACCTTCATTTAAACTTGAAATGCCACAGCTACTAGGAGAAATATAGAGATTTCACTTCAAGTTAGAGGTACAGTCAACGAACTTTCTACAAAGAAAAGACTCCACTTGCCCAGGAAATAGCTTCAAGAATCAACAGACCAGAATGCATGGAATTTAAACTTCTGCACCAGAAATGAAATTGTCAGCAGAGCACAGAGACGGGCCACAGAGTACGAGAAACTCTTTGTCGTGTGTTAATTTAATTTCTAGTAAATCGTGTGTGTGTGTGTGTGTGTGTGTGTGTGTGTGTGTGTGTGTATGTATATGTATTCCTTTAAGCAATCAGTTTTCAAATTGTTGGGAATCAAATCCCATTTATATACCTAAAGGGGCCAAGAAGCCAAATGTTTTTATGCAACAATTTGTTGCATCTTACCATGAAGTGATAATTTAATAAAATACCAATTTATTTCCAAACAATAACAAAAAAAAATATTTCACATATTATTTTCTTAAAATAATTGTCTGTTTGAAAAAAATCAGTGTTTTGCTCAATGAAAATGGAAGGAGCAAGTGGCTTTTTTTACTTTTGTAGGCATTATTATGTGGAGCTTTAATTTGTTATTTAGCAGCAAATGTTTCTCTCCAGTGACAGTATTCATTTATGTTCCCATTTTCAGATGCTGAGTGCTCCCCCATTCCTATCAACACATGCTGATAATTTGAATCACTAAGCCTATGGATGTATAATGGAATCCCCTTAGCTTGCCTTTCTCAGCTTATCTGAATTTAAACGTTTTTCATATGTTTATTAGGTCTTAAAGCTTCTGTTTGGCATAATTGCTTATTCAAATTTCCTTCTAAAAACTTAATGGTTCATACAATTTCTTTAAATGGTTTGTAAACTAATCTTTGTCCATAGTAAATGTAGCAAACACTTTTCAAAGTCTATGACTTGGTTCCAATCATTGTCCAGAGTAAATGTTACAAACACTCTTTTCAAACTATGTAACTCTGTATAAAACATTTTGTTAACATTTTATAATAGTCAAAACTTAATTGTGGAGATAAATTTTAAACTTTAGAAGAGTTATAGTTTTTATATGTTAAGATATTATTTTATTTACTCTTTGAAAAAGTTATGCAATACATTTTGTTCCCATTTTCCTTGCCCACCAACATCAGCAGGTGCATCCACCTCCCTATTCCCCCAGGTTTTTCTTAAAAATCCCTGTGTTCAATATTTCTTACCAACATACTCATCAGTGTTTGAATAATCAAGTCACAAGTCTTCTAGAAAACTAATTCTCCATATCCTCGTAGTCATTAGTTGCCAATAACTCCATAGATGAGGCCTATTCCTTATGTCCACTCTGGAAATTTGTCTGGTATGAGCTGGGGTAGACCTTGCGCATGTTGTTACCATGAGAGTAGGTTGATGTGTACAACTGCCCAGTTGTGTCCAAAAAGCATTGTCTATAGTTACCCACCATTTTCACTCTTACTGTTTTCTTGCTCTCTTCCACAAAGATCCCTAACTTTAGGGAGAAGAGTGAGAGACAGAAATGCCACTTGAATTCTGGAATCTTATTCTCCACTTGTTAACTTGTTCTATGTCTCTCTAATAATTGCCATTTACTGTACGAAGACACTTCTCTAAAGAGAGCTGGAAGATGCACTCATGTTTCAACAGTAAAGCATTAGGAGTCAGTTTAATTCTATGTCTATTTAGCAGAATAATAATAGTAGGTTCTTCTCTGAGATCTATAATCTGTCTAACTACAGGTTATTGGCCCAGGTGATTAGGTAATGTATGAACAACCTTGTAGAGTTGGCCTCAAATCCAATCAGAGAGTCTCATTATTCTTGTCCTAATCATTCCATTATTGCATTGTTGGTCATGTCTTGCCAGGCCAGTCATTATTGTAGCTCATAAGGTTCATAGATGGCTAAAGAATGATAATGTTTTTCGTCATGAAGCATGCAAAACACCTTCTAATACTGTGAACACAATATCGTATGGATGAAGAATCTGAGTCTGCACTAGCTCATTTCCCCATTTTTTATAGGTCAAGAATGCTGTGTCCTCAGCAACAAGATATTAGTGTCAACTTCTGGAGGGAAAGCTCTTGCAGTGGCAATAGCCTATAAATATGGGAGAATATGGGACTTCCAAGGTCCATAGCTCTAAAAGAAATAATCAATTTCCAGCACAGATCCTTTTATATGACAACTTGTGCTATCCACTGAGATATTTCCCTCTGTTTGTAGAAGAATCAAACTCTATATATGTTCATACATATATATTATTTTCTGTTTCCATAACTTCAAAAGACTTTTGGAGCTACTTTACCCTTCCCATACATCTGTCTACTCAAATATTCCTATTCTCCCTCTATACCATGCATTCTAGATCCTCCTCCATATAAGTGCCCTGGCATGGATCCATTCAACGTTTCTGCCATTTAAAAGTATTCTAAATAAATACCCCTATCTCAAGATTCAAAGACCAATTCCACTAGTGAGAAAATATTCAATGTTTGTCTTTCTGGGTTTGTATTACATCACTCAGAATGACAGAAAATATCCAGCTCCATTTATTTAATTGACAATTTTATAATTTCATTTTAAAGAGGTGAATACTTCATTGGAAATGTACCATATTTCCATTTTCCATTTGATGGATTTAACCAAGATCACACATCCAGTGTTCAGACCTAGTCTGGTCATCTCTGCCTTTGGCAAAATCAATGTCTAATTTTCTTTCAGGATCACTCTACTTATCTCACCAACCACAGACCCCCCCACCCATGCAATATCTGTTTTTTTGTTGTTGTTGCTGTTGTTTCTTTCTCTCTTTTTTTTCCTTTTTTCTTTTTCTTTTTTCTTTTTCTTTTTTTGCTACAACCAATATCTAAGCTTCCTCCAGGACTCAACTTACTTATCTCACCAAATGCAGATCCCTCCCATTCCATAACCAGCACTTGCACCCAAACAGATCTATCCCTATACACCAGGCTTTTAGAACAGGAGGCCTATCCTATACATTACCCAGTCCCCTCTGTTCCTGAGATTTCATTCTACTTAAGACATTTCCAACATCTAGGCATAAATCATCCTAATAAGCTCACTTATTACCCATCTTTCTTTCCCCATGTCAGACTTAGAACTACTAAAAGAGGACCACATGTCATCAAAGACATCAAAACAATGGGAAGGGATAATTCAATATCTGCTCTCAAAAAATATATAGTCCTGTAGAAAGTTTGACAATAAGAAGTGCCTTAGATGAACTCTAGGACATAGAATTTAAAAGAGCATTCTTAAACTTCATCGAATAATTTAAGGAATTTGAGGAATATACAAAGAAACAGCTCAATAAACTTACTAAGGAGAGGGGACACCTGAGTGATGCTCAAGAAAACACAAACCTAAGGTTTAACGAAATGACAAGGACAACTGAGAACATGAGAATGGAATTCAGCAAAGGAACAGACTCAAATGACAACAAAAACAGAATTAAAAATGCAATAACCTACATAGAAAATTCTAAGAAAGTCTCTAGATGTAGAGGGAATCACTCAGAAGACAGATGGACAGGACTCAAGAATAGGTAGACAATATAGAATAAATGAGCAATGGATATGAAAAAGATACAGGAAAGAAACACACAGGGAATGTCAGACATGGTGAAAAATCCAGTTATCATATAGGCATAGGTGAGGAAGAAGGATCCCAATAGTGGTATAGACCACGTCATCATTGAGAAGAAAACTTCTCCCAAACTAAGGAAAATCATACACATATACATACAAGAAACACTGGGAATATCTAATACACAATACCTGAAAAGAAAATTCCCATAGATAATAACAGTTAAATAACTAAATTCACAGAACAAAGAAACTGTGCTAAACCTACAAGAGAAAAAACAGAAGTCATATATAAAGAAAAACCCATCAGAATAATGACTGATTGACTTTACAGTGAAAACTTTGAAAGCCTGAAGCAACGCATTACACATGTAAAATAACATGACTGCCAACTGAGGTTCACATACCCAACAAACTTTCCACCATAACTGAATAGAAAGAAAAATTTTCCATGACATGAACAGCCTAATTTTTATTTTATTCAATGAACAAATCCTAAGGAAAATAGAGGAAGCAATATTTTCAGTTGAAGAGAGGAATGAGCATAGCAGAGAGACTGAAAAGAAACATTAAGCTATAATTACTAAAATAGAAAGTATCACTAGAACACAAAACAACAGCTAAAATCAACAACACAATGACCAGAATTAACATTTTCATTTCAATAATAAGTATCGGTATCAATGGCCTCAAATAGCCAATCAAAAGATACAGGTGCATCAAGAATCAAAATCTGTGTGTCATCTGTAAGAAAGACACCTTGTCACTAAAGATAGGCCAGCTTTAGAGTAAAAGATGGAGAAACATGTTTTAATCAATTGGGACCAGTAAGCAAGCAAGGGCCATTATTCTCATATCTCACAAAATAGAGTTTAAACTAAAACTAATCTTATTCTAATCATGGAAAACTAATGTTAACCAAGAGAACATTACTATCCTAAACATATATGTAACAAACTCTGGGGCACTCAATTTCACAAAATATATTCTACTGAATTTAACGGCACAAGTTAGTAACAATCTATTAATGGTTATTTCAATACACCAGTTTCTCTCATTGATAGATCATCTGGAAAAAGTAAACAGAAAAATATCAAAATTAATTGACATCACACATCAAATGGACTTTAAAAATCTCAACAGTATATTCTGCTCAAACATCTAAGAATAGATATTTTTTATTAGTAGCATATGGAAACTTTTCTATAATAGACCACATCCTGGGATAGAAAATAAATCTTTACATATTCAAAATGATTAAAGTAATTCCATGTATCTTACAGAACCATAATACAATAATACTTCAAGCAGACAGCAAACAAATCTCTAATAAAGAGACAATGTCATAGAAATTAAATTACTCATTACTGAATTATGAATGTGTCAAAGAAAAAATCAAGAAAGAAATAAAATGTTTCTTAAACTAAGTGAAAATAAAAGCATGATAGAATAAAATGTTAGAAAGGAATATTTTAAAACCTGTACTCCATTAAGCTGGAAAGCCTGAAGGAAATGAATACATTTCTAGATTCATCCAAACAATCAAAATTAAACCAACAGGCCCAAATGAAGAATCTGAAACAGTAACACAAAGTGGACAGAGAAAGCTCAAGAAGCCTCAATCCTACACAAAGAACTACAGACAACTGAGGAAGGCTGACCTAGAGAGATGTCCTCCCAAGGGAAGAGCACACCGAATGGTCAGCCTGAAAAACACACATACAAGTAACACTATGCAGACTACGGGAATTATGCAAAACTATTAGGAATATATATGAATATACACACATACCCACACCCATACAAATACACTTACACATACACAAATATATATGCAATATCAACTATTTAAAAAGGGGAACATACATTTTTAAAAGACCTACAATGTATATTTTGGAGGGGTTGGATAGAATGAGAAATGTTAACACATTTCAAAAATAAAAGAAACACTTTCAGAAATGATTTCTAGTTTTTCTACCCCCTCTTCCATGATGACCCCTGAGCCTTAGTTGAAGGAGTTCTGTTATGTTGATGAGTTAGGACTCAGTCCCACCAGATTGTTTGTTCTATATTTTGACCATGTATCTGAATGCATGGAGCTAGGGTGAGGTATGAGAAAGGGCATGTAATGTTTGTCCATTTAGGCATAGTGACTTCATTTGATATAATCTTTTCTAATTTAATCCATTTACCTGCAAATTTTATTATTCCATCTTTTTTTTTTTTCATTCTCTTATATATCCTGACCACAGATTCCTTTCCCTACCCTTTACTCAATCTCTTTCCCACTACCTCATGTCTCCCCAAGATCTACATCCCTTTTCCTCCCCTCAGGAAAAAGCAGGTCTAGAGACATCAACCAAACATAGCATAACCAGCTACAGTAAGACTAGGCACATACCATCAGAGGTCAATAAGTTTGCTGTGAGAGTGTGTCTTCTGGACTGTCAGAGACCTACAGCCATGGAGTCTCATCAACATGGCTGCCTAAATAAGACCTGAACAAGGATGATACTGATAGACATACTAAAATGTCTAAGGTCTAAACTCTAGACAAAGAACTACAGACAGGTAAGAAAACTGAGAGCATGTGAAATTTTCTTTCCCAGAGAAGGGCCCCTCAGTCGGTTCCACAATACCAAATTGTCAGTGAAGAAGTAACATGCATACAGGTAACATTATATGCATTGAACAGTTTGCATTATACAGTTAGTTAAAAGTATTTAACAACAAATTAAGAAAAAAGACATGTGTTTGTAGGGAGAGCATGGGAAGGTTTGGAGGGAGGACAGGGAAGGGGAAAATGTAATTGTATTTTAATTTCAAAAATATTATTTAAAATCAATTTAAAAGATATTCCTGAAAATTCATCTTAAAAATAATAATTTAAACTATGGTTGTTGAATTTGTGAAATAAAATTTATTTTTACTCTATGAACTAGAACTTAAGAAATTCTTATTGTCTTATTATAGCTGATGTCCCTCTGATCAATCTCTGGGTACTACCATTTTATTCTTACATGATCCTGAAGAATACTTGTGCTTGACTGTATTTTTCATGCATTCTGAAATTTATGCAACATGATTGATTGATTTAGAGTATTCACATTTTAAGTGACAATTGGCACACACACACACACACACACACACACACACGTATGTATGTATGTATGTATCTATTCTTTTTCCTTTGCCACCTCTGAACTTATTGAATTTTTTCAGATGGCATTTCATCTCTCTCCTAATGCATCAATTATACTCATCAATTATACTCAATTTACAGCTCTTACACCAGAGATTACCACATGTTTTAAGCAAATTAAGTAAAGAGTGAAACAGCTCTATTCCATGTTTGATGAAGCTTTTGTTCTTCCTCCCACCAGCTGCTAGTAGATTTTGCGCATCTCACTTATTCAGGTGCTGAAATCTCCAAGTGCATTAAGGTATTTGCCAACATGGGGCTACCTTTAGTAGACCAGTTCTAAAGATGGGTGCATTCTTTTGCCTTCATCTCTTCCTTCTTTAGTCCTCTTCTGTATGGGAGTGGTCTGGGCGCCCTAACTCTCACACTTGCTCATGTAAAGAAGAAAAGACTTTTATTGTATGTTGGATCTGCAGCAATCCATCTCCTCACTTTGGGGTTTCTGGGGAGATCTCTATTTTCCATTTATTCTTGAGGATAATTGTTATGAGGTTGTAGAGAGCAACTACTGTTGTATGATTTTTTTGTTCAGTTTCTTTGCTTGGATTATTTCTGCAAAGAAGCTCATTGGTACCTGCACATTGTAATTTTATGTCAATTCTCCTGACTCTATGGACATTTTCTCTTTGGCCTCCTACAGTATATGTTCATATGGTATCCTTTCTACCTTTCCACTCAGGATACATCTCTTTCTGGATTTGTCCTTTATGATATTGCTGTCCATCAGATCTGAACGCCTTACTAATATTACTGCAATTACTTCTGCTTCATTTCCCATTTTGTTTTTGCAGGTATTTGCATTTGATATTGTGTCACATTTGTTAAAATATTTGCCTTTTTATTTTTGCTTTGCAATTTCTCAATTTTCTGTCCATCTGTCAGTCTTTGGTTTTATCTTTGGCTGAATCAAACCCACGGATAAGACACTGAAGCCTTTTTTATACAACTGATATTTTTCACTCTGACTAAAGTGATTCCTTTCAATTATTCCTCTGCTCTTTCCTGATCTCCACTCTTTCTATTAAAACCTTTAACATATATGCAGAGGTCTTCTCATCCTTGGTCTGATAATTTCATGTCTACATCATGGTTTATTCTTCTGATAATGAGTTTGCATCTTTGAGTGTATGTGTAGCCCCTGTTTTAACACTCTGCCTTTTTAAAAAAAGCTGCCACATGGTTTAATTTTAGGACAGAGAAACGTCATGTGAGAATGTGTGCTTTTTGGTATAGAGTTTGGACAACCCTGATTAATATTTTCTGCCACTGTAAATACCTTAGACTTGAAATTATTCTAAAATCCTCATTTTATACTCTCTCCTGACTTTTGAGCTTTTCTGTGCCCATTTCTTCTCAGGAAGTCTCCTACTGCCAATATTTTCATTCTAGCAGTCTGTTACTATATGGCAGCCCTTTGGTGTATGGTGAGAGCCCTTTGGTGGTCAGGGCTCTGTAACAGAACAGAATAAATAAGTGTGTATATTAAATTTATAGACTTAATGATCTAAGAATTGATATCTACATATTAGAGAAACAAAGAAGGAGTACATACTCATTCCAAAGAGCTGGAAGCTCCCAGAATTAAGGGCTACCAACACAATAGCCCATGTCTGGTGATGCATTCCAGGTAGCTCCCTGGGGATTTGCTATTTCAATGACAGTCTAATTAGATAGAAATGTTGGAGAAGCTGTAGCCCGATATCTTTGTGCTACAGAATGTCCACTGATGCTCTCATTTTGGGGAAATAGCTCTCTCTTTCTCTTTTATTCCATCTGGGACCATGCCTATGGGATAATACTGCTCACATGTAGTACTGTGCTACATATCAGAACATTCTAGAGACATTTTCACAGACATACCCAGGGGCATGCTTTTGAATCCTAGCCATCTCAACCTAGTCATATGAACACAAGTCACCTGGAAAGGAACCGCTCTTCCAGTGAAATATTTATCACAGAGGGATTTGTTTTCTGGTCCAAGTCATCCTCTAAGATGTACCCACAGTGCCCCAGCCTCCTATCCCCTCTCCTTGCTCTGAGTTTCTGAATTAATTACCTAGAAACACTACCTGATGCTTTCTGACTTTGTTTATTTCTGTAATAAAAATATTGGAATAAGATCTCAGAATATAATTTAGTTAAATCCCTTTCTTTCTTTCTTTCTTTCTTTCTTTCTTTCTTTCTTTCTTTCTT
>JADRCH010000011.1:19504982-19524743 GCA_019843965.1 Rhynchomys soricoides
CTTTCTTTCTTTCTTTCTTTCTTTCTTTCTTTCTTTCTTTCTTTCTTTCTTGTTCTGGAGAGGTGTCTTTTATGCAAGTATACCTGAGCATGTTTTTCCTTCTGTCAGAAATGTGAAAGAAACTTTTACAGATATGAGAGATGAACCTTTGTGGTTTCCAGGGGACAGACCTATGGAGAATATGGACCATGTGATGGATACAATCCTCAGAAGATGTTCCTCAAGTTAGTTGGTACTCAACATTCATGCTGCAATTAGGCATATATGCATTTCTATAACCAACTGGGTGAACAGATCTTGCTTGCTGTGTACATTTATTCATTTTTTTGTGTGTGTTAGTTTGATTTGGGGAATACAACATCCTTACAGTCCCCCACCCCCACAGTAATCACTGATCTTCAGGCTTACTCCACTTATAAATTGGATAATGATGAACTAGCTCTCTACAGGTCAAAACAGTAATGTTAAATGGTTGTTTAAAATTTTATTTTCAACTATCAAATAAAAATTTTAGATACCAAAGTATTTCTTTATTTTATGCTTTAAGATTTTTATACTTATGTACAGTATATCTTGATCACATCCACTCTTATATCTTCTCTCCAACTCCCACAAGACCCAGACTACATCTCCCATACAATTTATGTGCTCCTTTTATGAACTGTAAGTTTGCTTGGTTCCATCTAAAATGTTAAATTATATAGATGATTTTGTATATATCATATGACTAAAGTCTATACTTTCTTTCAAATTTAAGACATAAAACAATTATTTACAAGGTTCATTTTATTATTCTCCATTAAAGTTATAAGTTAATGAGACTAGACAACTTATTCTCTGGTTAATTAGCATTGCAAAGATTAGAACTGTCTTTGACCTACAGAAATATTCAATAAATTAATATAATCCAGGACATATTTCTGAAGTCATCTTTATACTTACTATAATAGTCTTATACTATCTCAATATTTTATATTTTTATATAAACTTTAGAAGCCATGTAAAAATTTATAATTTAGTAATTTACAATATATTGTGAAAAAGTAACTTTTATTTGCCAGATGCAATTGTTATCATGGAAGCTTACTGTTGAATAATCTTACCCTTTCTAGTTCTTTCTGTACTGTGGCTAGATGGTTCAACTGATCTGTTTTGCATCAAACTCTTCTCCAAGATGCAATCTGGTTCCTCTCAGCTTCTCACTGAATTGCTCTGCTTGGTCTCAAGCTAACTCTGGCAGTCTGTTCTAATCTTCTTACTCCTTTTCATTCCCTGGCCTGAGCTGAGTTCAAACCTAATTGAATCCAGTTACATTCAACTGCAAATGAGCTGCACTGAACTGCTGGAATTGACTGAACTGTTTCAGCTCTCTGCTTTCTCTGCGGTGCCCTTAGGTAGCCTCTCTTTCCTATTCTGTTTCCCTGAGAGATAGGCATATCTATCCCTGACTCATTCTGTCAAATCTTTTCTGATACATCATTATCTGCCCCTTGATTAAACATCACTTTCAAACATGGCTGCTTCCTTCTACAATCTAACTTTACCTTCATTGTTTGGTATTAAAGATGTGTACCAAGGGTATATCTGTATTTCAACCAGATCAAACAGACCTAGAAAATTTGGGGATATGAGATCTTTCCAAAGCAGCCATATTACTGTATTAAAATTCTTCTACAGAACTGGTTATTTTATAAAGCACTTATATTGTTGCTGTTATAATTTTATTACATTTCTTTAGCATATCTCTCTGTCTCTCTGTCTCTCTCTGTCTCTCTCTCTCTCTCTCTGTATGTGTGTGTGTGTGTGTGTGTGTGTGTGTGTGTGTGTGTGCATGCACAGGAATAAATGAAGGTCAGAAGCAACTGGCTAGGATGAGTTCTCTCCTTCCAGATTGAATTCTGACTGGTCAGGGTTTGTGTCAAGCACATTGATTTAACTGAATCATATTGTTAAGCCTTTCTACAAGAATGGGTTTTGTTAATTATATTTATATCTTTAGTCTTCACTCTATTAAGAGTGAAATTGCAAGCAAAAAAACAGCCATAATCTCAGAGACCAATGACTTGTACAGTAGTCAACAGAGAGGCTTCCTCTGCAGCAGACAGGAACAGATACAGCGTCCCACAGCCAGATATTTCATAGCTATTTCTAAATGGGAGGGAGGTCTCCTCAAATATCTCTGTGCAAAGTTTAGCAAATCCCATAGAAGATGCAGAAATGTTGAGCCACAGTGGATGGAGAACAACAGGAATGCAAGACCTTCTGATTCAACTAACCAAGGTGCATCTGAGCTCAGAGACTGAAGGTACATGTCCCAGGCTGACAGAGATATTTACCAGATGGTGTGTATGTGTTATAGATGTCGGCTTAGTGTTTTCATAGGATTCCTGATTGTGAGAAAAAGTGGGTCTCTGATTCTTATGCCTGTTGTTATGACTGTTCCCTCCTGTTGCATTGACATGTCCAACTTGGATATGACAGTTTTTGCTTCATCTTACATTTTATTTGGTTATGTTCAATAGTTATCTCTTGGAAACCTGATATTTTCTAATGAGAGAAAGGGAGTGAATTTAAAGGAGGAGTAGAGAAGAAATATGAGGAGTAGAGAGAGGGGGAACTGTGAGAATACATTGTATGAGAAAATAATCTATTTTCAATAAAAGGAAAAAGAAATAAATAATAAAAAGGCAGCCATGCTGTGGTGAGCAAAACACAGCTCAATCCCTTATACTTGTCAGGAAAAGTTAAAGGAACTTGGCTTAGTATGAATTGGAAGAAATGACTTATTGGGGAAAATTACATGCTCTAATTGCCACTTAACTCTTTCTTTTAACCACAGTGGGCCATTTGATACAGAGGAAGTCATCTGCCAGAGATATCTGGATCATGGCCTCCCCATATTACCCATGCTCAGCTCTCTCTAGAATCATTGGCTGCAGAGTGTAAAGGGTATTAAAACACTCCAACAGCAAAAGTAAATGTCCTATACACTGCCAAAACCTTATCCCCAGTGGGATTTATTTTCAAACTCAAGTCCAGTTTAGCCAGGTATATTTTTCAAGTCCTAGCTCAGTTGACTGATAGAACATGAATTTCTTTTGGCATCTCAGTGGCAAAGGAATGTGTTTTCCATAGATTTTTTGATACAGTACCATAGAATTAAAAAAAAAATAGTGGTAGATGTAGGTTGCACATTTTCCATGTCTTTAAAAGACATAAGCAGCTTCTTCTATAGGAGTATTTCTTATTTCATGTCTATAGTTAAATTACCTTCTCATTTTTTTCTGACTATTTAATTAAGCAAGAATAACATTTCTATGCAGTCACATAACGATTTAACTCCCAGAAAAAAATCAGGATTTTTATGTTTCGTAAAGAAGAACACTCAAACATTTACAGAGCTAAGGATTCATTATGAATGCTGACATTGAGGCTTCACCATATGTTGGGAGTCAACCTGGGTTGTTGACTTGATTAGATCTGCCTCAACCAAGAGGCACACCTCTGTGTGGACCTTAGATGATACTTCCAAGAATGATTAGCTGAGAGAAAAGACCTTTCCCTGAGTAGTCAGCACCATCCTTGTAACCCATGCTTCCAGAGACCCAAGCCCTATGTCCTTCTGCATATCGGCCTGTTCATCTGGTGTGTGGGTTTGTCCTTTTGAACCTGCAGCTGAAGCCATTTTTACTACTCCTAGAATTCACATCCTTTGCTGTTGAATATGGGTTTAAGGTTGTTGTTGGCTCTCCAGAAATCCTCTGGGCCTTCAGAAGCAAGTTGAGATTTCTGGATCATCTCATTTTATATTTAACCAGCTACTGGGTTCTGATCCAAATTGCTTAAATGAATTCTCTGCTATACACTGAACATCCATTAGTGGTTTTGTTTTTGTTGTTGTAGTTTCCAAGCATATGACAAAAAATGACTTTAATGAAGAAAACATTTACTTTGGCTCATGTTTCTTGGAACAGAGGCCATGAGTATTTATTTTTCTTTGTGATTCCATTCTCTGTCTTTATGCTTCCTAATACTCTAGTATTAGATGAACTTAAAGGTTAAATATACACTTAAACACCAGATTTTTGTAATCAAGTATTTATGGCTCCTTTTTTGTTTTATTTTATTTATTTTTTGCATTAGAGTCATGCTATGTAGCCCATATTATCCTGGTACCTGCTGTGTAGACCAGGTCAGTGGTGGTAATTAATTGCTATGTAGTCTGGCTGGCTTTGAATTTATGTTTCTCTGGCCCCATCCTTCCAAGTGATGGTATTACAGCAATGTTTAAGTACTTAAGGGTTTGGTATAACCTATGTAGACTTAATATAGTCTTCTAGATTTGTCTTATATATTTTAAAATAATTTTCTATTATGCACCCCGTTGTAAAGAGGCTTATTCTATAAATACTGTAGGGTTTGCATTTGTCTATTTTCTTCAAAGCGATCAGTATCTTCCTTACAACTGTTAAGTTTAATACATCAACATTTATTAAAATTATTTTACTTATCTTTATCACAATTTTTAATAATTGTCCTTTATTATTTATTAGTTGGAAGTTAAAGATAGTTTTTTGATATTTTTGGAACATGCTTAGACATATTTTTATATTTTTTCTTGTTTTCTACAAGGGACCTGCCTTTTTAAATAAAGGGATTAATAATGGCATTCATTTCCAACTAGAACCCTTATAATATCCTGATCATTTCCCCTTGCTTTTTGTTCTATTCTTTCCCTTGTGGTGTTAGAATCTAGTCAGAATATTCCTCTTTAAATTCCTGAAGCTGTCAAAACCACTGGAGTCAGAAAATACTCTCATTTCCCTCCAAGAAAGAATAGAAAAAACATACCTGTACTGTGTTCTCCACAATCTGGCTGGTATAATATACAAGTAGTCACAGGAATTTCAGAATCTAAGGTATAAAGGAAGGGCTGACATTCTACACTTGTTTGTGTTTTGAAATCATTCTCATTTTTGCAAACACATATGTTGGTATCTTTGGAAATTCACAAGTTCTGGTTATTGAATTTGCTACTGTAGAGGAACTTTAAGTTAATCCTGACACTATTTGATTGTTCTTGTCTTCTTCTGAGAACAAATGCAGCTAAATCTATCTGCATTCTAGGCAATGGAACCCAGTTCTGTTTTTCTTACCTTTTCCAAAAGCCTTCAAGTGTAAGATTCTGGGGAACCTTATCTTACTGGAAACCCCCCAAGTGAACACCATGGAGTCAGGGATTGATGCAAAAAGCAAGATGAATTTATTGTTCCAGCATTCTCAGGTTGCCCTGCACACCAAAGAGGAAAAGAATGCAGCCCAATCATCAAGCTTTTATACAGTTTTTAGAGCAGCACCCAATAGGCACAGTGTGATCGGCAGAACAGTGTGACTTATAAACTGATTGGTCTTTAGGGAATGAGGGAGTAAGGGCTTAATCAGCCCCTCCTTTCCAGTCTATGTGCTCTCTAACCTGTTTCTTCCAGGAGTGGAGGGGTGCCCATGTGCTTGGGAGCCTAGTGGAATTTTCGAAAGTTCCTAAGCTGACCTTTTCACAAGGATGCCTATGACTTTACCTCTGTGATCAAATGTTCTGGATAATTACAGGAATTATAGGAATGCTGTATATAGATTAGATAATGAGTATTATACATCTTCCCTAAGCATTTTGTATTTTTCTTTTTTGAGACAAGGTTTCACTATGTAGCTCTGGATGTCCTGGAACACTCTATGTAGACCAGATTAACACTGAAATCACCCTCACAGAACTACAGTCTCACAACTGCAGGGATTAAATGTATGTGCCACCATGCCTGGCTAACATTATTTTCAACATTATTTGCAGAGATAAACAGTCTCTGCAAGTAGGAATGGTTGACTATCTAATTCAACATACAATTTTGTCTCTCTGTCCTAAACATTTTAAAACTTAAACAAAAAGTACTGAGGAAATACTAGACTAATAGTTCTGACCCTGAAAGCATCTATTGGATCTTTGGAGGAGAAAATTCATATTTCTTATTCTTTGAATATGAAAATTCATATTCAAAGATATCAATATCCAAACTCTCCTATAACTCCTGAGTCTCCCTAGGTTGATAAATTAGGCTGTATTTTTAAACAGTATATTACATGTACTATAGATTATATTATGATATAACCATATTTGACCATATTAATTTTAATGGAATTGCCCACCAAATCTGTTTTCTATTTACAACACACATATTTTGTCTACAATAAGGTTGATGTTAAAGTCTAATGCTGTAGGACCATGAAAGGCAGCCTGGTTTCTGTTTGAGCTAAGGTTTGAAACTCAGGTGACCAAGCGGGAAATCCCTAGCAGGGGTTAACCCTGCAAGGGACAGGGCATTTTGCCAAGCTCCTGGGCCCCAGGCTCCTGACATGAGGCCGCAGCTCTCCATAGGTCTGTGGCCATCAGTCCCATAAGGGCAAGACCCCAAACCCCTCACAGGTAGAGGACATGACCTGTGGTCACATAACCTCAAGGTAGATTTCCATTTTTAGAAGGTACCTAAAGGCCTGGAGGATTAGCCAATAAGCTCCCCTTCTCAGACACTCCTCCCTGCAAAAGGTATTTAACCTCAGGTCCTCCCTGAGAAAGTGGGGTATGGTTTTACTCATCACCACTCTCCAACATGACAATAAATGCCTTAAAATCATGGACTGTCTCTTTTTCTTCTGAATCTGCCATGGGGAGCAGTGGAACAGGCTTTTATCTAAAGAGTTGGCTGCCTAGTCTCCTGAAGAAGGCCTTTCAGAACTCGAAGATATGGCCTCCACCAAGCCAAGCTGCCTGCAGACAAGCCAAGGACTTGTTCCCCTGGCAGGACCGGCCGGAGCTCTCTTCTCCCCCTTTTCACTTTGGCCTGGGGCTAGATCCAGCCTTCGGGCCAAGAGTCTGAGAACCAGACTGCCCAGGCCTCATTGCAGGCCTGGAGAACATCCAGCCAGCTCCATGCAGTCCCCGGGACCCTAGGCTTCACTCCCCCACCTCTGGGCGGTATCCCTGGCTTCACATAGCTGGACACCCGCTTGCTGGTGGCATAGAGTAAGCAGTCAAACTTAACCACATCCACCTTCCTGAGCAGCTCTAGCCCTGGGGCTGTGGACACCATTTAATCCAACATAATGCCATGGAGCTCACACTAGCATCTCTTGACTCCTTCCTTTAATATGCAAATTCTCCAACTTAAATGAGAATTTAAAAATTTTAACATACACATTACCATACTGGGTTTTTTGTTCAGAAACTGAGAAATATGAATGGATAGCATTACAAAAATTCTGGGAGTTCATTATTCCTAGTTCTGATTTACACTTCTGATCAGATGACTAACTGGTTTGAAGAGAAGGAATCAATCTGGATACCATCAGACAAAAAATGTCCACTCCAGAGGCTTATCCATGGTTTCCCTTTGATATTTACTCAGCTCAGTAACATGGGCTACATTCCTTAAATAAGGGGACAGTATATGAATTATTCAGGGGTGATTTAGCTCCATTGTGAAAGAATGTTTCTGATATCACCTCATGCTGATAAAAATGTTTTTGTTTGTTTGCTTTGTTTTGTTTTTTCCCATTTGCTTCATGTAATCTCAAGTGGTTCCTCAACAGAACTGGTCAATATTTTCCTTTTATTTAGATTTATATTAAATTTCCCTGGGGATAATCACTAGGTGACCTGAAGCATATCCTATTTTATATCACATTAAAAGATACTTTTATGACTTCCAGAGGGTGACTGTGTCTCAGAGAAATGTCCCTGACCCACACTAACTGACTGAGGGTGTTCTATTGACTATGCCCTAATTAATCTCTGAGGCTGCACTGGCTCCTCTACAGCTATGATGCTCAGCTACACTCCTGGGCTTGGTCTCTCCCTGATGGATATAAGATATTTCTCTTAACTTAATCACCAATTTAGAGACACCAAAGTACTTTTTACAACATTTAAGACTCATTTACTTTTCCACATTCATATATATATATATATATATATATATATATATATATATATATGAAAATTTTTACAAAAAATTTAACGCACACACAGTCACACAGATGCAGACACAGACACAGACACACACTCACACACAGACACACATACACACACACACACACATACACACACACGCCATTGATCCACATTTAGCCTAAGTACTGGTGAGGCTCCCTTCCTATAGAGTCTCGGGAGAAATCTGTGTCTATTTATCAAATTCTACTCTGCCTGCCACACATTTCCTCTCTCATTGTTCTGCACAAAATCCTAGTCTAGGCTAGAGGATTGTCATCATTGCCAGGATGTATCCATGATTTTCTGCTTTCACTCACAGTGAGGATTGATGTTTTTCAGTCCTGTGTTGATGAGGAAAACTTTAGAGCCATCATTACACTACTTCTAACCAAGTTGCTTCTGAAATCTTCTATTGTATTTTATATTACTGATTAGGAAATTTTGCTAGTCCTTTTCTACCCTCACTATCTAAAGAGAATAGCAGTTATGCTGTGCCTAGAAGGGATTGGATCTGTGCTGAATTATGGAGCAGCCAGAATATTAGAATGTTCACTGATCTGAATTATTACTTTATAGTGTACTCTCTTGCATGTTTTATTTGTTAAAAATTACTGACAATGTTTTTTTCAGATGCCTTCAATGTGGCTAATCTGTGATAATTTTCTTTTCCTCAGACAATTATAGTAGAAATGAGTGTATTGCTGTCATGCTTTCTACTATAGCAAACTCATCTTGTATGCCAATTGGACACCAATAATGTGACTCCTTCTTTTAGCTTCCTTGAAAACAAGCATACAAATGGAATCAGACTACTTATATACACACAATCACATATACACATATATATACATGCATACATATACACACATACTTACATATACACACATATACATACATATACATACATACACATACATACTCATACATACATATACATATATACACACATATACATGCATATACATATATAACCATACATACACATACACACATACATATGTACATATATACACATACATATACACAATTACACACATTTAAAAACTCACATACACACACACAGCACAGGCACACTCACACAAACATACATACACAGAATCTGCACACTTATACACATAAACACACACACACATACACACATATCACATACACATGAATATAGCAGAACAACAAGAAAACAAGGTGAAAGCAATGATGTGCTATACTCAATCTTGCTTCTGGTCTCCCCAGACACATGCACAGCTGTGGACAGATGACACGGAAACAGACACACTGAATGAAAGAAGCATCAGATGATACCATAAGTCAGAACCACTGCAGTTAATCTCATCTTCTCTAATATTTTGCAAAAATCAGTTGTTCATAGGAGAGAAAAACCTGTGATTTGACCAGAAAATGACCCTCAAAAATAAAAGAAGACTGAAGTTCTGTGATAAATGTACAAGGTTAATTGGTAAAATATGCTGCTATGTCAGAGATGGGGAGTTGTTAAATGGTGTTTCAGAAAGGGATTGGTCTCTTTGATCTAAGAAAGTGTTAACTTCATCTCAGACTCAATTAGGAAACACGTTGTCCTCCTTAATGGCTCCAGAACCTTGGATTCCTTTACTTTAAGCAATTACTGTACAACTACTGCACTGTAGGTACTTCATGTATTGGACTAGACAAAGGAAAATACGAGACCAGATACAACAAGTGGCTCTCTGATTGATCTACTACTTAGCAAAAAGAAAGAGCCTTCTCTGAAACCTACTTGGCACAGAGCCTTGTGCTTTTACAGTGTGCTTGATGGGAGTTGTCACAGTAGAAGGACAAAGTGAATGAGTACGATAGACTGTGGGAATTTAGAATTATTTGCAATACCATATATTGGTGCTATTAGTGAGTGAATACCAGCTCAGAGGGATGTAATGTATGAGTGTTCAAGATGTAGAATTTGGCACCTTCAAAAATCATATAGGAATGTAACATTCCCTTACCAGGAGCTTGCATTATAATTTCAAATGAAGACATAAACAAATTGACACATGTTAATACACAAACACATTCACACATGTAAGAGCATCTCAGTATGATGAAATAGATGGTTTTAAGTGACTTCTTTTGTGCACAAGCATGTGCTCACAATTTTATTGTTTCCCCACCACAAACCACCTATCTCCTCCCCTCCCTCTGTCTCTATGAGGGTGCCCTCCCACCCACTTACCCACTCCTGCCTCAGAACCCTAGCATTCCCCTACCCTGGGTCAGTGAGCCTTCACAGGAACAAGGGGCTCCCCTCCCATTGATGAAAGACAAGGCCAATCTTCTACTACATATCCAGCTGGAGCCATGGGTTCCTCTATGTGTACTGTTTGGTTGGTGTTTTAGTCCCTGGGAGTTTTGGGGGTTATGGTTGGTTGATATTGTTGTTCTTCCTATGGGGTTACAAACCCCTTCAGCTCCTACGTTCCTTGCCCTCCTTTGATCGATTTTGAGAGAAAAAACAACCTAGTTTATTTCTGCTCAATACATTGTGAAAAACAAAGCACTAACATGGATGCATACAGATACATACACAAGCACTCATAAGAATACACAGACATATACACATAGCACTCACAAATACAGAGATAGCATACCCAACAAGTGAAGAGAATATATAACTATTGCACTAAGCAAGATGTTACTTAGCTTTAGTGGCTATGGTTCCATTTGTCAAACTATACCTAAGTGTGTTCAATAAACACAAGTGACTGAGGAGCTAGCAGACCAAAGAACACCTCAGGGTTCCTGATTAAGAGACTGTGAAGCCAGCAGATCCATATTCTTATGAGCACAAAGAACCCTGACATAAGGTTGGGTTTCACAACACTTGTGCTGACTCTTTTATGGTGATGGAGTTTCAGCACAAATCACTCTACAGGACCTCAAGAATCTGATTTACTTTCTACATTTTGAAATGTGTATAAGGTATAGGGTGGGTTCAGATAGGATATTGTTCTCTGGCAGTGGAACAAAGTCAGTCAATGTTAAGAAACTTTTAGGTATCTCATTCTGCATATAAGGACAGATAGATACTGATACTAAATCTCTCTTATTTGCTATAGTATTTGAAGACCTTCAGTTTTTAATCCTAAGGTTTTCATGTTATGGAATTTATGGAGAGGGTCTGTGTCTTGGACTAATATCACACAGCCCAACAGATATTTAAATAAATAAGATACCTAAGATACATTGGAGTTTTTCATATTTTTAAAAAAGTAGTGTTTCATAATTTCTGATTCATTTGTACTTTAATAGTTTAAAGTTAACATTTAAAAAGAAGTTCAGTATATTGTGTAAACAGAAACATGTTAGATTCTGGTTTGTAGGAGACAGAAAATAAAATTTGATTAAATTAACAATGAAATAATAACATTTAGCTTCATCTTAGTAAATCAGTGTTCCATTTTGTTGTTGATTGCATAAAAAAGGATTCACACAGTAGGATATAATTTTGAAAGCGTTGAAATTTGCATTCATTAGTGCTCCAGAGGCTAATCAAGGCATTTCCAATTAGGATCCACTCCAGCTGTACTCTCAGCCACTGTGGGAATGGTTTACATGGAGAAAGAGAAAATTTACTACTGAACCAAGTTATCCTTGATCTAGAAATTTCTACATGCTGACACCTTATTATCTATCTTGAAGCTGGATCCATGGAAGACATATCTATGTATGTATTCAGTTGGTTCACTGGCTCCAAAGTTTTTGTTAAAACAATTGTCTAATACTTTTCTGAACACTTGCCTAAACCAGCATATAATTCTCTGACTGGGCATGATGAAGAATATAGACATGAAGAATTACTGAATAAATTCATTGATCAAATCAATTAGAACCAAACCCCACAATAATCTTCTTCAAGAAACACCAAGAGTAGGATGGAAGGAATTTATCTCATAGAGTCACTGTTTTCTGCTTCTGGGAACAACCTCTTTCTATTATTCTAGCCATTCCCACCACTAACAGACTGTCTGAAAAGATATTTTGGCCTCATAGCTCTGGAATTAAGCTTTGGGTGTTAAAAGATATAGACAAGTAGGTGGGTAATATATTGAAGATCTTGTTAATTCACGAGGATATTCATGTGTGTGTATGTGTGTGTGTGTGTGTGCTTGTGTGTATCTGTGTATGTGTGTTTGTGTATGTGTCTGTGTACCTGTCTTTGTGTGTCTCTCTGTGTGTCTGTGTGTCTCTGTGTGTGTGTGTCTGTGTGTATATCTGTGTGTGTATTCATGTTTG
This sequence comes from Rhynchomys soricoides, assembly GCA_019843965.1. Taxonomy (NCBI): domain Eukaryota; kingdom Metazoa; phylum Chordata; class Mammalia; order Rodentia; family Muridae; genus Rhynchomys; species Rhynchomys soricoides. The sequence continues at coordinate 19,517,287 of JADRCH010000011.1, forward strand.
TCTGTGTGTTTGTGTCTATGTGTGTGTCTGTGTCTGTGTATGTATCTTAAGCAAAAAATAAAAATATCATATATCTATATGATATTTGAGGTATGTGTGTGTGTGTGTGTATGTGTGTGTGTGTGTTGACTTTTGAAACAATATTTCAAGCTTGTTTCCCAAATTGGCCTAAAATTTACTCTGTAGCTTAAGTTGACCTGAACCTAAGTTGGTCTTTTTATTTCAGCCTCCCCAGTGCTGGAATTATAAACATGGGCCACTGTACCTACTTAGATTTAGTATTAGTGAATATTCATAAGTGTATAGGTATTTCATATTAGATTTTTTTGTTGTTGTTTTTGTTTCTTGAGACAGAGTTCTCTATCTAGTCTTGGCTTTCCTGAATCTCACTATGTAGACCAGACTGGCTTGGAACTCAAAGATATATCTGCTTTCACCCCTCTAGTACTGGGATAGAAGATGTATGCCATCATTGCCTAGCTTAGCTTAGCTGATTTCTCATTTGAAAATCAGAAACTGTGTTCATGAAAATGAGGGACAAAGGTCATTTGTTTACATCTGTTATATATTTCAGTAATATTTAAATTGAAATAATGAAAGTATTCAATAAATCATCAGAATTAGTGAAAGAAGCTAGGCTTAGAGTCATGAAGATGCCTATATAGCATAACTGGAATAGAGTCCATCCACTAGAAGCCTGTGAGTGCTTGCCAGAGTCTGAAAAGAACCAATGAGAAGTGATTTCCTAGTTGCCATGGGCTTTACCTTGGGGTGGGGAAATACTCTGTGATCAGATAGTAATACCCACACTGTTCTGTGAAGTGGCCAAAAGTCAGGCAATCTAATTGACTAGTACTCAAGGCATCAAACTATTTGTTCAAAATAATGAAAACAGAAAAAAAGTGAAGAAAATTGATGGTGGAATTTGCTAATTTGCCAAGAAAATAGACAAATTTTACTAATAACCATAAAGCAATGAAGGCCAACAACTTTAAGAATAATCTTAAACTCAAGGCTTTTGAATAGTCCCTGTCATTATATTTTCCATTGGTAAGGCTTTTAGAAAAGACTGAGCATGGTTGAGATGTGGTGTATTTCTAAACTAGAATTACACCATGAGATTATGGAGGGGAAGAAATCCATATTACTAGAAACAACTCTGAGAGTCAGTAATTTATCAATTATCAGATACAAACACTGAACAAAAGAGACTCTAGTATCATACAAAATAATCTTAGTGAGAAGAGGTTGTCTTTGATATTATAAATCAGTTTGTAGAGTTAAAACTGTAGCAGTGATAATATTTTCAGAATTTCATATATTCACATAGAGGAGACCATATAAAGTCATATATCACTTTAATTTGTGACACAGTGACATTAGCATCACTGGCAGGCTGTACACATAATGATGGTCTTAAAAAAATGGAATCCCTTAATGATAGTGTGTTCTTTCAGTCTAGGGAGGAGACAGTGTATTCATGGTGACATCACTTATGATGAAGCAGTCTGACACCCATTTCTCAGACAAACCCTTTATTAAGCAACACATGGATGTTTACTATGTTTACATGAATAATATTTACCTCTGCATAGATATTAATCACAGATATATAGATTAAGATGAAAATGATTGAAATTATCAGCTATTAATGCGAGCTTTGAAATTCAGGATGGTTAATTTTACTGAGTCTCCAAATTAAGCTGAAAGTTAATAATGCCATTTACTTCCATTATAATTTTCTTTGATCTTTTCTTTTCCTAGAAACTATGAAAAGGAAATAAGTTAATATAAAACCTTTTGACAGAATGAGAGAAAAGTCATAATAAATTAATTCTGTTATTCTTGAAATATGCTGAAAGTAAAGCAGTATATGCTTGTTCCAATGTTATAATAAGAGATTGTCTGAAAAAATATCAAACAGACATCTCAGATTATAAATAAGGCCTCTGCCTGGGCATCATAGCACAAATGGATAGCTCACGAAATCTCCTCTGGCTTTATTAGATATATTTTCACTCAAAATGAAGTCTCTGTGCTGTAATTCACATTCCAGACAGATGCACTTGGCCTTCTTTACAAAATAAACCATCAGAAAATGACAATAACAAAATCAGAAATGGGGAATATATCATCACACACAAACGAGTCAGTTACTCTTGTCTTTGTGTGAGAAAACCTATGAAAATGATAACCATGCTCACTACCACATCTCAAAAAAGCAATTGCTTGAGAAAATTGTTCTGTTGAGAATTCCGGGAGTAAAAATTGATGGTCAAGACACTGCTTTAACTTTATCTTTAATGTACCTTCACTTGAAGGACCAAGCACTGATTTTGGAATAAACTGCTAACTACTTAACTCATTAGACTAGAAGAGTCGTATTGCATCTAAATATAAAATATTCATAAGTAATTGATTTGTCAACATTTTCCCCTTATATTAAAAAAAATCATTTTATATGATGTGGAGGTTTTTAGGATTTTTTTATAGTACATTTTATTATTTGAAATTTCATGCAGGTATGCAATGTGTCTTTATCATACTCAGCCTTTGTTTTCTCCCTTCAAATCTCCTCAGATTTCTCTAAAACATCTTCCTCCTCAAATGCATATTCTATGTTTTTTGCCAATAAGCCATTGGATACAAATTAATGCTGACATATAGGGATGAATGTGGTGTTTTCCACTTGAGCATGGCCCAAGTGTGGCCATTCTTTCTTCAAGAATTGACTCTCTGTCTCTCCAAGAAACCATCAAACAACAAGAACTTTCAGCTATGCTTGGAGTCTCCAGACCCTCTCCTTCCTCCATGTTGGAATTTTTAATTACCTTGATCTGGTTCAGGTCTTGTTTAGGAAAACATAGCTGCTGTGCATATCACAGACATGCTGTGGAATAAAACAGCATCTCATAGCATCCTTCTATCTTCCAAGTTCTTCTGTTATTTATCTGGAAGCTTGTAGTGAGCTCACAGTTGTGTTCTTCATACAGTTACCGATTCTCAGAACTTTGAACAATTATACTGTTTTGAGTACTATGATCTGGAATAAAGAGTTTTTCTGACCAAGGTTGGAAGCAGTGAAAAGGGTATGGTATAGATAGAAACATAAATGTTTGGAAGTCACTTTGATACATGACTATTTAGAAAAGCAATAGGTTCTCCCTCAGCCTATGGTTTCAGTAGCTACTGCTTTGTTTACATTAAACCCTCCTTTGGAAGACTCACAGTCAATCATGAGAAGAGTTAATGATCCCAATAAATATTCTTGCTGCTACTACACTAGTAGGCATCTTTTACTCAGCAGGTCCATAGTGTGTCACACAAGCTCTGGAATTGTATATAATCATTGAAACCTTTTGTGTCCCAGGAAACTGAATCACATGCCAGCACTATGAATGCAAGTAAACTTGGAGAGATTCTTGGCCAGTTAGAGACTGATTTCTTGTGGTCCTGTGACCAAAGTAAATGCTGTTTGTGGCAATGGTATTGTACTATATAGTTATTGTACTCAATCATCAACAATGACAATATCCCATAGTGTTCTTGTGTCTCTGGGGTTTTGATGACCATTAACTTATAGGGAGGCAACCTATAGTTGGAAGCAAGATTTTCACATAATAAAACATATTTTCTTGGCTTTTGATTTCATTCATTACTTAAATATGCTGTCAAGTTTAATGTCTTACTTGTGTAATCTTCTTCCTGCAGAATTTAAAAGAATCTCTACTGAGATACCTTTACAGATTGACAAACAGCATTTTATCCTTCCCTCTTTACTTGACCAGTTAAGATGCTAAGTTTTGTATTTTGCTCATTTATTTTATGTGTCGATGAAGTAGTTCACTGATCATTCCTAAATTCCACTTAAAGTCCCATGATTGTTCAAGTAAAACACAAGTAATTACTTATTATTTTATTTCATTTGGAGAAAGTTTTATGCATTTGAAAGAAGGGATAACTTAAGTGTCTGTGTCCAATGTGTAGGTATATAAAATGTCACTAAGTATGATATACAAAATAATTCTTACTAATTTGTAACTGTATGTTTATTCAAGATATCTCAACTAAACTCAATGGGTCACACACAAAATAATGTAAGAAAATAGATGTAGGATTGCCTGAGAAGAAAAGAAAACTTCAGTGGAAAAGGGGAATACATGATAGAGGCTACTAGGGTAAAACAACTAAAATTCCTTATGCTCATGCCTGAAACTGTCAAAGAACAAATGGAAAAATAGGTTGGGAAATTTAAATTCAATAATCTTTAAGTAAAATTAAACTCTGAGTATACATTTCTCTTTAATGTGAATTGATACCTGGTATGCAAATAGAAGTTTCTTTTCACAATACTAAAAAATGATACATTTTCTACTTTTAGTAATAAAATCTTAAATGTACGCATGGCCTCACACTGATGCCTGATATCCTCTAATGGAAGGTGTGGAGATGGTAATGAAGGTGAAACCTAACACTGGGTGTAAAAGCCAGCCAGTGAGGCTGAATTCATTTTATGTATGTATCACAAATTACCCATGCTGGGAAAAACCAGTCTTCTAATAAAGACAAACTGTGCTTAATGTCAGTTTTACTAATGCTTTTTCAGTTCAAAATGCTGCTTTTGTATTAAAACAGTTGGCAGAATATTAGACAGTTCTTAGGGTGACAGCGATAAGCAGCATACAGAATGCAAATCCTGCAGAGAACTCAGAAAGGATGAAATTTATAACCTTTGATTGAGAAAATGTTTGAAGTAGTTAAGAAAGATTGTTTTAAAGAACATTAATTATATCCTGAATTTACTATAGTTCATAAGAAACATTATTTTGTATCAGAAAAAGGAGAACATATTCCTTAGAATATCTACTTTTGGATATATTCAAACTGGATATAGTCTCTAGTCTGGCTTTATTCAAGCCAAAAATCTTACAATACTTAAAAAAATGTGACTAGCCAAGGTGGATTACTACCATCAAACAAATGCCTTAATTAAGTTAATTGCAGGAATGCTATACCCACAGATGTCTACCATAACACTGACATTTTAAGACATTACTAGCTGTGAAATGAAAACAAGAGAAAGATATAAGACATTTGCACATGCAAGGTTGTATATAAATGAAAGTAATACGGGAAAGATATATATTTGTCAAATACTTTGGATGAATTGGGTTTTTGTCCTCAAATTTGAAGAGAATGAGAGAACTTACATGGACAGCAGATATGAAAGGATTGGAAACATCACATTTATAACCACTCCAGGTCAGAAAATAAAGGAACTACAAAGAAATCAAGCTCAAAACAATATATATCTTCTGCCATTTTTATACAGAAAATGATGTTTCAAATTGGATATATATATGGGATAGCAAATGCTGTGTCGATCTTATGAGCACAGGGTATTAAGGACCTGTAAGAAAGAGGAAATAGATGAATAATCTACACTGGGTTCATTTGGGACTCTAGAGAGTTTGTTTAGTGTTTTTGAACAGAAAGAACAAAGCATTCAATTTTCTCATGTTTTAGTTTGTCTTTTCCTATTGCATTCATTAACAACCTTCAATCATTTAACACACCATACCCTTATCAATATACGTTTCTAATCAACACAATCATGGATAAATTTTGTCAATATTACATCAGCAAAACTGGGAAGCAATCAAATGATTAAAAACTAAAATACATTTGTTGAAAAACAAACATTTTTAGCTGCCATATTTATTTAATGGGAGTATTAATTTCAAACTTCAAAATAATGTCACTGAATTCATTTGATTCTCTAAAACATAGGGTGGCTCTGAGTCTTGATCAATTAACACAAAACAAAGTTTTTATCTGCATTCTCTATCAAAAGCAAGTCAAAAAAATGTTCTAGAGAAGTTACCCTACAAGAAATGTTTATGAGGATTATGTACTAAGCCCATGCTTGATTCTAACAATAATTCTGCAGTGTCTACCATGTATGATGTGTTGCTTAAGGAAAGCATACAGAGACTGGAATATTGTACTCTGTATAAATGATCTTACATCATTTCATGAGCTATTCAGATGTTGACAAATGTGGTACAGACCTATATTCATAATCATATAATCTATCAGGTATTTTTTTTAAGAAAAATAACTGGTTTCTATGAAGAATGCTATACAACAGCTGTAAAAGATATACAATAATGTCTGAAAGCTTAAGAATATTTATAACCACACCAAATTTCTTTGCTAGATTTTCTTAGATCGTGTTCTTGGACTTAGTGGGTGTCTCTTCCTTCTTTTCTATTCTACACAGTATTTTGAATATCTTTCATTAATCTTTTTTCATAGATTTTAAAGATTTAATGACACTACTTTTATTGTATTTATTCATTTGTACTGGTGGTGGTATGATTGTGTGTACTTAATGCTTAGAGAACCTGAAGGAGATGATTTTCTTATACTTTGAAAACCTGGAAATTAAAGTCAAAGCCACCAGTGTTAGTAGAAAGTACTCTTACCTGTTGAGTCAAAACATGTCAATAATAAAATGTGTACAGCTGCTAGTCTACAAAGTATTACTTGTATGTGAATTTTCTCTTGTGTATGTATTTTACATTTACCATTATTAAGTTTCCTAGGAATTATGTAAATGCATAAAAGTGACTTCCAATAAATCAATTTATAGGAGATTGATGAACAAATAGCTACTGTGTTGGTGAGAGGTTTGATGGCATTCCACAATAATGTATAAATTGAATCAAATGCCACAAAACTGCACAAAGTTACCACATAGAGAAAGAATGGAATAGGATTTAAGTAATGGGCTATGAAATGATCTAGAGTGACTAGTTTGTCAGAACTAAAGGCTTGCATATAATATGAATTAATAAAATATGTTATTAAATATTTAAAAGGTAGTATAAAATGTAAATATGATGGTTTGAATATGCTTGGTCCAGGGGATGGCACTATTAGGAGGTGTGGCCTTGTTAGGGTAGGTGTGACTTTGTTTGAGGAAGTGTGTCACTGTCAAAGTGGGCTTAAACCTCTCCTCCAAGCTGCCTAGATGCCAGTCTTCTCCTGGTTCTCTTTGAAACAAGATATAGAACTCTTAATTCCTTCTCCATTGCCATGCCTGCCTGGACACTACCGTGCTTCCTGCTTTGATGTAAATGGACTGAACCTCTGAACTATAAGCTAGCAGCAATTAAATGTTGTCCTTAAGAGTTATTGTGGTCATGGTGTCCCTTCAAAGCAATAGAAACCATAACTCAGACAGAAATGTATTTCTGTCTTACCCAGTATATATGGTATTTAGTTTAACTATTCACATATCTGTGTCTCAAAAAGATAAGAATATTTTCAGAGAACAAATTCTGTACTATAAGTTACCTATTTCTAAATCCACCAAAATGTCTCATTCTTATTAACATCTCACATATACTTCTTGTTTTAAAACAATAAAGGAGCCAAATGTATTTAAATGA
>JADRCH010000011.1:19525143-19635855 GCA_019843965.1 Rhynchomys soricoides
TGTTGTGTCTCCATAGCAAAGGGACAGTGGCTAAGATTGGAATGAGAATGAAGATTTTAATTGTCTTTGGGTGAAAAATACCAATGTGTTATTTTGATGAATACAGGAAGCTGCACTCTAAGGAACAAATTTGTAAATCCTAGATAAACTCTGTAATATTGAAAATAAAAATCTTACACTAACTTAAACATTTCGACCTGTTATATAGACAAAATCATACCCATTATAGTAATGATTTTGTTTAATGAAATATGATGTTCAGTGGAATTCTTGGCATATGTTCATTACAAGTAGAAAATAATGACACTTTTCCAAGGGAGTCCATGTCTCTCACCTACAGACAGATATGGCAAACACACACACACACACACACACACACACACAAACTCTGTACCAGGGTTCATCTTAGTGCAATTGTGAGGTCACTGGACTTACTGAAAGATGAATTAGTGTGGTTTCACTGATGAGCAGACACTTCCCATCTGCAGCAACTGTCAAAACTTATATGTCCTTGGATTGTGAAGCATTGCTTTAGGACACTGTGAGCCTCATGGTCCTGCCTTCTACTAGAAAACAGAGAATCCAAACTCAGGGTCTTCTGTGAGAAGTCACAGTGCCTCTGCTTTTGAGATGGTGACAACCACCTCAGGCCGAGAGGAATGAATAACACAACAGAAAGATGAGGAAATGAATGGGTGACAACTGTCATTTCATACTTGCAGGACTTTGAAAGAGAGAATACCTGGAAACACAGGAACTGAAACAACTAAGATGTTATTAAAAAAAACAAAACAAAACGAAAAAACTTTAAGATATAATAAGAAGCTCTTATTTCAACCAAAACTAAAGTTTCTTTATAGAACTCAATTGAGTCAAAGAAATGAATCAAAAATTTAAAGAGAGAAAAAGATAGGTCATATGGTTTGAGTAGAAAGTAGTAAACTTTTCTCACATTGATATATATTTTACGATTTATTTTTAAGGTGATATCATATCCATTATTTTATTCTACTTAGAAATGAAGATGATAACTTAGCCCCAATGTATGGGATTGTGCCTATAAATATTTAACAGTCTGCAGTGTGTATGACTGAAGTAATTTTACATCATTCACTCAGTTTTGTGTTATAAATATTTCTATATTGACCAATTTTGCAATATCAGTGTGATTTCAAATAGATGACAAAAGTTGAGAAAAATTAATAGCTGACTTTAATAGGGTCCTGAGAGCTGCTTTTGCACCAAATGCTATGCGAGTCACAAATAGTTAGTAGTTCAGACTTAGATACATGGCAGGAACACCTTCAGTGTTTATTTCTGACAAGTATCTTTGGCCTTCATTCATCTGTACATTTTAAAGCATAATAATTTGATAATGGGAGGTGCACTAAAGATTAGCAAGACATGAGAATATATATGCTTTTGTAGGAAGTTGTTGAGGAGTTTCATTATAAGAATATCATCAAATATAAGCACTTGCCAAGATGTCAGTTTGCCATCCCTTCCTTAAATATAACTATCCGGTTAAATCTTCAATGGATATCCTTTCTACAAAGCTAACTCGTCAAATGAAACTTTAAAAACCACTTATTTCTTAACTTTTATGTTTTGTATCAAAGATTATAGAATGAAATTATGTGGAGAATGGACCCTATGATGGTTTTTACATATAAATCTATCACAATCTAGAACCACTTGTAAAAAGATTTAATTCAGAAGTAATCTAGATCAGGTTGGTATGTGGGAGATTCCCTAGATCATTAAATAACCAAGCCCCCTGTGGGCTTCACCATCCTCTCAGCTAGCTAGAAATAAAAACATTAGCTGAGCCCTAGTGCATTCAAATAAGCAGTGTGGGTGTATTTGTTACTCCCTGTTCTTGACATAGATGTGATCTTCCCTTTATTGCTTTGACCTCCCCTAGTAATTGACTATAGTCTGTAAGTGTGAACAAAATAAACTACTGCTCTGTGTTTTTTTCACTATGCTATTTTTCTGGGCAGGAAAAGAGAAACTAGAAAATGGAAACATTCAACAACAATTAAAATTAATCATGCTTTTCAGGAAGATGTTCTGCCTCCTTTTGTCTAAACAAAGAAAATTTGAGTGCAGACTCACATCTCTCTTCCAGTTTGGAGCCTGCCAGGCACAAATCTATGAGTAGCTTTTGAAATGTTTGATGATATTTGCTTTGAAGGTTCAGCTTCCTAATTTGAATGTTCAAAGCTGCTAAAACAGAAGGCATGTCTTAAAGGGCTCACTGGAGGGTGCCCGAGAATTGGTAACAGAAGGAGTCCAATTTTGTTCTTGTATTTTGTATTTTGGCATAGATACTGTTTCTTTCATTGGCCCTTTGGAAGCTTGTGTTTTTAATATCCAATATCACTTTTTTTAAAGTGACACATTGGGGCAAAACATGAAACAGAACTTCTGTTCTCTAATAATGAAAATCTGTTACTTGGAATAAATAGATGTTGCCAGAATAACTCTAAAGAATGACTAAATATCCAGGTAGCTATGGAGCCAATAAGCAAATAATCTTGCCTCGCATCTCTCCTCATGACTGAGGATGAATCAACTAACTCTGTGTTGACTTCTTTCAAGAGCAAGTCCAATTTTCTCTCTCTCTCCCTCTCTCTCTCTCTCTCTCTCTCTCTCTCTGTCTGTCTGTCTGTCTGTCTGTCTCTCTCTCTGTTTCACCTCTCTTCTATTCTTCTTCTTTGCATTTTCTCTTCTTTTGTTTTTGTTTTGTTTTATTCTTTTCTTTAAACAGTTCATTAAGATGACCTACCTAGTATGGCAAAATTTCATTTCCTTCTCTTCAAAAGCAAGTGTGTATTGTGTAAATAGATATAATGTATAATTTCCACACATAAACATTTTGAATAAAGTCACTTCTATTCTCTCTTCTTCAATACCTATATGGCACCTACCTATTTTCTTCCTCAATTTAATGTGATATTTTTGAAATCTGAGTCAACTTAATGCTTCTTAGATGTGCAAGGTCATGAGCTATCCATTCAACATAGGCTGCTTATTAGAAGTTACATCTGTGAAGAAAATTGACATGGTCTCTCTCCCGGTAGCCATCAATTGTCAATAACTCTTAGCTAGTAGTAGGACTTCTTGAGTCTGTCACCCATCCATGATAGGCCTTTGGCTGATGAGTCCTGTCTTGTCTGGGAAGCACTGATCTGTAGCTGTCCTCACTACATCTGGCTCTTGTAATCTTTCTGTCCCCTCTGTTTTGGATTTAGCAGTGCCTACATAGATTCACTTATTTGACTTGGTCTTGATTGAGCAGTAGTTTCCATAAGGTTCATGTATTTGGCTTGGTCTTGATTGAGCAGTGGTCCCTACAGGTTCTTGTGTTTGGCTTGGCTTCTTAGGCTGATGCTTCTCTAGGTTGATAGGAGTCAGGCTTCTATCAAAACCCACCCCCAAAATTTTCTATTCCACAGTAAGTTTCCAAATTCGTTAAGGTTGAGCTTCAAGCAAGATAGTTGGAATTTCATACTTGCTTCTATATTGTTTTACAAGATTAGATATTATGAACAATTTCAAAAATTTCACACTTTTGAGAGAAATCTTCCAAAAAGTCAAAGGGAGAAATGCAAAGGCCAGAAAATAACCAACAGGAAGCTTGTGGACATTAGGGACGTGAGTGAAACTGCCTTGGAGGAAAGAACTGCAAGTCTTAGGAGGAAGGCAGTTTTGTGTGATTCTTCTTCAGGATACAGGGATTAAAGTCGTGGCGTACAACCTCATCACTCACCACCTTTCGAAGCAAGCCCCTCAAACACACATTCCTCATAAAATTTCATTCTTCCCTCCACATAGCTAGCATTTTTCCATTGAAATAAATCCATCAATAATCAAAAATGCTTTCATAGTTACTTAATAGCATAATATCAATGGCAATATTCATTTTTCTTCACTTGAGTGGATTTCAAACCTTAACAGTAAGTCAGAGAGTACTCACAACCTGTGTAATCAAATAAATTGTGACAACAAATTGAAGAATGGTTCACTAAGAACATGGAAGGCAAACAGACAACCTGCTTCATGAGGATTTGACATGGACACTAAATAGATTCTACTGAATTTAGAATAGATATTTTTCTGTAGAATAATTATTCAGTCAAACTATAAAGGGTGCTATAGAATTCATGCAAAGGTAAACCTGTTATACACAGTTTGGAATTTATAACAAAGGCTACAAAATTCTTGGAAAATTGAACATCTTCTAAAACATAATCATCAGCTACGAAAAGCACATAATTTTTTACTCTTGCAGAAAGTAACAATTTTGTGCGAGATTATTTATTTTTATAACTTTGTGGTTAGTATGGAAATGTAATAAATTCCCCTAAAAGTGTAGTGAGTCAACAGGGTTCACTGAACTGTAAAGAGAAGAAAGGTGTCCTAAACTCTAGTTCTTCCCAACTTCTAATAAGAAGTCAGAATTGGAATGTATCAGTAACAACAAAAACTTAATTTCTCATTTCACCATATTTTCAAAATAATAACCTTGAAATAATTCCCCTTTCTGTTAATTGCTTTCAGCCTATATATATATATATATATATATATATATACTTCAATGGAGGATATAAAACACTATGCTGCACCTCAGGTGTCAAGTAAAGAAATGAAAGACAGAAGTCATGTGTGTTTTAATGAATAGGGCTAAACACAGCACAGATCACCTGTAAAAATTATTCATGAGCATCAGGAGACTGAATATATGCTGGTTTTAATGCTATAAACTGAATCCTTCAAAGTACAGGAAACAAAGGAAGTAGTTTGACGTTGGAAAGGAAGATTTCAAGGAGAAAATGATATGTGAAAAAATACCATATGTGAACTATAATGGGGCATTTTTCTAATTTTTCTGAACCAGTTGGTTAGCATATATGAAAGTGACTAGACATGAATGGTACATATTGGGAATGATTAATTAATGTTATTTGAGAGAGAAGTTCAGTTGGTGAATGAGGGATGCTGTAGAAAGTAGGTAGAACAGTCAACATTAGTCCTATGTTAAACTTAGATCATGAATATGGAGTGTGAACTCTTGGGAAGTTTTTGCATGGGTATGTGGAAATAACAAGTACTGGTGGTAGCACACATCTTTAATCACAATACTCAGGAGGCAGATATGAGTAGATCTTTGTATTCAAGACTTCCCGGTCTACAGAGTGAGTTCCAACACAGCTAGGACTGCACAGAGAAACTCTGCCTTGAAAAAGAAAACAAAGAAATAAAATCAACTGTTATTGATATAATTTTGTGCTTTTGGTTACAAATATTTGAAGCATGACATTGATTCAAAACTTTATTTGACAGAGATCTTTCTTGTCTTTGCTATCAAGAGTGTGGGCACATGACCTGTGAAAGTGAGCTATGTGAGAAAAGGGTGATTCTCACTCATACAGAAGATGTGTGATTGGCATCCTGGGTGACAGTGAGCCAGCAACCAAGTGGGCTTTATTGCAAAATGGGAATACAAAAACATAAACTTAATGTCTCTGGCTCATCTTCCTACCCTTTTATTGGACTCTCTTCTGTTAACACTGTGTAGTAAATAGTTTCAAATTCATATTTGCTTGTTCATCAAACTTGAATAATTTCTAACCTCATGAAATGAAGTCTAGTTATTTATAATAACATGTAGGAAAAGTGATGAAGCTATCAAAACCTCTTAATTTACGTTTTACATCCCCATTCTTCCACAGAAGATATATACTGCTGGACTATCTTAACTCACATGTTAAGAGAAAGATATTCTATAGCAGAGTTACTTGTATTGAGGTGCAAGAAGCAAACCCATTTTCTTGATAAAAGTGTTTAGAATTTCAGATTCTAAACAATTCATACCCTCAGAAATAGATTAACACAGAAAATTTAGAACTTTAAAAATCTTTTTTTTTATGTATTATAAATTAATTTGTAGGTTAGCATACAATCCTGGCTTCATGATGGCATTATTTAAGATATGTGTCATGATACTTTGATTTTACTTGATCACTACTCTTCTCTGTTCTCTCTGCCTCAATTTGGCTGGTGTTTTTCCTTTACATGGTTAGTCCAAATTTCTGATCTTTTATTATGTTATCTACTAGCCCCTCTATTCCTAACCTCTAATCAGATCTATTCCACGCCACTCATAATCTCATCTCTACTTTTGTCAGACAACCCCCGTACACACAGACAGACATACAGACACACACACACTAATGCATACACATACATGCACACACACACACACACACACACACACATTCTGTGTAAGGCATATAGGGAGCTTCTTATATGGCAGCTTTTTCTTCTCTTCTCTTTCTTTCTTTCTTTTTCTTCTCTTCTTCCTCTTTCTTCTTCCCTCCTCCTCTTCCTTCCCCCCTTCCTTCTTCTTTCACTCCTCCTCCTCTTTTCCTTCCGCTTTGATTTATTTTTGAGGTTATAGTATGATTACATAATTTCTTCAGTCCCTTTGCTCCCTTCAGACCCTGTTGTATACCCCTCCCTACTCTCTTTCTAATTCATTATTATCCTTAATATAATGCTTTCCCCTTTGCATCCATCACTTTGCAGATATCATAATTTTAATTTTAATCATAGCTACATAAAACTTCATAGTGTGTAGCTGAATGGATCACTTAGGTTAAGAACACTGACTCCTATTCCAGAAGTTCAATACTTGTTCAATCCTAAGCACCCACATGGTTCCTTCCCAATCATTCTAATTCAGGGTATCTGATTCCCTCTTCTGTCTACTGTGCAGAGTGCATGTTCATGTCACACAGATATAGTTGCAAGGCAAACACACATAAAATTAAAATTCCAAATTAAAAGTTATGTAGTGTTATATACCACATATTTTATCCATTCACTAATTGGAAGACAGCTATGCTGGTTCTGCTTCCTGACTTCTTTGTATGGAGCATATACAAAGATGGACATGCTGATGTCTGTGTGGCTTATGGGCTTAGATCCCTCAAGTATACCCAAGAGTGACAAAGCTAGATCATGTGTTGTCTCTATTTTCAGATTTCAAGGGGACCCATTTTTGTTATTCCATATATATGACCACCAACACTAAGTATTCATTCTTTTACATACATCCTTGCTATTTGTTATTCCTGAATATCCTAAAAAATATTTTATGCTTGATTAAATCACAGGCAGAGAATGCCAATTAGAAATTTTATAGGAAATGTAGTGCTTTATGAGTCTTCATCAACTTGAATGATGTGGGACTAAGCATTGCCATATAAGAAAAAAAATGGAGTTACAAAAATACCCCAACCCCACACAGAACAAAACAACAAAACAAAAAACAAAATGAAGGTGGTAACTGTGTCTAAGACAGCAAGACTATATTAAACAATAGCATGTTCCTCAAGTCATCAGCTGCCACATTTTCATTAGATAGAATATAAGATGATAGATGATAAGTATAATTCAATACTTTTTAATTAAAATTAAATATAATGTTTGTCTTTCTGATAGTTTGTAAGACCATATTTCAAACAGTACTGTGCCTGCTAATTTATGTAACTAAGTCCTAGCAGACCCTTAGGTTTGGAGGCAAAGTCCTGGCCCTCCTTTACTTTTCTATCTGTAAACTAGACAGTTGGTATTGTTTAGAAGAAAACATGAATATCCTTAATCTTTGCTTTATTGAGAATCTTCTGATAGCAATATATAAGGAGATCTGACAAGACAATGCTTATGATATGATATTTAGCACTGAAAACTTTTACCATGGCATAAAATAGCATAATTTATGCAAATACATGTGCTCTATCTGTTTGTGAATTTAGTTTTTCAAGCAGAATTGATGAGTCCTCATTCAGAGCAAACCTTATGCAGTTCACATACACACACATACAAAAATATCCAAAAATCTCTCTCTACTTTCCTTTTAAGTTGTAAATTGGCTAATGGAGAAAGTCAAGATGATAAACTACCCAGAAGTGACTCAATTTTCAATGATCAGAAGGTTGTGCTCATTGCTTTATAATAGTGATGAATTACATTGAATATTTATTTTACAAGGAAAGGGCCACACACATATTAATGGGCTTATATATAAAAGAATATTACATCTGGCTATATATGTATAAACATAATTTTGCCAGCAGAATAGTTGAATACTCTGTAGAACAGTATTATACATGGCATTTCTACCATGTTAATATTTTATTTGCAAATCTGGAAACATTTTCAATGAGGCTTACCTAATTGCCTTTGTTAATAAATCTCTTTGTGAAGAACAAGAAATTATAGACAGTTTACATTTACATTTGTGAATAATAATGTAACTTACACACACATAAAATATAAGGCTTAAAATTAATGAATACGAAGTAAGAATTTCTGGACACAAAAAAAGCTTTGAAGGACCAAAGGACTCAATATGTACTAAGGTCTTGTTGTTCTGTTTTGACAAGGATAAATCTTGCTTTGAGAAACTAACATTGGATATTGCTGTAAATACAAACTTCTGCAAAATGTTATAGAGTAATGTGCAGTTTGGCATTTTGGGCAGCATCTGTGCACAAGTGAGTTGTCTTTATATTGCATGTCAGCACATTGGGGAAGCTGGTGATTTTCCTGCAGTGTTTAATTTTGATGCAGATGGCATCCATCTTGCACAGGTTTTAGGTATACAGTCTCTCTGTTGGCAGGCACACTTGGACCTGGAGATGTTTGCCACACAGGTTCTCACTTGCTTCTGATGGATGTTACTTTCCATCCATATGGACTTTGCTAATGTCTAACAAGTGACAGACAAGCTTCTTAGCAGATCTGGATTTTTATTTTACCTTCTAGGAAGCAAATCTATAATTACACACAACTCAGATATTTCTAATTTGTTCCAACATTCAGGAGAAATGCAAGCAACCACAGCAAAGGAAGAAAGAGCAGGTGCAGTCTACCTTTCTGCACACATTTCAGCAAAGAGCATAAGTTCTTTCGGGCTCTTGTGAGTCAACATATACAATGGAAGTAATACTGCTTATTTTGAAGTACCTTTTTGTTGATCCTTTCTGTAAAATCTTTCATATTTTGAAAGTTATTTGAATAGTCACAGAGACTGATTCCATCCATACCTATTAAGAACATTCTTAATGGCAACAGGTTTCATATTTTATGTCAACAGATAAGAATAAATAAATGAGTAAATTCAGCATTTTTGTATGACAGTTTCTCTTACCTTGGCATTTTAATTCTGAAGGATGGAGCTGACTTGGCTCTGTTGTGATTTATTTTCATGTCTCCCTTTTTATACAGATTATAAGCATCAAAAGGGAAGGTTACAGACTGATTTTGATTGTGGTGGTGGTGGTAATTTTATATTATGTTTTCTTGGGAAAACACTTATTAAATAAGTTCTATTTTCTTCAAAATTTTCTTTACTTTTATTAGAATTTGGCAAAACACACACAAAAAAACAAAAAACAAAAAACAAGAAAACAAAAATGTAACAATTGCAATAAAAATCTAATTTTAAAAAAATGAGTGGTTAATTAAGAAACAAAGCATTTTCTTAGAAATTCCTATTTAAATTTTAGTACCTAGACATGAAAAGAACTGCAAAATGTAACCCACAAACACCAGGAGATGTTTGCTGCTTTAATTTAAATCTTTGTGATTTTAATCTTGGAGAAAATCTCTATGTATAAATACATATTATCAGTTTAGAATTGAAGCTATAAAACAACTGTTAAAATATGTTCTTTTGTCAGAGTGGCCTGGAAGTCTAAGGCACTAACTATATTTATAAATACTACTTTGGAACTCTATTCCCCTTATTGGGTTGCCTTGCCTGCTCTCAGTAAGAAGGCTTTTGTTTAGACTCATCCTATCTTGTTTTTCCCTGTGTGGCTTTCTTTTCTTGGAAGCTAGCTCTTTTCTGAGGAGGAAATGGAGTAGGGAGCAGGGGAGGAGGGGAAGAACTGGGAGGAATGAGGGGAAGGGAACTGTTATCAGGATGTACTGTATGAGAAAAGAATCTATTTTCAATAAAAAATTGAAAAAATAAAATAGTGTAACTATAAAGGAATGTGAAATAAATTAGTGTAGTGTTTTAATCAACAACATTAAAACATATATATTTTTTCAATAACCAACCCCAGCAGAATGGCATTGCCTCAATCGAAGGTAGTTAAGAAGCCATGTTAGAATTCTACAGAGTTGGGTGAGCTGACTGTCTTTCGCATCCAGGCCTCCATCACCACCTTGTTCCAGGGAAGCCAGGAAGGAGCACTGGGATGTGTGCCATCTGAATGAGACCAACAGCTTCCTAGATTCACCACCTATGTACAGAGAGAGAAACACAGGTGACTTCAAGCTTTGGATTCTTCTGAAAGGGTTAGCTCACACTTTCCCTCAGTCTCAACCTCATACCAGCCAGACAACCTCCTGGAAGGATGCATGTATCCTTTACTCTCTGATAGTGTGAATTTCTTCAAAATGTCCTTATTTACTTTTTTGCTCTGCTGTTACTGTGAGTCACACTGATTGTTTTCACAAGGGAGCTAGACTTGCATCAAGGCTTAAATTTCACTGGATCTTGAGAGTAAGTAAGAGCGAAAGGAAATAGAAACAAGACAAAAAATGTCTAAGTGTCATAACTAGCCATAGGTCAATGTCCAGAATAAAGAAGGGAAGCTTTCGGAGAAATGTAGATTGAGCCTGCTGTTATATCTGTGGGCCTCAGCATATTAGCATCTTTTCTAGGCCATGTGTCAGAGATGATCACAACATAAAATAACCTGAAAATCTACATTTCTCATCTACTTTTGGAAGACTTATTCTTTCTGAACTTTTTTTTCAAGTTCTTCGGAAAGTATGCCAGATCCAAGATTGTGCATCAGTGAGAGATACTTGGTGGTTCACCAAGTTTCCCAGATGTAATCCGTTTAGCTATTCTGTTTCTTTATCTCATACTTAGAATTCTATGTATTTGCTGAATATACCCTTTATTAGCAGTAATCCTGCATTATATAAATTACTCATAGCAGTATCACAATCCTTTGAGTTATTTCTGAAGCTTCAATTTTAATGTCAGTACCTTCATTTATTATTATTATTATTATTATTATTATTATTATTATTATTTTACTTTTCTCTCCTTTTTTATTTTAGGGAGATGTGTTGGGTAAGGATGGGCAAGGGGGAGTTGAAGAAAAGAAGAAAAAATAAGGTTAAGGTACACCATATATATGCATTAAAATATTAAAATGGGAAAACAAATTTGTTAAACACTAATCTAAATGTAAGTTCTTACCACAGTAAAGACTACACTTCACAAATAAGTTTCTTCTTTTGCTCATATTTTGAAAACATATTATGTTTGATTTTTTCTATTGAGTTTTTCTCCTGTCGTGAATTTTGTTTTTTAAATTTTTACTTTATTGAGTTCTTTGAGAGCTTTGCACAGTGTATTTTGATGATATTTATCCCCTTCTCCCAGTTTCTCCCACATGTGCCCCATCTTTTCATACTTATTTACATTTGTGTACCAGTTTGTGGGCCATATGCTCTTAGCTGAATAGTCTTCCTGTGGAGTGTGGTCCTATTAATAAGGGTCACAACATTAAATTCTGAATGTCCCTCTACCTGCAGCTGTCAGTTGCCAATGGCTTCTCAAGAAGGGGTGAGTCTTCTTGCCCATCCCCCCACTTCATACTGGGATTTTGTCTGACTTGCACTTGCATGGCTTTTATGCATGTAGTCAAACCACTGTGAGTTAATAAGTTCACCTGTATCATGAAGACCCTTTTCTCTGGTATTCATTTATAACCTCTGGTTCTTACGCTCTTTCCATCCTCTATTGTCTAATGATTCTTGAGACTTGGGGCTAGGGTGTGGTATGCAGGTCCCATTTAGGCCCGACAATTGCTAGGCTTATAATTTTTACCATTCCCTTTTGTGGTTGACTGGGTTAATCTTTTGCGAATAGAAATTTCTTGATGTTGAAGAAATTGCTCAAAATAGAAAGATGTTCTAAACACTCATGGGTTTGCATGGTTGTTCCCATTTTCATCATTTGGATAGGCTTTGATTTCCATCTGGAACACCTGATGAGCTGGGTTTCTGCTAATTCAGTGTGAACTGCTGCTGACTTTCACTGAGTTTGTTCTGTAGAATTAATTGCCTTTAATGTGTGAAGACCAAATTCTTTCAATGGAAAAACAGACTTACATCTTTTTGGTCTGTGTTATTCTGATACTAATTGTAATAATGAGGTAATGTCTCTGTTTCTCTACATACACTATGTCAGGTATTTGTTTTATGCTATTACATTTTCTAATTTTTTGTTTTTATTACCTGTTTTTCCCTTTCTTTCCCCCATTTTTCTCTCTTTCCCTCCTCTCAGTCCTATTCACGGGAGGTAATCACTCTACCATTGTGCTAATCCCCAGTGGTGTTATTTTCAACTTATAATGAGTCTATGCCCAATATCTATATGATGAACAAGTCTACCAGAAATTTGTGGCATGTCAATCAAGTACAATACTGACATCATCACAACCCCACTTCAGTAATTCTTGGGTGCATTTGTAACCCCCAAACAGTCATTATTCTGTAAGGAAACCCAATTACTTCCAAATTCATCTATACACTAACTTTTTAGAGGAGTAGATTTTAAACTGTGAAATGCATTGAATCTGTGCAGATTTCATTTTACTTTGTTCTGTTGCTGTGATTCTAGGACCTTTCAGAGATTTCATTGAGTGCCACACTTAAGATTCTTCCTCTTTTTGCCTTTGGAAAATCTGAGGCCTACGAACATTACACAAGAGCTGTGTGTCTCTCACATCAGGAACTCATGCATTCTGTTACATTATGGACACCACAGTTGAGGTGTTAATAATATGTCCTGTTGACATTTGATTTCTATGAATTCTTTACAAAATCTATCTAGATCTTGGAAATAATGTTTAATTTTTAAAGTATTAATTATTTTGAATTCATTTTAAATTTTAATACTCATTCATATTATTATTATTAGTAGTAGTAGTAGTCATAGTCGTAGTAGTACCTGTCAGCAAGTGCCTTACAATCAGTTATTTCATACAAGAGTAGATAGTTTTTTAGTATCTTTAATTTCATGAAATTTTTACTAAGTAACATCCTACATATATTATTGCTTATAATAATCAATAGCTCTATCTCTATCTAAAGGCCTTATGGTGTTTCTTAGTCTTTCCAAACCTGTTCTAACAATGACAGAATAAAATTGTGAATTCCATAAATAAACTTATTCATAAATTTTAACTTTGACAAAATTATTATTTTATATTTTTGGATGCAGTGTCCTTGAGAGCTAAGTCTGGTCTTGAACTTTATCTGTGAAGGTGCCCTTGTACTCTGATTCTGCACTGGTTTGAATGAAAATGGCTCAACACAAAGGGGCACTATTAGGAGATGTAACCTTGTTGGAGAAAGTATTTTCCAGGTGCTGAGGGTATGGTGGTAGGCAGGGGTCAGAAGCCATGTCCAGTGCTATTCTCTCTCTAGCTGCCTGCCAATCTAGAATTAGAACTCTGTTCATCTTCTCCAGCATCATGTCTGCCTGTGCCCTATAATGATTCCCGCCATTGCAATAGTGGACTAAACCCCTGAAACTGTAAGCTAGCTCAAATGATATGTTTTCCTTTGTAAGAGTTGCCAAAATCATAGTATCTATTCACAGCAGTAGAAACCCCAAGACATGTTCCAAACTTTAGAATTAAAGGTATGTATCTTAGCCCAAATTACTATTGTCATATTATTACTATAGATTCAATAACTGAGTCTGAATTCATACATTTAGTAGAAAACTAAACAGTGTCTCACCACTATACTCAAAATAAATATTCCAGTTAATAATAACACTAGAAATATTTCCTTTATTCTGTTGTAAAACTTACAGCTTGCTAGACTTACAGGGCAGTATAAATCTTGTGATTTCATAAAAATATTTACTCTTTTCTCCTTTTGAAGAGTTTTCTCTGTAGAAAGGTATTGTTCTCATCATCTATGGGGAGTCTTTTATATACTATAAAAATCAATTACTTTGGTTCATCAAAGAATAATTCAGAACTCATAGGTGATTTGGCAAATCCTCTTGTAATAAAGAATTGCAGTTATTCAGAGAAACAGAACTGATAGCTTACACAGATTCATGTTGATAAAAAATTGACAGGTAGGTAGAAAAATAAATAATAAGTATATGATATATATATGGTATATTATAGATCTATAATAGAAAAATAGACATATATACATACATATAAATAAATAAAAAATACGAGTTAGATAAAAATAGATAATGGATAAATGACATGAAAGATTTAGATAAGAGGAAATATAAGTATATTAGCAACCAGGTTGGTGGAAAAAATTAAACTTGATGTTTTGTGTTATGATATCTTTGACTTATGGGTTTATATCTTTTTATTGTACAGAAATATGGAGCTAAGAATATAACAATAAGTGATAGTCGATCCATGATCTGCAAGGCCATTAGAATTGTGGTAGATATTGCTTTATGACATAATTAAAATGTATTTTCTTATATTATATTGGAAAGTCAAACACAAAAGGAGCCTGACTGTGATCATCTAACTAACACAATTCAGTAAATTTTGCTCTTAACACTCATTCAGTTCCATTGAATGTGAGGTAATTGAACACCTTTTTGCTGTTACCTCTGCCACAAGGTAACCTCATTAAAATTAACTTCACAACAATTTTTGTGCTAATGTATTTTAAAATACATCACTAACACAATACATAAACAAAAGTTGAAATAAGAGTGCACTACAATTAAACAAAATAAAATTAGGCTTTTGGTCACCTATAAGCAGTGGAATGGGATCTTCAGGCCTGAGCTGGTTTCTGGTTATTTATTGAACTAAATTTCCTGCATCTCTCATTCCAAGTCCATTTGCCCACATTCTTAACCACTGTACCAATCCATGCTGCTTCATTTCCAATATGAATGTGTTAGGTGTTTTGTTGATATCTCTTCATTTCCAGACATGATTGGGCAATTCTAGCATGAGAGATGCAGGAGATCCATGATTTTTAAGAGCATCAGTTTTTTAAGAGCAACTTTTTTCCACCAACTGGAAAAAATGTGCAACTTAGGACAACTCATTATTATTATGTTATATATTTTTTAAAAGATCTTTCTTATTTAACAAACGTATCTTCCTGGTTATGGAAACCAAAGGTCCTTCATCTGTCAGTACTTGCCTCAGAGCAGCGGGTTTCTACAGCAGTAATTTTAGGGGTAGGTGCTCTGCCCCACTCTAGCACACATAGTTCCCAAATAAAAGACAAATGAATCTCATAATTTTATTTACAGACTATAAGCGTAAACTGGACATTTATTGAGCTATTTTAACTTACATTCAGCCATAGCCCCGTGCTACTTGCCAATTGAGTCTTGTTCTGCTTGCTCTGCTCCATGTGTGTCCTCAGGGAGATTTTCTCTTGGCTACATGTTCATGGTACTACCTCACGGTTTATTCTGCTTCCTAGAGATCTCCTTTTCTTACCTTTTTACTTCTCCTTCTGGTACTTATAGGAGGCCTCCTACTCAAACTTAAGTTCCTCCTTCCTCTCTCTTCTGCCCAGTCACAGGCTCCAGCCTTTTATTATCCAACCAGAGATTACTGTGGGGCATTATTATAGTACTTTGGTCAATATAGTGCTCATGTCCAGACTGCAGCTTTATCATAGGGTACAGAACTCAATATCTGAATACACAGCACACATGACCAATAAAAGGCTTTTTAGTCCAACAAAAACTTTTTTTATAATAATAATCTACATATAATTAGAACAATTATGAAACAATCACTTAAGAACTACATTCACAGTGCCCAACCCATTTGTAATTGGCAACTTAAGAGAAAGTTTTGTTGTCTATTCTGTCTTGGTGAGTTCAGAGTTCTGTACCTAAATCATTTTTGATCATAACTTTCATTACCAACATAAAATATCTTCTTCTAAAAACATTGTCATAAATCATAAACAAGTTAAGCTTACTGTGAGACTATATCTAGTCTTCCATCAAAGACTTGAGACAGAATAAATGTTACATGAGAATATGCAGGAAGTGCATACCAAGCAGCTTCCAAATCCAGAAGTGATAAAGGAGTTGGTTGCCTGGATTATTACCTAAAATTTCTCTGAGTCATATGAACATCATCTTTAGCCTTCTGGCCTAGAATAACTGACAAACTTTTTTATTGAATCAGAAATTATGAAGGGCTACTTACCTTGTTTTGGCAAAGTTTGGCAGCTGATTTCATTCCATCCCATTTGTTCATTATGGACAATATATTGTTAGCAGTTGAAGCAATGGAAGTTTCTTGCCCAGTGGCACCTTGTGATATTTGAAGCAAACTATATAAAGAGTTTCTTCAATGTTTATCATTTTCCCTGAAGAATAATGGGGTGTTGCTAGAAACAGATCTATGTCATTGTCATAAAAGCCTTTTAATGATAAGATATCTTTAATTGACATATTTTGTAAATCTCTGAGATTTTTGAAGACCAGCTATTTATCTATAGCATATCTGAATAGGCAAATATTACTTGTTTCTAACTATTCACTATCTGTTTAACCATGGAAACCTATTTCTGTAATAAAGTAGACTAGTATCTAACATGTCCATAAGTTTGATTAACTTCCATTTCTTAATTATCTTAAACAGGTTATAATAGCAGTTTTCAAAGGACAAAAATTTAACATTGCATTTTAAAGAATTATGTAGAAATAATACCTTAAAAGCAGTTGACACATAGTTTCTTGTAACCAAATACAACTTTAATATTATATCAATATACAAAGATCTATACCAATGTAAGATTTTTGGCTAGGTATAGCTCTATAGTTTAAGAATAGATTCAATAATTTACCCTTTATTCTTATTATTCCTATATTATTTAGATATTTGCACTTTTTATCCCCCCCATTTGTCTGAATACTAAATAGGAGAAAGAGAAGGATAGAGGAAAACAAAAGAAAAAAAGAATGTCTGAATCTAATCTGCTTCGTTTTGCTTTCTCTCTTATCAAGACCATAAAAACTTGTAACCACCCCACTTAAATGATAACAAATATTTTCTAATCTCATTCATTTTTCTTTCTCTTTGATCTCTTGACCATAGTAGCTTGTAACCACTTCACTTAAATGATGACAAATATTCATCATCCATTGAATGACCAAAAACCATCCACCCTACCTTTTGGCAATGGAGGTATCATTCTCTTAAAATCTGTTTTTGCTGATTTGGGGCATCCTTTTCTTTTCTGCGGGCTAAAAATTTGGATAATGGTTAGTCTTAAGAAAGCTGGCTGAAGCATGTCTCTGCATGCTGAGAAAGTTCAGGGCGAAACCGAAGTCTTGACTGGAACAGTCAGGACCAGTTGTGGTTAACAACTTTTTTTGATGCTATCCTGGAAGGAGGTTTGATGAAACAGACATTAAGTCAGACTGAGGCTAGATCAGATAGAATGCTGGAATAAACATGCCTCAGTGTCTTAGCATCCCACAGAGTGAATTTTACTAGGGCTGCTTTTATGGTTGCTTTTCTCTGTGAGCATACAAACTTCAATGGTATTATATATTGCTGCATTAACACATGAACAGAATGTGCAGTGTGCACAGATCAGGTAGGGGTTCTTCTCCATTCTCTTTTTGAACACATAAGGCATCTTCTTTTCTTTCAAAGTTAGTTTGGATTGTATGACCAAACTGTAATATAAATTTGTATCCATGCCATATGAAAGGATGATATGATAAGTCCTAAGGATTTTGTAGCCAACAAGATTTACTGGCTATGCATACCTGAGGTTCTGACTAGAGATATTTTCACGTCTCAGAGTGTCTCAGAGCTCTTTCTACGTGGAGAGATCAACAGTACCAGCTATCAGTTTTACTGGTCTTTTGCTTTTTTGTGTGTGTACAGTCAAGAGCTTCAGAGAGTCTCCCCCATATCATATCTGACTTTTATAAATTTGAAAGGAATCCACAGGGTTCTTTTTTTTTCCTGTTGACACAAGAGCATATTCTCTTCCTCAAAGCAACATCTTTCCTGTCTTTCATTCTGAGGCTCTTATAAATTTATGCTGATCTAATTCAGCAGATCTTTCTAAAATCCAGTATATTTTAGCAGTTACATTATCTGTCTCATTGACAATTTAAAGAATTGAAGTCAATAAAGCATTATTTAATCTATTTTTAGGAGATTCTATATCCCCCTTCTGTTCTATGACCATTTAAAGTCATCTTAAATCTCTCTAAAATTGCTGGACATGTAGGATTGTAAAGTTCATCTGTAACAGGTTTTATGCCTGTTGTATTCTAATGGATACAGATGTTGAAGGACCATCAGCTTTAATCTGTAAAGTCATTTGCACGATCACGATTGTCTCTAATAAGTGTACAATCTCCTAATAACATTTTTCAGATTTCAAAGCAAAAGCCAGTTGAAATCCTGATCATGTATCAGTAGCATGGTGTATTGACACATGTATGTATCTTAATTCTCCAAACATTATGAAACAAAATAGATAATCTGTTGTATGACAATGCCTTAAGGTAGCTTTAATAAGTAGAATCTGGATTCTTAACTCAACATATTGCATCTCTATAGATTTCCATTTTAATTCCTCAAGCTTTTGTGGATTGTTTTCATCTGGAACCTTCCCTTTGTTGTTTCTATATGTTCCAGATTATCTAATCTTTGTAACCTAGCATTCTGTCTTTCAGTCCTTTCCTTATCTCTCTTCTTTTGACCTCTCTTTAAAATGATATATAAAGTTGTAATTGTTATTGAAAAATAATTATTTCTATGCTGGTAAATATAGTAAAATTACATGGAATCTAGGTGCCCTGTTTCAACAGGCTCAGATGGAATGAGTTATGTGGACAGCATAAGCAATAAAATATCAAAATGGACAGATAGTGATTGGATTGATATAGAAAACAGGAAAATCAAAGAGCCTGAAAAGATGCTTTATTATTTGAAGCATCATTATCCAAATATTGTCATCAAAACCACTAGCACAATGCAAATATATACACTTCTCTCTTGATAGTGTCAATGGTCAAAATTGAGGAGACATCATCTAAAATTCTTTCACACAATAATGCAAATGTCTCAATTTAAGTTTCCAATGAAATTTACAATATAGAAGGCTATTAAAATCTCTCTAAAATAATTTAAAGAATATATTATCATGTATGAGGAGTATGCACAGTAAAAGTGGTATAATTACAGGAAACAAAATGTAGAAAAAGCAAGCAGGATCAATGCAATTATTTAAGATCCTTAGAGATTTTGTACACAAGTGAGGGTTTGCAGAGGAGAGTCATTGTTAGTGACATTATTCTGTATGACAGAGGCAGTGTCAGAGATGTCAGTCTGCATGTCTTTCCATGTGTTTACATCTGCATCCTTTCTACCACCCTCCACAGACCAGAAATGTAAGTACCTACACCGAGAATATGAATACCTTTGAGTGTGCACAGCTAATGAGTTTTACAACCATTTCTCTTAGAGTATTTAGCATGAAATTTTAAATTCTCACTATCTGTCAGTTTATGTCTGACCCCCATGTCAAGAATGGTTTAGTGGCTGTGGTAGGAAGCTATAATTTGAAAGGTTAAAGCCCTTCCACATCACTGCACTGGAGCATGGCAGGTAAAAGGTAATAGAAATCTACTTAAGTTTCAAGTGCTGGAGTTTAATTGCATGAGCAAATCCATTTCTTGAAGTAGGAATCTCAAATGCCAAGAAGATTCACACACACACTTGATGGAAAAATTTAGTCCGCAAGATGTCCCTTGTTAATACTTTAAAAGTTAAGATCATCTATGTAGCACAAGTTGGTATGGCAAAGAATAAAAAATGAGAATATTTTAGCAGGATATTGTCATGAATATGTGGGCACATAATTTTTTAGGAAACAAAGAGTTTATAAATTATACTTCCATCAAAACAAACTTGAGTTTCTTCTTGCTCCTATAGGTTGCCCTTCAGGTAAGCTTATTTTTCCTCATCTTTTAACCTCAGAGCAATCTAGGAAATTTCCAAACAAAAAGGAAATAATGACTAAAATAGCTGAGAAATCCTGAAACTGATCCTAAGAGAAAGTTAGTAAAAAATAAGAGAACACAAGGTTAAGAGTTCAGCATGATGTTCCACAGCCCATTAGGGCAGACAGTATGTTCCTTGGTAATGACTTGGGACTGTGGCTTTTATTTGCTAAAACTTGCCTGTGCCTCTGATGCTATTGCTCAGGAAACAGTAGGTTTCTTCATTGAAATAGAAATCAGACTACAACTATATTCTGCCTTCAGTCTGCCTTTGAAAGTTCTCTCCAAAGAATGCATAGCATTTTGGTTTTGTGATGTAAAAGTTAATTTAAAAACATGATTAAAATTCTTTTAACAAGATAAATGACCTGTTACCTAATATTTGGAAAATGAAATATTCTTTAATCTCTATTTGACTATGAGAGGAAATTATAGGACATTTTACCCCCTTTTATTCACTCTTACAAATGATAATATCTGTATACCTTTTAAGAGTCATACAAACATTTGAAAGTAATTTTTTTTGCTCAAATCTATTTCTGTTTTGATTTTAACTATTCTGGTAAAATGGATAGTCTGGAAAGACTTGGAAGAAACACATTGAAGACCCAATAACTATAATAAGAGCAGGTAAAATTAAAGCCATGCATTATTTCCTTAAGATATGATGAGCTAGTGTTCATGTCTCAGACAGTCATACTACAGAATTTGGTTCTGTCATTCCAGCACAGTGAACTACTTAACTTTAATTGTTGATTTGGCATAACCTAGAATCACTTGGCAAGAGAATCTTAATGAGGGGAGTGTGTCTGTGGATATGACTATGGGGGGGATTGTCTTGATTTAATTGATGTGGGAAGAGCCAACACAATGTGAAGAACACCATCCCATAGGCTTGCAGTCTAAGCTGTCAGGAGTGGAGATTGGATTTGAGCATAAGCAAGGTTGCTCCCTGCTTTTCACTACAGATGTGATGTAATTCCCATTCCAGTGATGAACTGTAACTTGAAATTGTGAGCTAAAATAAACTCTTTCTCACCTGAGTCACTTTTTTTCAGAGCAATAAGAATGATCAAGTAGCTTCAGGACACTGCTCTGTAACCACTGACTGCAGGCACCTCATCCAAACAGACATTGTAAGAGCTGATTTATTTGCCAATAATGTGACTCTTAGGAGCAGAGGAAAAATTAAAAATATCCATTGTTTAATAAAAAGATTCTCTTATTCTTTATTTGGGTTTCCTAAGACATGATTTTTACTCATTTGGATTTTTTTCAAGTAAAGGAGTAGATTAGCTATTCATGCTGAATCCCTGAGACAATTCTAGAATTTATGATAAGATGACCCATAACTGACCCTAGTATATTTAAGCCTGGGTTATCCATAAGGGAAAAATTGATCAAGTAGAAGTTGATAAGTTGAGCCACATTAAATCAGTTTAACCTCTAGGGTAAGGGGGAAACTGAGAAGAGTTAAAAAATATGGCCAAGGGCTTCTTCAATGTTATCTGTGTAATGAATCCTCTATAAAATTCAATAATGTCTGTGGAGCTGATTTGATGCTTTTGATTGGAGATACACATGTCAGTGCAGGGACAATTGCAGGTGAGGACAGGAATATTTTTCACCTGTAGATATTTCTGTGTGACGGGGATGGAGTTGACATAGACTCTGTGATTTTCAAGTGCACTTAGTAAACTAACCTGCAGAAACAAGGTGGAAAAGCCCTTAAGCTGTGGTCACTCAGCCATCCAGATGCAGGAGCAGTGAGATAGTACTGTGCAATAGCCTACTGTTTGTGAGAAGGTAGATCCTTTCCATTTATGTTCTTAGTCTCTTTTATAATTTTTCGTTCTCTTTCTTTTCCTTTTCTTTTTTAAAATTGAAACTAAAGAAAACTCACTAGCTGATAGTGCCCATGAAGTTATGAGTGAAGACCATAACTGGTATGTATTTGTATGTTTTCATGCGCAATGAGGTAGATGGAGAAGGGTGTTTAGTGGGGTCATTTATTCAGTCCTCTATTTCATAATAATGATATGCATTCCTTGTTTTTGACTGTAATATGCTTGCATATTGAAGCTGATAGACAAGTTCTTTGCAACCAATTTCCCACTGCATTTGAATCTCCTTGTTGGTTGCTGACCACCAGTAGATAGTCATCACCAGTAGATAGAGGGGCTTTAAAGGAACTATACCATAGTTGTTTTGACAATCTAGAAACACAAGCAGGAGACAGAATATTTCACATTTTTAACTTAAATAAAAACATACTAGCTAATTACCTTGTATATAAACAGAGAAAAATACAATATAATAAGGGCTGGCCATTATCCCTGAGTCCTGACTGATGTTCCCCTACCTTTCTCACTGTTGTTGATGAGGAAGCTGCCACAAACGCATGGGAAGTTGGAATGTGTTCAGCATGGACATGGTGGAACATAACAAACAGGAAACCAATCCTCCAATGACTGCCTAGAAGTGGGAACCTCATAACTCCTGACAGAACAGTCACCTTCCGAACTTGCTGGACAGTTATGGGATCATGGTTCTGACATATAGGCTGCATGGTGGATGAGAGATCACTGCAGGCTTAACTATCAGTTATTATATAGTTTTGAGATTTGGCTGTGTTTAAAATTAATAATGGGCATATAAAACAGATTACAATGGACAATGTCAACTTATGACAGGAATTTATGAGAATACATCTTCTAGATCAATAGCTTCATAGTAAGAAACTGAATTATTGATCTGTCAAATGTTGTCTTTTTAGTCTATTTACAAGAATATGAAGCCCTTTATAAAAAGAAACAATGGAACTTAGTCACAGGGCAAGTCGTAAGAGACATTGTTCCTGTGCACTTTGCAACCTTTCTTAACTTCTACTCATGCAGATTGAAATGATCATTCTACACAACTGGCCTTCTATGTTAATACTATTTTGTTAAGTTAACCGTGGAAGAGGAAAGAGATAGTGTGCCGATACTCCAGAGAACAACAAATTTGTCAGTGTGTGGGATAACAGACTTAAAACTTTCTGGAGATATCCAGAAACATGTTCTAAAATGTCACACCATGAAAAACAAACAAACAAACGAACAAAACCAAAACCCACAAGTTATTATAACTCTTTACCATAAGCAAAATAAATATTTGCTCCTCAGGCCCCATCATGTTATGAAAACAGGTTGTCATTTGGGTATAAAGTCCCTGAAGACCTATCTGTTGAGCCAGAAAGTGGCTAATTAATTTTGAAGATCAACCAGACCCAGACAGGCCTTCCCAGAAGTATGCCAACATAGGAGCTATTTATATGAGAAAACCCAATGTCCCATCACCCAATGTTCCACGCTGCTTGTAACAGAAAAGCTTATCCTGTGGAATGTTTGGGAAGCTCTCAATCAGTCTAAAGTTTGTGGTGTCAGAGTAAGATCTTTGGGTCCTGCGGCAGGAAGCTGTTAGAATTTACAAAGCTTTTCTGAGTGAAGCCGCAATCACTAACCCCAAGGATAAAATTCCTCTCTATACAACGCTGTCTTCCACAAACCATGCATTATCAAATATACCAGTGAAAACTCATCATGTTCATCAAATGTTATTAGGAAACATGTATAGTATATTACATGGCAACCCTAAACATGCGCAGCAAACATAAACATGAACCATCTCAGACTGGGTATCTTACATGCTTCCCTGAGTGTTTTAAATGTCCTGCATTTTATCTGTATCTAGTAGTGGCCTTAGAAGTGAGTTAGGTGGTATTTCCCCAATGGGCAGATTTTTGAGTGGTTTCAACTTAGTTAAAAAAGAGGGAGTTGACACAGGGCAATTATTGTGTTCTTGAACAATAGATGGACAACTGTTTGGCTTGAGGACCTTGCTTGAATCACTGCAAATAGTTATTTTGAGATTTAAAGTTGACAGTGAATGATGAAGTTTGCTAATTTCTGCAACCTTGTTTATTCAAATCCTTTGATAACACATTGTGGCTAAGAATAAAATATGTGAAACCTCTGATGAGTCTGTTTCCTGTCCACCTTATTATTCAGTGTTTTTTGTTGTGTTATCTCTGGGCATAGGGGAAATGAGACCTGAATCTAAAATCATTGGTGTTGATCAACACCATTGAGTATTTGACCTCTCAGTGACAAATATCAATGTTAAATTCAACATAAATTGTCAGACACCAGGAATTCTACCAACATTTATAGAAAGGTTGAATTCATTGCATATTTCCAACCTATAAGAGGTAAGAACAGATGATTACAGAGTTTTCACAATGCCCCAAACCTTAGGTGTATCAATTACACTTTTGTTATTGTGCTAAAATACAATGATCAAACAATCTACAACTTAAGTGTTTGCTTAACTGGCAGTTTCAGAAGTATAAAGGCCCATCATAGCAGGGAACAATGGCAGCAAGTGGTAGGGACAGAGTGTTGAAAGGCCATATCTCAACTAAAAACAGAGTAGAGCAAGCAAACAGGAAGTCAAGGAGTCTATAAACCTTCAAAGCCTGCCCTCAGTTATATACTTCCCTCAATAATGTTGCACCTTCTAAATGTCCCATAATGTCCCTAAAGAACACCACTAATGGAAGACAAAGTATGCAAATGCATGAGCATAGTGTATGTAGAGCCACTCATGGAAAGAAGTTTAATAACACACACACACACACACACACACACACACACGCATGCACGCACTCATACACACAAATTGAGGAACTCCCTAGGACCCTGGAGGACAGCACCTAGATGAAAAAATGAAGAAGCTTGTGGGGTCTTATGTGAGTGCATGATAGAGCAGGCAGGGTCTGCCCAGAAGCTGGACCTTCTAGGTGCTCATTAGCATGGAGGCTTCTCAGAGAGATGAGCTGCTCACAGGTTAGCAGTGTTCAGCTAACTACAAAGGGCTTCTGAGAAATGCTTCGGGCTTCTGTTTCCTAGATAAATCCAGCTTCAGTGAGGTGAGAGTGAGTCATTGCTATCAGTACTGACATTAAGGGGTTCCACTTCATGATGTCACATTCCAGCCTTTTTCTGATAATAAGGGGCAATGGAGGTACTCTGTCTACTTTTGGCTGGGCAGGGACATTGAAAAAAAGTGAGTCTGGAATGTTGGTCCAAAGCGGGGGATAAAACTGGCAGGTGATATTAAGAGATCTGAAGGAATTCTGTCAGAAGAATCTGTTTCATTGAATGTTGGGTCAGCTCAATAATTCTTTACTGGAAAAAAACAACAAAAAAAAAACTTCTGGGAAATAGCTGGCAATTATTACTAAGGGGAGTCTAGAGATCACAGGACCAAGGAGAGACATAAACCAAAAGCCCAAAGGAGACCAGAGGGAGAGAGCTGTATCACAGTATTCTTGGAAGGGTAAGACTCTGCATTGTTCAGGTTTCTAATTCTCTCTACTACATGGTCAGTTCTTCTATGTGTTACATTGTAACAGCATTCTTCACTGAGAGCGCTAAGCTCCTCCTTCTCTAAGGTAAGCAAGTCAGAACCCTTAGGTTCTGTAGGACCACAAGTGCTACTGAGATGAGCTAGTTTGTTGTAGTTTCAGGACCAAGGCTGATTTTGGGATGGTATCTGCCAGCTGGGTGAAAATCTGCTGAGGCTGATAAAGCTCAGGCGATTAGGGTTTTTATCCTGGCAATCTTGGTAGCTGGGAGGGTGGAATAGAGCCGCAAGACCCAAGGAAAAAAAGAGCCCACCCTCAGGGATAGTATGTATGCAGGAAAGCTTAATCTTTAGTGGTCTCTTTGAGTGACACAAGTACTTATCAGGTAAGGGATCTGGAGTCCATTTGAGATGTAACAGATGGATCCATGACATGACACCTTGAAGCTTACATGAATTGTTTAAAGGTGACAAAATGAGATAAATGTTTTAGATGTCAGCTTTACTCTGCACTGAAATTCTCATCATAGAGAAAGTAGTTTATAAGTGTCGGTAAATAGCTCAGGCACACTCATACTGTGAGCCTTAGCAAAATAAAGCTTAAAGGGCTATTAGCATAAACATGAACAAGTTTAAAATAACCAAAGGCAATTTAAGTTTTCTGAGCCTGCAACTATGATAACTTTAATTATTTTTAAAGCTTTAGAGTTTCAGTAATTATAACTATTCCCAAAGATAATTAATCACTAATGACAACTCAATTGATTATTAAATAGAGGCTTAACATTGATGTGTTAAATTTTGAACTTTGAAATTTTCCTATTATATTATCAAGTTTAAATCTCATTTTTCACATATCTGAAGTCACAGACTTAGACCGCCACAACTTGTATAACTTTACAAATTGTTACTTTTTTGTTTTTATCTGGAAACATCTAATCATTTACCATGAGATGCAGGTGTTAGATTATTGAAATCAGTCACTGAAAAGTTTTTCTAAACATCATAGACACATCAAGTAACAGTTAAAAAATGTTTCAGTTGCTGGCAGAGGCATGGTAGTTTTGAGTTTGTTTCTTTCACTGAAATGTTTCTGAGTCTATTCATCTCAGCAGTCAGCCTTAATACTAGGAAAAAGCAATGCCTGACTTTTACACTTGAAACATTCATAGAGCTAATCAGAATTTGGGTGTTTCTGTTTTTTTTTGTTGTTGTTGTTGCTGTTTTTTGTTTTGTTTTGCTTTTAATAACCAATTTAGGCTGGGAGGTGATTGAACCTCAGTTTCTAAAAGACACAGATAATTAATCTTTTTTTAAGCTCTCAAAATCGTAACATCAGAAAGCAGAATGTCCATCTTTTGTATCCAAAGCTATTGTAAAGTCAGAATGTTTTCTAATGTGAAAGCAAACTTTGACCAGAGGAAACACCAAAATATTTTATCTGTCAAATTATCCCTGTGTTTTGTTTTGTTTTCCATGCAACTGTCATGATTTATTTATTTACTATAAGATAGGGAAATATATTTAATTTGTATATAAAAGAAACCAGAGGGGGTTGGTCCTCAAGTGCTAGTGAGAAGGAAAGTTCAAGGAGTTAATGGAAAAGGAGAAGAAAGTTTTAGCCAAGACATCTTTCACAGTGATGGAGTTGAGAGAAACATAAAGAAGAAGATATGAGTCATCAAAAGGCTCGAGGGAGCACAAGAGACCCGTGGCCTGTCATCAGAAAGCTTGAGGGAGCTGAAGGGACCAGTAGCCTTGGCAGGTGAAGCTGCCATCAACACCCATCACAGATGTTAAGCAGGAAGTGAAGAGCAAGTGGCCTGGGTGTCAACTACAAATGACAGTCTTACCTGCTGTCTGGACAGTTTCCAGGGCTCCTTCCTGGGAATCAGGATGATAGTCCCAGAGCAGTGCCAGTCTTAGACAAAGCAATTAGGAGGAGTCAACTCTATGGTGTCTTATCTTCCCATAGTTTGGGCCTGGCCGCAGATGATGTGAGGGGCAGATTTTTGCCTGGTGACCAGCGTTGCCTCACCTGTATCAGGTCCCAGGTGGAGTTGCTGGTGCCTTATCTTCTTTGAGGGTGGCCTCAGGGCCATAAGTGTGTTTTTCTGTCAGTTTCTTGAAGTCTTTTCCTGCTCCTTCTTTTCAGTAACACACCTTAAGTGCCATATCAGATCTTTATGGGAGATTTGAGGACATCACCCAGGTCCAGATTTTGACAATTATTTTATATTAAACAAATTTTAATTTTTTTTTTTAGTTACTTGTTTCAGATTGAATTTTGATACCACATGCAGAAGGTTAAAGTTTGTCTCTGTAAATGAATTTTATATCTATACTTAGCATGTCTAGAAACACAGTTTTGAGTGTATTAAAAAAATTGATCTTTAACGTCTTAACTATCCTTCACAGTTTATAAGATAGTAATTTTTATAAAATTAGGATTTTGTAATTTTATTCCTCTTTGAGCCTTAAATTTTATACTTTGAATGATAGTAAGAATAAACTTTGAATCATAAATACAGTCCACAGAGATGACTAGCCTCATTTCCCTGTTCCTTTTACAGTAGTCTTTTACAAAGTATCCCAGAATTTTATCTTTTTGTATGGCTCAGCTTATCCAAATATCAAAAGTTTAACACAGTTTACAAAGACCTACTAGTTATGTCTTTAAATCAGTTTTTGTTAACCTGAGAGACCATTGTAACCTTAGAAATGCATAAATCTCAGTAGTCAAACATGTTCTTCTGATGTCCTGTTTACCATACACAATTTTTATGGTTTTGTCCCTACTTGCTTTGTTTTTGTTTGTTTGTTTGTTTTGATTTGATTCTTGATTTTACTTTTAAGA
The DNA here is from genome assembly GCA_019843965.1 of Rhynchomys soricoides. Lineage (NCBI taxonomy): Eukaryota > Metazoa > Chordata > Mammalia > Rodentia > Muridae > Rhynchomys > Rhynchomys soricoides. The sequence goes on from JADRCH010000011.1 coordinate 19,553,526, forward strand.
CAAAAATCGTCATGCAAAAATCTAACCTTATTAAAATGTCTTAGAGGCCTAGTGTTGTCTCGTTAGTCTAATTTTTAAATATCTATTTTGCTAAATAAGAGAGATTTAAATACAATATATAGATAGAGATAGAGATAGATATAGATATTTGTATGTGTGTGTGTGTGTGTGTGTGTGTGCACGTGCACAATATGTTATAGGAAATTAAGATTAACTCTACATCTTTTTACAAGTTTTAAGTTAACATTTTTTGTTACAGATTTCATAGATTGCACATTTTTTTAAACAAAGGTTTTAATGATAGCAAACAAAACTAAGAACAAAAGGAAGAGGGACAGAAACAGAAATAATACCTTCTATTGGAAAGTTTTTCTCTTAGCTATTCTCAAGCACAAGCTGTCTATGTGTTTGAACAGTAGGGGTGGCGTGGGAGCTCATTTTCCAGTTTTTCTCTGTCACAGAGTTAGGTGGCCAGTCTGATCTAGGATGGAGACTTTATAGGAAACTATAAACAAACACACTTAGGTCTAGAGTGTGCAGGTCAAATCCCATCTCCAGAGCCAACTTTTTAAGAGACTATAACAGCATGTGATAATATTTTAGTGTAATCCATACCAAAAAATGTATTTAAAACTGAACCCAGTGATCAGAAGGAGAGATAAGGTAAAAAGCAGAAAAGACTAGAGGTAAAGGAATTTGGATTATCTGTCCATATTGGCAGAAAATGTTACCATCTATGAGAATTTGGAATCAGAATATTTTGGCCATTAAGACTGATTTGTACTAAGGCCAACTTCTACTGCAGTCAAAGCAAGATCAAGGCTTATTGGTATAAGAGTCCAAAAGAGAAGAAATTAAGGAGGCAGGGAAGAGGATTGGTGAAGTCATGTTGTTCTAAGAAAGTCCCAAGGCTAAAGAATTGAAGCAGTCCTGAAAAGGGAGGTCACAGAAAGGAACCCCAGTTTCAGAACAGAAAATCGCTAGCAAACAATTAGGAAAAGACTTTCCTTTCATGTCTAGACACTGGGAACTGTTTGCAACTAGAAAAGCCTCTATTAAGAGGAGACCATAGTGAATGATTGTTTTGATGTGTTCTTGGATTCGGTTTGCAAGAATCTTATTGAGTACTTTTGCATCGATATTCATATGGGAAATTGGTTTGAAGTTTTCTTTTATTGTTGGGTCTTTGTGAGGTTTTGGTATCAGTATAACAGTGGCCTCATAGAACGAATTAGGTAGTGTTCCTTCTGTTTCTATTTTGTGGAATAGATTGAAGAATATTGGTATTAGGCCTTTTTTGATGGTCTGATATAATTCTGCACTGAACCCATCTGGTCCTGGGTTTTTTTTTGGTTGGGAGACTTTTAATGACTGTTTCTATTTCTTTAGGGGTTATGGGACTGTTTAGATGTTTTATCTGATCCTGACTTAACTTTCGTATTTGGTATCTGTCTAGAAACTTGTCCATTTCCTCCAGATTTTCCAATTTTGTTGCTTATACGCTTTTGTAGTAGGATCTGATGATTTTTTGAATTTCCTCAGAATCTGTTGTTATATTTCCCTTTTCATTTCTAATTTTGTTAATTTGGATACTGTCTCTGTGCCCGCTAGTTAGTCTGGCTAAGGGTTTATAATAGCCGGAAACTGGAGACAACCCAGATGTCTCTCAACAGAGGAATGGATACAGAAAATGTGGTACATTTACACAATGGAATACTAGTCAGCTATTAAAAAGAATGACTTCATGAAATTCTTAGGCAAATGAATGAAACTTGAAAATATTATCCTGAGTGAGGTAACTCAGTCACAAAAGAATGAACATAGTATGTACTCACTGATAAGTGGTTATTAGCCCTAAAGTTCTGAATACCCAAGAGTCATTTCACAGCAACCATAGGGCTGAGTGTGAGGTTCCAGATGGAGGAGTTGGAGAAGGGACTGAAGGAGCTGAGGGAGTTTGCAACCCTATGGAGAGAGTAACAGTGTCAACTGGACTGACCCCGATGCTCCTGGAGAATGGATCACCAACCAAAGAATACACATGGCAGTATCCAGGTGCTGGCCACATATGTGGCAGAGGATGGTCTTGTTAGCCATCAGGGGGAGCAGAGACCCTTGGGACTGAAGGTGTTAGATGCCTCAATATAGGAGAATGTCAAGGAGGGAAGATGAGAGTGGGTAGGTGGGTATGCGGGGGAATACCCCCATAGACACAGGGGAGGAGGAAGGGAATAAGGAAGTTCCAAAGGGGAGATCTGGAAAGGGGGAAACATTTTAAATGTAAATAAAGTATCCAAAAAAGCCTTGAAAATTTAAAAGATTAAAAAAAAAAAAAAAAGAGGAAACCATAGGCAGTATAAGCATAAAGAGGTAGGAATAATTGACTACGGGTCAGCAGGATACAGGAGGGATCAGTGAGCTAGTGTTAGTGCCCCACAGCAGGTTACCAAGTAGATTGATGTTCATTAAGACAATCCCTAGATCAAGATGGACATCCCTGACCAAGTGATGGATTCCCATGAGGGCATAAGAAACTGTGGGGCATACAAGAAGACTTTCTGATTTGAGAAAAACTGAAGCTAAGTAGATAGGTCTGAGAGAAGGACATTCACCCCAGTCTGTGAGAAGAGAAATGGTGAGCACAAGGGTCCCATAATCTAGAGTCAAATATGGTGGATGTCAGAGGCAAAGGATGCACACTACCAGTGGGTTTAGTAGCAGATTTTGGTTTCCTTAAAGAAAGGACTGTGTCCCCAAAGGAGGTCCCAGGTGTCCTTCCCAGTTTCATCATAAAATACAAGTAGATATAGCAAGAAACTACCACACACAGACACTCCATGAAGAGAACAGTTCAATAAAATCCAGGCCAGCTGACTTGAACAGTAGAGGATGACGAAGCTTGACAAGTTTTATGTGGGTGGATGATGGGGTATGCATAGGCTGCTTAGAAGCTGGAATAGCCACGTACTTAGCATGGAGGCTTCTCAGACATATGAGTTACTGACAGGTTAGCAGTGTTCATCCAGGCAGGAAGAGCTTTTGAGAAATGATTTAGACTTCTGTTTCCTAGTTAAACCCAGCTCATGTGGGAGTCAAGTCATCCCCATCAGCACTGACATTTAGGAGACTGCCTGCCTTGTGACCTAGCACCTACTAAGAACATTTCTCATGCAAACCACTACACTGGGGATCAAAAAGGGATTTATCACTGTTGTGTGACAACAGTTTGCCTGAGGAGGTACAACACATATCTACTAACTCCAGATAAGGAACCCAAGACAGGCCAAACTACAGACACCACCAAAAGTCTTGTCTGATGAACTAATGAATGTTACTTGGTTTCTTTACAGCAATATGAATGAGGGGTTACTTACAGGACCAGAACTGACTCAAAGACATCTGTATCACCAAAGGCTACCTCAGCACAGATAACAATATACAAAATCTAGAAACCTAGTGTCCACTGCACAGATTTCAGGAAGCCCAACAGTTTAGAATGAAATTTCCAAGGGACTCAGTTGCTTAAATTGCTTCCAAGCAGTTTGTTATAGTCTCTGAGTTCTCCGACACTTTTCTTCTCTGAGAATGACTCTCAGCAGCTTGGCTTGTTTACAACTTGGGAGCAACAGGCTAAAGAATCTGTTGAGTTTTAGGGACTTTCTGAAGCTATTTTTGGGTTGTTTAAGAATTTTCTCTGGAGAATAGTATGTTTCTGTCTTGGAGGAAGCTGTCACGCAGCAAGCACAGTGTAATGTCTCTCAGCAAAGGAAAAAAAAAGCCTTTTCTATAGTCGGGAAAGTTTGGTTGTGGAGTCTGTGCAGCTGCCTATAGTTGACAGAGCCAGAGCAAGCATCTGTACAGCTAAGATTCTAGGCTTCATGGACAGTTCCTCGGTGTTCATATAGATGATACTGTCCTGGGTTAGTACTATAGAGGGTTGTATAATGAGTCATGGGTACCATATGACACTTTCTATGTATGCTACTTCCTCATCGTGATACGCAAGGGTAAATGCAAGCAGGGAGGTGTTGTGTCAATGTCACTGGAAAGAAAGTTGAACTGTCTGTCATGACAAGTGTAGGCTGTAATGGAGTGGATAACCTCATAACTTCATGCAATTTTATTTTTACTTAGTATGAAAATGGAGGCAGTGTCATTGTGGCTAAGACCTGGGCATTCTGGGATCTAACAAGGCTCACTTCATCTCAGCCTGCATGGTTTACTCTGGAGCCCACACTAGGTATTTTCATACTAAGTATGAGTGAGAAAAAGGAACCCCAGTACCGTGAAGCTGCAGAACTCAGGATCAGTGATGAGGTTTGGTTCCAAACACTCAGGAACAAATCTCTGTGAAGGTGGAGAGAGGAATAAGTGGCCCTGTAGAGTGTTTCCACAGCATTTCTGCACGAGGGGCCTTGGTGTCTGTGAAACTGTGCTTGACATTTTATCATTACTGGATGATGTTTTTTCCATGACTAACTTCCTGTTGGTATTTAGTACATATTCTGAATTAATTCTTGTCCTGATATTTTAAATTTTATAATCTAATTTACTTAGAATAAATGCATATTATGTAATATGCACATGAGCAGATGATAAATCCATCCATTTTTGTAGTAAACAAATGAAAACTATGAACATCTTTAAATTTTATTATATACACTCAAAATATATGTATTATATATATGTATAATCTATAATCTGTCTATAGCCACTTTTATCTATCTACATCAATATTTGTCTATATCTACCTATATCTATATCGTATCTAAATAGACAAATGATAGTATGTGTGTGTGTGTGTGTGTGTGCACCATATATATGCAGAGCATGGGGAAGACAGAAGTGAGCATTAGATTTTCTGTAACTGCAGCTACAAGTGGTTGTAAGATGCCATGTGAGTACAGGGAACCAAGCCTGGGTCTTCTGCAGTATGTGTATGTACTCTTAACCAAGACATCTCTGCATCCCCAAAAATGTTGCTCAGACTGTCCTCAAACTCAGAGTTCCCTCGCCTCTGTGTCTTGAGCATAGCCTACCAGTATGCATCTACACAGACTGCTAAATCCTTAATAATGTTTTCTGCAAAGAATTTCAGTCACTCTCTGATACATACACAAACTTTCTCTGCCTATCATCCACTATTATCTACCTGTCTGTCATCTGTCCATAATCTATATCTTCCTCAATATTAATGTTTATATGTATAATTTATGTAACATACATGTGTGTATTTATACATGTATGTTTGTATCTATCTATAATCTTTCATCTATCTATCTGTCTCTTATCTCTCTACCTATTTATCCATCTATCTATGCATTTAGCTGAATATAGAATCCAAACAAAAGTTCCTGACCTGAAGAATACATATATTAGTCATAGATAGGTTAGATTAGACTAACTTAGTAACTGTATTAACTTAGATTTTAGATGATATCATTGACAACATGATTATAAGAACAAAATATGAAAGAGGCTGTAAATGGATGTATTTGCCCTTTGACATGGCATCAAAGTGTCAAACTGCATGAAGCAACTACACAGACATGGGAAACTGTTCAGAACATGAGCAATACATGTATTTAAAGCAAAACAGTGTTAGACTAGAGGGACAGCCCAGTCCAATAAGTGACTTCCTCATAAGTATGAGGACCTGCATTTGGAATTCCAGAACCCATGTAAAATGCTGGGTACTATGGTAGGACCATGCAATCACAGTTTGGAGAAGCAAAGAAATCCAGATACCCGGGATTACTGCCCATATAGTTTAGTTGGGTCAGCTTCAAGTTTAAGGAGAGACCCTGTATTTATTCTCAGAGTTCCTTAGGATGCCTGCTGAGATTGTCTTCTGGCCTACAGACACACACATGAATTCATATGATAACACACGTGTGACCCTGCCACACACCCATGAACAGACTTACACATATCCACACACAGAAAAAAAAATAGTTTCTTTTAGGAATTTTATTTATTTTGAAATCCTGTCTATACATCTTGTAAAACAAAGTGTGAGGAAATCTACTCATCTTTACGAGTATTAAAACACTGGTCACTACTCAGAGGGTCTGTAAGGAGAGAGGAGGAGTTAGAATTCACGTTGGAGGAAGTTGGCAAGTGTGTGACACTCCAGGGGAGAGAGATGGAGTCTTGTCATTCTTCCAGCAGAGGACAGGCAGACTACTGTGGAGAACAGAGCGAAGGGGCAATGCCTCTCTGACAAGTAAGCTCTTGATTACAGCATGAGTTATTCCCACTACATCCTGCTAAGCTCATTAAAGTGGCTTGGCAGTTTTACTTACCTTTATCATTAACTCAAAAGAAATGCGACCCCCTCCCTTGGTAATGTTATGTATTCGTTCTTAATAAATGTCCACATTTTATCCTGTCTCCTTTTAAATCTGCAGTCACCACCTGCCTTCATTAGCAGCATTTCCAGAGTATACTTAGCTATGCTGTCTGCTGTCCACTCCCTGCAAACCCATCCTTCCCTCCAGGCACACAGGACTCTGCTCTTATTGACACCTTCCACTAACCACATTCAACCTCTGAGGCTTTGTGGGTCCTCAAGTTTGTGAAACTTGATTCTTAGGTTAAAAATTCAACAAAAGACAATTGTGAATCTAACACCCATTATCAGTCTTCATAGTTGTTTATAAATTAAACTTTCTTACACATTGTAAATATAGGTAAATAAGCACCACAAAAGAAGAAAAATTGATCTGAAAGGAATTGGTGGTGGTGTGATTATGATCAAGACACATTGAGCTAAATTATATGAGGAGTAATATTAATCATAAAATATTGTATTAGAGAATTGTTAATTTATTGACTATATACTTTATCATATCTCTTGGGCCAACAATGATTTATAATGACATTGATCGTTTCTTCAAATGACAATTATATAATGCCACTCTCTTCAGAATGATTACACTGTTAATTCAATCTCTCTCAGTGTATTTTAAAAGTTATGCCATACTGCGTATTGATATATTTCTGTTTGAAGTATTATTGAAAGTTTATCCCTCAAGGAGTAGTTTTTGAAACTTTTATTTTGTATGAACCCCTCTAAGAACAGAACAAAATTTAGTTTACCTTTCTGTGAGTGTACACAGTATATCACTGACTGTAGAGCTGTTAAGCCTCTTCTCCAGTCTTTCTGCACAACTATGAGAAAGGACAGACATCAAATATGAGGAGGCCAAACGATGGAGATAGACACACACGTACACACACACACACACACACACACACATGTCTGGGACACAGTTCTCTGTTCTCTGTTAGGGTCACTTCCTCAGTATTTGCCACTGGTGTCTAGTATTTTTATGATAAATAGATTCCTTTTTTTGCACCTCATATTGACTTACCATTTTTACAGGATTTTTTTAAACTTTGAATTAAACTATTGCTTCACTTACTCATTCCCATGCCTGTCTGATATTTTGAAAATAAAATTAAATTTAATAAAAACTCCCCAGCCTATCCCTTTTCTTCTATTAAGCCTCTTGTACTCCAGCCATGTACTCTAAGACTCTTGCTTTGCATGTGTAAGTGGTCATAGCACAATGTTATGTGAGACACCAATGTATATAAAATATAGGTGGTAGTCCTGAAATACATTTTTGGATCAGTGTTTATTGATAAATTTACATATAAGTAACATAAACCATACAATTGTGACAATATGCTACAATAAATGTATTCTTATTTCAACTTGTCCTAAACCTATAGGAAACAAGGACTGGTGCAAAAATAATCGTAAATAAATGAATCATATCGTACAAAGATTTTACCATGTGATCATGTGGCATCTCCATATGCTCTCCACCTAAGAGTTTGGACTTCAATGTAAATATGAGGACCATGTTCAAATTTCAGCTTCATTCACACCTCAGAAACACTGCCTCTCATAAAGTGCACATGTAGCACATATGTGTCATCTATTGGATGTTCATGCCACATGCAGACCCCCATGAGATTATGTGTCTCCCTTAAAGAAGAAATGGTCCCTGAGCCACTGTCCTTTCTAACCATGTTCTTTCTTCTTTCTTGCTTTACAGTTGTTGATTTAGTTTCTTCCTTTTATGGCTGATTTTTACTTTGTTCTCTTCTAATGATTTTATGGTATTGGCCAGAGATGCACATAAGCATTCATAGTGACTTCTATGAGGGCATGGCCTCTACTAAATGTCTTTATTTGAATTTCTGACAATGGAAACAACTTGTGCATCTACTACAGAGTAAAAAATAGTATAATCCTAAAGTTGAGCATCAATGGTGTAAATAATTAAGTGCAGCAACACAGAGACATCATCTCAAACATTGCATTATGAAAGGAGAGTCAGCACCACGAACAAACATGCCTTTGTTCTCTGAAGATGAAATTTCTAAAGAGTGATTCCTGCCTGAAGTGGTGGTAGTGCACCTAAGTCCTCTGTCTAAGGAGAGTCAGCACCACGAACAAACATGCCTTTGTTCTCTGAAGATGAAATTTCTAAAGGGTGATTCCTGCCTGAAGTGGTGGTAGTGCACCTAAGTCCTCTGTCTACCTATGGCTTCAGACACAGATCTCCTGCTCATGGTTGTGTCCATCCTTTCAGGTAGAAGAGACAGAGGAGATCTCTGGCCCTCAGCATCCAGACCAAAGCTGCAAGCAGACCGGACTGTTTCAAAGCACACACCTTGAGCTATTGCATAATATCTGCCCAGGAGCAGAGATAGCAGGAGAGATGTTAAATAAAACGGGAACCACAAGCGTTAGCTAATGGAGGTTAAGGCCAGCTCAGAGTTCTCTGTTACATGTCAACAACAAAGGTTTTGTTCTCTTAGTGGTATCTGTCCATCTCATCTTGGGTTGACTGCTTTCCTGTCTGCCATTGTCACCCTGGATCCTGACAGAGGGACTGCTGGACTGTCCGTTGATCCCCAGTGTAACAGAAGGAAGAGAGAGGCAGAGTCTTGAACTGTGCTTCTCAAAAGAATACATCGCTTCTACATCTGTCAGTCTCAAAGCCACTTCAGAGTTCAGCAAGGCCTTCTTCTGGCACAGGCAGAGATGCTCAGGGACAGGAATCTGAACATCTGGTAAAGAGTAATGGAATCTATCTCACTAATGAACTGCATTTTATCTGTGTCAGAGTTTAGCATGACCCTTGATTCCTCTTTAAAAATATGTGTTTAAAAACAGCTGAGAACTTTTCTATTTAGGAAAAAAAAATCCATTAGGGTACCAATAAATTGATCTCCACAAAAAAGGTCAATGATATTTGACTGGTAATTTAGAGCTTTCAAAGCACTTTCAAATAAACATCTCATTTATTTTTCCTAAGTACTCCATGCAAACTTGAATTCACAAACTTTTATTCTGAATTTAACCATTTTAAACCCATACTGTTATTAGTTAAAAATGAAAAATATATTTGCCTATATATGTAAAATATGAATGTATTATATTTCCTCAGTCTGTCAAGATATGTCTAGGTATCCTGGGCTGATTTCAACAATCCATTTCTTCCCTAGATTTCCATCATAATCTTTGACTTTCAGTTGGGTCCACCTCTGCTCTTCTAATAACCCATTGCTCTTAGCAAGGTTTGCAGATGACCATTCCTGCAACTTTTAATTGGCTTTATGCAGGTCATTGCCATCCAAGAATAATCCTGCTTTCTTAAATAATTCTGAATCTCATTTCCCAAAGCCATTGTCCTCATATACTCTATCTGGGAAAATAAGATGTTTCTAATTAGGACTATTAAGCTCTAGGGAACCCTAGATTTCACAAAACTCTCTTTAAAGAAGGAAGAAGGAGAGAGGGGGAGGGAGGGAGAGAGGAGGAAGGGAACAGCTACAGAGTGATAGAGTAGTTTGGGTGAGATGTCAAAAGTAGAGAAGCGAGAACCAATCTGCCATTCTGCTTTCTCCCTCCCTCCCTCCTTCCCTCCTCCCACCATCCCTCCCCCTCCGCCTCTCCCTCCTGCCCCTTTTCTTTTGCTCCCCTCTGTACAATTTCTCACTCTAGTTTGTGAATGCATCCACCACTCTTGATCTTTTACATTATTGTGTAACTCTAGATTCCATTTGTCTGTGTCAACTTTTACGAATATTTCTTTTTTTAGATTGCAATATAATTCCATAATTTACCTCTTTTCTATATCCGAATTGTCCCATATACCCTTCATTGTTCTCTTTCAAATTCATTGCCTCTGTTTTTCATTAATTGTACATAAATATATAATATATATATATATATATATATATGAGCCAAAGCTATGTTTTACGTTTTAATTACTAAGCCTAAGAAATTCATAAAAAAATACCTCTATCTTGTAAGGTCCTTGCTCAAGGAGAGATAATTCTTCTGAAATGCTGGAGGCTACTGTTTATGTTTTTACTTTCCTAAACGAGTTTGCATGATCACATGTAGGTAGGAGGTACATGAGCAGGAAGTATATATTAATATGGCCCTGGTTGGACCTGATGGGTAATTCAGTGCCCTTATGGGATTGCCTTTTTAAATATAATTTCACCATTTTCTGGGAACACAGGAATGGACCTGACCAGAATCCATCATCCTGGCCATATTTAACTAATGCTTGCTTCAAATTTGGCTCAAAATTTTTGTATTGGTTTTATTCTCTAATGGTGCAATTACATATACATCATACACATCATATTGTTGTGCAAAATATTAAAAAAGAAGAAAATATATTATGTTCCCGTGCTACACCCTCGTTCTCTCACCCCCGGTGGGCTGGACAGCCATGCAGTGGTGGGCAGTAGCCAACTTGCTTTTATCTCGTGGAGCTCTGACTCAGAGCTCCATGATATCTCTACTCAGCTTGTTAGGTCCCCACTGATGGGTCATTACCACGCCAGCCCCATGCTTCAATACCCCCATGGCCTCTGTGGTGCACATCAAACAAACCCACACTTCGCCACTGTACCTTTCTCTCTGGAACCCAGATGAATCCCTATGTGAAGGAAAACACAACACAAACTTAGCTAAGAAACAATAGTAACTCAATCTCTGGGTGCAAAAACTAAAACCTAATCTTGTAAGCCTTACCAAAATCTGATTCCTTTGGTGGTGAATCCTTGTGGATCCCCCATGATACCAGGAGACTCTAGTAGCTACATCTTACCTATCTGCTGTTCCTGTCCCCAAAGGACCCTCTCTCTCTCCTCCTTCTCGCTTCCTCTCTCTGACCTGGAAGTCCTGACTATGTGCCCAGTGATTGGCTCTTTTATTCATTAGGGGATTGGTTCACAAGAAGTCACATGAGTGTGTAACTTACTTCTTGTCTGAAGCCCCTCCTAGAAGGGTGGAATTAGCATCAAAATACAAACAGCTCCAGGGCTATCCACAACATCTTATACATCAAATACATCATATACAGCATATACATATTTCTTAAATACATGAATACAAACTGCTCAGTCTGGGTAATATTGAATGCAGGTATGTTTTTATTGCTGACCATTTGGTATTAGATTACCAGTTGGTGTGCTATTCTCTGGGGAAGACTATTTCTCCCACTCTGAGAATTCCTTAGGTGTCTGTAGAGTTGGGCCTTGTGGGCTTCCCCCTTTCATATATTCATGTCTATTGTCGTCTTTATTCAGCCAAGTTTTGTCTTGTCTCATGTGGATGACACTTTATGATGCAGCTTCTGATACTACTAGAAGACACAGTCTCACATCAAACTCTATGATCTGATTGTTACAATATTTCTATTCATTTCCATTGATGTTTGCTCAGGCTTAGGTACCAGAATGTTTTGTAGATTATACTTTCAGACAGGGCACACAATGTGGCTTTTTGGTTGTTCGTGGTTCTCTAAAATACTGTTCATTTATTGCAAAGACAAATTTCTTCGGTGAAAGCTGAATAACACCTATCTGTGGATATAAGGGCAAATATTTAGAATATTGTGTGGGATTTGATGGTTTAGTAACATGGTAGATGTAGATTCCACTCCAAGATCTTTGATATCATTAGCAGAGAGTAGTTGGCTGGGATTCTGGTACCAGACATGCTTTCCATCGAGTTAAGTGGGTCTTATGTTCCGTTACAGACCTGTTGTCAACTCTTGATCTAATTTGACCACACAGATAACATATCTATCATGCTTTAATTTTCCCTGATCACAATCATTGACTGTAAGAACAACCCTTAAGACTCTTGCTAGAATTAGCAACCCAAATTTCTGTACTTCTGAGGTCAGTAGTGTGATAACTGCAGCAACAACCTATGGATCACCAGGGAAATTAAGACCTCACACAGCTCCCACTTACAGACACTGTCTCTTTGGGAATTAATGTCCCTTGATGAAATTTGAGGGACATACTGACATTATAGCAGGAAATCTGGAATCCTTGAGTCAAGAGTCAACAAACAGTAAAAGCTCAGGTTTGTCTGCCTACCTGACACTGCATCTTTAAAGCATCATACCTTGTTTTTAACTCTCAGCTTCACATTAGTTTATCCTGGAGGGTTCTTAGATTCTGTTAGACAACAAGTATATTTTTCTACATGTGTTTTCCATGCACTTTTGAGACACGCTTTAAAACTAGGGAATGGTGGGCTTTTCTCTTGTAAACAGTTTGGAGAGCTAAGTCAGTTAATGAACGTAAAGTTAATGACACCCAGAGAGTATGAGGAAGGCTGCCAATCTCCACTGCCATTCCTATTTCATCAGTTCTGCCTCCAGTGCAGCACAGCAGGATGCCTCAGGTGATCTGGACATGATGTAGCTTTTACTCTCTGAATTATTAAATTTCAGAAGGGTGAGCATACAATACAATATCCTGTAACAACCTTAACAATAATGCTATGAGGGTGAGTCCTGTGGCTCATACAGCACAGAATACACAATAAGCAAACTGGACTGGTTCTCAGACTCTGTGAAATCTAATCTGGGTCTAATGTAATTTGGGATCTTGACTGATAGAGAATGTTGAAATATGACTGAAAATGGTATGTAGCACCTGTGCTCTCTGTTCCTAAGAGAAACTAGAGAAAAATCCTGAGAAACTGCAGAAGAAAAACTCAAAGAAATGAAAAAGAAAATCAAACAAGAAAGAAAGAAAAAAATGCACTTAGCAGTAAGCAGCTTTCCCAAAGAGCTATCTATGTGCAAGGCAGCAAGAGAGGCAGGAAGGAAAGGTCAGAGGGAGCAAACTCTTCAGATCTCAGTGTTTTAGTCTGCTGCTCTTGGGTTGGAAAGAGCTGCAGTTTCCACCACTGTGACACTTCAGCCTCTGAGTTAAAGGTCTTCCAACATCAGATCAGATGAGCAGAGGCCGGTGTTTATGAGGAACAGAGATAAATGATATGGGACTATACAGCTTCTTGTCTCTGCTGCCTTAGTGGAGGGTGATAAGAATGACGCTATCATCTGAGAACTGTGCAGAAAAAGGAACACTCTGATTCAGGTTCCCCCAACCTCGAGGCTTCACCAACCTCTGAACTCATGGTCTGGAGTGAACTGGTGATTGGTGATGCTCACACATTGTATGTGAGCTTAGCAAGGCAGGTTACAGCAGCTATTTTTATTATTTTGGACAAAATATAATTGCATTGTTTCCTTCTGATCCTCCATCCTGCCTTTCTTTGGTCCCTCCCCATTTTCATGCTCTGTTTATAAAACCATTGTTGTTGTATGCACATATAAATTAATAATATGTAACTAGATTCTGATGAGTCCATCCAGTGCTGCACATGTAGATGAACAGTTGTTGCTTTCATTTCTTTATGAGCCAACTACACCCTATGACCTGGGGCCACAACAGATACTGCAACCAGACTGAAAGTTTCACACCTCTGTGTCAAATGTGTGCTTAGCTCTTGATACCAGAGCATTGATGGAAGCACTCATCTACAACCTGGTAATGTAGGCATATAAATTAATGATGTCAACAGGCAAGTAGTGCCATTCACTTATCAAGACACACTATCTACTCATGTGCATTACATTTTCCTTTCTTTCTTTGTTATAAGTTATCAATTTGTAGACATTTTAGTGATTGTTAGAATATGGACATATCTTCATGAAAGATAATTAAATGTTTACATTTCAGTAGTATCTTAGTAAGTCAAAGAGACAACATAGAGAAGAAAGGCAAGAAGACATCCTACTTCTCTGATTTACAGATGTCTTTTATCCTGTAGCTGGATTAAATGAAGAACATACCACACCTTTCTTTACCTGCTGGATTCCTAAAATGAATTTCCATAAGTATTTATATCTACATCGATATCATTGTTTATAGACATTGATTTTGAAGATAAGAAAAACATCCATTATTTAAGGCTTTATATCTATTGATCAAATCAAAGTGAACACATACACAATCATATCTGAAACCTTAGTACATCTATCTGTCTTGGCTCAGGCTAAAAAATAGGGTTGAAATGGAGTCTCCAAGGTTGAAGATACACATCAGCAACAGATCTTATTGCTGTCATATAACTAGCAGACAACTAGTTGGAGGTTCATGGAAGCTTTTGATTTCATAGAGTTGAACCCCAAATGGATTTGAATTTCTAATGGGAGAAAATTTTGGGCTCTCTAAGTCACAGATTTGCAGTGAGAATGTGTGGGCAAGTTTTGAGAGTCTTCTTTATCTCATGAGAGAACCACCTGGTTCCTCTCAAATCTCTTCAGAGCTTTCCTTTTCAAGATCTTTAGCATATATAGAAAATGGTTTTGTAGTCTCAGTCTTTTGACCCCTAGACCATGAAACCAAATTGGATATGCACTTTATGAGGTAGAGAGAATTCTGAATCATATATTTCATCATTCAAAATTAATATTCAGGTTTTAAATTCTTTCAGGTATTTCTTACTATTCAGGACCCAGACATATGAATATTTCATAATGAATGAGAAGATAATTTTTCTAACGGATGTTAATTACTTTACTTAAATTACATTTGGCTCTGGGAGGGCACAGACACAATGGATTTTATGATATGTCATAGTATATATGTGTAAATGGACTTAAAATTATTACTAAATGTTCATATATGGCCTACATTAGTAAATAAAAGAATGAAGGAAACAAACATGCCATTGGAGCAATTGACACCTGTAGTAGCTGGATGTAAGAGCAAACACTTATCACAACCACTTTATAGACTCAACAAAGACAGAATGTTGCTCACACTGGCTATTGATGCTTTCTGCAAGTACAAGAAGGGGACCACAGTGTCAAAGAACCTATTCACTATGTGGTCAGGTGAGACCATCCTGGGCCCCATCAGTCCTGTCTTAGACAAATATATATATCATCATCTCAAATACATTTTTTTGTTTTAAATTAAGACTATCTAAGATGTGCTCTCAGTGAGTTTCAGGCATATATCACATTAGGAACTACTGTCAGTCTACTTAAATATAGATACTCAGAGATAGAAAGATGGCTCAATCCGTCATTGCCAGCACCCACACACAAGGCCTGATCCTCTAATAAAATGGGTTTATCAGTGGATATTTGCAATCACACAATATTACATTACAATTGTTATTTATGACTGTGCATGATGGTCTACACGTATGTATGTGCATCTCTATATGTGTGCATATATGTGTACGTGTGTTTACATTCTAGCATATGTACATGTATCTCTGTGTGCATCTATATGTGTGCATGTGTGTGTGTCCTTGTATATGTCTACACATGAACATGTAAGTTGTGTGTGTATGCATGTGGAGGCCAGAGCGTGATGTCACAGAGAATGACCCACATGTCCCAGGGTCTTCTCCTTTTTGCCTGAGTTCTGGGTCTACAATTCTGTGCTGCCATTTATGGAATCATACTATGTATACTTTATAAATGTTTCAGTCTTGGTGGATGACATTTTTCTAGTACTTATTTTTACAAGTTATTTTATTATTTGTATTAAAATTGTTCACGTAAGTAGCCATAGTCTATATCTCTATGATATCAGTTTTGACCATTCCATTTATGTTTTTATTGTGTTTATTATTATCACTGTAACATTCCATTGGTTTCTATTAAGTTTTGGAGCCATTAATTGTTACTGATCATATCGACTTTCTGGCCTTGGGGTGTGAACTCTGTATTTTTTTTGTTTTTTGTTTGTTTATTTGTTTTTTCTTCCAACATTGCACTTACATAATGATTTTTCCAACTTCTTGAGAGCTGACACTGTCTTTACTTGACCTGGGGTGTGTGTGTGTGTGTGTGTGTGTGTGTGTGTGTGTGTGTGTCTGTCTGTCTGTCTCTGTCTGTCTGTCTGTCTTTTATTCATGAATCCAGAACATTTGGGTGGGTGTAGAAGCGGTGCAAGCACCTGCTGCGAGTTTAGACCAGATTAACAATCTACTGTTATACAGCATGGTTCAGGCATCAGGTGATGCAGATACTGAACTCACGCTAACCAGAATATTATTTGTTTACATCTTATAATTCTTTCCAGAAAAAGGAGGCTTATACTTTCCCATGAGCACTTTTGGCAAAAGTGTAGGGAGAGTATTATAGTATTTTGGTTCACCAGCATTTATGGCAAAGTCATAAGAACACCCATGCAGGACAGCTCAGTCCGCTTTGCCAACACCAAAGCAATACATGAAGGGAGTCAGAGAACACGATTTTCTGTAAAACAAGAATGCGTGAACTGGACTTTTGCTGAGGCCACTGTTGTACCTATCATCATTTATGTTAAGTATATTAAACATATGTGTTGTTTTCTGAGTTGACTTTTAGATTCCAGGGACACCAAGTTATTAGAAGATAGATCAAAGACTATGACTTAAAAGTTGTAGGAAGGAAGTTGAAACACTGTACTGTACCAACTATTTAAAAATATTTATGCTTTAGAAGGCACTAAATTTAGAGTAGACAACATTTTTGCAAGGATAATAAGAAGGTATATTTTGGTGCTGGCATGATGTCTCAGTGGTTAGAGGTGTTTGTCTCATACACCTAGGAATGTGACTTAAAAATTTGAACAAAACTA
Source organism: Rhynchomys soricoides (assembly GCA_019843965.1). Taxonomy (NCBI): domain Eukaryota; kingdom Metazoa; phylum Chordata; class Mammalia; order Rodentia; family Muridae; genus Rhynchomys; species Rhynchomys soricoides. The sequence goes on from JADRCH010000011.1 coordinate 19,570,518, forward strand.
AAAATCAAACTGAAAGAGAGTATGTGTACATGTATGTATGAGTATGTATGTGTGTGTCCCTGTGTTTGTGTATGTGTGTGCCTTTTTGTGTGTGTTTGTGAATGTGTATGTGGTATGCACGTGTATGCCTTTATGTGTGTGGATGTGTGTGCCTGTGTGTGTATGTGCTTATGTGTATGTGTGTGCTTATTTATGTATGTGTGTGTGTGCCTGTGTGTATGTTATGCATGTGTATTTGTGTGTGTGCCTGTGTGTGCTTTTGTGTTTGTTTGTGTGTGTATTTGTCTGTGTATGTAAATGTATGCATGTATACTTGTTTATGGTACTTGTTTGTGTGTGCATTTGTATGTGTATCTTTTGTAAATTATTCTATCCCATCCAGTTAACAACATAATTTAAATACAGCATGTTCATTTTTAGTACACAGTTGGATGCTGTCAGATAAACATTATTTCCTGATTTACTAATAACATGTAGAAATATACATATCTGTCACTTCTGTAACCTCATCACTACCCACAACTATGGAAATGTGGAATGAATTTCAAACTGTCTCCTTGTGGATTAGGAGCACACACTCCTTCTGTGATCTTCGCACTGGGATCTCAGTTATCATTGGGAGCAGATAGGGTGACAATGAGTATTTCAGAGTGCAGCGTTCCATCCTCAAATTTACTTTCAAGGTCATAGGTACACATTTATTTTCCTGAGTCATACCTGTGATGAGAGCATGGACTTGTTCCACTGAACTTTATGCTGTCATTTTGATGTCTGTGGTGATGCCTCTACCTATGTAATAGGCCACTAAAGTGTAACATTTTCCTTTCCAAGGCAGAATATGGTATGTATCAGACTTTAACCCCTAATTAATTGAGGCACTTATTTCATTTTTCTTTATTCTGCTGAATTTGTTTATATTTTCAAAGTTCACATTTGCCAATGCAGCTGTGTCAAACTGTTATCCTTAACTGAAAATAGACCACATGGTATTTGAGTCTGTGAAAAAAATAGATCACATGGTATTTGAGTTTATGATTGTCTCTGGTGAATTCACATACAGTTGTTCATCTCTCTCTATGATTGTTCAAATATCCTCTTTATTCTTAGGAGATCTCCATTCCTAAATTTTCTTCAGTTATTATCAGTCATTATTATTAATTCCATTTCAAGGGAGGCGGGGGACAGTTTTTAGTACGTGGATGGTTAAAAAAGAAATGAAAATAAATCAGTTTCAAATGGAAGGTCATAGAAATGGCAATAGATCTTGAATTACATCATAAACAGGGTCTTCATCTTCTAGCCTCCTGCATCTTCACAAGAGTTCACCTATCAGCGAGAGAATCTCCAGACACGTTATACATCCTCTGAAAGAAGATGATCCATCATACAGAACCTAGATGAAATAATTTATTTATTGCCAAGGACAATGAGGCATGAATCCTATACTCTTTTCTTTGCAGCTATGTTCTTCTCATTGTAGTTTGAAAGTTGATCTCAAAGTCATTTGAACCAAATTGTAAGTACATAGTAACTACAAGTAAACATTTATTCCCAACTACTAATTGTGCTCAAGACATATATCACCCAGTGGGGGACAATCCCACAGCTTAAATGGAAAAGTCAGTGTATCCCACACCCCTCTGGTGGGGTTTATTAGCTCAAAATAAATGTTCCAGCTTTTGTGGGCACCTATTTACTACCAATGCCCTATAATTTTCTAGATAATCATTCCCAGAGAGATGTTTATCAGAGTTCTTCTCTTTACCTATATTTTAGTGTTGAACATATTGTGACACCTCATAAATTATGTATGAATGGATGACATTGTTCAAATCTGTCCAGAGATAGAGGAAACAAGGTTTATGTTTCATTTCCTGGCAGCCAAAGAGAACAGATGACAGAGACGCGATGTGGATACAGACAGCAGCCAGGGAAGAAGCAGAAACTGCCAACCCTTGCTGGAGCTCACCGCAATGTGGCCTTCTTGCAGGTGTGACTTCACAATCTTACTCCATTTTAACATGGTTTCCTTAAGGAAAACATCTACTGAAATCTCAATTTTTAGTGCAATTAGTATTTCCAACAAATAAATCCACTTGTTGAAGCTCTGTTTCAATTAATTAAGTTTATCTTAATTTCATCTGGGTGAAGGAAGGAAGGGAGTATCCTGTATTGGTTGTCAGCATCCTCTTTGTCACCACCTATTTGTATAGTCAGCTGTGAAACATCATGTTGATTATGTGAATTATTCTTTGAGATTACATCTGAGCCCTATCTCAGGGAAGCTAAACTATTGACTGATAGGGTTACCTGCCAGAAATACTCATGAGTTTCCAAATAGCAACACACACACACACACACACACACACACACACCTACATGATTGCAAGCATGTTTGTTAAATGATACCAGCCCCATTAGGCCACATCAGCTGGCAATAGCAGCCCCCTTTGATTGTGTAAGTGCCCTCTACTATGAAATCCTTCAAATCCATATTTATCCAATGGTATTTTTGATATTAAATGAGTTATGACTAAAAAATACACACATACTGATATGTATATGATATATATGTACATACAGGCATATAAATATTTAGCACGTTTGTTTGGATATTCATGTGATCAGAACTAAGACTAAGATTAATAAAATGGAATATTTTCACAGTCAGTTGTCAAAATCTGTGCCCATCATGTGCACACAGCCACCAGAAAAGCAAATCTCTAAAACATGGCATTAGCTTCTTTTCTTGTTTGCTATCCAGGCTCCAACTCCAGGCCTGTAGTGGCATAATCTGCCAGCTATGGTACACAACTGGTGGGTCCTAGGAAGGAAAGAGAGGCAAGATGACCCAGAGCAGTAGAGACCTTAAGCTACAGACCACATATATATGTGAACACAATGAGAACAGACTCTCAGGAGGCAGGTTCAGTGAGACATCTCATTTAATGGGGGAAACAAAGGGTAGTCAAACTTTTGGCAGATGGGTAGTGACCTTTTGAAGTGAGTGTATATGATAGGCTGGGGCAAGGCACTGTTATGATTCATTTGCCTAAGGAGAAAATCCATGGAGAGGAAGTTTAACCTGGCTATGGTTCTTTGGGTGATCCTCCAGGACAGAAATGTGGGAGTTCAGGGATACAGTGTGGGGACACACAGACCTGGGACAGTGGGGAACAATCCTATTCTTGTTGATCTCAGGACAAGATTTCTGAGGTTTGGATTCACCTCAACCTCACTCTAACTCTGGACCAGCTTCCCCTAGTCCTATGATTCTTGGCCCCACACTTGTTGTCTGATCAAATGCCTGAAAGGAAGATGCTTAAAAATGGGTAGATTTATTTAGTTTCAGGAAGTAGGGTCCATCATGGTTGTGACAGAGCTACTGCAAAACAAGAGACTGCTCAGTACACTGTGTCTACAGTCAGGAAGCAGAGAGCAAATGGAGTGAGACCAGCCTAATAAACCTCAAGATCAACCCCAGTCACTCACTTTGTCCAGCAAGATTTTCATGAAGGTTCTGCATCCTTCCAAAACAATGCCAATAGTTGGGTACCAGGACATTAAACACATGAACCTACTGGGACATTTTATATTCCAGTCTCAGGAAATAATAAACATGGAAAAATATTTTGCATCCTATAGATTTTTCATCCCATAGAACCATCCTCTCAAAGGTTTGAAACAACAACCAAACCAACAACAACAAGGAGGCTGTTGTTTTACTCATATAAGCTAAGCTAGTTTTGTTGTGTGACACCCAAAGCATTTTCCAGCCAATTCAAGGTAGTGTGGTTGGTATTACTCTTTATAATGAGAAGTTATTGGTTTTGTGTTCATATTATTTTTATATTAGGAATGAGATACTTTTTTTTTTGCATCCACCTTCATTTATTTCAGCTTCACCCTATGGCCACAAAGGACCTACTGGAAGGAACAGTGAACCGAGAAGGAAGTGGGCTTAGATAGATTATAGTGATCCTTGAACCATCAAGGAATGTTTTGAATCTTAATTTTCTCATTAATTAATTGTGAATGACTTTTGCAAATTAATGTATAAGCCTATGATACATGAAATGAAATAATTATTAATGTGAAATTTAAAATGTTCATATGGAAGGCACAGTACAGCACACTGAAGAGAAGAATACCTAGGAAAGGTTAAAACTGAGACTCTGTAAAATTTAAATATAAACAAAAAATATGAGGAACAAATTAATAAATTATCACAAAGCTTAAAATATTAGGATAGAGTATAGATTTAGTGAAAAACTTGAAAAATTTTGTACTAGACATTTTTGTCTCTTTTTTATTGTTTGAATGTTCATAATGATTGGAAAATGAATATAGGGATAGATGGATGAATAGACAGATATGGAGAGACGATAGGAGACAGATAAATAGATGATAGGTAGATATAAATAGGTAGATAGGTGATAAATAGATATATGATAGATACATATGTATATATGTGATATATAAATGGTACATAGATAAAGAAAATAGGCAAGCATAGATATATGATAAATTGAGGCATATGTAGGATTTATAATAAATAGATGCATAGATATTTGATAGGCAGTCACATAGATAGGTAGATCAATAAATAGGATACAGATAATTATATTAAAGATAGGTAGATGTTACATAAAATGAATAGATTATAGATTATTGATAGATGAATGGATGCATAGATAGATACATAGATATATAGATAGATAAATGATAGATATGTAGATAAAGAGACAATAGATAGATGATAGGTGATATATAAATATGAGTTAGATATGTGAATAAATCTATGATATATAAATGATAGATAAATATTGTTAATAGAAAGATATACAGACATGTAGATGACAAATGGGGTGTGTATATATATATATATGTATATATATATATATTATATGATAAATAGATTTGTGCATAGAGAGTTGATAGGCAAATAGGTAGATAGAAAGAGATAGGTACATAGATGGATAGATGATAGATAGAAGTACTATTAATCTGAAAGTTTCTAACTGAACTGTATAATGAGAAACTGAAGAACAAAAGTATTCACAGCCCTATCTTCTGCATCTTCTAGTCAAGTAAAACAGAGACACAATCAACTTATCCAGTATTGCTTTTCAAATTGGGTTGCAAATTTGAAACATTCTTATAATCCCTAGTATAGAGAGGTCATTTTTATTGTTTAAAATGGTCCCTCAGTTGTTGGTAAAATAGACACAATTATTTTTTTCATGATTACACTGCTCGTGTTAAATGGGGAACAATAAAACAGGTGACTTCAGAGGCTGAGGGGCAAATAGAATGTCCTTGTCACTCTTCCTAAGGGCTTTCCATTTTTGTGTGTTAAGTGTTGCTTTCTGTCAAGTTTGATTGAACTTGCGGTACTCTTGACAAATTTATGAAGGCACTTACTTACACTTGAGTACGGTTCACCTACTAACTGTCTACGTTTACATTCTGTTAATAGGTGAAATTATTATTCCAAATTCCAAAGCCCTGTTTCTATACTCCTAGAGAAGTCATGGAAATCAAGTGCTGTGTATCTTTAGAGAATCCTTTAACTCAAGATCTTAAAAGCTTAAAACAAATATTTATCAAAGACTGAGGTTCTCCTGTGTTATAATGGGTCTCATCTTCTCTCTCTGAAATTAGGCACAGGTAAAATATCATTGTTTCTTAGGTAGGACAGGAATGGTTGAACGATGTAATTAATATACAGAATAAAATATTGAAATTTTTCATTTTGCCTCTAAAAACTGTGTCTCTGCCAGTATGGATGCACTGAAGCCCTCTGCCTTTCACATGCAAATCTGATTTCTTGTAAATGTTTGATCCAGTTCCTGTGGCAGAGCAAGTTGAGGAGAGATGAATTTTTTTTACCATCCTTCATTCTTCACATATAATATGGACTTGTGTCTCATTGTTCACATAAATTGGCATGGGAATAAAACAGATCCCCACTTAAAAGTCCTCCAAAAGGTGTGTTCATGAATGTAGACACTTCAACCTATTACTACGTCTTCAATTAATCTTCAACTTCATGTTGGTGTCAGAGCTATCGTGGCTCAATGGAAGCTACACTAGGAATTCTGGAATTTATTATTTCCTGTGAAATGTATGTAGGTTCTGATTGTCTTCCCCCCTTTCCCACACATCACCATCCTCCTGCAGCACCCAGAACCCTAACCCCTGATCTGAAATGTAGAAGCAGATGCTCTGTCACACAATGTGTGTACTGGGCTGGATGCACACATAGGCCAGGTGTGTTAATGTCTTTTTATCTTTGATGTTTTTGCCTTATACAAAGATGCTTCTTGAGCTATGATCCAACCCAGGTAAACAGAGGGAACTTTGTGAGGTTTACATTCCATGTTACGTGATTAGGCTGTAGCAGCGCTAGAGTGTATCCCGGGTGCAATGAGAGCTTACTCAAATTGGAACTGTATCTTCCCACTTCTGTTTTCTTCTTGTTGTTATTCATTACATTGTACTACAACTATGGCTACTACACCTACTACTTCTACTACTACTAATTATTATTATAAATTACCATTATCATTATTATTATTAATTATTATTATTATTATTATTATTATTATTATATTTGTTTTTTTTTTCTTGAGACAAGATTTCTGTGTGTACCCTTCTCTGTTCCAGACTTACTCTGTAAAACCAGGATGTCCTGGAACTCAGAGGTCTTCCTGCCCCTGCTTGCCAAGAATTACAAGTGTGTTGACTGTACCTGGACATTTTTTCCATTGTTTATAATCATAGTAAACTTATGTTAAAGTTTCACTTTTCAGGTTCCCAGCCTTATGTTGTTTATCGAGATTTGCATTTAAGAAGTATGACATAATTATATCATGAGGAGGCATTCAATCTTGTACTATTTTTAATTTTCTATTGCTCTTAAAAATCAAAAGATACACAAGGACATCTTCTGTAGTAAATCAGTGGCTTGATAGAAGAACTTCTGACAATTTTAAAACCTTGGATATTAACAAATTCTATATAACTCAAGTTTGTATGTTTATTTCAAGGAGCTGGATGTTTACTATTGTCCAGCACACCTTAGAGAGAAGACTGGTTCTTCACAGGTAGTCTTCAGTGTCTAGATGAAGCATCAGGAATTATTTTAACTGCAGATGTTATGTATAGAGCTATGGGAAAGATGATTCATAAGACTGGGCTGAGAGGCAAGGAAAAAGATTTCCAAATTATTAAAAATGTCAAGCAGAGTGAGGGGCCAATTCTGTGCAACTGTGACTCCTAGAATTCCTTGCTGTAAGCACATTATTCATAGAGGTTTCATTGTAAGTTAAAAATAATATCATGTAAGAATGTTTTAATTAAATTTTTTATAAGGAACGTCTGTCGTTATACACTGAGATAGGCTAAAGGAGAGATTCTGTGTTACATTTTGGTTTCTATCTTTTATCCTTCTATAATAAAATTTATTTATGTAGTAACTTTTCCAGACTGAGGTTAGGGAATATGAGGATTGTGTCCTAGATAGAAACTCATACCCTGCTCCTGGCAGGGAATCTGAAGCATAGAAGGCACCTAATAAATATGTTAAGCTGACCTAAATTTAAAACTCTGTTATAGTTTCAGCATACAAGAATGCTTTCAACTTTACATGCCTTGCTTCAAATAACCTGTAGGCATTGCATGATAAAAGCATAGACATGTTTTAGAAAGATGAACATTTATATATTGAGGTGGGGAGGTCACTGGAGTCTTGGTTAAATTAAAATTTGACCCCTGAAACTTTTATTAAAAAGGAGTCTTACATTTCAGGATCCCTTTGAGGGTTTGTTGGAGTCAGATTATGGGATCCAATAAAATACATACTTTTGCAAGGTAATTTAGAAACCAGTATGAAACATTGTTAAATTCAGTATGACCATGTCACATTTGTTTCTACAAGGGTGCTGAATACAGAGGTGACAACGCTTTCTCACCAAAGCCAAAAAAAAGTACTTATTGATTTGTTTATTACCCAAAGGATAAGATCTTTCATAAATGCTAAGAAAGGTAATAGATGTCTGTTACCATGATGTTTGCTTAGATTAAACTATGTTCAACATATATGTTTTGTGACCCCAATATCAAGGCAGGCTGAGGCCAAAGGATGGGTATAGAGATACTGTATCAGGAATTTGTATCTAAGATTTTTCTTTTTGTTCTTTATATTTTTATTTGAATGCAATAATTTTACTTATTAAAAATGTTTCCTGATACAATCATTTAAAAAATATAATAAGAAACAAATACTAAACATGTATATAAAATCTACAGATGTACAGAAGATCTTACAAAATAAGATTTGCTGATAGCATATATATATATGCTATCATATATCATATATATATATATAGATTTGCTGATAGCATATATATATATGCTATATATGCTGATAGCATATATATATATATATATATATATATATATATATATATATATAGAGAGAGAGAGAGAGAGAGAGAGAGAGAGGGAGAGTCATTTTATTGGATATTTTATTTATTTACATTTCAAATGTTATCCTCTTTCCTGGTTTCCCTATCTCATCCTCCCTCCCCCTGCCTCTATGAAGGTGCTCACCCACCTGCCTACCCACTCCTGCCTCCCCACCCTGGCATTCCCCTACATTGGGGCATCAAGCCTTCCCAGGACCAAGGGAAGGGAATTTTTCCCATTGATGCACAACAAGGTCATCCTCTGTTACATATGTGGCTGGAGCCATGGGACCCTCCATGTATATTCTTTGGTTGGTGGTTTATTTCCTGAGAGTTTTTCAAAGGAGCCAGTGCAATCCAACTGAGCCTGGAATTGACCCCAGTGTTTGATAGTTCTCACATAATCACCCATTGTGAATTCAGAATCCTAGGGCATTGGCATGGCTGCAAGAACATTGGAAGTTCAAGGAATGAGATCACAAATATCCAATCTCTGCTTTCCTTCACTTTACAATGCAAATCTTTATAATTACAACAATAAGCTCAAATGACATATGTAAGAGGCTAGGGTAGAACATGCATCTGTGTATGTCTGCCCTTACTTCACATCTGCAAGTAAACACCTTTTCACCCAGTGAGTATGGAGGAATAGTTATCTACTTAGTGTATTCTATCTAAAGTAAATGTTGGCATATGAGCATCTGATGGTGAGAGAGGCCCACAGGGATTATAGACTTTTCTTGAGAGAAGCCAAGGATTGGGGAAGGGCTGTGCAGCAGAAATCATCTTGTCTTTGCTTTGAACCAACCAAATATGTAAATTGTCTTGGTGAAAATGAAAATTAGCACCTGTTACAAATATCCCTGCTTCTGCTCTAGCACAACAAATGCCCTACTCTTATCTGAGAGGATAAGTTAATGATTAAGGTAATTTTGAACCAGTGAGAGTCTCAATATTTGACATGGTGAATAAATCTTTTAATGCTCAGAGCCCTTTCTCTCTCTCTCTCTCTCTCTCTCTCTCTCTCTCTCTCTCTCTCATGTCATGTGCCATTTGAGTTTACAGCAAGCCATATTTAATAGCAAAGAAAGTTTAAGGATTTCTTGGAATGCTGACTTATTGTCTGCTAGTCTCATAGAGAAACATGCCAGGCATTTGAAAACTCTGAGAAATTTGCTTATATTTTTCACTGTATAATATAGTTTAAAAACATTTCACAGTGATCAATAAATATACTCCTTTTAGTAAAAAATAAATTGAAAGTGATATTGTCTGTCTGCCCTTTTAATATTCACAAAATAACATTGATAAGTAACATTCCAATTCACATTATAGTAGAGTAGAAAGAAAGAAAGAAACCATTGAAGCCTTAAAAATCTTACTAAAAAACAAAGGCTCCCAACCCACAATGAACCAAGGTGGTTTTTGGAGATGTGTCAGAGAAAGTTTATCTAGAGAAAGGAGTATAAGTCAGAAGATTTTGTTTTGTTTTTTTTCTTAAAGTGTATTAGCTGAACATCACCTTAAATTCAAAGCTTACAATGTCCCCTTTCTTATGAATGTTTCATCAGCAAATGTGTTTAAATGGGTCAGAAAGTAGCTTCAAGGACAAGTTCAAATTAAGCTGAGTTTTTAACATGATTCAATTTTCACTAATTACTTTAATAATTGAAGATGTTATCCAAGCCATATCATAAACCAGTTAATTGTTTACTCCATTTATATATTTTTATCAAATGTGAATTTCAATTGCTTTCAGGAATATTACCAGATAAAGAAACAGGTGTAATATCTATGAAATATTAGTCAAGAACAAAATCAATATCTTTCCCAAGTAAACCAGTTGTGACAATGAACACATCCAACTGGGGAAAGCAGTGGTAGAGTTTAGAGTGCCTTACACACCCACACAGATTTTAATGATCTTGCCAAAATAAAAGCATGAAGCACATAACACACTTTAAGTAGTCATTGTTAAAGTTGGCTTTTCTACATTCATACCTGTTTTCAGAGTAATCCTAAATAACATTTTTCTCTTTGAACTATCTTCTACTTCTGTTTAAGAGACAGAAGGGAATAGGGAAGAAAAGAAAGAGGAAGACAGGAAGGTAAGATCTTAGTTTGGGTTTCCATTGCTGAGAAGAGACTCTGTGACAAGGCAACTCTCATAGAGCACTACATTTAACTGGGGCTGGCTTACAAGTCCTGAGGTTCAGTCCATTATCATCACGGCAGGAAGCATGGCAGTCTGCAGGCAGACATTGTCCTGATGGAGCTGACAGTTTTACATCTTGATCTAAAGTCAGACAGGAAGAGTGTCTCATAGCCCACTCACAAAGTGACACACTTCCTCTAACAAAATGGTACCTACTCCAACAAGGCCACACCTCCTAATAGTGTCACTTCTTGGGCCAAGCATATTGAATTCACCACAGGGAGGGAAGGAGGAAGGAAAAGAGGGCAAATGAAAAGGAGAAAGAAATTTGGGGGCAGATATGGAGTCAATTCAACAGGCTTGGTTTACAGGACAAAGGAAATGGAAAATGAAACTATATACTTATAGCATAAATCAAAGAAAATACAAAATCATATGAGAAATCATCTCTAATGTACCAATAGGTAAATGCCATTGGCAACTTCCATTTCTCTTTAAGCATCAACTAGTAAGCCAGATATTACTGTACTGAGCTGTGATGGTCACACTTTGAACATGGAGATTGGGTCTTTAGAATATGGTGCTTTCTACCTAACAGGTTAGGAGCAAGGAGTAGAATGTCAAGAAAATACACCTGCAAGTATTAGCTTAATAAACAGTCTCCAAGGACTAAGTGCAGCATGGAACTTGGTCTTCATGCTCAGCATAGAAGGAGAAGCTTTTGAGTGAGGCTCTCTATGCTATAGAGCCACTACATTGGTTTGCTCTTCTGTGACCTCCTTCACTTAATAATTATGCAGAAATGAAGAATCTGTCTGAATCACCCTGGTGTGCTCAGTTCCCAGGTTCTTTTTATCCTCTCTCTCTCTCTTTCTCTTAAACTCCAGATTTTATTCCCATCTCAGTCTACCCTCCAACTGTTCCACATCTCATACCTCATCCTGCACCCCTGTCTCCACAAAAAAGTCCCCACCCCCACCAGACCTCTACTCCCTGGGGCCTCTAGTCTCTTGAGAGTTAGATTCACCTTCCCTGACTAAACCCAGACCCAGCAGTCCTCTGCTGTATATGTGTTGTGGGGCCTCATATAAACTGTTGTATGCTGCCTGGTTGGGGTCCAGTTTCTGAGAGATCTTGGGGGTCCAGGTTAATTCAGACTGCTGGTCCTCCTACAGGGTCGCCCTCCTCCTCAGCTTCTTCCAGCTTTCCCCTAATTCAATCACAACTTCTGTCCATTCTTTATTATAGTTTGGCCATACAATCCAATCTAGCTTAGAAAGAAAAACAGATGCCTTATGTGTTCAAACAGAGAACAGAGAATGACTCCTAACTGATCTGTGCACATTGCACATTCCAATCATGTGTTAATATAACAATGTATTGAAAGTTTGTATGTTCACAGAGAAAAACAACCATAAAAGGAGCCCTAGCAAGATTCACCCTGCAGGATGCTAAGACACTGAGGCATGTTTATTTCAGCATTCTATCTGTCCGACCTTAGTCTCCCTTAATATCTGTTTCATCAAACCTCCTTCCAGGGCTGCTTCAAAGAAAGCTGATAACCCCAACCAGACCAGAACCACAGACTGTTCCAGTCAGGACTTCAGTTAAGCCATGAACATTTTCAGCATGCAGAGACATGATATAACTAGCTTTCTTAAGACTAACCATTAACCAAATTTTTAGCCCCCCCAAAAGAAATGATGTCCCAAATTAGCACAAAACAATTTTAAGAGAATGATGCCTCCATCGCCAAAAGGGAGGGTGGATATCTTTTGGTCATTCAATGGATGATAAATATTTGTCATTGTTAAGTGGGGTGTCATTGTTTTTATGTGTACAAGATTTAAATGAAGGTTAGATTCATTCTTTTTCTTTTTTTCTCTACCTTTCTTTCTCTCCTATCTAGTATTCAGGGGAACAGGGGAGGGGAAGGATGAAAAGAAATGGAACAAATATTGAAATAATACAAGGATAATAAGAATAAAGGGTAAATTACTGAATTTATTCTTAAACTATAGAGCTACACCTAACCAAAAATCTTACATTGGTATAGATCTTTGTATACTGGTACAAAATTAAGGTTATATTTGCTTACAATATACTATGTGTCAACTGTTTTTAAGATATTATACATATCAAATTCTTAAAAATGCAATGTTAAATTCTAGTCCTTTGAAAGCTGCTATTACAAACTGTTTAGGATAATTAAAAATGGAAGTTAATAGTTAATTAAACTTACGGTCATGTTAGAAACTAGTCTACTACAGAAATATTTTTTCAAGGTTAAACAGATAGTGAACAATTTATTACAGAAATATATTTCCAAGCTTAAACAGATTGTACATAGTTAGAAACAAGCAATGTTTGCCTATTCAGATATGCTATAGATAGGTGGTCTTCAAAAATCTCAGAAATATACAAATATTTCACTTAAAGATGTCTTATCATTAAAGGACTTTCATGACAATGACATAGATCTGCTCCTGGTAACACCTCCATTGTTCTTCAGGGAAGATGATAGACACTGAAAAAACTCTTTATATAGTTTGCTTCAAATATGACAAGGTGCCACTGGGCAAGAACCTGCCATTGCTTCAATTCCTAAGAGTGTGTTGTCCAGAATGAACAAATGGGATGGAGGGAAATCAGCTGCCAAACTTTGCCAAAATCAGGTAATGAGTTCTTCTTAATTCTTGCTTAAAAAACAAAAAAGAGTCAGGCATTCTGGGCCAGAAGGCTGAAGATGATGTTCATATGACTCAGAAAAATTTTGCATGATTATCCAGGCAATCAGCTCCTTTGTCACTTCTGGATTTGGTATGGACTTCCTGCATACCCAGGTAACATGTATTCCTTATCAAGTCTCTGATAGAGTAGAAAACTAGATAGTTACAATCTCACAGTAAGCATAAATTGTTTATGATTTAAGAAAAGGTATTTAGAAGAAAATGTTTTAGGTTGATAATCAAAATTATGATGAAAAATTATTTAGGTACAGAACTCTGTACTTACCAAGGTAGAATAGATAATAGAACACTTTCTCTTAAGCAGCCAAACACAAACGGACTTTGCATTGTGAATTTAATTCTTTTTGTCTTGTATTCATTTAATTATTTATTTATGCCCTAGATTTTATTTCTCCCTCTCTGGCTCACCCTTCAACTCTTCTATACCCTATAGATGCTCCCCTATCTCAACAAGGGTGTCCCCACCCCCAAACCCCCACTTAACCAGTGTTTGAGAGATCTCCAGGATCCAGGTTAATTGAGACTGCTGGTCCTCCTACAGGGTCACCCTCCTCCTCAGCTTCTTCCAGACTTTCCCTAATTCAACCACATGGATCAGCAGCTTCTGTCCATTAGTTGGGTGTAAATATCTGTATCTGACTTTTTTAGTTGCTTGTTGGGTCTTCAGGAGTGTGGTCATAATAGGTCCTTTTTTGTAAACATTCCATAGTCTCAGTAATAGTGCCAGGCCTTGGGACCACCCCTTAAGCTAGACCCCACTTTGGGCCTGTCACTGGACCTTCTTATCTTTAGGCTTCTCTCCATTTACATCCCTGCAGTTCTTTCAGACAGGAACAACTATGGGTCAGAGTTTTGACTGTGGGATGGCTACCCTGTCCTCACTTGATGCCCTGTGTTCCTGCTGGAAGTGGCTCTATAAGTTCCCTCTCCCTACTCTCTGGCATTTCATCTAAGGTCCCTCCCTTTGAGTCCAGAGTGTCTCTAGCCTCCCAGGTCTCTGGTGCATTTTGGAGGGTCCCTCCAACCCCCTACCTCCTGAGGTTGCCTGTTTCCATTCTTTCTGCTGGCCCTCAGGGCTTCAGTCCTTTGCCCTACCCAATAGGTTCTTTAAGTGACCCTGTCTGGATACTACAGGTCTTTAGGCCTGGTTCAGTTCCTCTGCCTGCTTGATTTTGCCTCAGAAATGGAAATGAATAGTGAAGGAACATTATATTTACTGTCCACATTTTTTCAAAGATCATTCATCTGATTATCAGAAACACAAAGATGTGGAGTAAAATTACATCCATATTCTTAGGTAATTTTGTTTGTTTGTCTGCTGGGTGCTTTATACTTTAAGATACTCAAATTTTTCATGTTGAATAAAAGACTTCCATCATTCAAACCTAATTTTATCTTTCAACAAAATACTATTAACCATTTTATGTTTCTTATTATAGATGTTTCAGAGTTAGAGAGGTGGACGAACCAGCAACAGTTCAGATAGTCAGTGTCATATACCATCATATGCAGCAGTGAATACTAACTCCAGCAGGGAGGGAGCCCAACTCTTAAAATTTAGAATTCATTCTAGTGTTCTAGTGTTTTTAATTGCAGTTGTTAATTAGAAACCTTTTGGATATTTTCTTAAACAACCTACACAGGACCTTTCCTCTTATTCTAATATAAAATTAGTGGGGCAGGAGGAGCTGGGAGTTCTACATCTTCATCCAAAGGCAGCAAGGAGAAGGGTATTAAAGCCCATACCTACCTGGGCCAAAAAAATCAAACCTCCTAATAGTACCACTCCCTGGACCAAACATATACAATCCATCACAAGGTTAAATTGTTACTTGCTTTTTATTATTAGATTGCACTTGCTTTGGGATCCTGGCTATACATCACCCTCAAGATGCATTTTTATTGAGTATGATTTAGTTGTTTTCTTATCAATGGTAACAAGTGTTCTAACACTTGCCCAGATGGACTCATATATCCATTTCTTCAACTCTCCTACTGACTTCTAGGTACTAAAATTCTTCTGTTGATTTAACCTTACTAAATGAACTATTCACCAGTCCCAGGATCTCTACTTTAAAGCATCTTTGTATTTCAGTTGTAACTTGTGGAATGCACAGGATAATTCTTATTTGGTGATCAATGTTAATTCTAACTGAGACTTGAATTTCCCTATTCTCTATGTGAAGA
The DNA here is from genome assembly GCA_019843965.1 of Rhynchomys soricoides. Lineage (NCBI taxonomy): Eukaryota > Metazoa > Chordata > Mammalia > Rodentia > Muridae > Rhynchomys > Rhynchomys soricoides. The sequence continues at coordinate 19,586,081 of JADRCH010000011.1, forward strand.
AGTTTTCAGGATTTCCAATATTTGTTTAGAAAACATTCTTCATGAGTATATGGAGTACAGCTGTAAGGCATATTAATCAGGGCTCCCAGTTAGAGATACTGGAAGCTTTGAATATAGCACAGTAATAGAACATGTGCCTTGCATGCCTGATGTGCTGAGTTCTATTCCCAACACTGCATCTATCTGTCTGTCTATTTGTCTAGGTTTGCCATGTTTGTATATACATACATACATACTACACACATTCATATATATATATATATATATATATATATATATATATATATATATCTTAGCTATCTAACTTCTAGCTAACTAGCTAGCTAGTTTATATATGTATCTATTATCCATCTATCTATTATATATCCAAATACTGACATAGATGTTAGATAGTAGATAAAAGATAGATAGATGTTTAGTATTTGAGATATTTGGCTTGACTTGTAAGTTTGCAATAATGCCTTGATGAATAGGTTGATTAAAGGTGGGTTGCATATAATACTTTATCTGTACTCATTTGCTTATTTTAATATAATATTTTATCCCAACAGCAATTACTAAATGTTTGAGAATGATAATGGAAAGAATATCATTTTACTCAAATTTCTATAATTACAATTTGTACCATCCCATTCTCTGACCACCTGAGATGCTTTGTCCTTGATTCTGAACACATCAGCGCAAATGTTTGGACTGAGGTCTCTCGTAAGTTCCATCAATCACATTCAATCATGCCCATATTCAGTCATGCATAAACATGGAGAAATGGCCAATAATCAGAATGGCCTTTTACAGAATTCACTGACTTTCTGAGCTGGTTTACCAATGTCTCCCTCTCCTGTTTTTCTCATTAGTAGAACTGTAGAGATTAATGTTGTCCCATTTTGACAATGTTGCTTATTGATTCCACCCTTGTCTGTAATGATTCATAAAAAATTAATTGTGTATAGACAAGTTTTAAAGCTGTATTTCTCATCCAGTTTTATAAGCTATAGCTTGTGCATAATAGTTAAAATGTTAAACTATTGTAAAATGTGTTTTATCAACTCATTTACATATTCTCACCACATGTTAGTAAATGAACTTCACTTTCATCTGTTCTTCTTATTAAAAAGGAACTTTTCAGACAGGAACAACTAGAATTTCCCCATTCTTTAGTATTCTCTGAATTGAATATTCTCTTATGAACCAGATTTCCTCTAAATATATCTAATAATGTGGGACATAGCTGAGAGGCAAAGGGTAGGAAAATCATTTCCCAAGATGGTATATTTCTGAGACTTGTTGAAATTAAAGCAACCTCCTAATCATTTCCTAACCGCCAGGCTTACATGAGAATGTTTTTTTTTTATTTATTTATTTAATATTTTACAATAAACTGAAATTATAAAGCAAAATTGCTTTCAACATCATGCAAGGCTTGCTACATTAGATGTTAATCTAATGAGAGAACTGTAGAGTACCTTGAGAAAACATGGTGCTGAGGTTGACAAACTTGTAGAAATAAAGGACATTATCTGAGCTAAAGGCATTTTGTCAGACTTTTAGCAAAGTTGATTTCTAATTGTCATTGTGTGTGTGTACATTTGTTGGAGGGGTCATAGAATAATCTGTGATATTTGGTACCATCCATTTTCTTTTATTATCATCATCATTATTATTATTATTTTTATTATTATTATTATTATCATAAACAGGGTTCTCACTGGCCTAAATCTCACTAAGTAGACTAACCTAACTATGTCAGTGGATTCCAGGGATTTGACTATCTCTGCCTCCTAAGTTTTAGGGACATTACTGATTTGTATCACTACTTATGACATTTAAAACTAACAATAACCAAAAACGTACGCATGGGAATCTAACTTAAGTACACAAGCCTGTCCAGCAAACACTTTGCTGACTAATTTATTTCTCCAGCACACAAGCCTGTCCAGCAAACACTTTGCTGCCTAAATTATTTCTCCAGCACACAAGCCTGTCCAGCAAACACTTTGCCGACTAACCTATTTCTCCAGCACAGAACCACATTTTAGTTTTTCTGATCATTTGTAATTTGCTTTACTCTTAGAGTAATAAATTTTTATTTTTATATAGTAATAAAGAATAAATAATAATATAATAAATATATATTATAATATATGTATATTATATATACATATATTATAATAATATATTATAAATAAAATATAAATAATAAAAATTATAAAGTAATTTTTATTACTCTTAGAATAATAAAAATATAAGGAGAAATATCATCTATGTGTAAATTTATACTAAATTCATACTGAACGACTTATTGTTTCTCATTTTACTAAAGAAATGAACTATGTATTTTTTTCTTATGTAATCCAAAGCGCATTTCTCAGTGAATAAGTATGCCCCCAAAAGTCACATCACTTTATGAGCCTGAAACAGATATAATAGATATTAACTGATCAAGTCTGACATTTTATGAACTTTCTTGCTTTGAGGAAAATAAAAATTCTTTTCTTCGATAGTACCCAATGCTCCCACTCTTTCTACTGTGTCTCCACACCTTCCACACTATGCTGTTTGAGATGCTCTGAGGTGCCATGACTGGGATTCATTGAGCTTATCATCAAGACCTTACTACATAGCTTGAATCATTTATTAGTACAACTTTCCTACAAGATCATCTGGATACAAATGCAAGTTGGGTCTTATCATTATGCTCTCCACAGTCTAGTCCTGAATCAACCACAGCAGTGATAGTTCCCTTTTCTGAACCATAGGTAGCACCGAGAGCTCTATGAAGTAAGATGTAGATTGAATCTTGGGCATACAGCATGGTAAATACTCTCTCACTGAAGCATATCCCCAACTTCAATCTTGTCCAGTAGGAATATTTACATAGTTTACTCCTGTTCATTCTGTTTGGGATATTTTGACTTCTATATCTGTAAATTTAGAACATTGAAAACATTTTATAACTGGAAAAGTGCAGAGTAAATTATAATTTTAGAATGATTTAAGCATTTCTGTGACTAAGCTCCCTAAGTAATTACCTCTCCATATTAAAACAAACCTGAGGAGGCACGAGGAAGCCTTGGTCCTATGTTGCTGGGACAGCAGGTATCCTCTATTTGGTCATCCAGGACTTGTTAAAAGCTAAACCACTGCCTGTCTGGTCTCTTTCCATCTCCATCTGAAGAATTTGTGTGGATGAATGATATAGAAATTGATATGAATTAATATTCACTACTCATACAGTAAACACCAGTCTCTCCAAGGAAGAGTGATCAATTTTTCTCAGAGGTAAACAGGGCAAATCAAAATCAAATGACAATGATGATGCAATTACCTATGTCTGCACAGATGTAAACATGAGGGCACTAAAGCCAATCCACACATATACATGCAAGAATAAACTACATAAAAGTTTTCATATGTTCAAGGAAAAAAATCAAAATCTTTGACCAACAAATGGTGCAGACTTAACCAACAAGCAGTCACATACTGGCTAAACTAACTAATCAACTAACAAATTAAAGCCCAGGTCAGTGTTCTGGACTTTGATTTGCTCTTACATCTCAGGGAAAAACAAAAGAGTGAGTTCAACATTGCTTCTGAATCCTGATGTCACTGTTTAGCATGCTGAGAAAGGCGAGTACAGCCACACCAGGACATTTTTCTACACATTCATTTTCCAAACAAAATTACTGAACTTTCTCATCTTATAACTTCTACAGCAAAATAATAAGGAAGCCCATTTGCAGGAGCCTCCTGGCTTGGAGAAAGTTGAAACAAGACAGAGTCAGACTCTAATGTAGTTTTAAAGACTGAAGGTCTCTGGACCTTCTAGCTCTTTACCTATATTGAATGCTAATGATAACTTCTAAAAAGTCTAAAACTTTCTTGCTAATTCTGACAGTTAGCTGGTTTAGGTGATTAACAGCTGTAGCCTAACTGAGGCAGAGGATTGAGTAAAGTGTCCTTTGTTCTATCCCTGCAGAGACCACAGCGATCTACCTCCCAGCCTGCTAGTTGAAGTAACAGAAAGACAAAGAGACACATTGAAAAGTAGTTTTGGCCTTTATTTTTAAGTTCTAAAATATTTTCTATGAAAAGCATCCATAAAAGACAGCATCTTCAACAAATGGTGCTGGTTCAACTGTCAGTCTACATGTAGAAGATTGTGAATTGATCCATGCCTATCAACCTGTACAAAGCTGAAGTCCAAGTGGATCAAGGACCTCCACATAAAACCAGATACACTGAATCTAATAGAAGAGAAAGTGGGGAAAAGACTCAGACACATGGGCACAGGGGAAAAGTTCCTGAACAGAACACCAATGGCTTGTGCTCTAAGATCAAGAATTGACAAATGGGACCATTAAATTACAAAGTTTCTGTAAGGCAAAGTACACTGTTAATAGAACAAAACGGCAACCTACAGACTGGGAAAAGATCTTTACCAATCCTACATCCAATAGAGGGCTAATATCCAATACATACAAAGAACTCAAGAAGCTAAACTCCAGAACTCCAAATAACCCTATCAAAAAATGGGGAACAGAGCTAAACAGAGAATTCTCAACTGAGGAAACTCGAATGGCCGAGAATCACCTAAAGAAATGTTCAACATCCTTACTCATCAGGGAAATACAAATCAAAACAACCCTGAGATTCCACCTCACACTAGTTAGAATGACTAAGATCAAAAACTCAGGTGACAACAGATGTTGGCAAGGATGTGGAGAAAGAGGAACACTCCTCCATTGTTGGTGGGATTGCGAGCTGACACAACCTCTAAGGAAATCAGTTTGTCAGAACCTCAGAAAAATGTGCATAATACTACCTGAGGACCCAGTTATTCCACTCCTGGGCATATATCCAGAAGATGCCCCAGCATGTAATAAAAATACATGCTCCATTATATTCATAGCAGCCATATTTTTAATAGCCAGAAACTGGAAGCAACCCAGATATCGCTCAACAGATGAATGGACACCGAAAATGTGGTAGAATTACACAATGGAATACTACTCACTTACTAAAAACATTGACTTCATGAAATTCTTAGGCAAATGGATAGAACTTGAAAATATCAACCTGAGCAAGGTAATGCAGTCACAAAAGAATGAACATGGTATGTACTCACTGATAAGTGGTTATGAGCCCAAAATTTCGGAATACCCAAGAGTCACTTCTCAGCAACCGTAGGGTTGAGTGTGAGGTCTCAGATGGAGGAGGTGGAGAAGGGATTGAAGGAGCTTAGGGAGTTTTCAGCCCCATGGAGGGAGCAACAGTGGCAACTGGCCTGACTCCTTAATGCTCCTGGAGCTGGACCACCAACCACAGAATACACATGGAGGGACCCATGGTGCTGGCCACAAATGTGGCAGAGGAGGGACTTGTTAGCCATCAGAGGGAGGAGAGGCCCTTGGGCCTGAGGGTGTTAGATGCCCCCATATAGGAGAATGCCAAGGAGGGAAGACAGGAGTGGGTGGGTGCGAGGGTGGGGGAATACCCCCGTAGAGGCACGGGAAGGGGAGGAAATAGGGAGGTTCCAAAGGGGAAATCTGGAAAAGGGGAAACATTTGAAATATAAATAAAGTATCAAAAATAAATAAATAAGTAATAATTTTTAAAAAGTTCTCTAGGAAAATGGGGATAAGAGAATCTTATGAAAAGCAGGACAAGGAAGATGATAAGGAGGATAAGGAGATCTAGGCTGAGGAGAAAGGGGGTGGGGACAATGTTCTAGCTTCTTTGCCCTTATCACTTATACATCTTCCTTTCAGAATACATGATCACATGGTAAAAAGTTCCTCACAACTTTACACATAAATTCACATAAATTCCAATCATAAATCAAATAAGATTATAACAGAGGATGTTTACATGCATATCCATTAGGAATAATCATCTGTCTATATATTTATAATCAGTCCCAAGTTCAACAGGTTCATGGAGAAGTAAAACTCATAACCTTTGCAACCAACATATTAGTGAAGTTTTGTATAGATAAACCCAGTCAATATTTTATCTTTTGTCCTAGAAAAATAGTAAATTGGTAGTCACTTTATAACTTTTGGTTAATGGTTTTATAACCTCTTGGAATGTGCTTTGAGTAGTAGATGCTTTCTTGCTATCTTAGAAGCAGTATCTCATGACACTAAAGACTGGCAGAGTTCTCAGTGCAGTTTTGATTATCAGAGAGAACCTAATATCAGTCCCACTATTAAAAAGCTTAATAAATGCTGATATAATTTTAGGAGATCTTATAGGATCATAATTAAGAATTAAGAAATCATCAAGTTGTACAAGACAGTACATCTTCATTGATCTGCAGAGATCAGCTCCAAAGGGTAGACTGTACCTAGTGGTTGTTGTATGAATTTGATGATAATAGGAAACACATATTAATAGTGTTTCCTAAATCAGTTTCTCCTTGGCCTTACATATTTGTCTTAGATTATAATCCAAGGTGTGCCCATTTTAGGAAGATCACCTGCTAGTTGTTAGCTTCAACTATGATGGCCCCTGACACACACTTTTCTCCAAGGACAAGCTGCTAACATAATAGCAGTGGTGTCCCTGGGCAGATCATGGTTTCCCTCCCCCCATACTGTGTAGTATTTGTGGAGGATTTCATAGTTCAAATCTAGGGAGATCTGTTTTTCCTGTTTCCACACCAGAGAAGTTTATTAATGTGTAGTTCCACCTGGAAAATGCATACTGACCTCTGTGTCTTCGGTGCCATTGCTCTATAGTATACCTCATCTCTTCAGCTTTCCTCTGAACTAAGCTAAAAAGTAAATACCACACTATTATTATAATTACAAAGTAAATGTAATAAATGGTCTTGGTTATAATTAAGTCCAGGAAAAGTCATGAGCACTGAGATGTACAAAAATAATTTAAGTCCATTATTTGTGGTTAAAATCTTCTTTCCTTAGGGAAATAAAATATTAACCAAAAGCAGGTTTAAAAAATTGAACATGTAAAGATTCCTTTCTTAATGAGGCAAAATTCCTATTGCCTAAGCCGAAATAGAACTCTGTAAATGCTCACCAAGGGAAGCATATGTTACATGAATATATTTTTGTTTTTGTCTATAATATAAAAATATATAAAAGAAATATTCACCAAGACTAAAATTTCTATATATCTATTTCCATTTATCTATTTTTCTTAAGCATTTTTATATTTATTTTTCTGAGAATTTCACACATCAATATTCTAGAAAACAAAACTTATCTGCCCTACTGTTTCTCCTTCCAAATTTTACTGTGCTCACTAGCTCCCTCTGAATTTGTATATGTCCTGATAAGTCCATTTCATGATGCTTGAATAGTGTATCTAATTCATACTGACTAAATTTGGGATCAGGAAACCTATCAGGGGCCTCTTCCCTGGAGAAAACTGATTCTCACTTTCTTATCAGGTCTTAATTGGCTATAGTTATCCATTCTTTTCAGTATAAAGGAAACTAAAATGATAAAATTTGCTAATCATTGGGTAGAACTAAAAGTTCTTATAGTAAATGATGTAACCCACACCCAAATGACAAGTGCTGCACATCTCCTCTAGTTTTGTCATTCCTAGTTTCCAGTATTTAAATGTAATCATATAACATGAAAAAATCGGATAATAAGGGACCATGTTGGGGTGAGCTCTAAACAGAAGGATAGAAGTACAAAGCATCTATGATGGGGGAAATGGAAAATCCGAATAGGGCTTTAAAGGGGATGAAGGGCAATAAGAAGGGATGAGGAGTGAGAAGGGATAGAGAGGACCACCATGAGCACACAGGATGGCTCAAAAATGTCTGCAACTCCAGCTTCAAGGGACCCAGTGCCCTCTGATCTCATTATGCTTGCAAGAGCACTGTGTTCATAAATCCATGCAAGCAGCACACATTTAAGCAAAGAAACAAATGTATACATTTTAAATGTCTTTAGACCTGGGAAAATGGCTCAAACTGTGAAGTATTCACCAAAAATTCATGAGGACCTACACGATCCTCAGCACCCTCGAATAAAATCAGGTCCATCTTTATGTGCCTATAATTCTTGGGGCCTGCTGTGCAGGAAGTCCAAAGGAACTGTAGGTTCATTAAGAGATCCTGCTCATAAGTCAATATTGAGTATGATTCAGAAAGACATGGATATTCATCTGTGGCCTACAAATGTACCATAATGTGTAAAAATGTGTATACACTTTAGCACGTGTTCACATACTCATACATATTCACACTAGCATGTACTCACACACATATTTACATGTACACACATATCTATAAAAATTTCACACACTTACAAGTACATACACACTCATACATACACTTAAGCATACATACATATATATATACACACATACTCAGATGTACATATATATAATCTTTCTCTCTCTTCTCTCTCTCTCTCTTCTCTCTCTCTCCTCTCTCTCTAACACACACACACACACACACACACACACTCACCCACACACATATACACACAGACACACACTTTGGGTATTCAGTATTATCTTTTGCAATTACCATAAGCTGTCTATGATGACAGGTGGAAAGTAGCTAATTTCAGTCCATTCACCTGTCAGTGAATGCGTCTCTCATCTTTGTAAAGGTGTGTTCTTCATGACTGATGTAGAAATGCCATGAGCAACACCTGCATGACGTCTCATGAGAAAGTTCTAGCACTATAAATAAATGGAATGACTAAATATATTTTTTTTAAATACTAGCAAAACAGATCCTAAAGACACAGAATAAAAAGTAAGGAGCTAACAAGGACAGAAAAATATAACAGCAAACAGAGAAAATAAAAAGAAATGTATGCAGACGTGGTCTGACGAAAGAGTGAATTACTAATGGAGAAGAATGTGTGTTAAATATGGATAAATGACAGCCAGTGTGAGTATCAATGCACATTTTTATGCATCATTAAATGTGAAGAATAAGAGGTGAATCATCACTCTTAGGCTGATCTACCATTATCAGGAATGAAAGACAAGAAATGGGACACAGGGGACAATTCTCACTGGTTTAGCAAGACCTGATTTTGTGGCCATTATTCTTTATATAATACACATAATTCTGAGATTTTTTTTTAAGTGGAGAAAGGCCTTCACAAATAATTTTTGATCTACACAGCAGTGGTGGTAGTTTTTATATTTTTATTTTATATTGATTATGGAAACTTCTCTGTCAGTAGAGTCACCAGTATAGAATGGAGTGATAGCAAACAGGTGTATCCCCTATATGTCCCAATGTCCACTTGGTGTACAGCTGTCCTTAATGGCCATATTAGAAACACTTTCAACTTGTTTTCTGACCCAGGATCTATAGCACAAAGATTCTGGGAGAAACTTAGAATCATAGGCTACCATGTTCATTCTTTTCAAGGAAAATTCTAAAACAAAAATTCACAATACAATGTTTATCCTAGGTAAACCATATTCACACTCATGCACTCATATACACTGGGAGACAATTACCCAAACATACAATTGTGAGAAAAAACACAGATCAGATATAGAGATCAGTAATTTTCTTCTGTGAAAACCACTTAGTGTGAGCACAATAGGGAGCTTTCCAACATAAACATGAAAGAATATTCACAACATAACTCCTGGGTGTTTTAGAACACTGGAAACAGCACCATGCAAGGTTGGAACATTGACTTCTTCATTACAGAATGACCCCTTCTCCCTACTAAATGTACTTTAAATATCGATACCTTCCTGTTTTTAGTACAACCCAATTACTATTGATCACTTCTTTAGAATGATACTTTAAAGCAAATGCAATAGCAAAAGGGAAATGAAGGTTTCATTTTCCATTTGAGGATCCCAAAGTAATTATGTGAAAGAAGACAACTAACATTTTCTCTCGGCTCACCAGAGACAAGTGCAGAGCAGCTGATCAGATGTCTCTGAGTCCCATCTGCCCTCTGTGTGAAGTGTAGATTTCAGACTGGAGATGTGCTCCAGTGTTAGAGTGAGGACTGCCTGATGTAAGACCTTGGGTTCATCCCTGGTCTCAATAACAAGAGTTATTCGCAGTGGCCAATACTGGGGAGAAATGTGTCTGACACAATTAAAATATATATATATAAAATCACATGCATTTTTATGCCCTAGAAAATATATAATTATTCTTATGAACATTAAATGAGTTTTATAGACATATGTTTCAATATTGAAAACCATTTGCACTTCCTGCAGCTATGTCTTACTGCAATAGTGTATTCTACCATCAGAGAACTGAATATGCCTGTAAGGCTGGAGGCTCTAGGATCTCTTCAGTCATGACTCAGCAGGATCTCAACAGTGACTCAACTGATAGGATGCTACCTTCACTACAGTTGTTCCTTGAAATCAGATATTTACCTATGCTCTTTGTATTTCACAAGATGTTTAAATGTGAAATTAATTGAAAATAACAGCAAACATTTTCTAATGTGCCAATAAATTTTTATCTGTTTTCATAACTTCCATTTACGATTCAGAAGCAGAATTTGAGCCTCAGTCTAGGTCATCTGGTAAAAACATCTGAGTGATTCCCAAAGAAAGAAGATAATACAATTCAAAGAAAAGAATAAAATTTAAAAATTGAATTATAAAAGAACAAACATTGCAAATAGTGCCCTTAAGACTGAATTTAAGTAAAAAAGTGCAACAACCCATAATTTAAATTAATTTTGCAAGAGACAGAGCTATTTATCATTTTTACATGAGATAAATCTATTATTTCAATTCATAGTTTATAGAATATTATGATAAAGCTACAATGTACTACTAAAAGCAAAATAAATTTTCATTCTAATATTAATATGCTTTTAAAGTATTTGATTTTTATATCTTTTTTAGAATAAAATCTTTTGTAGCAATCTCTAATTTCCTTGAAGAAAGGTCTTTTGCTCATTAATTCAACCAAGTTTCTTAATCATTCAACACCCATTGGGGCATCTCAAAGTCAGGGCATTCAAAGGGAACCTAGCAAGTTTCAACATTGTAGAAGTTTCTTCCAATGAGTAGAGATGAACTCATCTCTACTCATTGGTGGTGGGTTGGCAATGATCTGGTGGCATCTGGCAAAGTTTTCCTGGAATGTTGCAAATGAGTTTGCGTGTGGCCCCAAAAGAGGGGGTGGTGTCTAGGTTTACCAGGTTGAAGATTTTTAGAAAGCTCGATATTATTGTGCAATGAGAGGAAATGGAAAACACAGAAAATATGAGTTCTCAAAACATATTAAAGAAAGAATTTAAAAGAGTATTTATCAGCATAAAAAAATAAAAATAAAAGTTGTCAAAGGTTAAGCTATGATCAACTTTATAGAATATGTCTGTGATTTAGATTCTGACCAAATGGGCTGAAACTGAGATGTTTTGCTTTGTTTTATGTAGGTAAGGGGGGAAAGTCAGTGAAAATAAATGAGAATGCCTTCACCGATGAATGACAATGTTTAAAAGTCATTAAAGACTAATATTAGGGGACTTCAAATTTAGGGTTTGAAATTTGAAAGGGTTAAAACATTCAATCAAAGTGATCATTGTATGAACTGTCCCAAACAGAAAAAAATATAATAAAAACAAAAATAAAAATAAAAATAAAAAAGGCAGTGACAGAAGTCACTGGCCAGATATAACCAAGTTTACTCCTCTATTATGTGTGTGTGTGTGTATGTGTCTGTATGTGTGTATATATGTATATGTATGTATATAATATATATATTATATATTCCTTTTATGCGTGTGTATGTGATTTACACCTAAATGCATCACCTGGGGAAACATCAATTTTGATCCAGTAATTGGTCACCAGACCTTAGCAAAACTATCTAAAATTATCTGTCAGAGAATACAAAATAATATATTTAATGTTTTTAAAAAGTTGCTAGCAGGTCTGTATATTTGAATATTCTAAAATTTTGAGGGTTTTATACATCACTCCACAATAAATTAAATATAGAGGAGTGTCTTTATACTAAATATAAGGAAACATGTAAAATCAAAATATATTGTGTTGGGAAATAAAATACATCCTATGCTATTTTCTGAATCCATGATATTCTCTAGACAAATTCCGATACCAGAGAATAAATCTCAAATCATAACATCTTAATTGTAGGCTATTAAATTCTTCTAAGACAACTGACTTTCTCAAAACATTTTTTTTTAGACTTTCAACAAAAGCAAATTTTGTTTATAATTTGATATTTCCACAGAGGCCAAAGGAGGGCATTTGATCTCCAATAACTGGAGTTACAGACAGTTATGAATTGTCATGTGGGTGCTTGAAATTGAACCGAAGGCCTCTAGAAAAGCAGCAATGCTCTTAAGCACTGAGCCATCTCTCCACTCTCATTCTTAAGGATTCTAAGGTTTAGATTTACCTGTGAGTTAAAAGAAGATAGAGAGCAGAGCTGTGCTCAGAGCCCACTGGGCTGTCTTATTCCTGTTTGTTGATGTGAGCTTTCTTAGGGCAATGATAATGAGTATCTATTTACCCTAGAACAACTGGAAAGAACAAAAAGAGAAACCATTCCTTATAAATCTAGCTTGGTGATCCAAAGAGTTTTTGTAAATGCCAGAACATACATGAAGGGTTATTTACAGGAGTATATCTATGAGGCTCTTAACTGGTGCTTGTGTGAGTTTCATCCCAGGTTAGGGGAGAGAAGTTGCTCATAAGATTGTGGGCAGGTCATGGATTATAAGAACATGGCTTACCAGATATTGAATACCATGAGTATTGGTGAGCACAGGGATCCTTTCAGCAACACGTATAAGAGATTATACATTATTGGATAAATGATAATTTACAGAATGAGGAGTGAGAAATTTTTTACACAGGTTGGTAATAACTACTTACAAGAAAAAGCATGAGGAATTACAGAAGGATGGTCCAGGGATATCTTATAGGAATATAGTGAGGCCAATGCATTTGCTTTACTATAGCAGCCCATCAGGGTGTGTGACAACCCAGGAGTGGTACATCACTCAATTCCCCTGGATGAGTTGAAAGCAGCCACTGAACCATAAAACCTCTTCCAGCCCATCAATTGTTTATTCCTTTTTACACCCAAGAGGCTTCCTGAACCTTGTAAGTTTTGTGAGGTTCCTGACTTTTGTAAATTTCATGAGCTGCCTGCTTCTTGCTAGCTTCCTTCCCAAGGGAATGTTTCAAATCAGAGGAAACTGGTACAGAACACAAACAGTCACACAAAAAAATACTCATCCACCAACGGGGATGTTTTCTGTTAAAAAATTAAAGGTTGAACCAGAAAGCAGAGTGAAAACAGCTAAGGGGAGAGTTACTGAGCCTTGTAACTGCTCCTAGCCCTAGAGAAGGCTCCCATATAAAGTACTGCTTTTACTTTACCCCTGGATGTAGAAGACTGGCTGAGGGCACCCAGATGGGCTCATGCATTCTGTGCACTGCTGTCTGGCTTCACCTCTGCATCCTGCTTCATTAACCAAGAGGAATACTTGTGATCATGCTTTCCTTCTGTTACTACATGTGGCAAAGGTGTGGGCAGGTAGTAACTTGCCTCTAAAATGAGAAACTACCCAAACTACATCCAGTGCCTGATGTAAGTTATGTTACCACAAGCAAGTACAATATCTGAGGGAAATAATGAATGCATTTTTCATATATATATATATATATATATATATATATATATATATATATGAAAAAAAATAGAGACAGAGAGCAACAAAGATACTATGATAGATATAATCTCACAAAGTACTGATATTTGATTTTTCCCACATATAAACAGCCATCTAGGAATAGATCTTGACTATAGACTGACTAAATTCTGTGGCCACTGTTTCAGAAGTCAATTTGTAGACTTTGGTATATCAAATATCATATGATAATAGAAAACACATATAAAATGAAGCTGGTTTCACATCCATGTAATTCTGAAGACTACACAGTTAATTAGCCAGTGTCAAACACACAACAAGTGGATGACTCTGAGTTTTTTATGCACTAGATAACAGGATCGCTGTTGTAAGAAGAGTACTGGTGGCCACGTGGCCCTTGCCACATTAGGATTCTGCATTCCACTACATAAGGTTTGCATTTCAGTAATGTCAGTTACTTGTGAAAGTCCTAAGGCCACACAGAAGTAGTGACATGGAGATTGTTAGAAATGTGGAGCCTCCTTTCACAAAGGGATATGTCCTTGTCTTTATGACAAATCTGCATTCTAGCACACAAAGATGCCTAAAAGTACCTTCTACTATTTAACTCATATTTCCCTCACACACTGGTGTGCAGAAGGCTTAATTCCTATGCATGAAACTGTTGGTAGGAAATGTTCTACAAGATTGTCATAGGTCATTGCAGGCATACCTGCAAATGAAGGAAAGTGCATAACCCATTGGGCTCACATTTTCTCTTTTGCTCATAGGTATAACATGAAGATTATGTCTCCACACTCTGATTGTGATATGTTACCTTGCTACAAAGGGAAAAGCAACACATAAATCTACAATAAATGTAACACTCCAAATTGTAGGTAAAACAAAGCTTTTTTTTTTCTCAAAAACTGATGTCCTCAAATATTTTGTTACAGTATCAGAAATCTAACTAAGACAGAGTAATCTCTGACTCAGGAAGCAGGTGACCAATGAGACACCAAATTCACCAGTGTTTTGTTTTTTGACCTTTATAGCCTCCAGAGGAGTGAAGAATTTGTTTCTGTATTTAGTAATATAACCACTCCATGGCTATTTATTACAACAATCAAATTAACTGAGGAAAACCATGTGCACATTTCAATTTGTGAATTATTTCCCAGGGACTATTGTATTTTTCACCTAAATTCACCCATTTTGGGGGACACCAGTGAATACTGAAATCCATTACAGGTCTGGAAAAACAAATGGTCCTAGGAAATTTTGCTATGGGTTAGAAGACAGAGTCTCTGTTCTAGATTCTCCTTCAAGCCCAGGATTCTCACCATTTCAGCAAATGTATAAAAGATTCTTCTGTTGGATAAGACCCAGCAGTATCTGTGTCTCCAATATGTTCTGCCTACACTGATGGTGGCAGGGCCCAGTGTCACTCTTCCCCCGTGACAATATCCCAGTCCCATTGAGGAGACCCAGAGCCTCATGTCTATGGTCTAACTGTGAAGACGTGACCTTGCAGAATGGAAATGCCATTCACATTGCAATGATGTTATTGCTGAAGTATAGCTCTTTTTAAAAAAGAAGTATTGACCTTGAAGCTATAGAAGACATTCATGAAGATCTTGGGCTGAGAATTTAAGATCCCAATACTTAGAACATAGTTAGAAATTTCAAAAACAATATTCTATCATGTATTTATTTCAATTAAAATCTTACAAAGAGCTCTTTGGGCAAAGATTACCCCTCTCATCTTAGTTGCCTGATTACAAATGTCTATCATCGATAAAATGACTAACTTTCCCTATATTGTGCTGTCACTTGCCTTTGTCTTTCATGGTAATAGAAGTGGTATCTGTGTTTCATTTAAAGCAGCTTATGTTAGAGAATCAGCCACAGAATTCCCAGAACTAGAAACACACACATGTACACATAAATATACAATTTACAATGTTCATTACACAATCACATACATTTAGGGATTTGCTATACACAGTTGGATCACAGGAAGCTATTTTAATAGTTTTTAACAGCATGTTAAACTGTAACAGCAGTAAGACTGTTACTTCTATTTCTAATTCTGGAGCTTGAAGTTCATGGGGGACAGCAGCCAAAAAGGAAGGATTTCAAGCAGGCTGAAACCCACAATCATAAGACATAAATCTATGAGAGTTGGTTGAAATTCCTGTCTCAATCTTTTTGATGAGATTATCCTAAAGAAAATGGGCTTTCATAACAAAGATAAAATATACACACTTGGTCAGGTGTCAAAGAAACTAAAAGAGAATGAAGAGAAGGTAAGGGAATTATGAGTCTGTCTTCTCCAAAGGAGAAAGGTCTGTATGCTACTAATAATATGTGTGTGTTACAAAGTAGCTAGCAATATAACAGGGATGAGAAAAGAAACCTAATAATTATTCATTCTAGCTGTTTATATACATAAACTGTAATCCCTATGGTATTGTAGTTTGTTGATACAATGTTAAAAGTTTAAGAGATTGTGTATTAGTTACTTTCATATATGACAGAAACAGCTTGAGGAAAGAAATGTTATGGAGCTTCCGTGGTTCAAGTGTGAGTCCATCTTGTCAGGAAATGTCCAGGGGAAAAGCTCATCTCTGGGCAGTATCAAACTGTTGCTGAAGCATTTCATATCACAGCAGACTGGGAGTCAGAAACTCAGTGATTGGGTAAGGGTGATATTCTCCCGTGAATGTAGTACTCACAATGACCTATTTCACTAGCTGTACCTCAATTTCCAGTTTCTGCTTTCTATGAAGGTAATAGCACCAGCTGGGTACCAACCACTTAAAACACAAATCTATCAGGACATTTCAGAGTCAAGCTATAACAGGTTTTCTCTGGCCTCAGAAGAATATGGCCATCTCATAATACAGAATGTATTTAATCCATCTGCAAAAGAGTCCACACTAGTCCAAAGTCTAAAATGTATTCACAAAGATTAAATGCAATATCTTCGCTGCATGTCCCTCTAAAAGAAAAGAGGATGATACAGACTTCCTATATACAGAGACACAGTATAAACATCTCATCTCACAGGAAGATACAGAAAAAAGGGAGGGGACCAAAGCATAAACAATCAGAGACTATAGCTGCCCCAACCTCAGATCCAGCATGTTCCTGGCTTAATTGGTTCTACCTGGCTCTCAAAGCTTTCTGCTCTGATACTCATGCTCCTAGCATCCCTGGCATCTTGGGCTCTACATTCAGCTTAGGCTTCAGCTTCATACTCACAGCTTCATGGATCTTCCTTCTTCTGAAGATTTCCAAGTAGTGAGTATGAGCTGGTTATAAATTCCTAAGAGGAAATTATTATCTCTGGATTCTTAAGAAGCCCCCATGACCTCTCAACTCTTCCATTCTGAATAGCTGCAAAAGCAAAGCCACTTGGCCAATGCTGAGTTCTGCCACCTGACAGAATAGTAGCCAGGCTCTCATTGTAGCACACTGTAACAGATTCCATGTTCTTGGGCTCCAGAACCCTTGTAAGACTTGTCTATTGGAGGATCTTTGGCTGTTGTCAAGGAAAGAAGTCATTCAAATGACTGACTTGTCTATTGGAGGATCTTTGGCTGTTGTCAAGGAAAGAAGTCATTCATATGACTTTGCAGTTTGTCACTATGAAGTTTTCCAATGTAGAGTCTCATCAATTTCTGAGATTCCCTCAAAACCTTTTTCTATTGGAAGCATGAACATTCATTGGTTCCTATTACTAAAGAATGATCTCTTTAGTCACAAAGGCCTCTTTCTCTGTCCCATGAAGTATACCAATTTTCTGGCCAGTCTACATAGTTTCCATATCTTTCTGTGGCAATTTTCCATTGTGACCATCACCAAAAGCAAACATCAGTAAGTGGGCAGCATCATGAATATGATTTAGCCTGAATTTTCTTCATTAATTAGTCTAATATCATAAATTAAGCATCACTCAGATTCAAGCCTGCTAAGAAAATACACAGAATTTTTTTGCCAATTTTTACATGAATGGCCTCATTTCATATCTTAATATAATATTTTTCTCATGTAAAACCTTGTGAGCCTGGTCTTCATTGCAGTATTCTGATCTTCTGAGTTTCCACAAAAATCACCTCTTAAAAGTTGACTAAAGCCTTCTAAATATTCTTCAGCTTGCATCTCTAAGATCTTCTAATTTCTTCTACTAAGGGTTTCAAACATATGAAGAAGCATATGGTTAGGTTAGTCTTGGAAATGGGTTTCATTTTTCTGTACTGATTATGTGTGTCTTTTATCATGTAATAACCACAATAGCACCAAAGCAAACTTAAGAGAAGAAAGACATATTTATTTTGGCTAACACTTTTGGGAATTGAAGATCATCATGCAGGAGCAGGTGTTGAACAGTGGTCTGTAAGGCAGCACGAATGTGCGGTGCGGTGTGTTTCCATTATGTCAGACCAGGAGGGAAAAGGCAAGATAGGAATAGTAGGAGAACTTAGCACGGAGATTCACCATGGACGACCTGTTACTTCCAGCAAGATTCTGTCACTTGGAATTGCAATAGGATAACTGGAGGCCAGAAATTCACACAGCCTCTAACACTCTGACTCAAACCATAAACCTCTGTTTGGCATTTGTGAAAATGCAGTTGTAGTTCAAATCTTTATAGCATTTTATATGAAAACACTTTTGTCTTTCATGGATATGTACATACATAGGATTCTCATCAAACTTTCTATTTAAAGGATGCTAAATAGTGATTATTATTACAGTGATCAGTGCTAGTTACAAAAGCCTTAAATATCCAAAATAAGAGTAATGGAGTTGAAATATTACATGCTACATGTAGGTTACTGTAAAATCATCTGTAAATATCTAATTAAATAGTATGTTCTAAGTAACTACTCTTATTTGCTTTATGATTATTGGTTTGTTTTTTATTCAATATAATTTTTTAAACATCACAGGTTAGTTTTGGCTAAAACTGGTTGTTATTTTAATAGCAAAATATTGCATTAAATTAAAAATCTAGAGCTACCAATGTGACTTGGAATGCAGAAAGGAGTGAATACTTATTTTACCTTTACAGAGTGCAAAGTTGTGTTTTCAATTATTTTAAATTTTTTTCTCCTTTTGTGGTAATGATGACAGTCTTCTATGAGACAGATGTTACCTGTCCAGTTGTAAAGTTGCGGTACATTTATACAGTAGGAATAAAACAAGTATTCAGATGCATATATGAGTAGCCATCAATAAAACAAGAATAAAGGCTTTTTCTCCAACTATATGGAAACAAAAAACAAAAACAATAAACAACAACAAAATCTCTATGAGTTAAATACAACTCCACATAGGAGCATGGCTGCATGGTTTTGTGTAGTACTTTTATGTTAAGATTCATAACTTGTAACATTTGTTTATTATTTTCATGTGTGTGTGTGAGTGTGTGTGTGCATATGGTATGTGAGTGGGCACATGTACTAAGGCAAACATTTGGCAACTGGTAAGAGGACAACTTGGTGTGGTTGGTTCTCTCCTTCAACTTTATATCAACTTTATATTCAACTTTATATTCCAAGAATAGTTATCTTGCTTTCAATCATAGCAAGGGCCCTTCCCACCTGGACACATCCTTAACACTGAAATGCTCTCCTTCATGCTGCGTTGTGCTTTCCTCTTGTATTCCTAAATTCTTATACATCCTGACACTTTCCTGTTAACACAATAAATATTCGTGCTTTATTACTTGGATCAAAGTCAAATATAAAAGAGCATACAATTCTTCAGCCAGCTATAGGCTGGTATAAGTTAAACACTGGGATGTATTAACTCAGTAAAATATTCCTTGAACTCAACTAGTATGATCTGAGGATGGAACCCTGTTTTCACTGCAGGATTCCTCCAGTACTTTAGCGGTGGTGCTTTCTCTTGTCTTGGATTGTATGAAGCTTTTGTATCCATTAGTCACTGCACTGCACATAATCACCCCATTGATTCTTGTTATGTCAACCACACTTATCATTACTACCATGCTGTCTTCAAATGTAATTCCATTTACAGCAGATTCATTCTTTAGAAATGTAAATAAGCGCTGCTTTCAGTTGCCAAAGGTACAATTTTAAACTTACACAATTAATATCTTCAAGTCACAGAGTTTTATTTCCTTATGTTGTGGTGACCCCCGAGTATAAAATTATATTTGTTTCTACTTCATAACTATAATTTTTCTACTGTTATGAGTCATGGTGTAAATAGTTTTGGAGATAGAAGTTTGCCTAAGGAGTCATGATCCAGACCGAGTACTGTGGATCTAAAGAGAGTAATGCTACATGGTAGAATGCCCAAGAGATATTTGCACTACAGCAAACAGGAGTTGAAAGAAAACAAATGCTAAGAAGCTCCTATACCTTAGGCAGAATGAAAGCCACAACAGGAGGAACTGTATTAAAGGGTCTCAACATTAGGAAGGCCGAGAACCAATGCATTAGAGGATACTGTATTTCAGTAGAGCTTGCAGCTAACATTATATGTTGTATTTGTGCTGACATTGAGAACACTTGGAGTTTCCATTTCCCTTTCATTCTTCAAGCGAATGCACAAATAAATAAGATATACTTTCTTTTCATGATCACATTTTATGATATTAATTTTGCCATTTTTGTTGTTATTGTTTAGAAATTTTTGGTTTGAGCCAGACCAGATTCCAGCATGGTAAAGGGCAGTAGGTTCTAAGCACCATGCCAATCTAAGGATCTACTGGCACCCAAAAGATGTTGGAAGAAGAGTTCTGTTCCCTGAAAGTGTAGGCTCTGCTAAGTCAGGAGCGCTCTCGTGTAGAGAGGCACACGTCAAAGAATAGTTCGGGAGTATAAACTGGTGGGGTTAAAAAGAGACACAATAGTCACAATAGTCACAATAGTGGATGGGTACAGAAGGGGAACATATCTGAGAAGAGTTGGGGAAGGATGAATATGACCAAAAGATATTGTATGGAATTCTCAAAGAACTAATAATAGTAGTAAAATAAGAAAGTAAACACACATACACACACACACACACACACACACACACACTTAAAATAACTGTTTCACTGTTATGCACCAGGACATACTTAATCTCCCAACCCCAACCCTAAAGTCTGACAGAAGCAGCCTGTGGACCTGACTGCTTACAAACTTCCTGGTATACAATTGCTATATTTTGTATTTTGTGTCATCACTGCTTCTCTTTTCTTGCTTCTAATTTAAAGCAGCTCACAATGGTGTCCTGTAACTTTATCCTGATGCTATTATTTGTTCTTAGGTATGAGTTGTGTACATGTCATCTATCCATCCCTACCTAGGGAAGCACATCTAGATTTACACAAACTGGAGTTACCGCAAGAGTTTACATGGATATGCAGTTCTCTGTTTCAGAGCCAGCCTCTATATCACTTTTCCTTAAATGTCCCTAGAGCCCACTAGAAACAACCACTTATTGAAGTTACTTGTGTAGGGATCATGCGGAAAGGCATTCATGCAATTTAATCCAAAGGCAGGACAATTCCATGTCTATAGAGAAGCAATCTGATATTGTGATTTCCTCCAAGTTAGTTTTTCCTACTTGTGTGTGTTGAAGTTTTCACAGGAATTAATTCACAATTTCTGCCTAATAACCTACTTCAGCAAGAGAGGATAACAAAAGGTTGAGTGTTCACTGCTATACAGTTTTTTAAACTTACATTTATTTATTGGTTTAGCGTGTTTATTCACGTGTGTGCATGTGTCTGTCTTTGTATGTGTGTGTTGAGAAAAATTTATGTCTACGAAATGGTTTATTTGACCGGGTTTACATTCCATAATGTAGTTATGTAGTCAATCTTTTTTGGTACATCAGCTAAATATCTAAAATATTTAAGTATAAAGATAAATATTGACAATGAGAGGTTAAGACAACGTGAGGCTCAGAGCACTGTTCTGTAAATTAAATTACACATGTATCATTAGTACTGTGAATATGCACTAAATTGTATTTGTTAGTTTTTATCTAATTAACATTTTCTAAGATTGGTAAATGTCAAGTATTTCCAAGAAATAATTTTGTGCCTTATGTGCCATGATAAATAAATGAGAATCATATACCTATAATATTTCTTAAATGAGTTACATATGACAGGCCTTGTGACCTGGACAGATGACTCAGTAGAGAAGAGTTCTTGTTGCAAAAGCATGAAGAGGAGAGTTAAAATCCCAAGAACCCACATGAAACCATTTGCAACTTCCTACTTGTACTGTGGGAAGGCAGACAGAGGAAACCCACATGAACCATCCAAGTCTGAATGCCAGCAGTATCAGAAGGCAGACAGAGAAGATTCCAGGATCTGCTGGGCAGCTGGGTTTCTCTAGTTTCACCGAGAGATTCCATTTCAAAGCAATAGAGTGGATGATGATAGAGTAAGACACACAACCCTTCTTCTGAGATGAAGGATTCACTCACATATGAACAATCTCACAGATAGACCACATACTCCACCTTTCTCTTTAGAATTTGTCAAAAAATTGAAATTTAAAACAGAAGACGAATGGTATTTGTGGATATATCCACTGTTTAATTTCATATTTGAAAATAAAGATGCAAATGTTGGCTAAATTAAAATTTATTGGATTTTGTCATTATTTATTATGTTCACATGCAGAGGAAAACATAATGGTGGCCTGAAATGGCAGTCTTTCTGATTGCTTGTTCAAGTGAACCACATACAACTCTAATTGCATCTTCAACTCTACTTAGTATTCTCTGAAGTCAGTTCATATTGGATTAAGTCCCATTACATTCTCAGTGCAAATAAATCCAATTCTTATTTTATTTGTGCTCAAACATTTTAGATCATATTACTAGATGATAATATGTTTTTGTCTGGATAAAAGTATATAATCATTAACATTTATGGCTCTATTTGGTAAAGAGGTGGGTGGCTTACACTATCATTTTGTGAAACGTAATCCAATTGCTGGCACATTAGGATTTTTAGTGTAAGGTTTATAATGTAAATTTCAATTCTGTTCTGTCATAACTAACAAATACTGAATTATTTCTCCCTTAGAAATACACCATTGGAATCCATTTAAAGTGCTTAATGATGTATTAATAAACCATGATTTTACAGCAGGGCTTCTCCACTCCTCTGCCTGGCGCCAGCTCTGATGCTGCCAATCAAATTAGAATGTGATATTTTCTAAGTTAATAAAGGTTAATTGGACATATAGAAAGGAAATTGAACACCAGAAATATCTCCTCTCAGACTATTCTTCCCTGAAATGAAGATATTTTGTTTCTGTTCTCCATAGTCAAAGAATCCTTGTTCCTTCTTTAAACATAAAGTGCTATCAGCTTATACTTTCAGAAATTTCCTATACACCTGGTATATTCTTAAATTATGATTGAAATAGCTTTTCCAATTGATTATTTATTGAAGGAAATAATACTTTGTAGTGCTTTTAGGGAGCTTCCCTGTGAGGTATTTGTCTTTAAGCCAGCTTGTTCAAGTCCACAAATCTGGCTTTTTGCAATGTGGAGACAGTTACATTCTCAAGCAGATCTCTTCTTTTCAGCAAGTCCTTTGCCCAGTTCTCATCACTAACTAAGATCCAGCACTGCACCCAACATCCCTGGCTAAGCTTCTTTTTCTCCAGTCCATCTCCATGTACAATGAGCCTGGCTAACCTGAAAGAGAAGTAGAACCGGGCAGCATAGAGACATAGCCTTCAGTGTACCGCCATTGATGAGGTGCCTGAGCATTATAAATAAACCTTAGTGAAACTTACTGAGGAAATAAAAGACTTGAAAGTGAAATGAAGACAGCCTGGATACCCTTGCAATAGCAGAGACACAATGAAGTTCTCTATCTTTTACCCATGGTACATCTGTTCTTCACAACCTTTGTTTGTTTGCTTGTTTGTTTTAGGATTAACTACTTAAGATGAACTGGCTTAAGAAATTTTAGGATAGTAGATTTTGTTCTCAAGTGATATATTTTCCTTTTCTCTTCTATATATTAAAAAATAGTATGGGATAGGAGAGATGTCTCTATAGCTAAAAATACTTCTTGTTCTTTCAGAAGAGCAAAGAAAAAGTTTTTACCAGTTTTCTCAAATTCAGTTCCTAAATTTATCAAGTTTCATGATATATGTAGAGCAAAACTTGTTTAATATGAAATTTGTCTGATTGAGAAATAAACATGTATGTATATTATGAAACATTTGTTTGAAAAATATTTATTCCCACCTTTTTAAAACTGAAAATAATTTTACACACAAGATATTCTCCCTCATCGTCCTCCATATCATCCCTACCTCCCTACCCACTCAACTTCAGCCTTTTTGTCTCTCTTTAAGAATAAACAGGTAAACAAATAAACAAAAGAACAGAATTCAAAATAAAGAGAAGTAAAAAGAAAACACAAGAAACATACACATAAAACCTATGAAAACACAAAATCAGAATCCATAATATACAAGCAAAAGATCAAAAAGACAAAAAATGCCCAAACAAAGCAATATGAAACCAAATTCTACAAAAACCTCATCGAGTTGATTTTGTTTTGTCCATTACTGCTTGGCATGGGACCTGACCCTAAATGTGGTTAGTACACCCAGTGAGACTTCACTGATGAAAACTGATTTTTCCTTTATGAGCAGGATAACTTTTGGGTTAGGGAAGGGAGCTTGCCTCTACACCTGTTCCCCACCCCCAGCACTGGGACCTTTTCTGGATTAGACTTGTGCAGGCCCTGTGTGTATGGATGAGCCAGTCTGTGTGAGTTCACATGTGTGTCATCCCTATAATGTTTAGAAGGCCTTGTTTCCTTAGTATCTAAATTCCCTATGCCTCTTATATTCTTTCACCCTTCTTAAGTGCTTTGTTTTAAACATTCAAAGGGAAGCTTTCCTCCTCAAAATGCAAACCAATAATAACAATCAAAACATCTGACTCTTCCCAAATCATTGTTCTAGGTTGAAAAGAAACATGTATGCATGCACATACATGCATGTGTGCATGCGCGCGCGCGCGCACACACACACACACACACACACACACACACACACACACGATTAAGGCTTCCACATGCTACATATACTGGAAATACAGGGTTTATTTTTCTACATTTCCCTCCCAGTATTCTGTGTGTACCTCCAGCTATGGACTCTAGACCAAGTTGGCATATGTTCTTCCGTTTGGCCTCATATGTTTCTGCTGAGTTAACTTGTATCTGGGCTAATTGACAGTAGTGACAAAGCAAATGATATGCAAATAAACCCCCTCTGGGTCTCCTTTCTAAGTTCTATTTATGCCTATGCAAGCGCTGCACTTTGTAACATTCCCAGACATTTAATTTAGTGGTTTGTGTAGACATTTAGTATTATTGACAATGATACATTGGCCTGCTCTGATGTCTGTCCCTGATAAACGTTTTTACTTTAAACACATCATTAAGGCTGATAAATTCGAAGAACATGAAATGAAAGCTGATAATGTCATTATGATAAAATTGAATCAAGGAAAATTTACAACTATACTAATGGGCTGGTGCCAAACACACTCCCTCACACATGCATGTATATAAACATACACACACACAAGAATTAATACAAGCATATGTATACACACATACATGCATACACATGTGCACACATACACAGACAGAAACATGTACACATGAACATACCTCAAATCTCCCAAATTTTTTTGGCAATGTTGGTGTTAAAGATATCAATAAGAATGTCTATGCCTGCTTATGTGCAAATTTTCTTTAACTACAGGAAGTATATAGTTTATATATAGTTTAATTATGCTGCATACATTTTACCTTTCTAGGATTTAACCTTTGTCATAATTTTAATGAAAACTCATGTTTCATCTCTGTGTTCCCAGAGAATGTTAAAAAAATATGTCTAATCAAGGGGGAGCAAAGGAAATTTCTAATAAGTCTCCAGAAATTTTGCACAAAAAATATGAATGTAAGGAGAAAATTCACATAAATCTATCATATGTATAGTGTAGACAGATATATGTGAAGTCAACTGAGACTGGACTGCAGTCTTCTAAGAGTAGATAGCTATGGGATGATTGCAAAGTTCAGAAAGGTGGTGGGTCATACAGATTTGAGTGGATCCGAAGAACGTACTTGAAGTCTGGTTCTCTAATACAAATGGTTAAGTGCCAATGCTGTGACAATGTCTTGGTATGATGGGTTATATGCTTTCATCACTACTTCTGCCCCATTAGGTTAAACTGCCCTTATTAATGTGACTTCAGAGCTGAGCTCCATGACAGTTGCATAATTTTGTCAGGTACATCTTTCCTTCTGACACAGGAACTTCAGACAAAAAAGCCCCAGCCCTTAGTTGTGCTTAGCAGTGAGGACAAAGGAAAGTGACGTGGGCTATATCTCTTGGTCTATTTATTGCTTATCATACGAGGAGACCCCATTCAGGAAGCACACTTTTTGAGACCAGTAATCACTTGAATTACTTCCCACATTGTTATTTGAACTGATTGAAACACAGTCTCCTGTACTGGAAAATTGTATGTAGTATGTAGCTATTCCACCTGACCTGAAAGGTTTCCTGCTGGAGTGAGGAGAGAGATTCATAAATCAGGAAGCAAATAGAACTTACAAGCCTCAGAATCTAAGATTCAAAATGCTATAGCCCATGGTTAAATCCATAGTAACAGTTGCTGGGGAGAAGTGATGGTGATCAGCCAAGTGATGCAGAGAGATCCAGGGACACAGCATTTGTGAGCCTCTCCTGATGTTATGATGGGGTTGTTTGTTGTATAGCTGATTTTGAGTCACTCCTATTCACATAAATGGCCCTGATAAATTCACTGGTTTATTTGGTAAAGTTCCTGTCCCTATCTGGGACCCAACAGGGATAGTAGTCTATGACAAATATTAAGTTTCTCTCGTCTCTGTCTGTCTCTCTCTGTTTCTCTGTCTTTGTCTCTCTGTCTCTCTCTGTCTCTCTCTGTCTGTCTCTCTGTCTCTCTGCCTCTCTCTCTCTCTCTCCTCCATCTGTGTGTATCTGTTTTTCACTGTCTTTCTTTTCTTCTCTGTTCTATTTCTTATTTATTTTTACCTCTTTTCCAATTTTTTAAGAATAATTTACATATCATAAATAAACCAATTTTCATTGTGGAGTTCATTGAATTTTGAGTAATATATACAGCAGTGTAAGGATCATAATGATCATCATGATGCGGGGTATACCATCACTCCAGAATCTCCCTCATACCACTTATGTTCAGTCCCCCAATAGAACATCAAAGTGGATGTTATGTTCCTGTTCTAGGACTTAATATAAGTGGAGCAATAAATGGCTAGTTCATATAACTTTTGCTTGCTTGCTTTATTTAATCTAAGAATAGTGCATAAAACTCAAAATTATTATTCAGAAATATATCCTTTAAAATTAAATATTTTTATTTTAGGCATTATAGTTCAATTTTAAGAATTCTAATTTTATGCTCCTCATTTAACTTATGCTCACATTTCCTTTCAGTTTTGGAATAAATATGTAGCAATACTAAGCCAGTTCTTACTGGCTTAGGCATCATCTTCATCCTTGGTGGGACTTTTCCTCTTAACTGTGCCCCTACCACGATATGATCCTATTCCTATCACAGATCACTGCCTTCCTGGGTTATCAACACTGTCTTTACTACATTTTTTTTTGGTACTCAGATTTTATTTTCTTCTCTTAATAAAGTAGAGTTTTGCCTGACTTGTAGCAGATTCATTATTAAGTAAAGACATTGTGCAGAGACTCTTTTTAATCATTGTCAAAGTGCTTATGAACTAGATCCAGCCCAGATAGCCACATTGATATCCAACAAAGATGTCCCACTCCATTTTGATAATTTTCACATTTGGACCTGAATTATTGATTGATGCTGAAGACAGCTCTCTGTGCAATAGGAGATTCAGTTGCATATTTGAGAGCTAGTCATCATTACCACTGATATCCCTCACTGTGAGAACCAAACATCATTCAGATCTGGACCAAATGAATCCTGCTGTCAGTCTCGATCCCACTCTGAGTAGTCATACTTTCAAAGAGTAACCCCAATGTAGTCCTAATAGGCTGGATCACAGTGGTTCTTTAACACCCTGTAGCTGATCATTCTCATCTTGTACTGTATAATACCCAACAGCTTGTGTGCATGTTATTGACCAAATATGCAGACTGATTATGCAGTCCTTCCTGTAACACCTTTGTACGTGTTCTTTTGACTCTCTATACTCCAGCCATTCAATTTCCTTGAATTCTAAACTGTATCACTTCAGTGCTATGTGGCCATAGACAGGTGTATGGTCCATCTGAATGTACCTGACTTAAGATGAAAGTCAACTGATGAGAAATTCAATCTTTTGGCATCCTTTCTCAAAGCATCTGCATGCCATCCCCATTCTGAAATTATATCTTTATAAAATTATCCTACTTTTCATGACATAGCTACGCTAGTGTAGACACTAAAATACTTTAAGGCCAGTGGGCCAGACATAGGCCCACTCATGACTCCTACACTAGCTGTGTCCACCAATGGGCTTATGTGTATTACTTTGAGCAGACTTACAGCAGGAACATTTGCTGTTACACCTTCAGTTTTAAAAAAAATACTTTTTCATTTATTTTGTGACAATTTCTTACAATGTTTTTGATCATATTTAGTTTTATGATAAATTATTAAATGAAGGGATTCTTGGTTATAGAGACATAACTAAATGTTTTAAAATCCGGGATACAAAAAAATTATTAAACTATCTTTTAAATTTTTTTTCCACTAAACTATGTGTTCTTCTGAGACTGGAAAAATGAACAAAAACGAAATGTTTGTTCCTGGAATTTCCTCACAGCTAAGGTTAAGCTCCTGTTAAATTTAGAATACTCCATACTTGAAGTCTCATTGAGAGCCATTAAAATACAATTGTGTGCTAAAGAACAGTCTTGTTCTAACATTGCAAAGTGTGAAGAGTAACTCATAATTACAATGCTACTGAAAGGAAAAGTACCATCTCAAGACCCCCCAAGATCAAGTTCTCAACACAAGGGAGATAAGTTAACCCCAGGGGGACAGAGAGCAGGAATAAGAGACAGAAACATTAGATACAGGACTAGAGAGAAGGGGATGGGAACAAGAGGGAGTGGGCAGGGATATTTGTCCCTGAGAGAACAAAACACTACATTTGAATAGAGAGAAGATAATGTGGCACACAGGAAAATTACTGTTTATAACAGTACAAGGGGAAACCCCAGGTTAGGATGAGGTACTTAATTTTAACTGGTTAATTAGGTGAGCCAAAGGACACTTTTGATTTCTGGACTTCAATACTTTGATAGTTGGACCTTGCTAGTTGGCCTCAGGAGGAGGAAACAGTCAAATAAGGAAATAGACCTTAGTGGCTAACTATAGGAGTATAATCTAATATATTTTATTTTTTTTTTAGCAAGGCAGAGGAAATAGGA
The DNA here is from genome assembly GCA_019843965.1 of Rhynchomys soricoides. NCBI lineage: Eukaryota > Metazoa > Chordata > Mammalia > Rodentia > Muridae > Rhynchomys > Rhynchomys soricoides. The sequence continues at coordinate 19,615,185 of JADRCH010000011.1, forward strand.
CAGTAGGGCAAGGTCTACCAGAGCCATGTTCACCATGCTCAAGCTGGCCAGAGTCCCTTCAGTTATTTTAAAGACAACTTTTAATCAATTTTTCTTACTTAACTCATTTGATTAGATAGTATGTAAAGGCTGAGTTATTTCCCAATCACAAGACAAATTTTTTAGTAATAAATATTATTTATTAAATGCCTTCTGGGTGCCTGGTAAAATACTAAGATACAAAAGTTCAATAGTGAATAAAGTAAGCAGACCTTGCTTGGTTTGTATTCCAATTAGGCTCATTGACGGGAAAGGAGCTAAGGACTTACTATACAGAAATATCAATTGCATATGAAGCCAGGAAAACTTCCCATGAAGGTGTCCAGGTTACTGCTGTCACGAATTAGACTGGACTTGTTAACTGAAGATCTCACTGGCACAAAACTCAAACTTATATACATCTTCCATATGCAATCATTTTGCTTAAAACTCTTCTAGCCACAGAGGAGGCCTCTGACCCAGAGATGAAAAAAAAAAAGTCACACAGATGTGAAAGCTAGGTTCTAAGTGGTCCCTCTGCCAAGGTTCCCTCTTCCTGCTTCTTTGTAGTGATGTCAGCCTTTGTCTCTAGGCAGACTCCTGCTGCTGGGAACTTTCCTTTTCATTCAAATATGTCTGTAAACAACCCAAATAAATCAATTATATGGTATTGCATCTGGTAGTCATATTTTTTTTTCCTGATCAGCTCCAAATCCCTTAGCTAATTCCCCTGAAAGAAATAGATAGCAGAAGCTACTCACAAGAATAAAACATGCAAAGTGCTGGAGAATGAAACATGAGTAAGGCATTGGCACTTTAGACAGAGTGAGCAGGTGTAAGCTCACCAATGAGGTGGGTGTGTAGAAAGGTCATGTAAATAAACAGATCCAGTGTGCAATTATGAAGAATAACAACTAGAACAAGAACTAAATTGCCTACAGTATGACTGGATGACAACCAGAGCATCACATGCTTTATTTTACAATATCTGTTATATTTTGCTCTGTTTTATTGTTATTTTGTTGAATTTTCTTAAGCAAGGAGCTATTATATTCTAGAATGGTCTGGAACCTGCTGTGTATCTGAGTTACTGATCAATACTGTTCATCAATCCCAGTGCCATCCTCTCAGAATAACCTAGTGATGTTATTGAATTAATCTGAGACCTGGTTACTTCCATGGGTTTAAGGCTAAATCTTTGGGTTCCCAGGTTACAGAATCAGCATGTTACTTCCTGAACTACCAGCTCAGCCTCCCCTCACCTGTAATAAACCCTGTAAGATGCCATTCAGCAATTAACTAACAAATGTAAATAAACAAACACAACAACATCCAGATTCAACACATGTGTTCATTAACAGGAAAGGGTTAAAGAAAAAGTGGTATTACTCTATGGTGCCAGGCACCTGATAATATAGCCCTTGGGAGTCAGAGACAGGAGCATTGCTATAGTTTGAGGACAGCCTGGGTTACTCTGCAACTCTGTCTCAAGCAATCATAACGAATATGTACAATGTATTGTGTTTGTTTGAAAACTGATTCTATTGTGAAGATTTTAGTTACCATAGAATGTACTTTGCTATTCTTCATATTTTTTTGTGCTAAATCATGATTGGAAATCTTAGACCTTGTTATATCACAGTGATCATATTTTTATATTTACATTGTTGATGTGATATTTTCTATATTTTACTTTATTATGCTCATAAGTATTTGCAGAGCTTTCCCTGTGGGTCTATGAAGCTCTATTCAATTCTCATTGCTTTAAAAGGTATATTCTATGTTGATTTTAAAAATTACTAGCATTTCACTAATCTGCCTTTAGTTTTCTTTATTGTATTTCCTACCTTTTCTGCTTTAATGTGGATTTATAAGAACATTATCCCTTTCCATGTATGTGTAGATGTTTCTTCATTCTCTTAGCACAGGAACATTTAAAATAGCATTTCTAATGGTCTTGTCTATTGATTTTACACTTTCTGTTGTTGCTAGTGTAAAAGTTTTATTCACTGATCATCCTCCTGCTATTTAGTTTCCCTTTTTTATATTTTGGTCATTTTTAATTGGGTGCAAAGCATGTGTTTTATTGATTGCTGAACTTTGTTCTATCCCTTTAGCTTGTGTGGACATTTCCTTTTTCTTTTCTGTTATGTAGTTAAATATCTTCCAAGTATGATCCCCTTGAGAGTTTTCTTTTATCCCTTTATTCTTTAGCCAGCATCCAGCAGAGACTTCACTTCAGGGCTGACTCTCCCTGGCTCTTCCAGAAAAGACTTGTGGTGATGCTGCCTTTTGGACTCTCTGACTCATGCCTGTGGATTAGAAGTTCCTTTTTTTCTGTCTGATGGAAAAACTAAAGTATTTTTGACCACATGTGAGATTTAGTTCTATATTATTTTTCATCTTCTTACTTGGTGGTGGAGTCTGTCTGAACTTTGTAGCTTGTGCTTACATATACACATGTCAATGCTTAGCAGAAATTCAAAACCTGCTCTGAAATATCAATGCAGATGTTCTAAAGGCATGGCTTTCTATCCAGGTCTCAGCTTTAACCATGCCATCTCCTGTGCATTTCTACACTTTCCACAGAGAAACACTGAGACTCAGCTCTGCCACAGACTTCCTACTGTTTGTGTTTGTCTAGATGTCACAGACAGCTTCTGAAAGTGAGTCTCTAGTACACTGAGTGTAAGTATCATGAAGAAAAGCAATGTTGTGTTCTCAAGAGATGAACATGAAATACATATCAAATACTCTGCTTCTGCCCCAGTGTATTACAGAATCAATAAACATTGATCCCTCTACTTCTATAAATTGTTATTGTATATTATATCTTTTGAAAGCTTAAGCATATTGCTATGGTTTAACTCTCTGTTTAATTCTCTGTGGCCAAAAGCAATTTGGGGAGGAAAGGATTTATTTGGTTTACAGACTTTCAGAACAGGGACTCAAGGAGAAACCTGGAATTACGAGTTGATGCAGAGGTCATGGAGGAATATTGCTTATAGGCTTATTTCCAATGGCTTTCTCATCCTATTATATAAACTAAGACCATCTGCCTAAAGGTGGTATTGCCCATAATGGGCTTGGCCATTTGCATTGATTATCAGTTTAAAATGCCCCAGAAAGCATCCTCCTAGACCAGTCTTATGATGAAAATTCTTCAATCATTTGCTATGCTCAGATGTGTCAAGTAGACTATAATTTTCTATCACAATACAAGGGATATGTGTTGTTGATGACTAAGTCCTAGTGATACCAAGTCCTGGTGATGTCAAGTCCTGGTGATTCTAAGCACAACTCAACTTGCACTTAAGTTCTCATGTGCTCTGGTCAATGAGGCTATTGTCTTTCATTTCATGATTGCTACCTTCTTAATCCGTGCTTGTCCTGAAATAATAACCCAGTGCAGATTCCACTCATAGGGTTTGATTATTTGATCAACATGTTTTAACCAAAGCTTCCATCATAGAAATGACCCAGCTTGTGATTCCTTAGTGTTTCTACACACACACATTATCTCTCCTTCTGAAGCTGTAAAATAAATACTATCAAGGTAAATCCAGCTCCACAGCACATCATAAATACAGTTCACACATTGACAATTTTGGATTAAGAATTCAATAATATGCCTTCGAGCTCCCTGTAGGACTGGGATATCTGCTGAGCCCACGTTCGACAGCTGGCTTCCATACTGCTATAGGAGCATATTAGCAGCTTCAGCAGGAGAACAAAGTTCATTACCTTATATTTTAGGAGATTATAGGATGATGTTGCTCAAGACAGCTTGCTCCATACAAGCTAGGCAGCGGCTGATTCTAAATATAACATATTTACCCTAAAAGTCCCAGAAAATCTCCCCTTCTATTCAGTCTTTCAAGGCAGACTTTAAAATACAATCTAGAAAACTAAAATTGGAAAGAACATAGAGCAACAAGAACAGGCCTATAAACACAGAAGTTGGGTTTTAGAATCCCAGATCTTACTTACCACTTACAAAAGATATGAAGCCAATAGTGTCTGAGACTCATAATTTCATTTGTCATGAGCTATATCACAAACATGAGGATTTTGTCCTCAAGACGAGACAAAAAGCATTAAATGGATTCAAATGCCGCTGAATTTATACAACACATCTTTTAAGGTTTATCTTTAACTCTCATAAATGTCTTTACCTGTTTCCCTCTTAAAAATCTGCATTTTGGAAGAAACTGACACAATGGACTCACTTTCCTTTGAGAGGCATCAATATGGAGTACAAGTAAATAAGATATTAAATGTTTCCCCTGATATCTAACTCTATTCTTTGTTTTCATTTTATGACATTTCTTCTACATGTATATATTTTACAGGCCTTTATTTATGGAAGATGTTTTTTGAGATCACAGCACAGGACCGCCATAGTATGTTTTAAACTCATCTTCTCCAACTTGGTTATATTTATGTCTATCAGTCATCACACTGTTACCTTGGTCCTGAGAGGACAGATTCATAAGGTCATTACGGAGGTCAGCAGCAATAACTATCTCTGAAAGATGCAATCATGTCTGCTGTGGTATCAGAGGGACTGTTTATTTATCCATTTAATCTTTAATTTATTTTTCAAACCTGTTATTTTGAGTTTATCACCTATTTCATACCTTTTATAATAAGATTCTGAAGATCTGGTTTTTTTCATACTGAATTTTTGAAACATAATATTATTGAGATATCTCTGCAATCTATCATTGACACTGAAATAGGGGAAACCATTTTTCTAGGGTTAACATGAACATAGACACTTGGATTGCTTTTTATTATATTTATTTCTATACAATACTGCTGCAATGTGGAGTTTACATATATAACAGTGTGGTTATAATGCTAACTCTTATTCCCGAAATGTTCTATGTTGGAAGAGCATATATCTGGGTAGTAATTAGCTAAGGGTTTGGAGCATGAACTGCTTCTGACCAGACTTCTCACTATTTCCCTGTTGCAAGAGTAAGATTGAAAATGAAAAGTACATAGAAGTACATACAAGAAAAAGAAAAATACATTATTTTATTCATATGTGTATGCAAATATATAGACAGATTATATAAATAATATTTATAATCATCTGTACATACAGACAGAGAATACAAAGCTTAATTTTTATTTCAAAAAATATTAGAGCTTTTGCTGTCCTAAGAGTACAACAAATTAGTTCATACATTGTTTTATATCTAATCTTTCTTTCTAATCAAGTAAAACATTAACAAAAATACTGTAACTTAATTTTATTAACTGTAATTTTTCTTTTTCTTTGTACAAATTTTAAAGATGTGGTAATACTATGTAGTTTAGTCTAAGATGAAATGTGGTACCCTTGCAATTCACCCCTAGTTAAAGGAGTTTATTAGCACACCCTGTCTGCTTTTCCATTAGCTTGTATAGATATTTTCACTGTTTAGATATTAGTAGGTCAGCTGTGTATTAATGAAGACAAGCTGTGGAGTACATGACAAGAAAATCCAATAGGATCTGTGCAGTCTTTTGGATGGTATGGGTCTGATTTGGCAGAAGTACATGATGTGTTTGTTAATGTTGTAGATTTTAGAAAAGAAAATTGGGCTCATCCTTGAATCTAAAGAAGAATGACTGTTATAATAACAACAAGATCTTTCTTGGAACCTTCATGTTAAAAGTCTTGTCTAAAACATAACTGTGCTGGTCCACACTGTTACTAGTAACCTAAGTTGTGGTGGCTATCCTTTTAGCATTATGATTTTAGGAATACCTAAGACAGTAAGATAGGAAAAGAAGATATTTATTTATTTTCTTGTCTTTATGAAAGCTAGCTATACAAGATCAATGTGTATTCGCACAGGACTAGTATGTTGCTGAATCACCTCCAGGGGGCAGCACTACATTCTAGCCTGTTGGAAGGTAGAAGGTGAAGTTTAGGTGAACTTTCTTGCTTGCTTGCTTTTTTTCTGTAATTCCATGTTTTTCTTTATTGCCGGATTAAATTTCATTGTGCATATGTTCATTTTCTGTATCCAAGAGTGGTCTAGTAGGATATGCGGTAGTTCTATTTTTTTATACCTTATATACATTTCAAATGTTTTCCCCTTTCCAGGTCTCCCATTTGAAAACCCCCTATGCCATCCTCTTCCCCTGCCTCTATGAGGGTATTCCCCCACCCTCCCACTCCTGTCTTCCCTCCCTGGCATTCCACGATACTGGGCCATCTAACACCTTCAGTCCCAAGGGCCTCTCCTCCCACTGATGGCAAACAAGGCCCTCCTCTGCCACATATGTGGCCAGTACCATGGGTCCCTCCATGTGTATTCTTTGGTTGGTAGTCCAGTCTCCAGGATCATCAAGGGGTTAGGCCAGTTGACACTGTCACTCCTTCACTGGGGCTGCAAACTCCCTCAGCTCCTTCATTCTCTTCTCCACTCCTCCATCTGGAAATCCACGCTCAGTCCAATCATTTCTGTGAATTGAATCTTGGTTATTCTGAACTTTTGGGCTAATATCCACTTATTAGTGAGTATATACAATGTTCATTCTTTTGTAAGTGAGTTACCTCACTCAAGATGATATTTTTAAATTCCATCCATTTGCTGGCGAATTTCATGTAGTCATTGTTTTTAATAGCTGAGTACTATTCCATTGTGTAAATGTACCACATTTTCTGTATTCATTCCTTTATTGAGAGACATCTGGGTTGTTTCCAGCTTCTGGCTATTATGAATATGGCTGCTATGAGCATAGTGGAGCATGTGTCCTTATTACATGTTGGAGCAACTTCTGGATATATGCCTAGGAGTGGTATAGCTAGGTGCTCAGGTAGTATTATGTCCATTTTTCTGAGGATCTGCCAAACTGATTTCCAGAGAGGTTGTACCAGCTTCAATCACTCCAGCAATGAAGGAATGTTCCTCTTTCTCCACATCCTCACCAGCATCTGTTCTCACCTGAGTTTTTGATCTTAGCAATTCTGACTGGTGTGAGGTGGAATCTCAGGGTTGTTTTGATTTGCATTTCCCTGATGACTATGGATGTTGAACATTTCTTTAGGTGCTTTTCGGCCATTCGAGTTTCCTCAGTTGAGAATTCTCTGTTTAGCTCTGTTCCCCATTTTTTGATAGGGTTATTTGGAGTTCTGGAGTCTAACTTCTTGAGTTCTTTGTATATATTGGTTATTAGCCCTCTATTGGATGTAGGATTGGTAAAGATCTTTTCCCAAACTATTGGGTACTGTTTTATCCTATTTACAGTCTCCTTTGCCTTACAGAAGCTTTGTAATTTAATGAGGTCCCATTTGTCAATTCTTGATCTTAGAGCATAAGCCATTGGTGTTCTGTTCAGGAACTTTTTCCCTGTGACTATGTGTTTGAGACTTTTCCCCACTTTCTCTTCTATTAGATTCAGTGTATCTGGTTTTATGTGGAGGTCCTTGATCCATTTGGACTTGAGCTTTGTACAGGGAGATAGGAATGGATCAATTTGCAATCTTCTACATGTAGACTGCCAGTTGAACCAGCACCATTTGTTGAAGATGCTGTCTTTTTTCCACTGGATGGTTTTAGCTCCTTTGTCAAAGATCAAGTGACCATAAGTGTGTGGGTTCATTTCTGGGTCTTCAGTTCTATTCCATTGATCTACCTGCCTGTCACTGTACCAATACCATGCAGTTTTTATCACTACTGGTCTGTAGTACAGCTTGAGGTCAGGGATGCTGATTCACCCATAAGTTCTTTTATTGTTAAGAATAGTTTTTGCTATCCTGGGTTTTTTGTTATTCCAGATGAATTTGAGAATTGCTCTTTCTAAGTCTATGAAGAATTGAGCTGGAATTTATAGGGATTCCATTGAATCTGTAGATTGCTTTCAGCAGGATAGCCATTTTTACTATATTAATCCTGCCAATCCATGAGCATGGGAGATCTTTTCATCTTCTGAAGTCTTCTTTGATTTTTTTCTTCAGAGACTTGAAGTTCTTATCATACAGATCTTTCACTTGATTGGTTAGAGTCATACTAATATACTTTACTATTTGCAGATGATATGATCGCATACTTAAGTGACACAAAAAACTCCACCAGAGAACTCCTACAGCTGATAAACAGCTTCAGCAAAGTGGCCGGATATAAAATTAACTCAAACAAATCAGTAGCCTTCCTATACTCGAAGGATAAACAGGCTGAGAAAGAAATTAATTAAATGACGCCCTTCACAATCGTCACAAACAATATACGGTGTTCCTTTCATTCCTGGTACCCTCATACCTGATTAACTGCTTCTTTTCTGACAGAGTCTTACTGTGTATCCCTGTCTGGCCTGGAACTTGCTATGTAGACCAGGCTGGCCTCCTATTCACAGAGATCTACCTGCTTCAGCCTCCAAAGTCTGGGTGCCGCCATACCCATTATTCTATTTAACTTTTAATGTCGAACTTCTTGTGTTATCACATGGACATTACCTGATTTTGGATGTGTCACATTCAAACCATTGAAAAAGTCAGCAGTGGGGTATGGGGAACTGGGGTAGCCACTAGAACATCTCAGATGCCAGGTAAGCAAGAAGTTCCAGGACCCAACAGGGATGACATTAGCCAAAATACCCAACACAGGGGAGATAGAACCTATAGAGACCATATCCAGTGGATATACACAGCCTCCGGTTGAGTGATGGAGCCATCCACCCATCTCAAGAATTTTAACCCAGAATTGTTCCTGTTTAAATAAAATACAGCGACTAAGAGTGGAGCAGAGACTGAAGGAAAGGTCATCCAGAGACTGCCCCACCTAAGGATCCATCCCATATGCAGACACCAAGCCCAGACACTATTGCTGATACCAAGAAGTGCTTGCTGCCTAAAGCCTGATATAGCTATCCCTGAGAGATACTCCCAGAACCTTACCAATAGGGATGCTGATGCTAGCAGCCAACTATCAGACTGAGCATGGAAACCCCAATAAAAGAGTTAGGGAATGGACTGAAGGAGGTGAAGGAGATTGCAACCCCCTAGGAAGAACAACAATATTAAATAACCGAAACCCCCAGAGCTCACAGGTACTAAACCACCAATCAAAGATTACACATGGAGGGACCCATGGCTCCAGTCACAGATGTAGCAGAGGTTTGCCTTATCTGGCTTTGGTGGGAGGGGAGGCCCTTGGTCCTGTGGAGATGTGATGCAGAGGAGGATGCTAAGGCAGTGAGGTAGGAATGAGGGTGTTTGGGAGTACCTTCATAGAGGCAGGGGAAGAAGAAATTGAGTACAGGGCTTGCAGAGAGGAAATCGAGCAGGAGAACAACATTTGAAACATAAACAAATAAAATAACCCACAAAAAAAGAAAAAAGTCATATGACCTATGCAAACACATGTTCCTCTATTTTATAAAAGTAACTAGTAGAATGTTTAGGATCAGGGTGTCTTTTACCATTCCAGGTTTCTATAATGTAACCTTCTGTGTTTGTCACTGTGCTAGCACTATGGTGTAATGAATATTTACAAACCCAAAACAAAATCATCTCTTTCAAAGCTAGGGTTTTAACAATATTTTCAACAGAGTAAATAAATACCTATAACTCATTAAACAACATCGAAAAATTTAAAACTCTACATCATTTGAGGGAGAAGGAGAGGAAACAGTGAGAGCCAGAAATAATGATTGACCACACATAAATTATGTTTTCTGGATACAATAGTGTGGTAGCACACATGGACTTACAGCAGGGGTGACAGCCCACACAGATATGCATAAGCCCAAGCCAACTGAAATTCCAGCAACAAGAGGGAATAGAGGTGTAGAGCCCAGCCCCTGACTGAGGAGATACCCATAGGAGATAACTGCTGAAGGAGAGAAAATCAGGTTTTTTTTATGTTGTGTTACTGGGTAGGTCAGCTAAACTCCAGCAGAAGGGCCCACACTAGAATGTGTGAGCAGCAAAAATTGGACTTGACTGGTATAAAGAAACTGGGTACTCAGGAAATGGGGGACAAGTCTGGGAGGAAGTGGTGGGTGGTGAATATATTAAAATACATTGCATGAAATTATCAAGGAGTTATTTGAACAGCATCCATTTTAACCCAAATGCCTGAAGACAACTTTAAGCAAAGACCACAAACCCAGAGATCACTGGTGTGACAGTGTTGCATTTGTATTGTTTTTGTCACCAGTGGTGACTATCATCTGGCTAAGAGAAAGGCGTGTTATATGTGTTGGAGAATTCCATAGCTTAACTTCATCAAAGGAGCATTTGATCAAGGTTAAGTTACAGATTTGGGGTCATTTCTGTCTTCAGACTTTTCAACTTTACTGAGATAGATATCAGTGAGAACTGTCAAGATAGTTTCTTTGGTTTATTCTATTTCCTAGTGGTCAGCATTCTCAAAGGAGAAAATAGTTTCTGACCTTTAATGGTTTTCATTGGTCTGGACAGATCTAGTTCTAAAGAGGTCCAGTAGGATTCAGAGGAGCAGCCAATAAAATCATCTGTACAGAGAATGCTATCTGAAGATTGTGTTGGTGGCCAACAAAAGAAAGAATAAAGACTTAAAGAAGCCAGGTGACGAGGCATCACCTCTCCCTCAGGTCTCACGAGGGTTTGTATTATTTCCCCGTTCTCTATTTCTATCTAATGAAAAGGAGAACTTACATCTTGAGGAGCTCATGGTCCCTCATTGTCTAATTTCAGAGAAAGAGTAAAAGCCAGATGAGTCGTCCACCTTTTGTCAGAGAAAGAAGGAATGTCAGGGACCCTCCAGCAACAAACTGGCAGCTCTGAGCATCATTAAGAGCAGGGTTCCAGGTATATCCTCTCAGGGAAATTAAGACTCCCACTTATCCAACATTGATTTTAACATCTAATTTTCAAAGAAAGTAACAATAATGAATGTTTAAAGTTCATTTAATTTTTTCCAAAAGGAATTATTGCTAGGATAAGAACTTTCAGAAAGGAATTGATAGAGCACTGAGAATGGATTCTCCCAATGAATAGAGCAGCTCAGCTATGAGAAGTAAAGGGAAAATCAATGGATGGGGGGAGAGGTTTAAAACAGCCATCTGGTGATAAATACATTTTGAAAAGCCTCATAAACCAAGAGTGAATCTTGATATTAGCATTATAATGAAATAGGACATGAAAAAGGATTGCATTTGTAAATAATTAGTTCGATCAAAGAATTATATGGACCAGGGATCAAAGTCAGTCTAAAAAATGACTTTATTGATGTAAAACTTGCATTTAAGATTCAAATATCTATTAATCACACCATAGGTTATTCCTTTTATCCAAGCAAGTGCCCTGGTTCTCCGGGGACATCTCCAGATTTGACTGGAGAAAGAAGGAGATAAAAGACCCCATATTCAGCCTCTCTGCTCTTTTAAAATCAGTGAGTAGCCAGCTGTTCCATTACAACAGAGCCAGTACTTTGAGCACATTCATGACATCTATCAAAAGGTGTTTACATTTCCCTAATAATGTTAACTTAAGCATTTTATTGCCTTACTCTGCAAACTGTCTGAGTACACTAAAGAAATCTTCTCCTGGGAGAGGCTGGTTAAGCAAAAGGCAGACGATCCACAAAGCCTGGGAGCTCTGGATGCTGTATGGTGCCTGCAGAGACCCAGACTGAGTTTGCTTTTGTCAGGACCCAACCAGGAATCCCCCATGGACAATAAATGCTGGAGAGAGCAAATGTCCTTCTGTACAAACACCCACCACTCTGTGCAGTTTAAACAGGGCTGCAGAGTCGGTGAGAAGCCCAATAAGGAGGCTACAAGCAGGTGGTTGTTGGTCCCACACTGCTGTTTAAATGTTCGTGGTAAATCCAGCCACTCTTTCTTGCTCCTCGGCACTTTGAAGAGCAAGTAGCAGAAATCAGGAACTTAATCCACTCTTGAGTTACCCAACCACAAAATTATATTTAAGCAACTGCCTTGACAGCTAAAATGCCAGGCTTATTTTTCTTCTCTTTGCTCTAGTAACTTAAGAGACAGGAGATCAGACTTTAGGAAAGGCTCCAACATCACTGTCTCTGGCCATTTATTAATAGAAATAATAATGGTGTTCATAATAAGCTCTGGCTGAGGCATTAAAAATTATTTGTATTTTAAAACTGTAGAGTTCAGAAAATAAATGCACGTAGGTGTCTGACAGTAAACTAAGTCTTTGTAGGGAATTTGGCACCTTGCTATTTGGGTTTAAAATTTCTTTAGCTTTAGACTGTGATTATTTTCTTGCCTCAAGCTAACAAAATACAAAATTATACCTTAACATGAACATACCTACTCTCCCTCTTTAGCAGGAAGAAAATAACTCGAATAACAGAAAAAGGGCAGGATGCCATGGATCAGCAGCAAGGCAAGGAAGAAGTAACTCCCGCCCTTGGTACAATTCCTTGCAGGAGTGCAAATGTCAGAATAAACCATGCCACTTCTTAAGTCAATGCAATAAATAATTATGTAAAACTCCAACCACACATCTGAACACATGGCCATACCACCTCAGAAGCCAGGGTTCTCTTTCCACGCTGTCGTATTTTATCTGATAAAACAGTAGAAGCATTATCAGATGCTTTATAGCCTGCAATAAAAAAGCATCTGACTTGCAAAGCAAGTGACATAATTTCAACTTCAATACCAAAACAAAAGGAAAAGCGAAGCTCAGAGGTCTTTTTCTTTATTATTGTGTTTCACTAAGTAAAATTTGTGTCATTTATTGGCATGTGTGTGGATGTAAACAAACTACCATGGATATAAATATGCACTTTCAACATTCAGAAATGATTTGTGGCTGTCTAGATAAAATGAATTAGTTAATAGCATCGAAGAAACTTTTCCTTGTTATAGGAATAAAGTGTGTTGAATATCCATTAAATCTTCATGCTGGCCAACAGTACCCAGGATGTGCTATATGAAGCATACATTTGACTTTTATTTTTTTAATGTAAAATTCCACCTGTATAGTAATCTCCATGCCCTTCCGCACACACCTAAAACATATATTCATTGTGGATTTGGTAGGACTATATTACCATCTTCCAATTAGTACTCCTCTGAGCCCAAATCTAAGGATCCACCCATCAGTAATCTGAAACAGGATCTCATCAAGTCAGTGCAGGAGAGGATGTTTTCAGGAATTACAGGAAGGAAGAGAAACCCTGGCTTCCATATAGCCCTCTATCTTAGTGGCTCTTATGAACTTGGAGTATGCATTTCTACCCCTTTCCTTAATACGGGGAAAATGGTAGATATCAATAAAACACTTGAAAACTTCAACTGCTCTGGATATTGGTGAGGAACTCTAGCCAGATATATACTACATGCATTGTTATCTTCCAATATTAGATTATTCTATTCTCACTACAATTCCATGTCACCACAAATGCTATCATTACTGAAGATGCCAGACACAGACAGGGGATAGCAAGTGGTGGGCCCTGCCTTCCTACTGTGCATTATAGAGTATATTTTTGAAATCCAGTAACAAGTGTGAGAAATATAATGCCAGGAAGATAAAGAAATGGGTAGGGGAGCACCTGCATAGAGGCAGGAGGAGGGAGGATGGGATAAAGGGTTTTCGAAGGGGAGACCTGGAAAGGGGAAAATATTTGAAATGTAAATAAAGAAAGTATCCAATAAATGAGGCTTGCACCACAAAAAAGAAAAAGAAAGAAAAGAAAAGGAAATTTTCATCATCTTTCCTATTACAGAAATGCAGGGGTCAGAAGTCTTAAAGGTCTTACAAGTTTATTCAATTATATTGAATTCTACACACACACACACACAAAGAGAGAGAGAGAGAGAGAGAGAGAGAGAGAGAGAGAGAGAGAAAAGAATCATTTTATTATGATTGTATTTCGTGATTTGTTGAAACAGATACATGGCAAGAAGAAAGACTAACAGGACATAATATCTAGATACTTTTGGAAGTATAGATTTATTACATGCCTTTACCATGAATAAGTGAATCCAAAATGTTTATTTTAGTGTTGAAATCAAGAAAGATAATGTAATAATAATATATTCAAGGTTAAGTACAATAGTCATAATTTTGAGAGCAACATCTTTACTAAACATTAGAAAGAATATCATAAAATTAAAAAAATATAAAGAACAGGCTGTATAAACCTTGGCTTCAAAATTGATAAACACTTTTTGAACTATCTATTCATAAAGAGAATTCATTTTCTAGCAAACAGCTCAGGAATATGGATTTACAGTAGCCTCCCATAAAATATAGCACAGAATGTAAGAAAAGATTTCTAATCCTTTTTTTTTAGGTTTTGCTGAGAAGGATGCAGACTTTCCTTTGGCATATTTTTAAACAGGATTTTACTGACCATAGAAAATATCTACAGAATTCTCATTTTATTTGTACCATTTTCCTCTTAGTATTATTCTTAAATTAATTAAAATAACCTGTGACTTGAATTTGATGTATGCAATAATGGTTGCATTGTCTTTGAAAGGAAGTCACTTATTTCTATGGAGAATTTTAAAAAATATATCATGTTGTATGCTTCATCTGTTTTCATAACAACAATATAGTCTTTAATTAAAGCTATCTTTTAACTTCATGTGATTTGTATTTTAAGGAGCGTACAGGTTGAATAATACAGAGAAAAATTCTCTGACTCCATGTTGCTAATATTTTTTATAAAAGGCCCGTTTGTACTCAACTTCCATGTGCATAGGTTAATGCTTTTGAGAAGGAAGAAATATAAACACTTCTATTACCTTTCATTTATACAAGCAGCAGGTTTTCTACAAATATTTTATGGGGCAGGGGCTAGAAAGATGGTGTGTTGCTTAAGAGTAACTGATGATCTTCAGAGAAACTGGATTCAGTTCCCAGTATCCACATTAGACTGCTCACAATTTTCAGTAACTCAAGTTCTAAGAGATCCAATACCAACTTCTGGGATCTGCATTAACCTCCATTCATTTGCATATAGAATGTTGAACATACACAGATGCATAGATGCATACATATAACACACACACACACACACACACACACACACACACACTCCAATTTATAAATCATTTAAACTAGGCAGTCGATTGCCTAAAGAAGCTAGATTTGGCACAATACCTGGTTATGTTAATAGAGAACCAATAATATAATAACCAAAATAACTCAATATAAGTCATTAAGGCAAAATTAAAACAACACATCTAATCCATGAATTGTGGAATTGGAGACAAAAACAGTAAAACAGTTGGCATAAGAAATATCAGAAGTAGCTAGCTAGTTGGATCAGCACTTAAGAGTTTGCACTGCCCTTGCTGAGAACCAGTGCTCATTACCAATCAAGTGGCTCAGAAACACCTGTAACTCCGTTGTAAGGGACATGCTGCCTCTGGCTTCTGTGGGTTCCTATATGCATGTGTCTATACTCACAGAAAGACGCATAAATGAGATATAAACTAAATCTTACAATAAATGCTGAGAGCTACACTAAATCGCATCACACAGGTGGAGTGGAAATAAAGAAATTGTGACTCCAAAGAGAGTTCTAGTTTTATCCTGAGCATTGTGCTCCACATAAGAGGAGTATTGACCTCATTAGAGAATGTGAGAGACACACATTTGTTCTTCAACAGTGAGGAATGGAGGCACATAATGCTCATTATGTACAGTAGAGCACCATCTTCATTGTGGCTCTGCCTCTCATTCTACTATTGCCACTTTACAGCTAGCTACTATGTGGAGAGCTACAGGTGGCACACCATGGCAACAGGAAATGTCCATGATGCTTTGGGGCATGAGGAAGTAAGGACATAGGGCAAAGTAGAAGACATAGAGACAAGCTCAAAATAGACATGATGGGCAAGGCAGGAATTAGGAACATTGTCAACTATCAGATAGAGCTTTCCTTAAAATCTGATTGCTAACTACAGATTCGAACAATCCTGGGTAGAAAGAGAAGTCATGTAGAGTTTTATGTGTGGAAAGAATGAGTTCAGTGTACAGCCTAATTTTTTTAAGAATGAAATTTGATAACACACATTAACATGATTGAGTTAATCCAAAGGCTTTTACAGTTTTTGCTTGAAGTTACTGGCATTATTGCAACCCAATCTATTATCTGCTCCTGCTCCTTTTAATTTGTTTGTAATAATTTTTCCTTGGTATTCTGGTAGCATGGTGATATATATATCACTGTAGTAGATTAGCGGCCAATGCCAAGTCTGAGAATTAAAACATAATATGCTGTCTGTGTCTGCTGATTTAGAAAACAAGAAGTCAGTATATTATATGCATATAATGTATAGTGATTGGTAGTGGCAGCTAATCTACTACAGTGCTGCTACTACAGACTAGTCACAACAAATGATTTCTTCAAAGCTATTACCTTAAGAGGACACAGAAAATGTGGTGTTTCAAGGAATATTAGGAAGATTTATTTTTATCTGTTCTTTGAGAGAAATGCCAACATGTTTGTTTGTTTGTTTGTTTATTTCGAGACAGGGTTTCTCTGTTTAGCCCTGGCTTTCCTGGAACTCACTCTGTAGACCAGGCTGACCTCGAACTCAGAAATCCACCTGCCTCTGCTGCTCAAGTTCTGGGATTAAAGGCGGGCACCACCACTGCCTGGACAACATCTTTATTATTATTATTATTTATTATTATTATTATTATTATTATTATTATTATTATTATTTGATGCTTTATTTACATTTCAAATGTTTCCCCCTTTCCAGATCTCCCCTTTGGAATCTCCCTATTTCCTCCCCCACTAAGCCAATTGTTTCCAAAGTAAACATGCTTTGGAGTGTTCTATGCCTAAAAGCAGAATCACATGGCAGATCACTGTGACAAAGTCAGACAATATCATTCCTCTAGAGTTTACCATAGAGTGAGATTGAAGGAGAGATGCCAGCACATGACATTTGCAAATGTGTCCTTTGTGTCTCTGAATAATACTGGATTTTGACCTGCAGATATAGATCACATGCCTTCATTAAATTGACAGATCTATAAGAAATCAATCGTTTATTTAAGTATACATGATTAGGATGAGTTAGCTCAGCTCTAAGTAGTCTGTTTCCCATTCTTGCACTGGGTGAGAAGATAAATTTTAGAGTACATGAGATGTGATATGATAATCTTAATGCCAGTGTTTTATGATAAGATATACAAAAGTGATATATGAAAGAATCCAGATTCTTTCTAAGGAAGAATTTTCCTTGAGTCTACTTTAGTGATCTTGTCCATGGTCTAATCACTGAGGTATAGTAGAGTTAGGGTTAGTCAGTGTATTACTGAAGCTCAAACATTTGACAAAACATTCTTCTCAATACTTATATACTTTTCTTAGTGAGATTACTCATTTTTGCATTCAGTTTACACATATAAATACATTCTTCTTCCTGTTCAGTTTGATTTGATTTGCACATCTCCAATCTTCATGCAAGTGGACAGTTCCGTTCCCAGTCCCAACAGCTCCCCTTTTTCCTTGCCAAAAACACTCAGAATGTTTATATCATCTTGGTGGTTTGTAATATGTTCTGATGCATACGAGATAGCATGTATTATTACAGGATGGTAAATTTATCTCTAATAATGTGTCACAATGGAGGTTTGCTCAGACTAAAGGAAGCCCTACTTAAATGTAATCAGGCATCTGTGTTGCCAACAGCAGCTAAAGGAATCTCATTCCTTCACATTCTAAACACTTGTTGACTTCTGATTTTACTAGTACCCCTACAGAGTTTAAGTTGGTATCCCATATTGATTTGTATTTCAGTCCTTGATAATTAGTCATATTTAAAAGGTGTTTCCTATATCTTAGGCAATTTTGATGACTTCTGAAAAGGAATGACAATTTGGATATTTTGCCCATCTTTCAATCAACTTACCAGTCTTCTACTATTGATTTAAACAGTTCTTTTCAAGTTTTGAATATTCTCCCATTATGAAATACAATCATTGCAAGTATTTTATCCTACTCTTTAAAGTTGGAACTTCATCTCATTGACCCTTTACTGTGCCAGTATTTTAGTTTTCTATAGTTCTGTTTATTTGTAGTTCCCTGTGGCCTTAGCCTCTGCAAAGGTCAGTATCTAGACATTTTCTTTCTGTATTCTTTCATGCTATGCAGTTTTGGACTGTGAAGTTCAAATTATTATCACTAGGCTCAAGCATATCTTTATTAATCACAGTAGGAAACATTATACTCAGCGTATTTTTGCCAACAATAAATAAGAATGCTTATTGTCATAGTATAGAAATCTGCACTTTGGGGTGTAATGAACTCCTCAAAAGCATATGCTTCATCCTGCTGTTTTAGGGAGTGTTTTCTTTGTATATAGTTGCAAAGATGACTAAAGAAATGGCTGTCAGTTGACAAGAAGTCAGGTGAATATGGTGATGAGGAAAAACTGTGTTCCCAAATTCCTTCAAATTTTGCATGGCTGGTTATTAGAAGGAGGTTGTTCTGGAGAAGAAATGAGTCCCTTCTGTTGACATGCCAGCTGCACACATTATAGCTTCTGCTGTATTTTATGGGTCTGCTGACCATACTCTTTATATGTGATGTTCTTACTGATTCAGAAATCTGTAATGACACAGACCAGTAGAGACCGCAAAACTCAAGACTGTATCTGCTTGGTTTCAGAAAGTGAGTGAAACATCTTTTTTGGTTCAACCATTGAAGTCCCCTTGCCATGCCATACAAAATGTGGAGTATTGTTGTATACAATAAGAGAAGATGAAGACAGTCAGAATTCCATTCTGTGATAACTGGTAAACTCATGAGGTACCCACTTGTTGCCATTTTCATTTTGCTTCAAATGCCACACCGACATTCAATAGTTTGCATTGAGCTCATGGGCAACTTTTCCTGAGGTTCTCAGATGATCAGTTTCCAGATTACACTGTTGATCATTGACAGCTTTTGATGGTCAGCTGCAACTCTGCTCACACTCAAGGAGCTCTTCTCTTTAGTGAAGTTCTCTGTCTCTGTCTGTGTCTGTCTTTCTGTCTCTCTGTCTCTCTGTCTCTCTGTCTCTCTCTCTCTCTCTCTCTCTCTCTCTCTCTCTCTCTCTCTCTTTCTGTGTGTGTGTCTCATAGCGCAACTTTACAAAGTATTATTTCCCTTATGTTTACATGGGTTCCAGTGATCAAACTGAGGTTGTCAGACTTCCAGTGTCTAGAAGCAAACACCATTGCATACAGACCTGTCTCAGTTGCCCATTCTTTGAGAAGCTTTCACTACCACTGTACTATGAAGTCATCAACAGTTCCTGGGCTAAATGCGTCATTCATGTCATGAGTTGTCTTTGCTGAAGGATAAAAGATTTTAAATTCTAATAAGAAAATAGTTCAAATTTTCTTTTTGTCTACAACAATTTTCCTAGTACAAGTAAATATAAATTAAATAGTAAGTAGAAAATCCTCATCAAAAATAAAGCAAGAAACATGCATTTAAATGATATATAACAGCATTTATTTCCTACACGATGTTTCCCCACATCAAATAGTAAAATTCAACTATGCCAAGAAAGTCTTTTATAATTTTGAACAAAGCTAATAGAAATTTTACAGTTGGATCACAATCTATGTATTTGTAGAATAAGAAATAGGGAATTAAAGAATAAAAGTGGTATGTCAGGAAATTATAAAGAAATGGATAAATGCTGATCAGAAATTGCAGAGTAGATGTGCAGAAGAATAAATCTAGAGATAAATCTGCAATATATACAAACAATTCCAGTTGTGAAATTGTACTGTATTTTGTATTTATTTTAATAGTAGATTTGTTAACTCTTTTACAACTGAGGTGATGAGTATAGTGATTTATGTCATCATTATAAATTTTCATGAACTATATTCATTTAATTTTATTATTCTGTGCCTCTTACACAAAATAAATTTATTTATGAATGAGATGTCATTATTATGAAAAATAAAGTTTAAAAATAGGTTCTACCCAAAGAAACCCTAAGATAAACAACAGTAAATTGAAGGGAGCATCCCTCTGTACTAGACACAAGACTGGGAGAAAATAATATATATGAATGATATAGTTGAAACAGGTAGAAACAGAATTTGAATGGAATTTGTGGAGTAGACTTGGGTCAAATTTATTATCTAAGGAAAGACTCATTTATCCCAGGTTGGGCTCAGCCTTGCTGTGTAGCCATGGATGGCTTGAAGTTCTCATCTTCCTGCCTCAACTGCCCACAGGCTTGCATCAATATGCCTAGTGTATGGTGCTTGAGATAGAAACAAAAGCTCCATACTTGCATGGGGAATATTTTCCCTATCGAGACGTATCTCTATCAACAGTATATCTTCTATATTTTATGATTCTACTCTGGGTATCTATGGGAATGATCCTGGAAGAAATAAATAGGGTTTTGAGAAAGTGATTAATACTTAAATTATTAGACATGGAGATGGACCAAATGGATTACGCTAGTACAGCTTAGCCTTGCCTATTACACCGTTAAAGACCTTAACAGAGCAGACTGACTGAAAACAACTGTGCAAGGAATCTGGCCAGTAGATTCCCCTGGACTTCACTGAAAGCATGTTTCCTTGCCTGCCCACCACAGGCACAGAATTTCAAGCCTTTATACTCATGCATTACAGCTTGTAATCAAAATGTCTCTCTCTCTCTCTCTCTCTCTCTCTCTCTCTCTCTCTCTCTCTCTC
>JADRCH010000011.1:19635865-19780714 GCA_019843965.1 Rhynchomys soricoides
CTCTCTCTCTCTCTCTCTCTCTCTCTCTCTCTCTCTCTCTCTCTCTCACCTGCTCACCCAAACTACCCATCCACAATGGTTCTGATGCATATAAAATTCCTATCTATCTACTACCTACCCATGGTGGTATAGAAGAAGTCACTTCACTGAAGATCCATCAAATAATTTAAATGGTTTGAAGTGGATAAAAGACAATTCCTATCAGGCAATGATCACATAATATAAATAAATGTCATATACATATTTTACTCAATTTATCAAATTGCTGCATATGAAAGCACAGCAATAAAACACATATACTTAAGCTATGATTTATAATACAAAGCATGTTAGACCTATTAAGTACAATTTGTAAAATTCACACAAGCAAAAACAAGACTATAATTTTCCAGCCTAACAAATTACTAATGATGACATTTGGCGAATGTTCTAATGTCTACTACACATGGCCTATTCTCAGTAGAAACACTTGCATAAGGTATTTGTCAGAGATGAAGAACTCTGCTTCCACTTGTCTTTCCTTAAGGACCCAGAGTAATGCAGCAACCATTGTCTGAGATATCACAGATCATAATGTCAGGTAGAAAGGCATTTGGGGAGGTGCACATCAACAGCCAAATATTTGAGACAAATACTGTACAAGTATCAGCTTTCTTAAATAATTGATTTAAATTATTCATATAGCTGCATCCAAACCAAGAGATCCTGAAAGTTTATAAATAAATATTGAGGAATATTAATGAGTTCTGTAGTTCCTAAGTGCGTGGACATTTGTTGTTACTCCTATGTCTGAGTGTGAAATATAAAGGAGAGGAAAGCATAGTGAGGCTTTTAGGCATTTGAAATTCATTCACCTCCTTCTGCTTTAGCCATTGTAACAAGAAATGTGTCAGCTAATAAGATATTACATGAATTGTCCCAATACACCTAGCATTGGTAAACTTATACTTCATTAATTAATACTGGATATTGGCTGTGATTTACATGGTAGAAATGTGACCTCTAAGAAAATAGGCATTGGTCTCGGTTGGTTACAGTAAACAAAAATTAGATTTTATTTATGAGGATCCCGCCCACTCTGTTTGCAGACATGCAAATCAAACCCTGCATCCTATAATACTGGCTTGCCAGGAAAGGTTTACCCACTGGTGCAATAAGTAACACAACAGTTATGCGAGTAAACTACCACTTTTATAACTTGTATATGAGGCCTCTTTCATGGGAGGGATGACTGTTACTGTACACTTTGTCACAAGCCCATGACTTAGAAAATCTTAAGGGCAAAGGGCAACCTACTGAGAGTATTTCCATAAGCTGTTAGGTTATCAAATTGTCTTCTAAATATTTATGTTTATATCTATAGATTTGTGCTCCTTTACATTTTAATCAGAGAAGTGTCTTTCTGAAAATGGGTAATGGTAATGCACCCACACATATACAGTTGCATACATACATACATACCCACACACATATGCATACATATATATGCAATATAAAAGAGGGTTGTTACTATTTTCAAAACTGCTCTCAAATAATACAGCATTTACAGTAATCTGAAGTCTATATACATATTTAAAAATTGGGTCTTTGGTATGTTATTACATACTGTGCTTTCAAAGGTGAGACTCTGGTCTCCTTTTATTTCTTCTCACCTGACTTTCAAACTTCAAATTTATATTAATGCATTTTCTTACCTTTATGATTATTTCCTTTCATCTCTGCTATAATTGGAAACTCTCATTCTGGATTAAATTAGAAGAAAATTCTAGATGGCATCTTTTCTGAAGGTTGGAAAGGCAGCTATGTCATTCACTATGTGCAGATAAGGATTATGAACTATTAAGAAATAGCAATCTCTGAACTCGTTTTCTCCTGAGGAGTCTGAACTTAGTGTTTGATGTCTCACAGATCTTAAAGTACACAGAGGTCTAAGGCCATGATGATAAATTGTATTTTGAAACTGGCTTGTGTCTTCCAGGATATTAGAAAGTATTTTTTTTAATCAGAATACATGCAGATCTGAATGGCATGTACATATCACATTGATTAATTGGAATTTTCAAATAATTTTGTTATTCAGCCTTCAAAAATAGGCATGTTAATTATTATTTATCATGTATTTTCTTCTCTTATTTCTCTTATCTGTGTCAAATTTTATTTTTTTTTAATTATTTTACTTTATGTGGATGGGTGCTGTAAGCATATCTGTCTCTGTACCATGTCTTTTTCTGGTGCCTGGTGCCTATGAAGGCCAGAAGTGAACATTGGATCCCTTAGAATTGGGAGTACAGATGTTTGTGAGCTACCATCTGAATTCTGGAAACTGAGCCCATCTTCTGGTGTTCTGCAAGAGCAGTCAGTGCTTTTAAATGCTGAGCCATAGCTCCAGTCTCCATTTTCTTAATACTAAATTTCATTCATTCTCTGGTTTGTCTTCCTTCTATATTCCTTTAGTCTCATTTATACATTCTCCTATACTCATTTCTGTTAAGGAAGTTCACGACACTGCAGGTTTAATACTGCAGATTTTTAATTACACTGATCAATGCTTTTATTTCAGATAGTTTAATCTAGACTACAAATCTCTTCAAGTCTCATTATTTCACCTGTTTACTTCATAACTTATTTTCTATTACTATCACCATGCTATAGTTTGCTATCAATTACCAGCTCTCAAAATGACCCCATTTCACATACAAACACAGAGACTCTTCCAACAGTGGATCTTCAATAAAGAGTTTTCAGCAAATACTTTCCTCTCAGGCATGCTGAGCAGGGTCTGTGCTACAATGTATCAGAAATGCCTCAGGAAGGCCAACGCCCACTTAGTTCAATGCTTCCCAGGTTAATTATGTGACTGTCTGACTCATGGATGCTGCAAAAGTATCACAGGCTTTACTGAACCTATTGAACACATGTTTTCTGGGACTGTAGGAAGCCACGGTATTTTTTTTTTTTTAAATCTTGTCTTACTTTCTTTGAAAAGGGATAAGTGTTGTTTATACAGTTGGTGGTGCTGGACCCGAAAGTCGCGCAAAGACAATCAGACCGAGAACTGTGCAATTAGCAAGAGGTTTATTAATTAATTCCAACGCATTGAGGTCATCCTGTAAATGGGACAGAGGTGACGACGAATTTTCTAAGCTCACACTTTTTATACAATTTTTGAGGCAGACCTTGGCAACAGCATGTGTCATTGCCTTTCATTTGGTGGCTAGCATTTACCTTTTACATGATTGAAGGCCACTGGCAGAATGATGTCAGCTGTAGCCGCCCCTTAGTTAGTGCCCATTTGTGGTTCCAGGCTGTCTTTGATAAAGGGAGGTTCCTACTAGTTATCTCAGAAACCTCGGACACATTCACCTTGGCTCGGCTTTCTTGGTTGTTATTTTGGGGCCTGTGGTTATCTGGAAATTCTTTGAGTCTGACTCATCAGCCACCCTTGTTTCTTAAGGCCTCACCGTGGTGTTTCACTTCGGGCAATAATTTAAGTGTTCAGAGACTTGGTGCGCAAAGTTGTTTCAGATAAAATAATTCTGGGTTGGTCCATGTTTTGATGTTTTCCTCTAAGACTACACCATCCAAGCAGCAGGCGTTCCTTCAATCAGCAGCCAAGACCAGGAACATGGGCAGGGAGCAAAGCTCTCCAATCCTAAACTGTAAAACAGCTGTTTGATGTAATGAGAAGCTGGAAATATGGGATTATTATTACAAACCACCTGACAACTGTGTAGGAAAAAAGCTGGGGTATTCATTCTTCTAATGTTAGACTCACACAGGAGGTGGATGGCTTCAATCTGAGACACACCAGCTAGTGGCTGCTGAAAGTAGTTTAATTTTATGGGTATTTTGGTTTTTTTATTTTTGTTTTGATCAATAATGCACTTGCAATATCTGGCAGTAGTTCATCTAGCTCAGCTCTAAAGCATAGAAGAGGGAAGAAGAGGGTAGTCCCCACTTTCCCAGCTGCTAGTGTGCAAGGAGGTTCTTTTCAGAACATTTGAAAACAACCTGGGAAATTTGCATACCTAGGCAGAGAGTTCTCTTCCATGGGTGAGCCACATACTGGGGTGTGGCTTGAATGGCCTCCTCCTCTTCCTTTTGCTATCACAGCTAGGAATTGATTGGGAAATGATGCAGTCCCAAGGAATACCAGTCTAGCCAACAGAAGAAGAAAATTATTCCTTCCTGCCATAAGAATAAACCTCATAAAGCATATCCAGTGCGGTACATGGAATGGCTGTCTTCTTTCAACCCAAAAGGAATCCATACCTTTGATGAAGATTATCCTAATCTGCCCTTTCTGAACTTCCAAAGCCCCATGTTCAATGGACTCTAACTCATTTAGGGCTTGAAACAGATTGTCTGAAATCCCAATGCTACCGTGGCATTCTTTGTCTCTGTTTTTTCGGCACAGGGATTGGGAGAGAGGTGGATTTCTGCCATTGTAAACTGAAGATGGAACATGATCTGGATTAGTGGATTGTCAAAAGTCACTGGAGCTAAATAACTACCACTGGGATTGGGGTGTGAACATCCTGGAGCTGAGAATATGAAGTAAACAAGGCGCCTGGGGGTCAGAAGCTGCACAGTTATAATGGTGTTTGTGTGAAGCGCTGCAGGGTATTCCAGAGCTCATAGGAAGCTGCAGGCTACATTATGCCCTGCAAGTAGAAACAAGTCTATTGTGACTAAAAAAAACTTGTTTTAAACATTCAAAGTCAGTTTTATAAAGAAAGCAAGGGTAACTCATTGTACTTATGACGCTTATCAAAGGCAGCCAGAAAATGTTTTGATATAAATAATAATTTTAATACTCAAAGAGTTCAGATTTCCAACAATGCTGCCTGTCTGGGATATAAAGTCTGTTTGCAGCACAGTTTTTATCACTGAAGCCCTAACATTTCTCACCTAAAGAAAAAAATATTCAGGTGTTAATTCTTCATATTGCCCCAGGCTAAAAGAGAAGGGTTTGTTCATTCATGTCTACTGTCTAGGGATGTTGAGGCACTTACATCATATGAGACAGACATATTATTGGCACTTCACTTTAGGGATGAAGGAATATGTTATTTTGTCTTTTCTTGGCCCATATATTTCTAAATCAACAAGAGTGAAATTCTCTTCATGAAACAATTCTTTACCCCTGTCTCCAAGAGCAGCTAGTAAACAAGCCACATCGTTTTGAGGAAACAACTCCAGGCTCAGATTAAGAGAGATGCCTGCCTCTAACCATAGAAGGCAAGGAGAGGATTTCACATGCACTGTAATGCTCTTCTGGGGTGATATGTCAGTCAAGGAAATTCAGATGGATGTAAGACTCAAATGGGCAATCACAGAGATGCATTTAATGTAGAAAATTATCATTCTTTTTATCTTGCCCAACTAAAGGAAGTCTAAAGCAGAAAACAAACATCTGCCTTCTATAGCTGTCTACAAGCAATGGTTACAACCTCCACTCATAGTGTAAAAGGCAAAGGCTTTTCCCACAACATTACTTGAGGATGAGACTCTTGCTGCACAGATCATCCTGGTGGATGAGAAGTGGCTGAGTCACACTCATGGCATCTTTTGGGCCTTATGAACTGTGTTAAGCCATCTCAGCTGCACATACTTCACAGCTATGTTTTTCAGAGCGTTTGATGATTTTAATGAGCCCTGGAATATACTTAGTGGCTCATTAAATGATATTAAATGAGATAGTCTGTTAAGGGATAAGAGCTGTTAACTGCAACATCTTAATGATCACTTTACACAAATTGCTAACCTCCTATAATCACATGGAAATGATTTCACTATTTCCAAATTTTAAAAGTAATAATTAAATTGTCTGTAGAAAACTCATGTCCATAATGTCCTAATAGTAAAGCTGTAAACCTGGGTGCAAAACATGCTCATCAATTCTGCTGTAAACGTTATGATTTAATACATTCGTTCTGTTCTTTCATCGGGTTGTGTTCTGTTTTCTGGAGGATTAGGGTCTATACCATAGTCAGTATATTGGGGACTCAGGTGCAGGATGGGTCTTAGTAGAGGAGCCAAGGATTACCAAGTTGATTGAATCTTCTTCACTGTGGCATTCCAGGTGACTGGGAGTCATTCATTTTTTTGCTTCGAATAAAATAGGCCCATTCAATGGACAATCTTGGCTTTACCAATTATCCTTCTAAGCTGTGCTTTCTACAACATGGTTTTTATAGAAGGCTAGATCATATGAGCAAACAAAACCACAGCCTGTGTGTTTCCAATCTCATTTATATATTACAGTTCTGGAATAACTTATTTTATTGTATTTCCTGTTCAAGTACAGACTGTAAATTACTGCTTGTTTTTTTTTTCTAGATTTTATTCATTTTTTAAAGATTTATTTTATATATGTGATTATACTGTCACTGTCTTCAGACACACCAGAAGATGACAATGGATCCCATTACAGATGGTTGTGAGCCATCATGGAGTTGCTGGGAGTTGAACTCAGGACTTATGGAAGTTCAGTGCCAGTAACAGCTGAGCCATCAATCCAGCCGCAATCTATATGTTTTTAGTTGATGAGTTCCACACTTCACTTTTAATTTTGAAATCTAAAGGAGCATAAATATCTCTATTATCTTGAATAACTCAATTACTAAAAGGAGAAAGTGGTTTTATTTTATTTAATTTCACATTCACATTTACATTTTATTCTTATTGAATATTGTCTAATGTTTTTATTTTAATAACTTGAAATATTAAATATTCTTAGAAAGAAAATATCTTAAAATTTTAATAACAATGAATAATAGTATGGTGGATTTATATAGTTATGACATAAGCTCGTTGACCACAGGACTTCCTGGAGCTTATTGCTATCTCCACCAGAGAATCCCAGTGTGAGTAAAGGGGATTTTCTTAAATATTTCATGCTTTAACTTCATTAACTGTAAAGTGGAGATAACAGCTCAATAGTGCTATTAGAACAAATGTGAGCACCTAGACAGAACATACTTAGAAAAATGTTTGCCATTTTGTAATGTTATTTAAACAAAATTATAGTATCAGTTTGTAGTAATATGCAATATCCCTTGCCCAAATATTCTTAAGGAAACATTTAAGTTGCTTGAAGTTTTCTAAGATTCTTTGTTATTTCATTATAATATATTCACATAGAAGAACACATTATCAACATATGTGACTATTTTAATGAGTTTTGGAATATTTAGTCAAATTACCTTCTAAGACCAATCTATCTGATTATCAGTCTATGATTCAACTATCTATTTTTATCTATTATCTATACATCTATGCAGATATTTAAAAGTATCTAGTTATGTATATCTATTATCTCTGTATTATAATTTATTGCTTATGCATCATATATCTATATTAGTCTTATTATCTATGTATTTACTAATATTATATAATCATAATATGAAGACTTATATCACAGGCATGTGTATGAATTAATTATGTATAAATAAAGTATGTGCTGGACATATGGAGATGCATTTTAATATTTGTCAGTTCCAGTAGCCATGTACAAGCAAATGTATATGAGCTATAGATTTTCAGTGTTCTTATCTGTAGGCAAACAAGCAGAAAAATACAAAAGCCCAAGTGTTTACATACTGTAATTATCATATCCTGAGCAAAATAAGTGGTTAAAGCACAAAATAGTTTTAAAATGCTCAAAAGATAACAAATACTTATTTTTAATTGAAAATACTTAAATTGACAATTATGTTTTTGAAAGTGTATAAAAGATCTTCTAGAACTGCATATTTACATATAGTGACATACAGATTACTAAACAGTGCAAAACTGGTAAGAAATATAACTTTAGAACAGTGAACATATATGAAGTTATATTATTAGAAGAAGGAAATGCCTATAATATATGCATTTACATTGCATATAAGAGTGGAAGATTTCCAACCTGTACATCATTTCAATCCACACATTTAAAAACTGAATCTCCTGCTCTTTGAAGCAGGAGAGTGTTGGCTCCTTGCTGGCAGGTCCAGGCTAGAGGAGAGAACCTGGTCCAGCCCAGTCTGTCTGGGGCTGAGCAGGATGGTGAGTGTCTACTGCCCAAAAGAAATATGCCAGGCTGAGAGTCTTGTTGAAGAAGGAACTCACTTTATTAAACTAGGCACTTACTTATTTAGAGAAGGCAAGGAGGTGGGCACTTAGGTATGAGAAGAGATGACATAGCAGGCAGGGAAAGGTGACAGAGGATAAGGGGTAACTGACAGGGAAAACTAACAGCAAAGCTTCACATCAGAAATGGTGGGGCAGAGACAGGGCCAAACAGGTCTTGCTGATTCACCCTGATAAGGAAGTAACTGAGACAGGTCTCACATCTCAAGCCAGGCTTAGGCTCTCTTCAAGGCCACACAAACTTGAGACAGGTTCAGATTTGTCCTCAAGGCCCAAACCAGGGCCAAAATGGGGCCCAACAAGAGAGGTTAAAAGAAATCACCAAGAACAGCACAAGGCATTAAAATGTGACACTGGTAGAATAAAAGCTAGCTATGTGACAAGTAAGTAGGAAACAACAGGGTTGTCCTCAGTGTCCTAGCTATGGTTTCTGTTGGTATTCTGACAAGCCATGAACAAAAGCATGTAAATGAGCCAATCCCTGACACTATTAATGACTGGCCCAACTTGAGACCATCCCATGTAAATGAGCCAATCCCTGACAGACACTATTAATGATGCTCTTTTATAATTGCAGACAGGAACCTAGCATACATAACTCTTTCCTGAGAGACTTCATCCAGCAGTGAATAGAAACAAATGCAGAGACCCATAGCCACACATCAGGAAGAGCCTGGGGTGTCTTATGAAGAGTGAGGAAATAGAATTGACCAAGCTAGAGGGGACTAGGACCCCCCAAGAAGACCTGCAAAGTCAACTAACCTGGGTCCATAGGGGCTCACAGAAACTGAACCACCAACCAAAGAACATGCAGAGACTGGACCTAGGTCTCTGTCTTACTTAGGGTTTTACTGCTGTGAGCAGACACCATGACCATGTCAATTCTTATAAAGGACAACATTTAATTGGGGCTGGCTTACAGGTTCAGAGGTTCAGGCCATTATCATCAAGGTAGTAGCATAGCAATGTCCAGGCAGGCATGGTGCAGAAGGAGCTTTGAGTACTACATCTTCATCTGAAGGCTGCTAGCAGATATTGGCTTCTAAGAAGCTAGGATGAGGATATTAAAGTCCACACTCACAGTGACACACCTACTCCAACAAGGCCAAACCTTGCAATAGTGCCACTCCCAAGGCCAAGCAAATACACACCATCACAGTCCCCTACACATTTGTAACAGAAATGCAGCTTGTCTTCATGTAGGTCCCCTAACAATTGGAGCAGGGGGCTGTCTCTAACTCTGTTGCCTGCCATTGGATCCTCTTCCTCTAGATGGACTTCCTGATTTGACCTCACTGGAAGAGGAGGTGCTTAGTTCTGCTGGGACTTGATATCCCAAGGTAGAATGGTACCCAAGGAGTCTTCCTCCTCTCTGAGGAGAAGGGGAGGAGGTAATGAGAAAAGAGAATTGTAAGGGAAGGACTTGGAGGAGAGAAGAGAGGGGAATGAAACTGGGATGTAATGTGAACAAAAAGTAAATAAATTATGGAAATGAAAAAACCTATCTGGAACACTTAAGAGAGTTAGAATTGGGCAAGTCTTCTAAATTTCAATTCAGCATCATGAGCCAAAGACAGGAAAACAATAAATTACCAACATTAACAAATGTATCCTAGGACTTAACAAGTAAGAGAGGGAGTAAATGACAATGTTTTCTACCAAGCAGAACATAGTGATAAAATGTGATGCCAGACTGAGAAGGATGAGGTTGCTACTCCTGAGGAAGAAACTGATGAATACCTGCATACACCTAAGTTCCAGAGTGCATCTCAGCAATAGTAATCACCTAAGTAGAGTTTCAAGTGTCAGAAAAACATCAGTGACAGGAATCCATGATGGTGGGGATGTGTGTAATGCCATTACATTTTTTAAAAATAAAAGAGAAATAAGAAATGACAGTACCAGTATATTAAAGTAAATATTGTCAAAAATAAAAAATATTGGAGAGGTGAGGTTGAATGCAAACAACCAAGTCTTAATATAAGTCTTTCACCTCAGAGTTTATCTGGGGTGAATCATATTCACAAAATTCTATTGCACTTTTGAATCTAAGAGGAAGAAATTTTTATATTAAATCCACATATCCATATATCATCTATCTTTTGTCTATGTGACTGAAGTGTTTAAATATAAGATAAATAGAGACATATATAAGGACCTCAGTCTATTATTAAGAGGAGACTTTGAAAATACATCAACAGGACAGCAGGAATTTCATACAAATTAGTTTTTTAATATTTATAAAGAATAATTGAATATTCTTGAGTTTTGAATTTTGAATATTTATAAAGAATATTTATAAACAACAACTGAAAATTACTGAAGGTTTATAACTTTAACAGATAAATTTTTCATCTTATCTGATTACTGAAGATAAGGGTTCAGTGATCAAGACAGCTATGTAATGTTAAGGAGATCTATTGTGTAAGTAAGTAGACCAACACAAAATTCATAAATATACCCAGAAACCATTTGCCACATTATCTTCAAATGTGGAACCACAAAATTTAATGCTGAGACTACATTCAACAAAGGTACAGGATATGCTGGCATCTATTAAAATACAAGAAGTGCATATGTGGATCTATAGTCTGTTCTTTCCCTTCTTCCCTTTCTTCTGTCTTCAACACCTCTTTCCTATCCCTTTAACCCATATGGAAGATGCACAAGTTTTCAAAAATGGGCCTCCACTGAAATGACCTCACCTATCCTAATCCTTTCCCCAGCCTTATCTTTAACTGCATAACCACCACAGAACATCTGCAGTACAAGGCTGTGGAGAGATTCCCATGGTTTCTTAGTATGATGCACTATGACCATTTTGTAAAAATAGTTTCATAGTTTGTTTTTAAAAAGCTTTCATAACAATAGGAAATAATTCATTCAATTACTGTTTTCTTGAGTGTGTATGGACATAGACAATATATGCACCAGTGTCTCTAGCGTCTTTAACTACAAAATTTAAGCAACATTTCTAAAATTCATGTAAACCTTTCCGTGGTCATGCTATTGGCCATTTTCACATGACAATGAAATATTTATGCCCTTCACATAACCCTGAAGATGAATCCAAAAGAGTTTTGTGACCAAAAGCAGATGTCTACAAATTGTGGATTACAAAAAATAAAATAAAATAAAATAAAATAAAATAAAATAAAATAAAATAAAATAAAAAATATCAAAACTAGAAGATGCTGGAAGGTTCTCCTGAGTAGTTTAGTAATGCCTTAGCCTTGGCTATGTCCATATCGAGTGCTTGATTACATTCATTTTATTGTCAAGCAACCATAACTCTGTGTATACCTACTTTAACCCCCTTCTTTCTACTCAGCTTACACAGCGTTACAATTCTTCCATGCTCAGTTTAAATTTGGTGAGGTTCTAGAATAGGATAATTTTTAAGGTTAAGGTTAAGGATTTTTTATTATTTCAATTTCCTTTATTATAGCCCTAAGTTGTTTATATTTTCAGCATAATGGCTGTATATATGGTGAAGAGAAGAAACAGGATACTAAGGTAGAGATTTGTTATTCAGTTCACGGTGTTTTGTTCTGTTTTTGCTGCATATCCCTCTGAGTAAACCATCTCATCTCTTTCTAAAGCCCTGGATTGGCAGGGCATTTTCACTGAGAGAATGTATGTGTCTCCTCCTAGCACTGAGCCTCGGTTATTCTTTAAATTCCCAAGGATATATGTAGCTTCTTTGTCACATGTGCTGTAACTATGCTTGTGGGATTTCAGTCAATCAGGTCCTCACTTGTAGTGGTCACAGGCAGAGATTGGAAAGGTTTCTTAAAGACCCCACAAGACATTTTACATTAGGATTTTGGTCACCCACTTGCATTGGCATTGACATTTTTAGCTCAGAATGTGTGTGTGTGTGTGTGTGTGTGTGTGTGTGTGTGTTTGTATGTGTGCATGAGTGTGTTTATAGATTGTGTAAGTGAGTACATATGTGTGCAGATAACTGTGTGGTGGAGATGTGCATGCAAACGTGTTAGTATGTATATACTGTTGGAGATGGGATTCATGTTTATGGGTGTGTTTGTGTGTGTTGTCTGCTGTCCATGTGGATCACACACACATGTATCACCAGCACTGAATGGATTTGGAGGAGAAGTCAGTAGCATGAGCTTTCTGTCCTACTTTAACTCATCATTTGCCCCCACTGCTTATCCAATGATATGATCTTTAATAATTTTAATAAAGCCTTCAAATAAATGGGAAGGATTATCTGAATTATTTCTATGAGTGACACATTTTCTGGATAAGACCCAAATAGTGGAATAGTGGATAAATCTGCCACACTGATGGAAGCAGTGGGATCTGCCCAGACAGTGCCAGTGATAAGGACACTTTGTTTTGCTGTGCACCTGGCTCAGGTCAGGAACTCTCTTGGTATTAAGTAAAACCCATGATTAAAAAGACTTAAGAAACGTGTCCAGAATCTAGATTAGCCATGCATATCTAAAATGACCCTTGAAAATTCCAAGGATAAAGACAATGACATGTGGCTTAGAATACAATGTGATTTCTATTCATAAGTCAAGGAAATAAACAAAGGTGCCCATTAAACCTAAATAATAGTGTTATGAAATAAATAATGTCTACAGTAAATTGTAGGAAAGTGATGGCTTAAAAATTCCATTAAATAGAACACACATTAAAATGTATCATATTGATGTAATAAATATCAAGATGGGAGATATATCTGACAATACTGGAAACTCATTTTTATAGAGTTTTAAAAGATTAAAAAGAATTCACTGATTTATCATTTTAATTAACTCAATAGAAGAAACAGAAATATGTGTGTATAAGGTTACAGAATGTAAGCTCGCTTGCTAGCTGTACAGATAACAAAGCTTTTCATGATCTGATATTGGGATGACTGAAAGATGTAACTCTCCCAAGTAGCAGTTAGCTCTGACCATGAGAAAGGGAAAAAGACGACACTGTGATAAACATGTTGTGACTATCCACCCTGCCTAAGGATGTTTATGCCCATTCGAATTTTGTCATTTTCAAACACTTATCAAATGTCAATACCTGTGTTTAAATATGGAAATAAATCTTTGGGCAAAATATAATTTATTTGTCTGAAGTTAAGATAACTGGCTGACAGGCATTACACCTTTTACCTTTATTGTTCCACAGCATCACCAGTTACTATGGAGAATTTGTCTATAAATATAATCCTAAGAGAAGATCTGACAAATGCTGTAGCCACTTTGCTGTCACTCAAGTCTGAATTCACTCATCAAATATCAAAAGAAGCTGGCTTTTACAGCAGTGTGTCACCAGGACGACCACATTTACAAATGTTCCTGTGTAGTAAAATGTGTTACCTACAACGATCCCTGTGGGATTTTCTGGACTCTTTGGAGACAGGTGTGGAGATAGCCCAATGAATGCTGTGTGTTGTTCCTGAGGCATGTTTACAGCAGGGAAAGCCTCATGTAATGTGCCTCCACCTCAGCTGCCTGGTGTGAGCCAAAGTCATTACACAGCCTCTTTATTCCTCATTCTGTTGCACATATGTGCCCTTCCTTGATGATTTCCACACTAACACTTAAGAATTATTATTTTACCTACTGTGTGTGTGTCCATGTATGTGCATAGGGCAAGATGGGTGTTAACTTCATGTAACATGTGGGAATCAAGAGGAATTGACCAGAATGGATCCTCACCTTTCATAGTCTTGGTATGTTCCAAGAATGAAACCCAAGTTGTCTGGCTTGCAGCAAGTGTTTTTACATGCTCACATTTTAGCCAGCCCAACATGTTTAACAAAATCATAGTGACAGAGCCTCTAACCTGAACAGCTTCCTGTCTGTGGTTCCTAGGGCAAGACAGTTGATATATGGCTTGGGAATTATATGGGCTTGACAAGTTTCAGTTCAGGTCTGACTTACAGTTGGTCATGAATTCAATATCACATAATTAACTGCTTAGAGTAAATAAGTTGTCTATAAATGGGGACACATGAGACAATAGAGGTTACATAGGGGTCTGCTGTAGAAAGTGTAACTGATTGTCATAATAGCTTAGGCATGCTCATCTTAGAATAATTATTTGCTTTGTCAACAAACTTTTCATAGATACACTATAAAGCACTGTAATTGTGAATAAGAACAGTCAAGTGCATTTATAAATAGAATGATTTTAAAAACTGAATAAAATATGTTGCTATTTTAATTTTGAAAAATAAAACAAAAGGATTTTCTTAACAAATACTAATATATATTTTGTTTATGTTAATCATCAACATCATTCTAACAATTAGCTAACAAACCACCAACCAGTGTTTATGTGCAAAGCGTGGAATTTCAGATTAAATGTTAAATAAGGGCTTCTTATCATATTTTTAACACTATGTAGCTATAAATTCTAAGCACTTAGACCTGATTCATGGGTCATAAGGAGGTACTCCATGCCTGGCTCTGAGATATTCATTTGATTACCAATGTGTTCAAAGATCAATATAGTTCAGCCAGGTAGGATTCATCTCTTTAGTTTTAATTGTAAAAATTTGGGGGTAGTAGATGACACAGTGGGTAAAAGCTTTTTCTTCTAATCCTGGCAACCAAAGTTTTTGATGTTTGAAATCCACATTCCGAAAGGAGAAAAATGAAATGTAACAAATTGTCTTCTGATCTTCTCACAGCTATAATTTCCAGCAAGATGGCAAATGAGACTTTTCTTTTGTATTAAAAGAGCTAGATTTTCTTCTGTCCCAAGCTGTGTGTTTACTCTCAGCTACAGTGATGCTTGCTTTTACAAATTCCTGTGGTGTTCTCATGGGAGCAACGTAATAGCTAAGCATGACGGTGGTTAGCTGCAGATGAGCTTGTAAGGGCACCAGGAGGCTAAACATCAAACAAAGAGGTTTGAGGAATCTACAAAGAGCTGGTCCTTACCTTATAGTTAATATTTTTCATAGGTAGAAAGAAGTGCAAGCATGCAATTGCATTCTTGTAAGGATTTGACACATATATTTCTGAATTGTAATTTCACCTGAGTGATCATAGTGGCCTCAGAATCATTTGGGTCACAATGCTGAAATGTATTGCACATTATAAAAGCCTACCACTGTACTGGCTAAGACATGCAGTTTTTACAACCCAAGGATCTGCAGAAGGTAGCATTCACTAACATAGATGCCAAGAGAACAGGGCTTTCTATTACTATTTCAGTAATAACCTGATTACCAGTGTGCTGCTGAGGAGAAACTCATTGAACTCAAAACTCAAAAAACAGATGAGAAACATGTGGATTCAATGCTGATTTTCAGAAGAACGTCTGCCTCTGTGAAATGCAGGGAAAGCTACTCTGAAAAATCCTTCTGATAGTCATGTATATGCATAGGAGACTACAACAGTTACTTACACTTTCAGTGAGTCAGTTTAAAGTCTACGCTTGGAAATGATCAGACAGTCACTAATACCCAGATTAAAATGATGGAATGCTATGTTCAGTGCTATGATGGATCCTAGCCAATCTAAAAGGGATAAAGGACATAAATAGACACAGAGGTATTTGGAAGAGACACATTTGTTTTCCCTGTTTTTCTTGGATTTGCAAGTCATAAGTTTGTAGCTATTTATTCCATAAATAGTTAAGTAGTTTCTAAAAACAACATCTTGGACCAGAACCATAATTCTCTGTTACTAATTATTGAGACACATAATTTACAGTGCACAGATTAGCTGATCATGGGGAGCTCATCCCCAAGGGATACATCCTTTTCATAACACCTGTATATATGTGTCATGGAACATTGAGAAGCGTAGGGTGGAAAGAATACCAGGTAGTCTGCTGAGATGATTTCTTCTTAGAAATGAATGCATAAATAAGAGAGAAACCTTGATAATATTAGTGGACATATTAATGTGTAAGGGGAAATTTTGTGAGATTGCACTCACAGACAAAGAACTATTGGTAACTAGTAACTACTAGAAAAGAATCAACCTTTCCCATGGATGAATCCCTTAACTGGGTGTCCAATATAAAGTTGTCAGTCTTGAAGTCATATACATACAAACAATAAAAATGGATTCATATGTGAGTGTTTGCGTGTGTGTACGATGCTTCTGTGTATTTACACACTAATTATTAATTATTATTTACATATTAATTATATATTGTATATACACATACATGCACACGTGTTTGTGCAACAACAATAATAAAAATGGACAATTCTCTTAAAAGTTGCAAAAGGACATGGGAGAAGTTGAGAAACTTTATCTGGGAAGGGTTGGAGGGAGGAAAGGGGATTAATTGAAGTAATTATATTTCAACTGAAAACTTATTTTATAAAAAGAAAGAAAAGATAGCATTCCTTATGGATTCAGGGAATTAATAAGAGCTGAGAAAAATATTTTCCTGACAAAGGAATAAGCAACTGAATAGAACTTACATTGGCTTACACATTGTGGGCAGTCAAAAATTAGTCCCTTCTGGCACAGTGAATAATTCAACATGTATTTAAAATCAATGCTAATATTTCTTTATTTCTGAATAATTTAGATATTATATTTGTATACATTCATTAAAATATAAAAATGATATATAAACCATTTTTTCATCAATGATCTCCTAATTGTAAAAGTTCTTTAAAACTTGCATTATTTTCATGTATTATATTTTATGAATACATAAAATTTCAAAAGAAATAATATCCCACACTATTAATTTATAATTATCCAGATAGTATCCATCACAATAGATAAAGTTTTCAGGTCAATTAGCTAAAAGCATTGACAATTATCAAAGCAATAAACCACAGTCTAGCAATTATGTTTTACATAAAGTTTAATTCATAATTAGACA
The DNA here is from genome assembly GCA_019843965.1 of Rhynchomys soricoides. Classification (NCBI taxonomy): domain Eukaryota; kingdom Metazoa; phylum Chordata; class Mammalia; order Rodentia; family Muridae; genus Rhynchomys; species Rhynchomys soricoides. The sequence continues at coordinate 19,652,837 of JADRCH010000011.1, forward strand.
GATAATGTAACATGAAAAAATTGAGGTTGGAATTATCTTATCATAATGTCTTAGGGTTCACCATGCATAAAAAAATGACCTGTGGTTGGGAAAGCAAATACAGCAAGATCATGGTAACTGTAGCATCTGCTGTATGGATTTGAGTCAGTGGGAGCTGCTTTAGAGAAGACTTTCAATGTTCATTTTCTAAACCAGCATGACAGCAAAATAAATTAGCTACAGAAGTAAGAGATAAATGTACCTGGTCAGCAGCTGAGGAGCCTGTGTGATCTGAATGTATGGGGCTGGAGAAAGAAGCACAGGTGACCTATCCGACTTTAAGTTAGGTGTAGGGACTAAAGAGTTTCTGGTGTAAAGCATGGTATGATCTAATGGATCCTAAGGGTGAGGTAAATGTTGGGAAGACTTGGTGCTTCCTGGAGTATGAATATGTATAGAGGAATTTTAATCCAGGAATATGGCTGCTCTGCTAGGAAATCACATCCAAAGATTTTCTAGGTCTGTATGATATGGCTTGACTATACATACACCCTGGATTACAGTAGCAACTGGGCTGGAATACAGACATGCCCATGTACATATTTAATCCCTAACAAAGAAGGTAAAATTAATTTGTAGAAATAAGCATCCATGTTTGAAAGTCACATCTAAATGCAACTGGGCTGGAATACAGACATGCCCTTGTACATATATTTAATTCCTAACAAAGAAGGTAAAATTAGTTTGTAGAATGAAGCATCTATGTTTGAAAGTCCCAACTTAATGCAGGGCAAAGTGATGAATCAGAGAAAGATTTGACAGAATAAGTCAGAGATTAGATACACCCACCCAATTCTCTCTAGAATAGCACAGGAAGAGAGGATACTTAAGAGCAGCTTGAGAGAAGGGTGTATGGTCTGTGATGTGTGGTATTTCTGTATGGTAATTTCACCTGGATAGTTATAGAGAGACAGGTTACAGAGAAAACAAGCTAAGACACAGGTGAAGACAGAGTGAGGCAGACAAGGAGAAGGAGCCAGAAGATTAGAACATATTGGCAAAGCATACTAGCCAGGTGGAACAATTCAATGGGAATCAGAATGAAGCCAGACTGAGTCAGTCAGCTTAGAAGATAAGATGAGATTGTATGAAGACTATAAAAGCAAATCTTTAAAAAAGAAAAGTAGAAGTATAAGATAAAGTGAACTGTGGAGATCACACATTTGTTCCAAGCACTAAAACCAATAACAATTCTTTTTCAAACTTTATTTTTTCTGGATATTTTGGAAGCTGACTTTTTATATGTATGCTTATGACATGTTTTATAATAAAATTGCCCTTACTAAAATATTAAGAATGTTATTCTCTGAAAATATTTTTGTGTTTTTTATTTTAGTTGTTTAGTGTTAAATTTATTAAAGTATTACTCTTGCTACAACATGAGATTATTCACCTGCCATCAATGATCATTATTCAAGGAATTCATTGCTAAGACAAGAAAAACTACAGCTTCCTGCTAAACAGAATGGTCTATTGGTCCAGTCACTTCTCATTACCTAAGGGTTGATTTCAGTCACATCAGATACAGGTGATCTTCTCCATGCTCCAACCTCTCCTTCAGAAATGAGTCATTGCTCTCTAACATTGCAATAGCATTTATGAAGATTTTCCATTGTACAAAATGTAATACGGATAGTCACAGAATCATCAAGAACTTGTTATGGTTCAGAGATAAATCCTTAATTTTAATGACCTACAGTCATATATTTACTTTTGCTTTTTGTTACCTTTCTAAATGTAGGGGAAAATATCCAGTGAGGGAAGATCCAACACAGACATATGTGTTTCTATACATGTGCATTGTAGAGATGTTGTTCCTTTACAGGTTCAATCTAAAATGTCATGAGGCTTAGATTTAAACTCTGGATTTTGAGACATGTATGTATGTGATGTATGATGGATGGGTGTACTTACTCCTTTGACAGGGCCCTGGTTATGACACTCCTATTTTGTTTTCTTTCCTTTGTAACATCTGTCTCTTGCTTGGCTGTTCCTGTTGTTCATTGCCAGAATCAAACACTTTGATGTAGAAAGCCAGGCCTTCTTTTATTTGGTTGTTGTTTTATATATTAATTAATTAATTAATTAACATCCCAAAAGCTACTCCCTCTCATAATCCCTACATGACAGATTCCCTCCCATCTGCCCTCCTTTTCCTTTGAGAGGGTTAGACTCCCATGGATATCTCCCCACTCTGGCACATCAAGTCTCAGCCTGATTAGGCATATCCCCTCCCACTGAGACCAGACAAGGCAGCCAGGAAGACTGAGCTGCCTGAATGCTACAAGTATGTGGGCCCTCATTCCAGACCTTGTATGTTCTTTGCTTGGTGGCTCTGATTCTGAGAGCTCACAGGGCTCCAGTTTTGTTGACTCTTTTGGTCTTTTTCTGGGATTCCTATCTACTTCAGGGACTTTGATCCTTGCTCATCCCTTCCATAAGTGTACTTGACCTCCATTTAATGTTTGGTTATGGGTATCTACATCTGTTTAGTCTCCTGCTCTGTAGAGCCTCTCAGAGGACAGTTGTGCTAGGCTTCTGTCTGTAACCATGACAGAGTATCATTAATAATTTCAGGGATTGGTGATTGTCTTTGGGACAGGATTCAAGCTGGGCCAGTTACTGACTGGCCTTTCCTTTGATCTATGCTCCATCCCTGCAATTTTTTTTTTTTTTTTAAAGACTGGATAAATTTTGGGTTGAATGTTTTGTGGGTAGTTTCCTTATCCCTCCCCTAGGAGATTGGTTCTGCCTGGCTACAAGAGGTGGCCTTTTCAGGCTCCATGTTCCCACTGTTAGGTATCTTGCCCAAGGTCACCAGCATTGACTACTGGGAGCTTCCCAATCCCAAGTCTCTAGGACTTCCTGGAGATTCTCCCCTCTCTCCTTCCATTGATTATCCTGGCCCTCTGATCTTCCCTCCTGTCTCTCTGTACACCTGATCCTGACCACTATCACTTCCCTCCCCCACACCCATTTCCCTCCCTCTCTCTGCCTCCTATGACTATTTTGTTTCCCCTTCAAAGTGAGATTCATGCATTCTTGTTTGGGCCTTTCTTGTTTACCTTCTTCTGGTCTGGGGGTGTATCAGAGGTATTTGACACTTATCTCTATATTCACACGACCTCTTGAACTCATGCCCACCCATCATCTGATGGACCTACAGCTTTATGATATTGCCCACATGTCACTTGATGTGAACATTTTGGGTTTAGAGAATACCAATCATATTTTCTAAGTCTTTATGTTCATCTGAGGAGAAGTTTTTGCTTCTGGTCCCAGGTACGAAAACTCAGAGAGACCCATGTGACTTATGGTCTCAGTTCCCATTCTCTTCTCTGTATTTGTAGATAGTGGCTAGGTATTTTTCCCATGGAACATGTTTGTAGTCCAAAACACTTCACGTATAAATCCACACATATGTAATTATGTCACTGACATGTGGTGTAAACTCATTTCTTTCCATTTATCAATTGGATCTGTAAACTGAGGAAAAGACGTTTCCCTGACCAAATGGGAAGATGGGAACAGAAGGCATCTAGTTCCCTCATTACACAAATGCCTACAGTCTCTCAAGATGAATCCCATAAAACACAGAGCCTCCTTTCTGCAACACAAGAGAAAAACCCAGGGAGAATACAGGAAGAACCCACTGTATAAGATGCGGTTGAAGATTTCTGAGTTCTTTATTCATAGTAGAAATCTATGAGGAGAACAAAGATAACAGTTTGCATTCTACTCAGGGAATTAAAAACCATTAAAACATGTTCATTAGAGAACCTTCCCCGACAATGAGAAAGGAATTGTTTTAGTTGGTCTTACTTTGGAAAACAATGAAACAATTTAGCCAATGTTCCTTGGGAATCTTTTAAAATTTAAATGCATTTTAGACATAAATACACCAATTAAATGCTTTCAAATCTATGAGATGTGGGGTAACTATGAGAGAATTTGGGGGTTTTACTATATAATAGAATATAATATTGGTAATCTTGAATAATATAATAATAATAATAATAATAATAATAATAATAATAATAATGCCAGATAACCTTTTTCCATACTGACTTTCATAAATTAAAGTGCATATGTTTCATACAGTGGCTGCTTCATTAAAATATTTATATACTTTTATTTTTAAGTATATGAGTTTTCTGTCTGCATGAATGTCTGTATACCATACATGCTTGGGAAGGACAGAAGGAAGTGTCAGATACCCTAGGATCATCCTGTGATGCTGGGAACCAAGAGAGGTCCTATGAAAGAAAAAAAAGTGCTCTTAATCACTGAGCCACAACTCCAGCTACTAGTGGATGATTTAAAATTAAATATATTCAGCATCTATTCTATTTTTACTATATTCATGTAACACATTATAGACACACACATGCATTTTCTGATAACGTGTCATTGTCTAATTGCCCTTTTTAAAAAGTGGTTTTGACAGGTCTTTAAAACTAATGCATCTCTAAGCATTTAAAAAAATTGGAGCCCAGTAAAAAGAAGAGTATAGTCACTGTCAAACAAAGTTCTTTCCTTCTCCAAACTTCCCATATTTCAAAGAAGACCTATAAACTTGAAATATGGTTGCTAGTATAGAGTCTCAAAATAAGCAAATGGGTTCACTAAGAATTTTTTGTCAGTATCCCATATTAAACTCATCTCTACAGAGAAAGTTTCTAGCACAAACAAATAATCGGTAGGTTGTTACTAGCTCTTTGTTTGGATGGCATTTGGTCCAGTTCAATAAATAATACATTTTTAAAATTCATGCAAATATTATAGCAATAGTAAAAGAAAAACACATAGCAGTTTGAATTGGAGTTGGATGGAAGGAGATATGCTTAGCAGGCAAATTTCTCTTACTCAGTACTAAGTGTCAAGGAAAGTAAAAACAGTACAAAAGAGCCAAGGAGTACAATGAAGAAATCCCATCTCCACTCTCACTTCAGAATATCGTACCTTTTTTGTGTGCCCATATATATTTTAGTTTTCTCCAAACAAAGAGGTGAAAAATTTGTGACTGTGACTATGTGATAAATGCAGATCCTAATTAATCTGTCTTCAGTTACCTAAGTCAACTTCTATCAAAATTCTCCCAACTAGGTATTTTAACAGAGCATTTTCTTGTCTTGATTGCTGCTAAAGGACTGCATAAACACTGAAATATCTAGGATGTAGAATATTCTGATCTTAAGAATAATGCTCTTGACATTAAGACAATGACTCTAGAATCTGTGAAATAAACCTAAAGTAAATGCAGAAGTGATATGGGAGAGGGTGGTCATGTGACCAATAGAACAAGAAGTACATGAGCTCATCTCCAGCATAGGTGTGCCTGAAGATTGAGGAATGCTTCCTTTCCTTCTCAGCTGTCTCTAGAAGAACCTGTTACTCATTGTCTAGAAAATGCATTTTCCTGATTGCTTGTTATGCTCTACTGCAACTGAGACCAGATCTTCACTAAATCCCATTAGAGTAGACAAATTTAGACTTGCTTCATGGTACAAAGGATGGTCAAATTATATGTGTTGTGTATGATTTAAAATAAATATTGCATGAGCAACGCTTGCAACATTTAACACTACTCAACTCAGCACAAGTTGTGCTGTTGCCATGTATTTCAATCTTGTATATATTTTTAGCTCATAATGCAAGAGTCTTTTTTTAGTTCTTCAGTAGGGCAGACAGGGGACCCACAACCCTACAGTCTGTTTTCTCTTAGTTTTTAAAGGACATACTCCTTTGCTTGGCATATAATTCCACTTTAATACTTGGTTTCTTTACACTCTGTAGAGACCTGTTAATAGCTTCTTATTCACTCCATCATATCTGTGCCTATGCAAGCATTCTGACTGTTCATTTACTCCTGAAAAAATGAGACCTAGGAGTCTTTTAATCATTCCCTTCCTTCATCTTTCAATGCTGTGATAATAAAGCTTCTCCAGTGGTTTTCATGGAAGTTTTACTGCTGCAGAGTTATTAAGAACTTTGATTTTATTCTTGCAGATTTCCCTTATATTTGAAGAGCTCAACATCTTCTCAATATCAAAGTATAGAAACCTTCATAATCTCCTATCAGAATTATTATCCTGTGTTCAAAGACTTTATCTAATAGATTTCATGCATGATTCTCTCTTTTTTCCTGTTTCCTTTTGGTCTGTGTACATTATAATGCATAGTATACAATAATCTACACATATTTTATTCTGTAACTGAATTCTCCTGACCCTCTGAAGTAAAGTCTATTGGTTAATGCCTGAATTTGGTGTATCATTTATACTTACTGTTCCTGTCAATGTTCTTCTATGTTTAAAATTTGTATGAAAAGTCTACAAGGTAACACTAATTTTCATTGGTAGCATATTAGTCACTGTTTTTTGTTTGTTTTTTGTTTTGATGGCTTATTTCTATGATTATCTTCAATTATCAACTATATGTGAGACATTTATATCTGACCTCTTCTTAGGTCAGAAAGAGCAGTGTCATGGAAGAGTGGGTAGAAATAACATAAGACTTGGAACATGAAAAGAAGTGCTATGAAGTGCATAGTCATATCCGTTATGAACAAACAGCAGTTGTGATGATCTCTACAAGACCTGCTTAAAGTTGTCATAAAAGCTGCACCATGGACTGGGGAGGAGAAATGAGGTCCTACCCCAAGTTGATGAGCAATTAGCTGTTGATAACTGCTGGGGGAAAGTAAGTGTCTTAATTTGGGTTCCATTGCTGTGAAGAGACACCATGACAAAAGCCACTCTTATAAAGAAAATCAGTTCACTGAGGCTGACTTGCAGTTTCAAAACTTCAGTCCACCATCATGATGGGAAGAAGCATGACAGCTTGCAGGCAGACCTGGTGCAGGAAGAACCAAGAATTCCATCTGGATCCACTGGCAGCAAGGAAGAGACTGGATGTGTTTCCCACTGGGCATATCTTGAACATTTAAGATCTCAAATCTCCACCTCCCCAGTGACACACTTCCTCTAACAAGGTCACATTTAGTCCAACAAGGCTACACCTTCTTATGGCCAAGCATTCAAAGACATGAGTCTGCAGGGGCCATTCCTATTCAAACCAACACAGTGAGCTAGTGTTCTGTGCAGGTGTGGCCACTAGTAGGTTCTCATGATCAAGTGAATGGTGCATACCTGCAGACATAGGGTAAGCATTAATTGGACTCAGTAGGTTATATTAACAAAGAAAGAGAACAATAATTACAAGAAGACATAAAACTGGTAGAGAAACTGGTATTAGAAGAAGTGGAGAAGCATTGGGGAAAAGTAGTTGGGTGGACATTATAAAATGTACCAAATACATGCATTAAGTTCACGAAGAATAAATCACTGCTTATACTAAAAATAAAGTGAAAATTTGTTAATATGGATCTATAAACTGTTCCTAAGTATATTTCTTTAAAGTAGAAAAATCTATGTTTCCTTTATCTTTTCTGTACTCTCCCTTTTCTCTTGGCATGCTTACTCTGCGTAAATGAATGACATTATGCATGCCAATTATAAAATTTGGAAGCTATAAACAATGTTTAATTTTTCAAATATGGCAACATTTTGTAAAGTTACAGGTACAGTCTTCTCTACAATATAGATATGGTTTGCCCCAATACGGTGTGTGTGTGTGTTTATACTATTTATAAAACATCAATCAAACATCGATCAGTTTTTCATATTTGACCCTTGGATTTTCTCTCATCATAAAAGGAGAAATAAGGCAACTTTTTGTAAATTTATTTTTGGGAAAATATAATGTTGTGTGGCATGGAAAGCATTTGGGCATTCATTTCTTCACATTTATTCCAGGACACTGAAAAAACATGAGAATAGCCATTAGCTAAACAGGAAATGGGTGTTTTCCTATCGGACAGGTATGCATAAAGAGAGCAATGCAGACTGTACTGACATTAAGACAATTTCAATGTCTTATTGAATGTTAATGTTAACATTAAACAGTAAGGCAAATTCTATAAGTTCAGACAGGTGAACACAGTGTTTGTTACTACCTGTGTCAGGGAAATATATTACAGCAAATATAGATTACTAAATTACTGAGTTATGTGGCCTCAAAAAAGGAAAACAAGATGGAAACTTAACATCAAAGGACTCTTTAGAACATTGATGATTTCATGTACAAGATCAGAACAACATCAGGCCAGCCCAAATCCTAGCATGAATGGGGAGGTTCTCGCAAAGCTTCAGCCCAAGCTGAGGAGCTATTGGCTGAGAGAGAACAACCATTTTCTTCAAGGGTGGGGCTCCTGGTAGATGCATTTTAACCCACACACATACACATTCACTGGGTTCAAAATAAAAGTAGAGGTATTTGAGAAGGAAATGTGGCAGGAGGCAGAGAGAGAAAAACAGAGGGGAGATGGAGAAGGGAGAATTGAATTTGATTGACACATATTAAAGGTATCTGTGAAATTCTCAAGTTTATAAAATGAAGCTTGGGGCAGCCTACTAACAAAATCATGAAAGATCTTGCAATCATCTATAAATGGTTTAGAGCCATAGATGTGAAACAGATAAATATAAGCACTAGTATATATAAAACTTGGTTACTAAGATATATGTTCAGTTGCGAAGGTGATTCACAGAGCAGGTAAACAGCAGAGTTCAAATAGAAAGGCAAAACTTCAAGAATTAGTAGGTCAAGAGTAGAAGAAAAACCTTAAGAAGCAGAGGTGGCCTGATAGCCTTGCCAAAGGAACCTGAGAAGCGCTATGTGAACTCAACACAGGGCTTCAAAGTCATTCAGATCCCATACTGGAAAAATACGCATTGGTTTAAGTAAGAGAAATCAAGCACAATGAACAAAATGTCAGTTTCATACTGTAAAGTAATGAATGACTGGAAATGAGATACGATGGAAATTTTGATGAGAGGTTTGCATATTCCTGGTTGGATCCAATAGAAGAGAGTTAGAAAAAACTGAGTTTCATTCTAATGGTTAACAGGACACACTCAGGCAAACATAGACCAGAGTAGTGCCTGCTGTGGTAATTCCTTGCCATGAGGGGGGATCACAGAGTATTATCAATAGGAGAACACCATCAACAATCTGTCAAAGAAACAGGTGCCTCATCTGGAAGGGATCCAGGCTGTGATATATCATAAGCCTTAGGAACCTGACATTGAACATGCTCTGAGTAAACACAACACAGTAGTCATTGGAAAGTAACTATAAAATATTCAAAGAAGCTGGTAGCAGAAATTTCTGGTTCCTTTGGAGACTTGGTTGTGTCATGTGGTGTTTATTTGGCAGTTGTCTAATGAAAGGACATTTTGCTGAGGCAGACGCTTGAGAGGACTTGTGATGCTTGTAAGGAGTACAAACAGAACCCATCAGGCCATAAACAACTCTCTGGTATTGGTTTGCTTTGCAATGCTTTGCTGGTCTTCTCTGATCTGCCATTTGTCATATCTTTGTAGAGAGAAACAGCACTAGAAAACATCTTGTGGCATTCTGGCTGCTTCCTGTTGCTTCTGCAGACTCATACCGATTTGGTGGAGCCTCTCTCAGTTTCTTCTGAGTCATGTTTTGTGTTTCAGATTGGACTGGACTGCTGCTATTGATTTGTGGTTGATGTTGTTTGACTGATTGGCTGGTATCCGGACAATGAAGATTGGAATTGTCCCAAAGACCTACTTATAAACAGGTACATATCCCCTTGTCATATTAATGATATTTCTTCCCTACCTTTGGTCAGTGGACTAGAAGAGAGGTTGAAGAATTTAAGATCCATTATTAAAGTAGGTTTTGGAAAATCTATGCCTGTTTCTTAGCCATTACCATCCGAATAGTAGATGTCACTCATTTCTTTACAGCTTAAAGAGAATCAATTCATGGGCATGTCTAAGAACTAATGACCAAACTTAAAACTTGAATAATATTTTTTAATTTATTGGCTCAGAGATTTGGGCTTCTGCTTGACCATAAAAATGAGTCTGTGCCTTGTTCTGGAACTTCACTTTCTAGGCTCCTATATTGCTCTACATAATACACATTCAGCAGATTGCACACTGAGGGCCCCACACTTTGGATACCTGAGTTATTCTCAAGGGATCACATTCTGACTCATAGAGCTCATCCAGATCCATCAGTCCCCACCTCCTGAACATTTTCTCTTACGGTGGGTGCTATCTCTTCTGCATTCCTTATCCCTCCACACTAATAATCTCGTTATTCTTTGAACGAGCTATATTTTGTGACCTCTCTTGAAGCATGCATCATATTTTTCTTTAATACTGAATTTCAATTCTAATGTGTTGCGTGTCATCCAGCCGTCTTAAATGCATGCTCCTTGCAGTCTTATTACATTCTAACCTTCTAAAGGAGCCTGTTATGTTATCACAATTACGATGAAACTTTAATAGGTACCTTTGAATACAGAATTCTCTGTTAAATACTGCATGGTTATTCCATGCAGAGAATGTATTTATGCAGCTGGTAAATCCTTTGAGAGTGTTCAGTTTTTCTGGGCACATAGAGGATTTTGAAATACTAGCAACTTGTATCTCAGTCAGATTCTCACCATGGCAACAGCTGCTTACTTCAGGAAGAATGACAGCAACTGTTGTAGGTTTTGCAAAGCTTGATGCTCAGTGTTTTGTTTTGCTTTGTGAGATAGCATTGTACCAAATTCACACAATAGCTATCTTTACATAGATTATAAGTGTGAGATTATATGTCATTAAAGACCCATTTATAAACATATTTTAAGTTAAAGGAAGATTACAACTATGATCCAGCTTTACTGAAAATGCTACATAGTGTAAAGACCCATGCCTATTGTTCACTAAAACTGTTTAGCTAGAAATTCATCTAATTTATGGTGTAAAATGAGAGTATAATTTTCAAGGGAGCTGAAAATCTTATTAATATACAACTCACTTTCTTTAGGTATATTGTAAATATGCATATAAATATAAATCTTACCACATTTCAGTGTGTTTTTTACTATCTCATTGCAATGACTTAGTTTTAAATTTACAAGTTTTGTGATGATTAGGGAAATTTAAAAATTAGACTCTAAATTTATGCAAATCTTCTAAAAACAACATATTTTTTTTTTGCATGCATAGTCCACTCCAATATTCTTTGGTAATTTTCTGAGTATGTGACTTTCTTCCCTGTTATAATTTTATGACTTCTTTCTATGTCTACCCAACTCTTGGAAAAATCCATCTCTAAGATTTTCAGTGCTCAGATGAAGAGAAAGGGGACTCTTAGAGAATTCTTCCTGTCCACTTATTTTTCTGAAATAATAGTGGTGTTGATTATGAAATATTGCTATTTCTATAATGCTACCTGAAATAGGGAGTACTTGTCTCCTTTGGTGCTTTTTTGGCCTCAATTTTATACCATCAAAATATGCTTGAAAGGAAAACACTTAGATGCCCAGTATCTTACATCATTTTGAATTCATAGTAGATATTATGGTGTTTTGTGTATGTTAGTACGAAAGGGTGTCTGTATCTGAGTGCAGAATATCATGTATTAGAAAATATGTTTCTGTCACACAGTGGTTCTTAATGTAACACAAAGGTCACTGATATTAAGAAAATAAATTACTTTTGGTATTCTTTTCTCTGTTCTTTTCTAAACTTGCTTCATTTTGAATGAACATATGCTCGAAATAAAACACATCCATTTCACTGGCGATGTTATGGTTGAATCACTTTGAAGCAGAAAATGGAGTATTCATCTGCTGACCAAGGTCTTTCTCTCTTCTCTTTGCTCCACTCCCTCCTGTCAGCTACAATGAAAATATTCTATAGTGTATTTATTTACAATTTACTTACAATAACAAAGATCAATTTCCAATATGATGTGAGTTGAGGGAATTTTAAAGGCACAGTGGATGACAGACAATAGAGGATGTGATCCTGCTTGGGAAAGGAGGACCTGAGAGAAGCCTGCAAAGAAACTGATCTCAACAGGCTTCAGAACAAAGAGCTTGTAATCTTTTAGAAGTAACATTTAAAAAAAAAAATCTACTCCTCTTATCCTTTAAAAGCATATGATTTTACGTATTATGATTTGTATTGTTATTTAAAATCTTTCTCAGCTCTCACTTTGCATTACACAAAAAGCTAAAATTAAAAAAAAAAAAATCCATGAGCACATTCTTCCAACAAATTGGATTTTAACTGTAATTTATGTAACAAAAGTATAACTTTGAGGAAGTCACGAATTTCTGTTTCTCATCAACCTTAAGACATCTATCAACAAGCAGATGAAGCAAAGAGGCTGTAATTGTGAATCTGAGCCCCAGTGAGCCATCTGTTATTCACTGAGAACTCTACCCAGCATAACTGCTCTAATTCCTTCTCAAAGACATCATGCTTTCTTCTCTAAATGATAAGCCAGGAAGCAGACACAGGTATATCAACTCTATCCACTTACAGATCAGATGTTTTCCCAAGGCTATAAATGCCAATAATAGCATGGGTGTATCAATCCATCCATTCACAGAATAGATTCTTTACCAACCTTATAGATGTCCATAATAAAATAACTATATGAATTCCATCCATTTACAGAACATATGCTTCTCAAAGCTATTAATGTCAACAATAACGTAAATGTATTGATCAATTCTTTCACAGAATAGATGTTTCCCCAAACTTATAGATGTCAATGGAAAACTTTAAAGGGTTCATCAATTTCTCCTGATCAATTTTTGTCATGGAACAATTTTCAGGAGGGTGAACTCAGAGAAAGCAACACTTTACTACACATTAGCAGAAACTAAAAGCAAGAATTTTAAAATTGTTTTTCATGTAGTAATAATAAAGTCTTGAAAATGTAAAATATACTGAATTTTAAAGCATTGTCTAATTTATACATGCATCAAGCACAAAGTTACCCAATAACGTGCTTAAGCTTTGTTTAAACATCAGTTAAAATGAACTCAAATCAGATAGAAAAATTTGGTTTACATTTGTTGATTTGTTATCACTCCTCCTAGCACTTGATTAAGTAAACCCTAATGTAAATGAAATGAATTATTCATTTTGAGATGTAGGTTTTGATGAATCCTGACAATCACATATAACTGTGTAACTTTAGGATTGGAAGGCTCTCTAACCTAGATAGTCTTTTCAAACTGTAGCCACATTAATGTTCTACCCCAGGAAATATAATGGAGGTCAATGTGATTTGAGAATACTAAAGCATTATTCCACACAATGGGATCAGAATCAGTTTCTAAAGTGCAAGTATGTAGGCAGAGCAGCAAAGGCCTAGATCACATGATGTGATGCTTAAATCCTTGAGTAGAATTTGAGTAATTTACATACAAGGAAGCCATGTGGATCAACCTGAGCCTGAGCAAGGTAATGCAGTCACAAAAGAATGAACATGGTATGTACTCACTGATAAGTGGTTATTAGCCCAAAAGTTCGGAATATCCAAGAGTCACTTCACAGCAACTATAGGGTTGAGTGTGAGGTCCAAGATGGAGGAGTTGGAGAAGGGACTGAAGGAGCTGAGGGTGTTTGCAGCCCCATGGAGGAAGCAGCAGTGTCAGCTGGCCTGACCCCTCGACTCTCCTGGAGACTGGATCACCAACCAAAGAACACACATGGAGGGACCCACGTTGCTGGCCACATATGTGGCAGAGGAGGGTCTTGTTAACCATCAGGGGTAGGAGAGGCCCTTGGGCCAGAGGGTGTTAGAAGCCCCAATATAGGAGAATGCCAAGGAGGGAAGAAGAGAGTGGATGGGTGGGTGGGGGAATACCCCCATAGAGGTAGGGGGAGGGGGAGGGAATAGGGAGGTTCCAAAGGGGAAATCTGGAAAGGGGGAAACATTTAAAATGTAAATAAAGTATCAAAAATATGTGGATTTTTAAATCCAAGTAAAACCCAATGACACCAGTATAAGTGAAAGTAGAGAAGCCCAAATGCACATGAGGTAAATCTATTGTAAATCTGTTAGGCCTCGAGTCTTGCCTTCATCAACAATGACATAGTCTGAATCAACAGGTGTCCTAAAGTATTTCTTCCCTGAGTTATGTAAGAGGTACATAAACACAATTAATAAAGAAAAAGAATAAATAGCTGTGTAATAAGGTTCTAATCAATGACAAAAAGAGAAGTCATTCAATCAGAACTATAACCTTTTCTAATTAAATTACCCCCTGCTGAATGCTGGAATGTTCACTGATCAGCTGTGTGTAAAGCTGTACACTTAGACAAATTATCTTCTCCATAAGAAGCAAACAGGTCATAAATCTTTCCTATAAATCAAAATAATGGTGTACTACCTTTGCCTGACATATTGCTATCTATTAGAGTGCTTGTGCATTTTTTAAAATTTTCTCAAGCTAATATACAAGCAAAGCACTTATTTTTGATAATTTCTGCAATTGTGTGTTTATATTTAAACATAGGAACTATCAAAGTACATGCTTTTCTGCTTTATGTGATGTGGTAGAAAAGTCTTTTGTCTAAATTATAATGTTGGTTATACTTTGGCCATTGCATGCCATATACTGTTTTCTGAAACTGGGTAGAAGTTAAGATTCTTGTATACCACCCACTAACTTTGATGTGTGTGTGATTGTCAGGATATTTAAGGAAATAACATAAAGTTTCATGAAGATACCGTAGGAGAAAATGGTCACTTAAACCATTAAACAATAAAAATAGCATAGTTAATTCTGTAACTATGAGCCATAAAAAAATCAGAAACTCAATAATTTGAAAAAATATTTTATATTAATGTATTATGTGTTAAAGGTAGTAAGCAGAAGCCAGTCAATACAGAGAAAATACAAAGTGTTCAGAATTGTTACCATATTTAAACATTAAGAAGCCCCAAATTGCATATCGCAAGTAAAAATCAAGCACAGACATAGACATAACTACTTCAATACATAAAATTAAGAAAATCAAATTTAATTCATCAAACCAAAGAAGCTTATAACAAATGAACAACATGAAGATTATGAGATGAGAATCATGACTCAAGCGGTTGAGAAAATTTAGCTCATGCATCCATCAAGGGTTCACTGTACACATAAAATAGTTACAGTTCTATGGCTTTACCTTAAGCCTTAGGTAGGTAGACAGCATGGTTTATGTGGGATTGATAGAGAAGTAGAGAGGAGAGCATGGGGAAGGATAAGGTCAGGCTGGGTCAGGTTGAGGAAGTAGATAGAGTGGAAGGGAACAAAAAGGAGCAGATCCAATAAGAGAGAATACTACAGGAATGGAGAAGTAGAATTATCTAGAAATATAGAAAACTTAGAAATAAGATGTTCTTTTATTCTAGCTGTAGTTGTTCATCATTACAGCATATTTCATATGAGGGAAAAACTAAACTTTAAAACTGGACATTACCATTCATAAAAATTAACTCAGAAAAAAAGCTATATCTTAACTATGTGTGTACATAAGCCACCTTAAAATTGATGTAAAATTCAAAGTCAAATTTTATTTCAAATTAAATAAATATATTTGAATATTTCTGTGATACAGGAAATAGTCTATATATTTTTAAATTCAATTTAAGAAGACTGTGAAACATTCTTTAATGACAGTTTTGAGAGATATCGATAAGGGAGAATTTAGTTATAGATTCAAAAGGTCTAATAGAAAAGAAACATCTGTCATACCACCATCAGTCATTTTATGGTGTAAAGTCTGAACCATGTGTCTTCATGTAATTCTGAATGAAGCCATTGACTAGGAGCTCTGAAATTCTCTCTCCTCCTCTCCTCTTTTCTTTCTCTCCTCCTTGTGATTGCCCAGATCCATTGTTGTGGAAATCTGTTTTTAAAACATAAGGATCAAAGAAGAAAGGGCATCTTCTTTCATACTCCTGTTAGAGAATTACCCCCACAATCACCAACACCTGAACCCAGCAGGCCTTGCTGCTGTGCTCAGTCCTGTGGCATGTATTGATTTGTGTGCTCAGGACAAGGTTCTCTCTTTAATCAAAAGAAATAAAATGACACAGGGCATCGACTCCATTGGCTCCACAAACATTATGGGTAATTATTTTAAACATCAAGGGAGGTGGCTTTTGTCCTTCCTATCTAACAACTGATTGATCCTTTTCTGTACTTTAGGCATCTTTGAGTAGACAAAGCGCACATATCAGTAAACAGAAAATGCTTACAATGCACATTATGCTGAAAATATGATCATTCAGTGTTTCTAGCTGAAATTGGTGTCTTTGTTACACTTTTAAAATTGTTCCTAGATTATTTGGGGGTTTGAACAGTATGGACAATCAAAATTAGGGTCTTGTACAAGGTAGACAAGCATCCTACCAAAGTAGTACACCCCCACATTGGTGGTCTTGCTATCTAGATCTGGTTTGTTTGATTCTGTCAAAACACTTAACTGTAGGAAGAGCTCTAATATACTTTTCTTTAATGGAAAAAACCTAATATTGAAAAATTTGGTTTCTGTTAATTGCAATGACCTACTTGTCACTGATATTAGGGGTTCTTCTTTTACATCTGAGCCATGCTTTACCCTGTAAAACTTAAATGCACAAACACTATACGGTCAGGAATAGATGCTCGAGGAGTGACATTTGGTGTTCTGGTCAAACTGCAGAGATTGTGAACTTGTTAACCTTGTTTCACTGGCAAAGCTGTTATCTCTTCACCTTTAAATTGGTGGTGGTGATTACATTAAAAAATATTTCTCAAAATCATCAGGGAGTTAATCACCCCAATACAAGAAAAAAGTGACCACATTAAGTACGGTAAGAATAAAATCTGGTACATTCCAGGTACTCAGTAAATATCAGCTGTTATTTTATGTATGGATAGATTCAACTAGATTTGTTGTATGTGATACGAATAAGCAAAAATGTCTTACAACTATGATTTATACAATTTTCTTTTTTTTTATCATTTCGGTTGAAAAACAGTGAGTATATATACTTGACTCTATTCTGCATTAAATATGGCATGCCACATTATTTGTCATCAATTGCAACATAGTATTTTATAGAAAACTATGTATTATATTGGGAAGAGATTGCTGCCTTAAAGTATTGAAAGGAACTGAAAAAATCCCTAGGGTTTGTGCATGTTTGTATCAAAGTCTAAATTCAGCCAAGAAAATAGACTAGCAAAGGGTCTGTCAATAACTGCTCATAGCATGTCACTTTGGCCTATGATGTTTTGTTGTTTAGATTTTTGTGTTTTATCTGCTGCTTTCTGTGTTGACTGGCTAACTCCACCTTCTGTCTTGGGTACAAGCCATACTTACATTATTAAATTTACATTGGTCTAGTTCTAGGGATTCAAGGCAATGTGTTTGTATGGGACATACATGGGCTGCTACAGGAAAACTCAGCATGTGTGAGGGGGTTCTGTCACACTGCTTGCATGTGCTTTTCTCTGGCCTGCCAGGACTCACTAAGGGGACTTTCAAGACAGCACATTATGATTGATTGTTTTGTTTTAATACATAATGTTAGCTTTCTGTCTAAACACCCCACAGTTACCATGGAAGAGCCAGTTATGCTCCTCCCCACAGTTGCCTGGAAACAGCCAGGTGGGCTTGGCACATTATAAAAGGGGCTGCTTGCCCCTCCTCTCTCTCTCTTATCTCTTGCCCCTCTCTTGCATCTCTTATCTCTTACCTCTCCCCATTCTCTTCCCCCCTCTCTCCATGTAGTCATGGCTGGCCTCTACTTCTCTACTCTCTCAATCTCTCTGCCTTTCTCTGCCACTACGACCCTCTTAGCTCCACTCCCCATGCCCTGAATAAACTTTATTCTATACTATACCTTCCTGTGTGGCTGGTCCCTCAGGAGTAAGGGATGCCTGGTCATGGGCCCGCTGAGGCCCACACCTCACCTCCCACACCTTCCTAGAACATATATATCTCATGATATTTTTATAAACACATCACATAGATTCTCACTGTTAGCTCAGGTTAGCCTTGAATTTATTATAAAGGCCATGCTTGCCGAAAACTTAGGGTAATTCTCCTATCTCATACTCACTGATTCTGGGAATAGTATGAGTATTGACCAATAAGAATGGCAGGTGTTGGCACTTCATTTGGCTTTCTCAGCCTCCAGAAATATGTAAATAAATTATCTTTTTATTTTTTTACATATTTTTGTGAATCTGGTATTTTTAATAGCAATGGATTACATGGAATTATATTATACTATAGAAAATGAAGTTAGAAATTAACTTTACTTAAATTCCAAATTCTTAAGAAAATGTGTATATTTTTCTACACTTTGATCAGAACACAGCTTTCTGCAGTGACTTACTAGAAATTTTAGACTGGAAATTACAGGTAATCACAAGTAGATTCCCAAACTCTGGCTCACTGTTATGCAGGGATGGTCAGAGCACTCTCTGGCCATCAGTACCTTGCTTGTCTTGTCTTAAATGATTCAGCACAGTATTTTAGCTTTCAATGCCATGAAGTAATATTTGAAATGCCTTAAGTGGTGAGTATCTATGCTGTTTTTCAACATCAAAGCTATAAAACCAACTGAATTAACACCTGTCCTTGCCAATAAATCCAGCTTGACGATGAGGCAGCCTGCTTTATAACCATGATGATAGACCATCCGTGTCTTAAGACAACATAATCATAAATTTAATTACTATTGTGTCCTTATAGTATCTGAACTCCTCAAGTTACAATGCACCATTGGTTCTTTAAAACATATAAATAAATAAATAAATAAATAAATAATAATGATGCTTTAAACTCTCTCTTCCTCCACTTCCACCCCACTCTACAATGAAACTTTTAGTATTAATGGCTGATGTCTTATAAATATATGAAATATGAAAATGATTACTCTAATTTTTATAAGCTGTCCATTCCAAGAGTTCTGACAGGTCAGTGAGTTGCCCAGCAGGCAGGAATGTCAGCCTCAGTGGCTAACAAAATGAGTTCCAACCCAAGGACCTACATGATAGAAGAGGAAAACGTCTCCACATGGTCCTCTGAGATTTAAATGAAAATTGTGGCCTCCACCACTCTTCTCAGTATACTCACATTCAAAATAAATCAATAAGTATATTAAAAGTTTAAGTGTTATAACACTGGCTTAAATAATCTATAGCTACAGCATTATGTCTGAGAAATGAAATAAAATATGTTAAAGATTAAATAACAATTTTTATAAAGAAACTATGTTACATTCCTTGTAATCTATTTTGACATTTTTCTGCATCAATATTAGATTTGTTAATTTTCATAGATATATGTGCTTATAATATACATATTATTTGAGTATAGAGGATGCATAACAGTATAAATTAAAAATATATTTTGTAGTCATTAATTCAAAAGGTCTGAAACAAAAGTTTGTGATGAAAATTGAAGCTTTACTTTAATTTATATAAAATGCTGATAATGACATAATATTCATCTAATTTTGATATGTATTATCTAAATCACAATGATCATTCTGATATTTTTATTCATTGCATTCCTCACAGTAAGTTAGACCACTGATTTTTAACATCTCTGTATCTACTGAATTCTTATGCTGGTATAGAAAATATTGAATTCAGATTTAAAAATAAAGTTGTGATTTTTTTCTTCTGTCAAAAAATCCTGCCAATGCTTTATAAATAAATATAAAGGAATATAACAATTTAAATGTAACTTATTCTAGGTTGTATATTGTGCTTCTTGCCTTTGCCCAGAGCCATGCACATTTGGCCACGCCAATATTTAAGTTTCAGTTTACAGAAGGAATTCAGAAAATACTACTAGCAGTATGGTTGTTTTCTACAAACAAAAAATGAAGTGTGAATTTGTAAAGAATTGTGTCTTCCAAAGGGAAAGCCAAACTGTAAATAATGCAAATTGGCAGGATGATGGAATAAAATGATTCCAAAGAATATTCTGAGTTATAATTGGAAATCATATGGAAAGAGACAGGTTACTCCTCTTTTATATGTTGCTGAGCTTTGCCTATAAAACTTGCCACTGATACAGTTATACAAAGAAAATATGTGTTAATATTATACCCATTAAAATTCATTATCACACATTAAAATCCGTGGGGTAGCTGTTGAAGAATGCAATGTTCTGATTTGTAAAATGCTTACAAAACGTAAATGACTAGTTGTGTGTATATCTCTGTGTGTGTGTTTGTGTGTCTTTGTGTTTGTATGCATTCATATGTGTGTGCATGCATGTTTGTGTGTGGTATACATGCATGTGTGTTTGGTGTCTGCACATGAGTGTGGTATATGTGAATATGGATGTGCATTCACATGTGTATGCATGTGTTTATATATGTGTGGTACCTTGTGCACATACTTGTGAGTATGCATGTGCGTATGCATGTTGTGTATATATACAGGTATGACATGCCTGCTTTCATGTCTGTTCATGTGGAGGCCACAGTTGAAGGAGAAAACTGACATCTGTAAGTTGTTCTATGATCCACACAAATGCCATAGCAGGTGAGTATGCACATATATATGTATGTACACACACAAAAATAAAACCACTAGATAAAAATTTTTAAAAGGCATTAGAGATTCAAATACCCTTACTTAAATTAATGCATTAAAATATATTTTAATTACATAGCAAGTTTATTTGATAAAATGGAGGGCAATGCACATTTAGGATAATCCCAGCAGTGGTGTAGAAGCTTCCCTCAAACTCCCTGAGCAAAAGGCTTTATGTAGTGGGATTTCTGGCACAAGCACTTTCACAGATGTACAGGTTATCTTAGGAACTGTTGCCTTCTGTGTGTGGTTCATTCTAATAACATCATTGACCAGAAGTTTGTCACCAAAATAGATGACTCTCCTGTTCCATGTTAAAAGCATGGAAGCAACCAAAGCTGTGGTGAAGAGAGCAGCACAAAGTATACCACACATGAAACAAATCAGACAGAAATAGGGCTACTTCCTGTATAGGAAAATCCTAAAATTCTTTTAAAAGATTCTTGTTGTCATCCCATATTATGTAAACCACAGGCTGAGTTAAAAATTATTTTCAATTAATGTTTTGCCTTGTATAAAATATAGAATACATTTCTCCCCAGGGATAAAATGAAATGATATCAAAAGTCATAACCTTAAAATTTTGACCCAACTCACTATTAATTAGTAGAAGAATCAGTGAATAAGTGAATGCTCTTCCACCCAATATATACGTAGATGATAGATAGATGATAGATGATAGATAGTTGAATTGAGGGATGATAGATAGATGGATTGATAGATGATAAATGGTAGATAAATAAATAGATGGTAGGAAATTGATAAGTAGGTGATAGATGATAAATAGATTATAGATGATTGTTTGATGATAGATGACTGATTGACAGATGATGGATGATAGATAGATAGATAGATAGAGAGAGAGAGAGATAGATGATAGATATATAGATGGATAGATGATAGATACAAAGATGATAGATAATAAATAGATGACAGATGGTTATATAGACATAGATAACATAGTCACAGATTGATAGAAGATAAGGCAGATTAGGGAGGATGAAACTATAATACAATCTAAGACAGACAGACCTTGGTCTTAGAAGTTGCTCAGGAATTTGGAGGCTCTCAGATTATCAGAACCCCAGTGACTAGTAGAAATTGTTACACACATTATATGTTCTGGTTCACACTCATGAAACCTCAGGTTGGGCAGCCTTCTGCCTCCATGATTACTTAGTGTGGTGCTGTTCAGCTTCTGAAGGTGATAACAAGTATAAAATACCTTCCTTTTACCTGTCTTCCTTCCTCTAGCTCTATCATCACCTAGTACTGGTTCCTGCAATTAGTCTCCCATTGTTAACTTCTTACTTTTATCATTACTTCAGAAACTGGTAACACAGAAAAATGAATGACTCAGAAGTCCAATACTTATTATTCAGAAGTGTAATACAGATAGCACATCACACATAGATAACTTTGTAAGCAAGACTCAAATTGTTTCTGAGAATATTGATATGTATACCTACAAAATCAGTATCTAGTATTTTCATTAATTACATCAAAATTCATTAATTTTGTTCAACATAGCTCATAAAATAGTATCTTATGGAGTTATTTTGTCTTATTGTCACTGACAAGGATAACATATTCCCACACACTCAAATGTTAACTCTATTACCATATCAGAGCACATAGAACTTCAGCCAAGTTCCAGTGAAGCTGCTTTCTTTTCATTACAAACTGCAGTGAATACGAATTGCATGTGAAATAGCAACAATTATTTAAACTGTGCTGCATATAACTCCTATCTCCTTTTCCAACTTGAAATTTTGAAACAGTTTGATAAACTGAGTTGTAATTTTAATCCAGTTCCTTTGATGAATTCTTTTAGAGGTGATTTTTTTTTTTATTAACAACCAATTTACTATCCTCAATAAAATAATGTTTATTTCCTACATTCTCTTCTAGAAGTTTTAAAGTTTAGGCTTTTGCATTTTATTATTTAATTTTTTGATGTAGATATGCACATTCCTCTGAGTTATCTAATTTTCTCCCTATCACTTAAGATATTTCTCTCCTCGTTTCTTATTATTTTTATTAAACTGCTTTTTTCTCAAATAGAGACTGAGTTATAATAGTTTCATCTTTTTTTATGTGTTTGCAGTTTACTTTGAAAGAATGGATTGTTTTATGGGGAAATGATAATTAAAATAAAATAATAGCTTACATAGAACAAGCTTCCTTTCAGCTTAGACATTTAACTTGAGGGCACTATTTAGTATTATAATGTCTGCTACCTGCTGTTATTCTGGTTGATGGATTCAGGAGAGCTGTTGAATTCTGTGTAGTGGTAGAGAAGCAGGCTGACTACTCCCACTGCCACACCTCCCTCACTCATGTTTTGCAGTCTCTTTGTCAGTAACAGGTCTATGTGTCATTATCTTACTGGCTATTGACAACATCACATTTATATCTATATCAGAGAGTGTGGCCTTCAGCATTACTTTCCAGTTATCAATGAATAGATTGGTGTTTGCTGGGACTGAAATTATCTGGGGTTTCATGTGCCTTGCTTTTGTCTTTCTTACCTTCCATGAGCGTGTGATGACCTCCAGTTTCTTTGAATGTAGCATTTGAAATTAGACCACCAGGAGCAGGCCTGACATTTATCCATAAACCCTGCTCTCTCCCACTTGCTGATGCTGTGGTGCCCACATTCTTGCTAGTCTGTGGCATTTCTCAATCAAACTCCCTCCTTCTGGTACAAGACCACAACATGACAGGCAGAAGGACTGATACATGATAAATAGATGATGAAATATTTATAGACAGAATATAAGTAAATACATAATGAATAGATTGGCAATAGATGAAAATAGATGATTGGTAATTAGATAGGTATGTACATACATGCATGCATGGCTTCATAGTACATAGATGCTACCTGATAGAAGATAAATGATAGATAACAGATGATGAAATGCAAATGATAGGTAACAGATAGATGATAGATACACAGGTATATAGATTCACAGATACATACATATATATGTATGTACATAGATAACACATAGATGCTAGTTGAATTATAGACAGATAGATTGAAAGATAGAAGACAGATGGATGATACATGCAGGTACCCAGTCTCACTGATACATTTGTTCTGCAGATCATAAACCCTTCCTGCTCTTTGCTTTACCTCTAATTATATAACATACCTCTCACGCTAGGGTCTATAGTGCAGGACTCAGAGAATAGAGTATAGAATATTGTTCTTGTTTCCCTCATCTAATTAATCTTCACTTTTCATCACAGCTATCCAACAGATAACTGAAAGGCTGTGCTCTCCCCCCACCCCAACCAGACACATGGAATTTCTCCCACATCTTATTCTGTGGATTTTTTCTGATAGTTCACTGGTTTGTCATTGAATAGCAAAATTATCCTTAATTTTTTCAAGAGAAGTTGGAGAGTAAATGTTTTACATCCTTCATTCTAAAATATAATTTTTATTCTATTATCTAAAATTTTAGGAGTGTTTAATAAAATACAAGAACATTCACAAGTTCATTATTCTCAAAGGACCACTGAAGAAGTCAGAAACAGTCTGATAATAGTGTACCTCTGTGTCCTTTGAATAGAGTTGGCAAACTTATCAAACAAATGCAATGGGATATTCTCAATTAAAAGATAAAGATTTCTCTCTTCATTTTCCATTGTGTTTTGAAACCTTATATGAAGGTCTAAATTATTTTGATTATTCTTAAAAAAAAATAGACTGTCTTAGAAAGGAAAGGGCTCATGGCTCTAATCTGTCTACTCTATCATCAAACTGTATAATATTTAGCAAAGTTCCTTTCTTTGATTTTATTTCTTCACCCTTAATTAGAACAGATTATGACTAGACATTTTATAAGTTCATTTCTACTTTAAAATCCCTTGATTCTGTTTTTCACTGGAATTTTCATGGCACACAGCCTGCTATCCTAGAGGGACCTTCATTCTCTTGCCAACCCTCTTCCTACTTCATCAGACCTGAGCCTACTGAACCATACATGTTATCTTCCTTTCCCCCACTCATCTTCCCTGCTAGCTAAGCCCTCAGGGCCCAGCTAAGCTGCCCTGAGCAGTCTGCTATCCCAAGGAAGCATCCATTTTCCTGCCACCTCAGTTCCACCTCCCTCAAACTCCTCAATCAGACAGGTAATCTTCCCTTCCCCATCCATTTCCCCTGCTCTCTGAGCCATTTGGAACAAGACAAGATGCCCAGAGCACCTGCTAGCCTTGGGTCTCTTCCATTGTCCTGTTACCACTCTGTCCACCTTCATTGGACCTGAGGGTCTTAAACCATACAGCTTTGTAGTTCCAGACCATACATCCTAAGGATACCCATCCGACTCTGCCACACCTGTAGCAGGAAGAGTGGGGCCACCTCTATGTAAATGCTGGGGTGGATGAACAGCAGCAAAAGCATCTCCTGAAGGAGGACCAAATTGACTGCCTGAGAGACCAAGGATTGCTGACACAGACAATGCCAGCCAATCGGGAACTGCTGTTTAGAAGAGATGCTTCCCTGGGAACAATGGTGTTCGAGTTAGGGGTACTAAAAGAGCTTGCAGTAGTGTTCAGATGAGCTCTCTGCAGCATTTCCCACCTGTTCCCAGAGTCTGTGTTCCTGACTCCATTTGAACTCACCTCCATTCCCCAAGGGCAGGTAGGGTTGGGCAGTGAGTAGTCCAGGGCACAGGCAGTACACCACCCTCCCAATACCTACTACAAGAACATCCAGGGACCAAAACAATCTACATGGCTAACAGACCTCAAAAGAACACAATCAACAAAAGCCAGGGTAATATGACCCCTCCAAAGCATAGCTACCTCACTGCAGCAAGCAATGAATATCTAACAGAACCAAAACACAACTTAAACTGGCCTTAAATCCAATCTTATAATGATGATAGAGGCCTTTAAAGAGGAAAATACAAGCAAACAGGTAGAGTTCTTTAAAGAGGAAACAAATAAATCCTTTAAAGACAATTAAACAGGCAAAGGAAATAAATAAAACCATGAAAGACCGGAAAGTGGAAATAGAATCAATAAAGAAAATACAAACAGAGGAAATCCTGGAAATGAAAAACCGAAGAAAGAGAATAGGAACAACAAATGCAATCATCACCAACAGGAGATGGAAGAGAGAATCTCAGGTGTAGAAGATACTGTAGAAGAGAGTGATACATCAGTCAAAGAAAATGTTAATTCTAAAAGATTCCTGACCAAAACATCCAAGATGGGATACTATGAAAATACCTAACCTAAGAATAAGAATAATAGAAGAAGGGGAAGAGTTGTAGCTCCAGGGCCCAGAAAATATTCTCAACAGAATCAAAGAAGAAAACTTTCACTACCTAAAGAAAGAGATGCCTATAAGCATACAAGAGAATTATAGAACACCAATTGGACTGGAACAGAAAAGTAAATCCTTTCACCACATAATAATCAAAACAAAATCTACAGAACAAAGAAAGAATATTAAAAGAGGCAAGGGGAAAAGGCAAAATAATGTACACAGGCAGACCTATCAGAATAATACCTGACTGCTCAACAGAGACTTTAAAGGCTAGAAAGCCCTGGACATGTATCATACCCCTTCTAAAAAAATCACAGGTACCAAACTAGATTATTATACCCTCCAAACCTCTCAATTACCACAGAAGGAGAAAACAAGATATTTCAAGAAAAATCAAATTCAAACAATGTCTATCCACAAATCCAGCCCTTACAGAAAATACTAAAGGAAAAGGAAATCTCCAACCCATGGAAGAGAACTACATCCAAGAAAACACAGGAAATAAGTAATTCCATACCAGCAAAAAGAAGGAAAGCACAGACAGACAGACAGACACACACATACACACACACACAAACCACTAACATAGAAAAGTAACAGAAAATAACAATCACTGGTCATTAATATCCTTAATATCAAGGACTCAATTTCTCATTTTTTTTTTAAATAAGCACAGTTTAACAGAATGGCTGTGAAAAGATCCATCATTCTGCTGCATACAAGAAACACACCTGAGAAATAAACATTGACATTATCTCAGAGTAAAGTGCTTGAAAAAAGTTTTCAAACAAATGAACCCAAGAAGCAAGCTGGAGTAGCCATTCTAATATCAAATAAAATATACTTTCAACCAAAATTAATTAAAAGAGTCAGGGAAGGATACTTAATACTCATCAAAAGAAAAATCTACCAAAATGATATCTCAATTCTGAACATCTATGCTCCAAACACTGGGTCACTCACATTTGTAAAAGAAACATTGCTAAAGCTTAAATTGCACATTGAACCCCATACATTAATAGTGGCAGACTTCAAACTCCACACTTACCAACTGGAAGATCACCCAGGCAAAAGCTAAGCAGAGAAATAATGAAACTAACAGAAATTATGAATCAAACGCCCTGTATTAGTCAGGACTCTCTAGAGTCACAGAACTTATAGGTAGTCTCTATATAGCAATGGAATCTGTTGATGACTTACAGTCTGAAGTCCAATTCCCCAACAATGGTCAGCAGCAGCTGTGAATAAATATCTGAGGATCTAGCAATTGCTTAACTCCACAAGGCAGACAGGTTAAGAAGAATAATCGTCCTTCTTCCAATGTTTTTATGTAGGTCTTCAGCAGCAGGTGTGGCCCAGATTAAAGGTGTGCATACCACCACACCTGAAATTTGTGTCTTCCAGACTCAAGATCTAGATCACAGGTGAGCTTTCTATTTCTGGATTGTCGTTCACTCCATATATAGTCAAGTTGACAATCAGGAATAGCCACTACAATCCACCCCTTGTCAACTTGACACAAATAATATCTCATGTCCACATGAAACAATAACAAGGTCATGAATACACCTAACATGATATAACTATTCCTTGTGCAATTGCAAACACATTTGTAAATTTACAATGGGGCAATGTCCCTTGGGAACATTTCTTTAGTATCTCAACTTAAATACCAACTGATGTTAAAAAAAAAAAAATTTGGAAGACAAATATCTTCTTAACAAAATACAACAGAAACATTCATATTGCTTTATTATCCTTATTTCTGCAGCTGGTTACGTGGTCTTACCTGGTATTTATAACTACCTTCCTCTACTACCCATTCTGTATTTCCTCCACCCTCTGCAAACACCTCAGCAGGTCTTGGCTCTTTTCCGGGAGGAGTGACCCATGCCTTCATTCCTGAGGGGTCTGCATCTTTTGTCATCCTGCTTGAACTAGGCTGTTGTAGTTTTCCACTGACTTTAATCACAGGACATGGTAGTACTAAGAGATGCCCTAAGGGATCTCCTGCACTCCAGACATAATCCTTCTTACCTCCATTGTGGAGAGGCAATCCAATTTCCCCATGGTAATCTGGATCTATCACCCCTCCTAACACTGTTATTCCTTTCTTAGCCTGTTGGTTTAAGGCCATTAGAAGCCCAAAATGACCAGGGGGAAGTCTGATCTTCCAGTTCAATGAAATGTTTGTTGTAGGTCCTGGTAGGAGCACTCCCCCCCCTGGAACCAAAACTTCTAGGCCAGTAGAACTTAGGGTTGTGGGGACAGGAAGCAAAAATTTTCCTAGAGGGTCACAAGGAGTGATAGTGAGTGGAACTATTCCCTTTTCCACCCCTTGATCCCTGGACCCATGGATCCTGGCTATGGGAGAAACTGTACCATATATCAGACTCTGATTCAAAGCATATACTGCCTCCTGAAGAACTCTGCCCCAGCCCTCCATGCTGCTGCCACCTAATTTGCGCTGTAACTGTGTCTTCAAAAGGCCATTCCATCTTTCTATCAGACCAGCTGCTTCAGGATGATGGGGAACATGGTAAAACCAGTGAATTCCGTAATCGTGGGTCCACTGTCCACAGAAGAAGTGGTCCAATGTAGTCAACCTGCCATCAGTCGCTGGCTGGACACCTTGAGGAATGGTGCCATATCTGGGGCTCAGTGTTGGTCTCTGCTGTTGGCAGATCTGGCATTGAGCAGCAGCTGTAGCCAGGTCAGCCTTGGTGAGTGGAAGTCCATGTTATTGAGCCCAAGCATAACCTCCACCTCGGCCACCATGGCCACTTTGTTCTTGTGCCCACTGGGCAATGACAGGAATGGCTGAGGAAAGAGGCTGACTGTCCACAGAATGGGTCATCTTATCCACTTGATTATTGAACTCCTCCTCGGCTAAAGTCACCTTTTGGTGAGCAATTACATGGGACACAAATATCTTCACATCCATTGCCCATTTGGAGAGATCTATCCACATACTTCTTCCCCAGATGTCTTTCTCACCAATTATCCAATCGTGATCTTTCCAAGTCCCTGACCATCCAGCAAATCCATTGGCTACAGTCCATGAGTCAGTGAAAAATTGTACATCTGGCCATTTCTTCTTCCAAACAAACTGTAATACCATTTGGTATTGCTACTAGTGGAGTGGAGTATTCCTGTGACAACCTGACCATGTCTTGGGGAGGACCGTGGAAGAACTTTGGAACTTTGGCCTAGAAGATCCATTCAGTGTAAAGATCATTATGGGATGTTGTGTAGGAGCTTGGAAGATAATGTTGAGAACAGTGCAGAAGATGGAGGCCTGGCTTGTGAAATTTCAGAAGGAAGAATAAAGACTCTTATCAGGGCCATTGCTAGTTTAATTTAAGATTCTGTGGTTTTGGTTAGCTGGGGTTGAAGAAATCAGCTGTGATTAACAAGATAACAGAACTACTAAAGCAAAACGATTGCATTGCTGGAACTATTGATGCTGGTTAGCTGGAGCTAAGATATTAGTGGTGATTAAGAAGAGACCAGCATCACTGGGGTGAAATCTTCTTCTAAGAAGTGTTTTCTGAGAGCACAGAGGCTTTGTTCCAGAAAGCCAGAGTTGTACCTTGTGCTGTGGCTGGACTTGGTAATGTTTAAGAGTCACCCAGATGGTACTTGTTTTGAAGGCATGAAGGAGTCCTGAAAAGCAGCTGAGGCCTGAGCACTGTGAGAGGCCATGGAAAGCCATTGGTGAAGGTGTAGCCTCAGTTGCAATTGATGGCCCAGGACTGAAGGAGACATGCAATGAAAGTGAGGCTTGGCACCATGGTAAAGCCTAGTTCCAGCAGAAGACAGCAATGTTTTGGAGATACCAGTACCATGAGATGACCAAGAACAGCAGCAGCAATGGAGTATAGGCACCTGGAGCCTAGAAGATAAGGTGTGTGCTACAAAGGGCTGAGCTGGAGAAGTGACTCAAGCCCTTGGAGGAAATCAGAAGATCATGAGTGGACCCTTGACATTATACAGTTGGAGTTTGCTTTTGCTTTTGATTGTGACTGTGCCCTGATATATTTTCCATCCTGAAGGAAGAAGATATTTTAGTGGAACCCACAGTTAAGAGACTTTTGATGGTAAAAAGTCTTTGACTTCTAAGAAATTGGATATCTTTAAAAAGATTGAAATTTTAATAGTAAGAATTTGCAAAAACTGTGGGATTTTATTAGAACTAAGGGTTGAAGATTAATAGTGATGTATTGGTGTGTCAAGTTGACAAAATTGTACTGGCTGGTTTTGTGTCAACTTGACACAAGCTGGCGTTATCACAGAGAAAGGAGTTTCAGTTGAGAAAATGACTCCAAGAGATCCAGTGGTAAGACATTTTCTCAATTAGTGATCAAGGGTGGAGGACCCCTTGTGAGTGGTACCATCTGGGTGCTGATAGTCTTGGACTCTATAAGAAAGCCAGCTGAGCAAGCCAGGAGATGGAAGCAAGCCAGCCAGTAAACAGCATTCCTCCATGGCCTCTGCATCAGCTCATGCTCCTTGACCTGCTTGATTTCCAGTCTTGACTTCCTTTCGTGATGAACAGCAATTGGAAGTATAAACCGAATAAACCCTTTCCTCCCCAAGTTGATTCTTGGTTATGATGTTTTTTCAGGAATAGAAACCCTGACCAAGACATGGATCTAACAGACAGCTATAGAATATTTCACTGAACTCCAAAAGAACTCCACCTTTTTCTTAGCTCCTCATAGATCTTTCTCCACAATTGACCATATAGTCAGTCACAAAACGAGCCTCAACAGATACAAGATAATTAAAATAATGCCTTGTATCTTAACCAACAACCATGGATTAAAGCTGGATTTCAACAACAGAAATACCAGAAAGCTTCACACTCATGGAAACTGAACAACTATCTGCTCAATGATTTCTGGGTCAGGGAAGAAATAAAGAAAGAAATGAAAGACTTTCTAGAATTCAATGAAAATGAAGGCACAACATAAACAAATTCATGGGAAATAATGAAAACAGTGCTAAGAGAAAAAGTCATAGCACTAAGTGCCTCCATAGAGAATTTAGAAAGTTCTCATACCAGCAACTAATGATCAGGTATGAGGGGAGAGACAGGAGAGAAACCCTGAGGGCCAGCAATGAAAGGAAATATGCAGTCTCTGGTAGGAGACTCTCTAGAATGTACTAGAGACCTGGGAGGTGAGAGACTCTCAGGACTCAAAGGGAGGCACTTTAGATGAAATGCCCAACAGAGGGGAGAAGGAGTTCATCTCCAGGGCATCAAGTGAAGGGATTGGCTTTTCATCCTACATTCAAAAACTCTAACCCAGAATTGTTCCTGTAAAAAAGAATTTCAGGGACAAAAATAGAGAAGAGACTGAGGGAAAGTAGGCCCAGTGACAGGCTCAACTTGAAGGGAAGGTTCCAAGGCCTGACACTATTACTGCTGGTATTGTGTGCTTATAGGCAGGAGCCTAGCTAGCATGGCTATCCTTGGCGAGGCCCAAAAAGCAGCTGACTGAGACAGATGTAAATACTTATACCTAACCATTGGACTTATGTTGGGGACTCCTGTGATTGAATTAGGGAAAGGCTGGAAGAAGCTAAGGGGGAGGGTAACTCCATAGGAAGACCAGCAGTCTCAAGTAACCCTGACCTCTGAGATCCCTCAGACACTGATCCACCAACCAGGCAGCATACACAAGCTGGTGCAAGGCCCCCTACACTTACACAGCACAAGACTTCCTGGTCTGGCCTCAGTGAAAGAAGATGTGCTTAACCCTTGAAAGACTTGAGGCCTAAGGGAGTCGGGAGGCCTGGTGAGGGGAATATCCTCTTGGAGACAGGAGCTGGGCAAAAACTGGATTTTTTGCCCAGCTCCTGGGCAAAAGAAACTGGAAGAAAAGAAAAAAAAAAAACATACACCTGAAAGCTATAGAAATAAAGAAGCAAGCATACCAAAGAGCAGTAGAAGACAGGAAATAATCAAAATCAGGGCTGAAATCAATCAGAAACAAAGAAGACAATACCAAGAATCAACAAAACTAAGAGAAACTAAGAGCTGGTTCTTTGAGAAAATTAATAAGATAGAAAACCACTTAGCCAAAATAACCAAGAGACAGAGACAGTATCTAAGTAAACAAAATCAGAAATGATCAGAGAAAAGTAACAATAGACACCGAGGAAATTAAAAAAATCATCAGGTTTTGTTCAAAAGCCTGTCTCCACAAATAATGATATCAGTAATTTTCTATACAGATACCACTTACCAAAGTTAATCAAGATCAGGTATAGTATTTAAATAGTCCTATAACCAATAAAAAAAAAAAATAGAATCAGTCACTAAAAGTCTCCCAATCATAAAAAGGCCAGGGCCCAGACAGATTTTAGTTCAGAATTCTATCAAACTTTCAAAGAAGAGCTAATACCAATACTCCTCAAACTATTCCACAAAATAAAAACAGAAGAAACACTGCCAAACTCATTCTATAAGGTCATGGTCATCCTGATACCTAAACCACACAAAGACTCAATAAAGAAAAAGAATAATTAATAAATATGAACTCATGAAACTGCAAAGCTTCTATAAGGCAAAAGACATTGTTGATAGGGATATATTGGAAGATTGCAGATTGGGAAAGGAACATCACCAAACCCTACATTTGACAGAGGTCTAATATAAAAAATTTACAAAGAAGTTAAGAAGTTATACACCAACAGCCCAAATAATCCAAATACGAAATGGGGTAGAGTGCTAAACAGTGAATTCTCAACAGAGGTATGTTAACAGCTGAGAAGCACTTCAAGAAATGTTCAAAATCCTTAGTCATCAGGGAAATGTAAACCAAAACAACTCTGAGTTTCCATTTTATACCTATCAGAATGACTAAGATAAAAACTTAAGTGATAGCTCATGCCTGGAAGACACTTTTTCATTGCTGGTGGGAGTACAAACTTGTACACCTACTTTGGAAATCAATTGGCATTTTTTTTGAAAATTGGAAATAGTTCTACCTGAAGACCCAGCTATACTATTCCTGGGCATGTACCCAAAAGATGCTCTACCATCCCACATAGACACTTACTCAATTATGTTCATAGCAGCTTTATTCATAAGAGCCAGAAACTGCAAACAACCTAGATATACTTCAAATGAAGAATATATAAAGAAAATGTGGTGCATCTACACAATGGAATACTACTCAGCTATTAAAATACAAGACATCATGAATTCTGCAGGCAAATGGATGGAACTTGATAATATCATCCTGAGTGAGATAACCCAAGCCCAAAAGAATATGCATGATATCTATTCACATATAAGTGTTCAAGTATAAAACAAAGGTACCCTGCTACATTCCACAGACCAAAAGAAGCTAAACAAGAAGAAAGGCCCAACCAAGAAAGCTTGAGTCTTACTTAGAAGAGGAAATTAAATACTCATAAGAGGCAGATGGAGGGAAAGAACTGGGAGGGAGAGAGCATGGGGAGGGAAATGGGAGAATTCAGCATCAGGTATGGGGAAGGATGGGAGAGATGGGTAGATGGCCATGGAAATGAATGGAAATCTGCAACTGACAGGAGTGAGGAGATAGGGGGTCCTCTCCAGGAAGAGACAAAGACCTGGCATAAGTGAATAAAAAAATAACATTAAATTTTAAAAAGAATATAGTTAGAGGTTAGGCTGGTTTATAAAGCGGTGGATGTAGGAGCTCCTTCAAAACCCATGAATTCAATAGCCTTGGGTGGTGAGCTATGTTTCTACTACCAGGCATGCTTTTCATCCTATTCAGTGGGTCTTAAGTTCAACTAGAGACCTGTTAGCCAATGTATGTATAACAATACTATACTCTTGGGGTTAATGTGTCATGCTGGTGATAGCTGTGGTTTGTAGGCATTGCAGTTGAGTGTGACTGTTGATGGCTTCACTCCTTTGGAAGTCTGCATGACACCTTAGAGTACCATGAAAGTTAGTCCTTGTGGAGCAGATGATCAAGTAACTTCCAGCTCAGGGGTCTCTGGAACCGATTTCTGAAGTACATATCCTCCAATTTAAGGGGGTGAACCAGAGACAATAGCAACAGGCTGTAATTTTTTGGGTGTCTCTTGAAAAATTTTTACCAACAACTCAAAAATGGCTCAACTCAGCTTCTTATTCTTGATATTGAGATTTTGGTTAAGTGGCCTTTGGCTCTTTGAAGGAGCACTGTCAGCCCAGATAAGAACATTTTAGCTAATGTATATTATATATTATATAGTATTATATATTTAGTTAATATATCTTAAAACTATATTTAGTTAATATATTACATTATTTATATTTAATGTATGTGTGTGTGTGTGTGTGTAACGAAAGAGACAGAGAGACTGAGACAGAGAAAGACAAGCAGAGAGAGAGAGAGAGAGAGAAAGAGAGACAGAAAGAGAAAGAGAGACAGAGAGAGAGAGAGAGGAGGTATATTTCTCCCATCAATCAGTTGTACAATGTTACTTCTCTCTCTATTGGTCTTTTACCCCTTCCCCAGCAATGGTCCTTTGGTATTTACCTGGTTTCTTCAGTTACTTCAGGATATGTACTTATATCAGGACTTTTTATTTTACTGCTCTTTGGGTGTTATCATTTAACATTGTAGAATAAAGGGATGCATTAACAAGCAGATTTATTAAGGCAACCGGGAACTTGGGGAGCTGATGCTGGGGGCTGGACTTCTCCAGAAAATTGTGGCCTTGGTGCTTGTTCTGACTGGAAACTCTTTCTGGAAAATCAAATTAACTTCTTTAAAAATGTTTGCCAGAGTATCTTTTTATGTAGTAAGTATGTTTGCTTCAAGTATCTATTTTCCTCCGGGTCCCTTGTGGTTGAATAGGGGAAAGACTGGAAGAAGCTGAGGAGGGGGGGGGGGTCGACCCCATAGGAAGACCAGCAGTCTCAGCTAACCTGGACCCCTGAGATCTCTCAGACACTAAGCTACCAACCAGCCAGCATACACTAGCTGATAGGAGGCCCCTAAACATGTACAGCAGAGGACTTCCTGGTCTGCCCTCAGTGAGAGAAAGTGTACTTAAGGCTCCAGAGACTTGAAGCCTCAGGGAATAGGGAAACCCTGTACGGTGGGGGGAGGGGACATCCTCTAAGAGATAGGGATGGAGGAATGGGTTGTGGAACTGTCAGAGGGTAGACCTGGAGGTGAGGATAATGACTGGACTGTAAAAATTAAAAAAAAAAAGTTTGTCAGAACTGGTTTTACAAAGCGTTGCATTACTTTTTCTAGTATCTTATATTCCCAATATTTTATAAAGTATCCAAAAATTTATATAAACTAATGAAACTGATTCACTACCACAACTGTGTTAATCAAAAGAAGATCCTTCCAGAAACTTCATTCATCTTCAGTGGGAACACCTGAGCAGAATTTGAAACTATTTGCGTCTCAACACAGAAAAAACCCTGGGACGATCCTGCTAAATTAAAAGATCAGATGAGGTCCCTACAACTCAGTAAGATGCTTCTTTCTCTAAACCATGCCCTGGTGAATCATGGACCTCACATTTAGAAGAGAAAAAAGGGAGAGGTAATTTTTCACACCTTTCATTTGCTGTCAATTATATTTGCATGAATGTGCTAGCTTTTTCAAGTCTGATACGTCATACCTGCACTTGCCAGTGAACAAACTGCTCCCACAGTGCAAATTAGAGCTTGAGAGACATCTCCTCTCTGTCCATTGGGACAGCAGTTAGCACATTGAAGTGGCAGTTTATTAAATAGTCCTCCTGTGGACTGGCAGGAAGAATATTTCTCCTGAACATCACGGACTGCTTCTTTCTGAGTAATGATTTGATAAGTGCTGGCACATTCTCCTAACTTCTGCTAAATGGATCAACTCTTCATAAAAACTCACAGTGACTATTCTCTATAAATTATAATCAATTATGTAAACTCTAAAAACTAATTACTTTAGGTCATTTACATTATTTATTGTGCTGTTAATTAGGATTCTAGTCAATATTGAGTAATTTATTACTTTACAAAAAATAATCTAGGAATTCATGAAATTTTTAGATCAATAATAGATTGCAATAACACTCACTCCATAAGCTCTAAAGTGATTTACACTTTCATTTCAAGTATGACATGAAGCCCTCATTAACTGATATTACTGGAGCCAGTCATTGTTAACTGAAACTAATTTATTAATTTCACTAGAATAAATAATAAATTTACTGACAAGGTACCCATTGCTCCATGTTTTAGATTGAATACTAGCAACATATTTAATTTTAACATGGTATCCATCCAGACTATTGGGCTAAACTTACAAAATTTAGTACCTCATTTATGCAGGCCAATATCACATTAAATGATATTTAATGACAGAGGGTTTTGGAATCTTTAGTGAATTTGGAGAAGAAACATTTTGTAAATAACAATGAAATTTTAATTTCTATGTGAAAATAAAGTGGCTGTCTGCAGTAAGAAAGAATAAATAGATGGAAAATAGAAATAGATTATAGATGACAGAACATAGATGTAATAGATGATATATGAATAGATGATAGATGAATAGATAAATGACAGATAGATAGATAAGTAGATAGATAGATGATATACACATAGATGATAGAGATAGATAGATAGATAGATAATGATAGAGAGGTAGATGGTAGATGGATAGATAAATGATAGATAGGTAGGTAGGTAGGTAGATATGTAGATGATATACACATAGATGATAGATGGATAAATAGAGATAGAGAGATGATAGATGATAGATAGGTAGATAGATGACAGATAGATAGATAGATATGTAGAAGATAGATGATAGATGATAGATATGGATAGATGATATGTAGATGATAGATAGATGATAGATAGATGATGTATAAATAGATGATAGATGATTGATAGATATATAGGTAAATACATAGAAAATAGATGATAGATAGATAGACAGACAGATATATAGATGATAAATAGATCATAGATTATTAACTTTTCAGCTGACCTGTTTGGATCTTGTCCGCTGGATCTAGGATCTGAGGACATGAAAGAATGAGGCAGACTATAGTCTGGTGCTGTGGATACTTCCGTTTCAGTGATCTTTATACATGATTGCCAGTAAGCACGTGATAAATATTAAGAGAGCAGTTCTTTCTCAGTTCCTTCTCAGGACAGACTAATTTAAACATAATTGCCTGCCATGTAGTATAGACTATGTCTGGGAAAGCATGAAAGAAAGGCAGAAGCCGTATCCAGATTCAGCATACGCTGACCAGATTGGGTTAAAAGCTATGTTCTGACATCCAACAAGAGCATGTCTTATAAAGAACATGTCATAAGAAATGTCAATTTAGTGTTGTACACAAAAGGCACAAAATGACATCTAAGAACAATCCAAGGAACAAAGGCTCTCTGCATTTGTAGCTCTCACAGTTTCCCAAGGTATTGTTCACTACAGCTCATTCCTTTAACCATCTTACCACAATAGATGATAAATAAATAGGAAAGTAGAGAAAGATATGTAGAGAAATACTGGAAGGTAGATAGAAGATAGACAATAGATTGATGATAAAGAGCTAAGCCAAGAGAAAGGGGAAAACCTTTTTGAAATCTGTAGTGGTATTTCCCATTTCCCATTATAACCAATGGTTTTGGATGTTCCACTGCTATTGTTCGTATCTTTAGTGTCTTCTAGTGACAACATGTTAAATGCTTGTTCCTCTGTCCTTAGCATTATTGGGATAAAAGAGACATATTAAATTGTGCAGCCCAGTTGAAGGAAGTTGGGGACTGAAAACTTAGACTTGATGGGAATATCTGAACCTCAATTCCCTACTCTTTCAACTCATTGCCTCTCAGGGATCATGATGTGAGCAGCTTCCATGGCACATGCTGCCAACATTATTTACTGCTTTATCATCAAGGAGAATGATCAACCAAGCATGGGATTAAACCTCTAAAAGAAGCCCAATAAGATATTTATCCCTGCAATTAAATTAGCTCCCATTTCCCATTTAGCTACAGTGACAGAATGTTGCCTCACATAAAGACCTGGTAATGAAAAGCTTCTGGAATTATTGTGCTGCATGACATGGAAGAATCTTTGCACTGGGCCAGCAGGAGATTGGGCAGTTTGAAGAGGTAGATTAGGAGCAATTCAACACACTGAAAAGTAAACTTAATATACACCAATGCTGGTCATTATGATACTGGAGATGGCAGACATGTAAACAAGTCTCAGAATGGAATACTGTGATCTTGGAGATTTGACCAAGAGATGTCTTTTTCATTCCATGAAAGAATTACAGTTAAAGTGTTGTGATGTCTGAGATACCATGAAAGCTGGTTTCAAAGGTGATATACTGATTAATCTAGAGGATGAAACTTCAAATAGCAGTACATTCAACCTGTTGCCAGGAATGTATGCACTGATGTCTGTGTTTAGCCTGATTTAGAAAAAGAAACAAGATTAAAAAGAAGGGGAGGAGAAACATTTGGAAATCTTGTTGTTTGGCCAGAAAAGAAGCTAAATGTGTATCAAGGAAGAGGCAGTTAGTTGGTAGAGATTTTAGCCCCACTAAAAGAAGCCTAGATTTCTACCAAATGACAATAGAAAAATTCCAGGGCATGTCATAGATGAGATAGATAATACACATCATTGGTTTAAAAAGTCTGAAGGTACAAACTTGTTTGAAAAACTCACAAGGGAAGAGAAGAGTCTAATAGTAAAGTCCTGAAGCATCCTGGTTAGCTAGACTCTGCTACACTGTGAAGGCACTGAGCGGTACCACCAATGAGTCAACATTACATATGTGAACTTAGTTTTGTAGATAGGCAGATATGGTGGTTATAGAGTGACTGAAGTGTCCACTGCCATTTTAGGTTACTTTCGAGGCCAAACAGTGTGCTAGGTACCAAGTTCCTGCAAGCATCCAGTGATGAAATAGCATCATGAAGAAGCTGTGAGGCTGAACCTGAAGCTGCAGTGAAGAACCAGGATGCTGGATATGTGAGCAGCAGAGAGAACTATGGAAGGGAGTTGCAGGCAGGGAACAAAACCAACCCAGGGAAAGGCATGTGGTGTGCAGTAGGCAAGGTTTCACTGTGAGTGTCCCAAAGCCTTTGAGGCTTATATTGAATCACAGCATGATCACACCCTGTGTTCTGGATGGCAGGCTTAAGAAGATCAGGATTTGATGACTGTACTGCTGTGATTCTGATTCCACCGTATCATCCCGATTGTACCTTTTTGGAAGTGGACTGACCCCATCTAACCATTTCTTGAAAGTGTGTGATTGATTGTTGGTTTCCACAAAGGTCATAGCCATTTAACAGAAGACTTTGAATTTAGACATGTGATAAATGTAAAAGGTGATAAGACTTGAGGAATCTCAGAGACAGACATTTGTGCACTGTGAGATTCCCATGAGCCCATGGGGCATGTGGGGTGGGAAACACTATAGCCGGGATCATAGTGATTCCTAAAGACTATGTATTAAAAGCTCCTTTAGAAGCTCATGGTTTTGCTGGAAGGCAGAGTAATGTATAAGAAAGAAATGAGAAAATCACAAGCTTGGATGCAATGATCAGTTGCAAGTGAAGAAATTCCCTGCTAAGTAGCACTTGTGGAGAGGTGTTCATAAACAATGAATCAGGAAATAAAGCTATCTGAATTTACATATCATATAATCAGCCATGCAGAAAATTTGAAAGAATTGCTTTAAAGTTCCTGGATTCAATAAGCAATCAGGGCAGATGAGTGAGGGTCACTGTTCTTATAAAGACCATAACTCTGCTATACTAGCAATGGAGAACTGGAAGTGAGAGCAAATGACTATTGATTTCAGCACACACTCATTGACTTCATATGGCCATTTACTTCAACACACTTTCTGCCTCAGTTAACATGTAATGTTAAATCTAATGAAGTATGTGTAAAACATACATGTATGTGTACATATATAATTGCCCTCAAAAATATAAATGTAACAAAAACACATTATTTAAATATGCCTGAAAGACAACTAATACAGAGCTTTTCTTGACTGTTTGTTAGTTGTTTGAGAAGCAAATGTTTAATGTGGTTGCTTCTGTAACTGATATATAGCATGATTGGATTAAATAGCACATATACAAAAGATACTCAGGGGAAGAAATTTAAAAATATATAATAAAATACATCATAGGAAAACTAAACAGTCATGATTTGCAAAAAGTAATGTTGATGTTATTTTCCACAATTAATTTAAATCTCCGACATGGCAAATGTCCAAGCAAAGCAAAATGGTATGGCAATGTGTATGGAAACTTATCAGAGTCAGAACATTTAACCCAATATTTAGACAGATGAATGGAGTTGGTGTCCTTATGCTACTTGGCTTCAACACACTATAAGTTCACTGAAATAAAGATATGTAATATTGGGAAATGAGAACCAGTAGTTCAGGTTGGAGGAGATCATGAAAGTCGTCACAGATGGATATAAAACTATGATTCTCAACATAGATGACAAAATAACTGGACATCCTCTTGGAATACAAAGTGAGAAATCCAAAATAAATTTACTTCATGTGGAGAGAATCTCTTGTGTACTTTATGGAAGCATCACCTGTCAGTAACAAGCTGATTGGCCAATGAGCTGAGGCAGGAAACAGGAGGTGGGAGTTCCACTAGGGAAAGGGGAATTCTGGGATAGCATCAAGCAAGTGAGTAGAGTTCACCTTGAACTCAGAGGAGGCAAATACATGAAACTGTGGAAAGTTAACCAGTCGCGTGTCACTCGTAGAATAGAAGGAACAGGTTCATTAGTTACAAGCTAGTAGGGTAACAAGTCCAAGCTTATGGCCTAGGCATTTATTTATATATAATTCTCAGTTTCCTTATTTCACTAACTGGAACTTGGGTGGAAAAGCCCACCATTACAGTGCATGATTCTGTGATTTATTTGCATTAGTTTGTGACAGCGTGTCCCTCATTCTTGCATTCAGTTTCCCACTTTGATCTCAACAGCAACTTTTCTACCTTGTCCACATCTAAATTTAAATTATTTTCAAAATCTCATAAAGTCATTCTAATCTGCTGTAGTTTTCCACTTTGTTATGTTTTGTGTAGAATCGAGCACTGAACTATCTTCATTTCGAATCTTACTTATGCCACCTATGTGGGTTGTTGATATGTGACCTGTTAAGTTAGGTGAGATATCACTTTGTTTGCAGTAGAACTAGTGAATGACAATTTAGAATCCATGAATTCAGAAGACAAATGGATGTAAGACTATAAAGCTATGCAAAGTAAAACTGTGATCACTCTTAGGTACAATATCCAAGGCAGACCCAAACCTGTATAATAAGCCAGATAAGATAATTACCCATAAAAAGAATACTGCCATTCAAATAACATTGTCAACTAAAATTAAAAAATGCACAAACTGTGGATTGGAAGAAAATATGTGCAGAGCTTACGAGAGTAAAAAGACTATTGTCTAAGATATACAGTGGCCTCTTAACACTCAATATGAAGAAAATGAACAATTTAATTCAAACATGGGCCAAAGAGCCAAGAAGACTAGTCAGCCAAAAATATACACAGACTGCAAGTGAGCAGAAACAAAAAGCTTGACATCAGATGTCCTAGGAAAATTCACAATAAAAACTCCAGGGAATCAGTACTGTTCACTTCCTAAAAAGCTGAGTCTAGAACAAGACACCACAACATAATGGCAGCAGGCCTTACTATTTATTGTTCTGGGGATTCTAATACAAAATACAGCTTGATAATTAATTAATTTTAATTAATTTACTGAAAAACACTATCTTTACAACAAGCCCAAGGTTCTTTCATCTTCCATACCTGAGCAGCACAGATACTGAAGTGGCTTTGTTGGAACTCAATTGTCTAAGGATAGGAGTATCCAAAACCCCCTTCACTGTGGGAATGCATCCAGAGATTGAGATAGAAACCCACTCAAAGACAAGGAGAGACTGTGGACGAATCGAACAGGAAAAGACGCTACAAAGAAAAGCAGAATGCTAGGTGAATTCATCCCTATGATCTGCAAATGCAAAGCTGTGTTGACTATAGAAGACAAATTGCTACTAGAGGTAGGGTAGTAATACCAAGCACCAGGAAACAAATTATACAGGACAGTGGGGCTAGTCTTTGTGAGATTCCAATGGCTACTATATAGTAGCGTCTACCTGCTACAACCACAGCATATACACTGTGGTTGAGGCCCTTTGTTCTGTGGGTGAATACATGTCAGTCTGTCAGTACAGATTCATTGAACAACACAGTTGTCTCACACTGACACAGGATGTTCTGTTGATTATGGTTGGTCCACATGTTGGGTAAGTAGAGATGCATGTACTTTTATTCATCTTTGCCATGACTACAAATTCTTTAATGTAATTTATTAATTAAAATCTTTCAGAGGAATAACTTTAGATTAGAAAGAGTACTTTAATGCTAAATTTTATCTCCTAATTTTAAGGACAAACAATTAACATAAAAACCAGACTTTGTACGTGATGATATGAGTCTATCCAACCTGAAGCTTGTCACATTTTAATCATTATATGCTAATTTCCCAGAACGAGGTATATTAAAAAGCACATTGCCAGTTAGCTAATGTGTCCAAATGAGGGCACATTTGCAGTCTTACACAGGTAACCAGAGTATCTCTCCCAAAACTAAAATAAAAGAGGAAATAGCCAGATCTGAGTAGTAGAATACCATGTTGAAAAGTATAAAATTTTACTTCAGAAAAAGGTATATTCATTTGGTCCTAATCACTCTGGAGACTATAACTTCTTGGCAGATATTATATCTTATATGGTTTTTATTTCTTTTAACTTAGTACATGGACTTCACAGTCAATATTTCAATATGTAGGCTTTTCTAGTGAGTTTTCATTTTTACTTTATGTCTCCTTATACTTACAGGTATTAAGTATAGAAATAAATTTGTTAATTCAACGCGTATATCTTCCATGTAATAGCGATTCTGAACAGAATTTTGTACATGTAAAAACATACACACACACACACACACACACACACACACGAACACACATCTTATAAACACATATCCAAAGCCTGTTTTTGTGACTGTGATTTTGAACTGTTATTAAAATAAGCATTGTCTATATTCATTTTCCTAAAGTTCCAGTGTAATGGTCCTAATTTTTTCCTCATAATTAAAAATAATTTATTATTGAAATTTCAAATATTGAAATACACACTATCTTCATTTTTCTGCATTTAGTGTGTGCTTATTTATTTTTCTATTTACGCTACATTTGGTTACCCTTCCTTTTAATTTCCATGACACCTTTGAACAAATTTCACAATCTGTATGTAAAGAATATATACTTGTACCCAATTCCTACCCTTTGTTCTACTCAGTGTTTTTACAGTTGAGCATCTAGGCAACAGCTATATTCCCTGATACCAAATAAAATGCAGAAGATAATGGTTTTGTATAATTACTATATCCAGGGATTTGTGTCATTTACATATACCAAAGATAGTACATGTTACAATCCTGTGGTAGTGCTACCTTGTGTTCTAACGTGTTTGACTTTGGATGTGCAAGGAATTTGAAGTTTATTCCTGACCAAAGAACACTGTGGAATTCTCATGTATCTCTGAAATACATATACTTCTTCCCTTTGCCAAATCATCCTTAAACTTGCTTCTTATACCCGTTATGTTAATGCAAAGTGGGTGCCCCTTCCCAGAGGCTGAAGACATGCTGATAGAAAATTCCCACAATGTCACTGGAGAAGTAGAAACTACTGTATCTTTTATTTGAGGTTCATGTCTTTATTCTTAAATTTGGTATAGCTCAGTGGACTCAGAAGTATACATGTCTCTGGGCTCATGATGATTATAAGTAGTTGTCACAATGCTTGAAACTTTAT
This sequence comes from Rhynchomys soricoides, assembly GCA_019843965.1. Lineage (NCBI taxonomy): Eukaryota > Metazoa > Chordata > Mammalia > Rodentia > Muridae > Rhynchomys > Rhynchomys soricoides. The sequence continues at coordinate 19,696,563 of JADRCH010000011.1, forward strand.
CATTTTGACATTGGTTATGTACCTTCCACTTCTCTATGTAGAAGCACAAGCAAAATTCATAAAAACAAGTGAGATACAGTTTAGGAAGGACATTGGCGGGATATATTCTGTTATAGAATCATTGGTTTGGCGTTGTTTTAAAAAGAGTTAAAGTGTGTATTAAAAACACTTTATCAACCCCAAGAAATATATGATGTGTTGAACCATGCTGACCTTTTTAAAATTCTCCATCTCAGTTGACCAGTCATCTCAGTCCCTGCAACAAGTCACTGGACATTTTAATAGGAGGAGAAAGGAGTGGGCAGCTCATTGGAAATCTTGCTTCGAATACTGAAAAGGTCAACAGACTACAGTGGGAGAATGTAAAAAGAAGACAATTGCAATCTGATACCTTGATTTCATCAGGACGGTTTTACACAAGTTGAAAATATCACAACATGAAGTCAGTTTCCAGGAGGAAAAGAAGACCTGCTGGCACTAACTGAGCACACAAGTCACATGGCATTAGTGTTCCATCTCAACTTTCAGGACGGAAGAATATCTAATCAGAATATAGGCATTGCAGATACTACATAGAAGAAAGCAATATGATTTAGTAGTTTTCCATCTTTTTTGGGACTCATAGGGTTGTAGGGAACCTGAGAATGTCTGGTGTTATTTTTGGTGTGTGTTTTATACAGAACGGGGGATGCTCTGTGAGTTGGTGTGTCCAGGCCACCTATGTTAAATAAGCGATGATAAATGTAGTACAATCAAAATGTGTCCTGTCAGAATGCTTCCTCAGGCCATTTATCACAATTATGAATTAATTTCTGAAATGTCACTTTAAAATCTAGTACATTTCTCACACTCTTATTTTTAAGGTTCACATTTTAGAAGTTGGTATATTGGGCAAGAAGTCCAGATATCAGGTGTAATCAAGTACAGTGGAGCGTTAGTGAAGAGTGAAAAAAGGAAGGGAAAGGTAGAGAATCTATAGGATAAACACTGATCACCTGCTGGAATGAGCTTAGTTACACTCTGAGCCATTGTCCAACTTTCTAAAAGGTAGAAGGATAACGTTATCTTTTGGATCAAATCTTTCAGTGACTCCTTGGAGCCTAGAGCCTTTAGAAATCTGTGAAAAATCCTAAACAATCCAAGCTTTGCAAGTAAAACCTCCTCTGCCTAGAATACATTACTCTGAAGTTGAAGCAGAAAAGCAGTTATAGACAATCTGTAAACAAATGCAGTGTCTCTATGACAATAAAAGTTCCTTAAAAAAAAAAAACAAAAAAAACCGAAAATGTCTGTATTTAACACAGTAGCCACAGTGATTTAAAATGCTGAAGTTTAAAATGAATCATCGGTGACCTGCCTGTGGCCCGTGTAATGGTCCTCATGCTTTTTCTACCTATGCTCCACAATGTCAACTTTTCTGCAGCTCCATACCCTACACTGCAGAGATAGATAATATTAAGAGTTCTTTCGACACATCAGCTGAGATTGTGCTATGTGATTTTCCATTGTTACTCCACAAGCCGATGACTGCTTCCAGGTGTTCTGTGAATCCTGGATCGAGCAGAATACTTTTATGAATGTTGACCAGCAAACACTTCCCATTATTATTCTTAGCATTTACTGATGAGGTGATGCTCTTCTTCTGTGCCTCAGTGGTAAATACAGAAGTAAAACTTATTCATAATTCTCACTATTAACTGTGCATATGTGATGGGGATAAACTTTACTTAAAAATAACAGTCATTTACTTGCCTTTTGAACAAAATAAAGTTCATTTCAATAATTATAAGAACTTTTTTGGTGAAGGTAGAAAAATCACATATGAAATTGCTTACCAATTCATTTCTTAGGATTTGCATACTAAAAATAAGGTGAGTCGTGAGTGGTCGTGATGAATGCTTTTAAAGTCTAAGGTTAGAATAATAACTTCAAGGAGACGGCAGGTGAGTCAAGTTAGAAGTCATAACCAACCAACCAACCAAACAACACATAAAAAAATGAAAAGAAAGAAAGAAGGAAGGAAAGAAAAACAGAAGAAAAGAGAGGTGGAATTCAAATTTAAGAAAGGGAGGAAATCAGTAAAAATGATCATCAGACTTTGGCATTCAGTTCTTTGGGTTAACATTTGAAGCAAAGCAGGAGATTTCAGTTATACTCTTGGAACAAGCCATTGAGCCTTTCCCAATTCAGTAACAGAATTTTCCATCTTTCTTATTTCATTATCTTATTTATTTATTTATTTATTTATTTATTTTACATCTCGATCACAGCGCCCTTCCTCTTCTCCTTCCCACTCCCACCCTCACAAACTGTTTCTGTCATTCCCCCTCCCCTTCTCCTCAGAGAAGCCCCCCATGGGCACTAAGACTCCTGGCAATCATGTTGCAACAGAACTAAACCCATCTTTTCCTACTGAGGCCAAACAAGGCAGCCCAGCTAAGGGAAGGGTATCCAGAGGCAGGCAACATGTGGGTCCATCCCCTTACCATTGGAGATGTTTTTCATCTTAATGGGTGTGCCTTGAAGACAGAGTCAACAATGCACCAAAGCTCCTCCATGACAAAATAGCACTTTGTGAGATTCTATTTTATTAAGATGCTTCTCTAGTGGTTCACATGAATGTGTGTGTGTGTGTGTGTGTGTGTGTGTGTTTTATTCACTAGCTTATAGGCATCAAGTGTCCTGCTCTACCACTGTCTGCCTTGTTTCTCTGTGATAAGGTCTTTAGCAGAACCTGATTGTAGGCTGGTAACCATTGAGACACATGGCTGCTGATTCTGCTTACCTGTGCTGCTGGAGTTATGGGTACATTTGACTTGGGCTTTGGATAGTTAGACTCAGATCCCAAAGCATGCACAATTACCTTTCACAGCTCCTGAGCAATCTCCCTGAGCCCCTCTAGCAGGTTCTTAAATGAAGTAGCCCCCGGACAAAACTGATCCACATTTTAAATTGGGATTCACATTTTTGTTTCTAACATTTTAAATTCTGAATTAAAAGCATAAAAACAGATTCATTTAAACATAGTTTGTGTTTCTTAGGAGACTTTAACAGAGGTTTGAGCACTGGCTTGAGAGGAGCTCAGGGAAAGGATAAGATACAGCCAGGAGTAAGTATGGGCTTCTCGGCAAAAGTCACCTTGAAAATGCTCTAAATGGTGTATTTAGAATTTTTTTTTTGCTGAGCCACAACAATCTGTGTATATGTAACTCTCGAGAAGACAAGAAATCAACAAAGAAAATGCCAGGTGGCCAAATGTTGAAATGTGTGAAATGAGAAACAAATTAGTGATGTGCTTCCATTCTGTGGGCTATGGGAATGTCTTAGAGTTTCTATTGCTGTAATAAAGATCCATAAACAAAGACCATTTGGAGAAAAATAGTTCATTTCAGCTTGCAGTCCGACCATACCACCTGTGGACCCATGTGGAAGTCAGGGCATGAACTCAGGCAGGAAATTTGAGGAAGGAGCTGATGCAGACTCCATGAAGGGGTGCTTCTTACTGGCTTGCTCCTTGTAGCTTGCTAAGACTGCCTTCTTATACAAATCAGTACCACTTGCCCAGAAATGGCATTGACCACATGAACTGGGCTCTCTAACATAAATCACTTGTGAATAAAATGCTCCATAGGCTTAATTACAGCCTGGTCTTCTCAAGGGTTGTTATCAAGTGAGGATCCCTCCTCTAAGAACACCATGACTTGTGTCAAATTGGTAAAGTATAGCCTTCATAGGGAAGTGGAATGAAGGTAGAAAATGACTACTTGAATGAAGTGCATGGAAAACACCCAGCCTGGGAAATTTGCTGATTTGTAGATGTACTTTGCAAGGGATGAAGGTAATATTACATCCACAAATGGTTGAAAAGCATGAGATGAGAGGCTTGTAAAGGTTATTGATTATTGGTTATTGGTCTGCATTGTCATCTTCAGATTCTATATGGCAGAATCCTGTCAAGCATGTGCATTTTCATAGTCTTGTTCACTTCCCCTGAGTTTCAGTTTTCTAAACTTCATACATAAATAACAAAATAATAATGACTTTTATATATTATTTCTTAAATTAATAAGAACATAATATAAATAGTATCTGTGATGAACCATATTGTGCTGGCCCCTAAATAATCTACTACTTACTTTGTTTTTCCCATATGAGAAAATGTAGAATCTGGTGGTATTATACTCAGAGCATTTTCCTGGTTCCTATTGCTGGGTGAATCTACTTAAGACAAAGTCTCTCTGGGGTTTCAGCTTCTGCTTTCATAATATGATCAAAGGTAAAATTGTCTTTATAAGAGATGACTGAAACAAAAGACAATGTGAAAATCACTTGGTAAAAGCTAATTGCACACTGTAGAGAGCACTGTTTTCATCTCCTCAGATGAGATGGCTATCTTACTCAAAATTGATTATAGTCGTGATGGCTTGTGTGTACATAACTCTGTTGTCTTTATTTTTGTATTTCTGCCATCTTTGAGAAAGAAGAGAGTGCCAATAAAGCGTAGCACAGCCCAGAAGAGCCTTTAGAACTGAGTCATGGCTTTAGTGCCTGAAATGTCCGAACTTCCTGTTTGCTGTAAGAGTTGAAGTGGTTTGTGTCTTTGTACAAGCAGACTAAGGCACAGGTGGTCAGTTCACTGGATCACATAGAAATGTCTCGACTATGTGTGGACAATCTCCTTAATTTGAAGATGGAAAAACCTCAGATTTGGAAAGAAAAGTTCAAATCCCATGAAAACCACTCTGTACATGACCTTTTTGTTGTGTCTCCCCAGGAAAAGCAGTGAATCCTCAGCAGAACAGGGACTTGCTCTTTCTGAAGCAGACTGGCCACGAAGTAATCAGCAAAGTTTGTACATATTATTGAGTGCTTCATAATGCAACGATAAAAATTCTGTGAACCTATTTGAGGTAATTCTAAAGCAAGAACCATGTGTGACCCAACAGGAGCTGTGATAACAGCTTCACTTGGTTAATGTGCTGTTTATGTATATAAAGTACTTTACAAATGGCAAGCAGGAAAGTCACCAGCACAGGAGTTTCTCAAAACATCTTAGTTTTCTAAAGCTCTACTTATCTAAAATTGTGACAGAACAGCAGGAGACCCACGACAATAAAGCCCCTCACAAAACAGCAAAGTCGCAGCCAAACATTAAAATAGAGAGATGGAATTTCTGAGGTAAAAAGAAGAAAAAAATTGTACTGGGAAATGGGAATACAGTAGTTTTGTAGAGATTTAGAAGTTTAAATTATTCAAAACTGGTACAATCCCAAGGAAAGCACGTGTCTACAGACCATCTGTTTGCTCCAAAGAGGAGTCTTTGGAAAATTATTCCAGCTGCCAGAGATTCAGGAAAAGGAACCTATCTCCAGTTTATCCGAATCATTACTTGCAAACAGGATCTCAAGAACAGCCTGTAGTTGGGATGTCCGGCTTGGTCTCCATGGAGAGAGATTCCTTGGAGAATTCACTAGCTGCAGAAAAGTACAGGTAGAAAAATACAAGCTACAGCCTGCAAAGTATTTTCTGAGCAGAAAGAAATGAAAAGTCTCTAATGGCAAAAGCATCTTGTAAAGAAAGTCACCCATGTTTCAAAACTGGTTTAAAGTCTATCATGAATAGTTTCCAGAGATGAACAATCTCCTGGTTGGGCTACAACACATTTGTGAAGTCATGCATAAGCCACACATTTCCATCTCCCTTGTTCAAGTAAAATGTAGAAACTAGTGTTCATTGGCCAACTTCAAGGCTGGAGAATTAGTTTCAAAAATAATTGATACTATATTTCAATTTCAAAAAAATATTATTAGTGCCATTAGCTAGGACAATAATAAATACATTTTCATATTTAGCCTTTGCTATCACAATGAATAACAAGCAGGAGGTCATCTATTTCCTGTAAACTAAAAAATGTTCATCTGACCTTGTGATACTGAGGACTTCAAAATATCATGTAGGAAGTGGATTTGCATGCTTCAAACTGAAATTAGAAGGGTTTAGAAGTGATTAGAAAGAACTCATATGTAATATGTGGCTTATAACCAGGCAGAAATGTGAGCTTTGTAGACACTATATGTTGAAAGGAAGATGGAATCATATGGGGGTTGTAGAAGAGAAGAAATTGTTCCCAGAGATCAAATTTGAAGTGAATCAATGAGGAAACTAGTAACACAGAACGTAAGCTGTGCATTGTTTGAGACTTGATAAAATGCTGACTTTTTTCCCTATAGAATATGAAGGAACAAATAAAAATAAATGGATGCTTGGAGAAAGAAGTAAACAGATACCACTTTTTCAAGTCTGTCACCCCTGCCCAATGAAACATGAATCATATTATTAGGAAATATTCATTATAATTTTCCAAGAGAGAGACAGAGAGAGACAAAGACAGAGACAGAGAGACAGAGACAGATAGAGAAAGAGAGAGAAAGAAGGAGAGAGAGAGAGAAGAGAAGGGGGAGTGGTAGAGAGACAGAAAATCTTCAAAGAACAGCAATTAACTGAGAAATAAATCATTATTCATCAACATATATTTGCTAATATACTAATCAAACAAAAATAGTAAATCTTAACTGATTTATAAAACTACATTCAGCTTGAGTAAGTTCTTCTGTGAGGACTTATAGAGTTAAAACCATTTTCTAAACCTTACACATAATATAAATGAGTCCATCAGCTTGTTGACAAGGCTGCCAAATTTTATATACATATATATAAATTAGTGTTTGGTAGTAAAAATATATTCATTTTTGAATGTTTATGATTTGAGACATAGATATACATAAAGGACTAGCAAACATCTCATGTTTGTCATCCCTTTTTAATCTGTACCACAGTTATATATTTACCCCATTTTTACATGAAAAAGTGAGGACTTTATTGGTTGAAATTCATCAAAATCTGATAGGAATCATGAGATACAAAACAGTAGCACAGTTGAGTGAGTATGTTCCTGCCTGCTCTAACTGTGAGAGTGTACAAGACAAGATGGAAATGGGAAGTACCCTTGCATGTCTGATGAATGTCAAATCTACACAAGAGAACCCTGACACAATTGGGCAACACTATGTGCTTTGCATAAGTAAAAGCATAAAGTTGTGTAAAACTGTGAACCCCCAGATGACACAGCTGAGAGCATTTACAAGAGTCTTACGGACTCCTAGAGACATGGTAGTGCTTATATATAAGCAGGCAAAATATGTCCATGAAGGTTTTCTAATTCACTTAACAGTATATGAGAACAAGCCCTATCCATATTGCATAGTGCATTATTCAAAGCTCCTCCATGCACAGAATCTTGTCAGATACTCTGAAATCAATGAATTTGTATCAAACTGGAATCATATGGGCTAAAAAAAGTATTTACCTTACTCTGTGACCCAGTAAGAATCTTAGTCCCTGTATGACAAGAGAAAGGCAAAGCAAGCATGAGAATCCATGCTGCTGGGAGAGTGAGACCATCCAGGCAAGGGATTTGTGTTTAAGCTTGATAAAAAAAATATATATATCACTTCAGTTTGCTACAGATTCACTCATCCACATATACAGAAGTAATGGCTAGAAAATGGAAGACACATAGATTCTCAATGTTTGTCCTTGTAATCTCTGCAAAATATGTTTGAGCTGTGTGGACCTGACACAGGCTTACCTAAGAGACACAGGAACAGCCATGGCAGAGAACGCAATATTAGTTTTAAATTAGTAAAATCTTTAATATGCAAAACTGAAATGGGCTCACTAACATTTTACATACTAAGTTACATCATATTAATGATTTTCTTGGAAGAAGTGTTAAAACAAGGTATCACATGAGTATTAATCCATTTTCTTGAAATCACTGTGTCAAACAAGTTTCAACAAAAGTTGACTCTTATCACATCATTGTGAAAATTCACAACTCAAAAAATTTGAAGTACTTACAATAAGCTTAGCATAACCAAGAAAGTACAGAATTTGTATTGTTTGTTTAAGGAATTATTTTTTTATGTGTTTTGCCTGCACATATATATATATAAATATATATGTGTGTGTGTGTATAATATATGCATTATATGTATATATGTATAATATATGTATATGCATATACATACAAACACATCTGTGTAAGTGTTAGCATGCATGTGCATGTGCATGTCCCATGTTATTGCCAATGGAGTCCACAAGAAGATATTCCATATTTTTGCAACTGGGGTAAGAGTTGTCAGTCACCATGTAGGTGGTATGAACCAGTAAGTGTTTTTAACCACTGAGTCATCTTCCCAACCCCTAAAGAAAGAATTTTTGAAAATTACTTCATCCATCTTCAAAACTATAATGTATAAGTTTTATATTTTAGAAAGTAATCAGAAGAATTTTATTTTGTGCTTCCAGTATATAGCTACCTCCTATAATTAAAGTATTATTTTTTTTCTTCAGATGGAATAAACCAGTTTTTCCATTGGTGATTGTCCACTTCTGGCATCCACCCATAGAAGGAAATTGTGATGCAGGGACTTCAAACCAAGCAAGAGAAATGAGATTTAATATAAGCTTGATGCAAAAGGAAGTCATTTGGCTACAGGGAAAACATACAGTGGATGGAAAAAGGTCATCTGACAATATGGAAATTCCCCTTCTGTCTCAGTACTTTTAAAATGACAAAGACAGTAAGTAGGACACAATAGGGCTCAATTATCTTAAACCACTGAGGAAACTTCCAGAAACTTGTTTCTTCCAAATTAAGTAAAATTCCGTTTAGTTTTCTAAGGACTTTCCAGTTCCACAGAAATATTAACATGTAGTATTTGCTTTCATTAGGGTCATTGGACAAATACCAATTTGGTGTTAGAAGAAAAGCATTTTCAGCTGAGCTGGGGTCAAGATGCCCTACTTAGTTATGTTAAAGAGAATCAGAAATTCATTACCTGACTATTAGGGCACAGATATTTTTTGAAATGTTTCTTTGATTTTCAAGAACCTATATCTTAAAGAGTTCTTTTTGATTATAATAGTGAGCCTAGAGGTTGATAAAAATAGTTTAAGCAAGCTGACTGCCACAGAAGAAATATGAGGAATAACAAGAAAGTGGTGGTTTCCTTGGTCTGGCTAGGATCTTTAAGAGTGTCTTTTCTTACTCCCAAGTCTGTCCAAGGAATTATTGTATCTTGATAACTTACACATCCAGGACAATCAGAAAACACCAAAGAAAGTCAGTCTGATATGTTTCCCTCAAAATCTAAGACCTGTAGAAAATCCTTATCTGTGTCTACACTCCTTAGTCATTAGCACAATAACAGAATTAATTTACTGAATGTGTAATGACACAGTAACAGGCTTCAAATTAGCATTAAATAACTTCTTATGACCACTGTGTTTAACATAATAGGACAGAAGCAAAGGTTTCTGTCACTTGTGACTGGTATATAGATTGTCTCTTGCTGGGTCATAGAGAACAGGTTGATGCGCTAGCAGAGTATACTTTTAAACTTTTATTTGTCTCAACCAGTCAAGGAGAGCATCTACATGGATGTCATGACACATGGTATAATTGGAGGTCCCTGGGCTATACATGTATATGAAACTGTTAGACCTTTGATATTTACTCAAACAATACAGGCCTGAAAGCCAGAGTGGATGCCCCAGTTTCAATGTCATTGTGTGTCCCCACCCCAAAAGCTGCATTTTGTAACAGTTCATAATCAGTATCAGGGTCAGATACTAGAGAGAATTCATTGCAACCACCCTTCATTCTGATAACCTGAGGCTGTGAAAAGGGTGGTTTAAAATTCGTTGATCCCCCTGAATGTCCAAAAAACATACTTATCCCATTATTTATAATTTGTCATTTGTAATTACTTATAAATTCCTGTGTGGTGATTTAAAAACGTGAATAAACGTGAAAAACCATGAATAAGGTGCCCAGAGAGTTGGATGCTACATAAGGATATTTCTCTACAGAGCGAGTTCCAGAACTGCCAGCGCTACACAGAGAAACCCTGTCTCGAAAAATAAACCAAAAAAAAAAAAAAAAAAAACCAAACCAAAATGAAATTTCTCAATAAAAAGTATGCATGTGTCAGTCTATGAAAATGCTATGTATGGTTTATGATTAAACTACTAATAAATAAACTGTTATAATATAAAATAAATAATTTTCCACTCTTAATTTTTACGAGTTTTAGACACTGAAAAATAGATTAAGTAACAACATTCAATATTTTTTAAATGAACGAAACCATGAGTTCTGGAGTCTGGGAAATGCCTCCACACACATTGACTTCTGAAACTGGTTACCTACATGCCTTCTGTCATCCCCATTTACAATAGGACAATAAAGCATTAAGCAGACATTAGGTGGATGGTGTATGGACACACTGAGGCCTAACAGGTGATTAACAAAGTCCTTTAAAATTACAATGGACATCTCACCATCCACCTGCATCCCAGTGATGCTCAGTACCACATACAGACTAGACTAGCATTACATTACAGTGCACAGACCACTCAAATCTCACTGTGAAACCAGATTCAAATACTTCTTCTTGGTGGGTTTTAGGGGATCAATCTACAAAATAATGATTTTTCTATGAAATAATTCCTGGGTATTCTCAGCTCTCAAATCCTGGGTTAAGATACCAGTATATAGAACAATGTCTTCAAGTCTAATTTATCTGTTTTCATTCAAATTTATGATCTATGCAATGATCTATAGTTAGCCATTAAGCAACATACCACAAAAACCTCACTCTTCAGGCCCTTTAAGGGTACCCTTTCAGTTCTTTGTAAAGAAACACATAGCATATGAGTCCCCAAGCTGCATCCTCATTCTCAGTGCTGTGATTCACATCTAAGGCCACTCCCAATGATTCTTGGGTACCCCCAAGGTCTCTCTCATCCTGGACTTCCCCCCCCCCCATCTCTGTCTGTTGCAGATTTCCATTCATTGACATAGCCGTCTGGCCATCTCTTCAGTCCCTCCCACACCTGATCCTGAATACCCCGTTCCCCTCACCATTCCCTCTCCATTCAAATTCCCTCCCTCCAGCTGCCTCTTATGACTATGGTATTTCCCTTCTCTTTTAATTTTTAATTGTTTTATTTATTTACATTCCCCTTCTAAGTGAGATCCAAGCACCCTCTCTTGGATCTTCCTTTTTGTTTACTCTCTTTGGGTCTGTGGAGTGTAGCATGGGTATCTTGTATTTTTTGGCTGATATTCACTTTTAATAGAGTATATACCATGCATGTCCTTTGGGTACTGGATTACTTAACCAATAAAAGGAAGGATTCTGGGACCAAAGGGGATAGGAACTCCACAGAAAGACCAACAGTCAACTATCCTGGACCCTTGGGGTTCTCAGAGACTGAAGCAACAGCCAAAGAACATATACTGGCTGAACATAGGCCTACCTGCACATATGTAGCAGATGTGCAGCTTGGTCTTCATGTTGATCTGGAACAACTGGAGCCAGGGGCTATCCCAAAAGCTGTTGCCTGTCTTCTACATGGGCTACCTTGTGTGGTCTCAGTGTGAGAAAAAGCACCTAGCCCCTCAAAGACAATAAATGAATGAATGAGTAAATAAATAAATAAGGTACAGAGCTAAAAAATGAAAGAGAGAGAGAGAGGCAGAGAGAGAGAGAAACAGAGAGAGGAGAGAAGAAAGAAAAAAGAAACACAGACAACATTTCTGGGTCAGCCACAGGGCTGCAAATTCAAACTTATAAAATCTGTAGAATTCTAAGAGTTAGCACCTGTCCCTGTTAACAGCTGACTGTGCAAGAACTTCAGAAGTGGCTAAAGAATTGGGTAATAAATTTTGCTGCATACAAATGTTTTTCCTGTTTCTTATTTGCTACAAAATGTGTTCACATTTATATCAGGGTAGTGATACCCACATAAAATCACACACACACACACACACACACACACACACACACATACACACACACAAACACACTCTGAGAGAGAGAGAGAGAGAGAGAATATCTAAGTATATGTGTTTAAAATATTGGATTGTTGCTTCCTAGAGGTATATATAAAACAAACAAACAAACGAACAAAACACTCTACTGCAAGTATTAATTTTTTATTCTTTTTGATACTATATTAAGAATCTACATTTGCTCCAAATATTTAAGATACATAAACAGCTTATAGTTCATACTCAATCTAAAGTTATTTAGTAATATTTTAAAGAGAGGGCAAACATCTGACTTTAAAGGAAAAGAAAAAAGACGAGCCTGAAAGTGGTAAATTGGGAGCAGATTTTCATTTTATGTTGATCCTTCCTCATACAATTGATAATAATATGTGAACAGTAATCTCTATTTTCATTTATTTAAGATTTAATTTGTAGATTCCTCCATTTATATACCTTATTAATGACAGATAAAATGTGTGAACCATCATGAATATATTTTATTTGCTATCATCTCATAGAAAGCAAAAATATTCTGAGGATAAAGGAAGAATGGCAAAGTAAGAGAATCATAAACTCATTTCACACAACACTGAATAAGTCTGAATGTGGGTCAGTGTCTCAAAAAAAGGAGTCAGGTGCTGCTTTCATTTTTTTCTGAAGTAAAGTTGTTGAGTCTAAAATATCAAAGAAAACAGCACAACCCAAACAGGGAGGAGACATACAGTCACTCTCTCACCTTGGTAAAACTTTCACCTTCTGGGAAGACAATAGAACTGTGGAGAAAAGTTGTTTTGAATATACACTAGGCTTAAGGATTTATTATAAAATAAGAACCACACAGTCTCCTGCCCAGTGTTGGCTAGGCAATATCAATAATGTAAACTGTAAGTCCACCATAGAGCCATGGTGAAAATAGGTACTATCAAAATGAGTTTTAATGGATAATGGGTATTGCATGTTAAAAATAAGTGAACAAGAACTGCAAAGATGGCCCAGTAGTCGAGTGTTTGCTGGTCTTTCAGAGGACTCAAGTTCCATTCCCAGCACACACATGTCAGCTCACAATCACCTGTAACTTCAGCTTCAGGAAATCCTTTAACTTCTTCTTCTTGCCTCCAATGGTATTTATATACATGTGGCATACCTACATAATGATACATGAATATATACATAAACATAAGCAGACCTCTGCAGGGCCACCAGGGCTCCATAGCCAAATAGCACCAGAAGAAAACTAGCCTCCTAGGAGTGTGGAAAAGCCCGTCAGTTGGGTTAAGACAAGCAACATTGCTCAGTGGAACTTGCTCGGAATCCTTGGGACACAGGGACTGAGGAACAGCTGCAGGAAGGAGCCTTCTGGTTTCCATCTGTGGCTGGAGACCTTTGTCTGGGCCACCAGGGCTCCATAGCCAAATAGTGCTGGGAGAAAGCTAGCCTTCCAGGAGTGTGGGCAAGCCTGTCTGCTCAGAGGGACCCACCTGGAATACCCAGGACACAGGAACTGAGGAGTGGTCTTCTGTTTTCTTTCGGTGGCCTGGAAATGGATCCTGTGACACAGGGCTCCATACTCAAATAGTGCCAGGAGAGAGCTGGCATTCCAGGTTTGTCAACACACCTTCAAGCACACGCAAGACTACCACTTCTGTTCAAATTCACTGGATCAAGAGGGACCCTTGCAAACTCATCTGGACACAGGAACCAAGGGACTGCTGGGGACAAGATCCCTCTGGATTCTGTCTGCACCCCAGAGTTGACCCTGTACCACAGCTCTCCAAACACAAATTCCTTTCAGAGAGAGCTGGTCTTCAAGGAGTTTTGACACTGAGGCTTGCAGGAGGATCAAGACACAGTCAGAGAGAGTAAGACCAGTTAACACTAGAGATAACCAGATGGCGAAAGGCAAGGGCAATAACATAAGGAACAGAAAGCAAGGCTACTTGGCATCATCAGACCCAGCTCTCCCACCACAACAAGCCCTGGATAACCCAACACACCAGAAAAGAAAGACTCATATTTATAAATCACATCTCATGATGATGATAGAAGAATTTAAGAAGGAAATAAATAACACCCTTAAAGAAATACAAGAGAACACAGGTAAACAAAGGTAGAATTTCTTAAAGAGGAAACACAAAAATTCATTAAAGAATTACAAGAAACCAAAATCAAACAGACAAAGGAAATGAACAAAATTACCCAGGAACTAAAATTAGAAATAGAAATAATAAAGAACTCACAAAGGAGGAAACCCTGGAGTTAGAAAACCTAGAAAAGAGATCAGGAGTCATAGATTCAATCATCACCTACTGAATACAAGAGATAGAAGAGAGAATCTCAGGTGTGGAAGATACCATAGAAAACATTGAAACAACAGTCAAACAAAAACAAAATGGAATAAGCTCCTAACCAAAAACATCCAGGATATCCAGGATACAATGAGAAGACAGAACCTAAGAATAATAGGTATAGAAGAGAGTGAAGATTCCCAACTTAAAGGACCAGTAAATATCTTCAACAAAATTATAGAAGAAAACTTCCCTAACCTAAAGAAAGAGATGAACATAAATATAAAGAAGCCTACAGAACTCCAAATAGACTGGACCAGAAAAGAAATTCCTCCTGTCACATTATAGACAAAACACCAAATACACAAAATAAGGAAAGGATATTAAAAGCAGTAAGGGAAAGGGGCAAGCAACATATAAAGGCAGACCTATCAGAATTACACCAGACTTCTCACCAGAGACTATGAAAGCTAGAAGATCCTGGGAAGACCTCATACAGACCATAAGAGAACACAAATGCCAGCCCAGGTTGCTATACCCAGCAAAACTCTCAATTATCATAGATGGTGAAACCAAAATATTGTATGACAAAACCAAATACACAATATGTTTCCACAAACCCAGTCCTACAAAGGATAATAGAGGGAAAACACCAACACAAGGAGGGAAACTATGCCCTGGAAAAAGCAAGAAAGTAATCTTTCAACAAACTCAAACGAAGATAGCCACACAAACATAAAAGTAACATCGAAAATAACAGGAAGCAACAATCCCTATCCCTTAATATTTCTTAACATCAAGGGACTCAATTCCCGATAAAAAGACATAGACTGACAGACTGGATCCCTAAACAGGACTCAGCATTTTGCTGCATCCAGAAAACGCCATCTTCATGTTAATGACAAACACTACCTCAGAGTGAAGGGCTGGAAAACAATTTTCCAGGCAAATGGTCCCAAGAAACAGGCTGGAGTAGCCATTCTAATATCAAAGAAAATCAAATTTCACCCAAATGTCATAAAAAAGATAAGGACAGACACTTCATGTTCATCAAAGGAAAAATCTACCAAGAAGAACTCTCAACCCTAAATATCTATGCCCCGAATGCAAGGGTACCCACATTCATAAAAGAAACTTTACTAAAGCTCAAAGCACACATTGCACCTCACACATTAATAGTGGGAGACTTCAACACCTCACTCTCATCAATGAACACATTTTGGAAACACAAACTAAACAGAGACACAATGTAACTAACAGATGTTTTGAACCAAATGTATTTAACAGATATCTATAGAACATTTTATCCTAAATCAAAAGGATATAACTTCTTCTCAATGCCTCATGCTACCTTCTCTAAAATTGATCATATAATCGGTCACAAAACAAATCTCAACAGATATAAGAAGATTGAAATAATCCCATGCCTCCTATCAGATCACTATGGATTAAGGCTGGCCTTCAATGGCAACAACAACAACAGAAAGCCCGCATACACCTGGAAGCTGAACAATGCTCTACTCAATGATAACTTGATTAAGGAAGAAATGAAGAAAGAAATTAAAAACTTCCTAGAATTTAATGAAAATGAAAGTACAACATACCCAAACCTATGGGACACAATGAAAGCAGTGTTAAGAGGAAAATTCAGAGCTCTGAATGCCTCCAAAAAAGAAACTGGACAGAACATATACAAGCAGCTTAACAGCACAACTGAAAGCTCTAGAACAAAAAGAAGCTAATACACCCAAGTGGAGTAGAAGGCAGGAAATAATCGAATTAAGGGCTGAAATCAACCAAGTAGAAATGAAAAGAACTATACAAAGAATCAACAAAACCAGGAGCTGATTCTTTGAGAAAATCAACAAGATAGATAAACCCTTAGCCAGACTAACCAGAGGGCACAGAGACAGTATCCAAATTAACAATATTATGAAAAGGGAGATATAACAACAGATTCTAAGAAAATTCAAAAAATCATCAGATCCAACTACAAATGCCTATACTTAACAAAATTGGAAAATCTGGATGCAATGGACAAGTTTCTAGACAGATACCAAATACCAAAGTTAATTCAGGATCAAATAAGCCATCTAAACTGTCCCATAATGCCTAAAGAAGTAGAAGCTGTCATTAAAATCTGCCAACTAAGACAATATCACATCTGAAAAGAAATACCCAACTTTATTTAAATTCTCAAATAAAAACGTCTATAACTGGAAAAAAAAAAAAAAAAAGTCTGCCAACCAAAAAAAGCCCAGAACTAGTTGAGTTCAGTGAAGAATACTATCAGACCTTCAAAGAAGACCTAATTCCAATACTCTTCAATCTATTCCACAAAATAGAAACATAAGGAAAACTACTCAATTCATTCTATGAGGACACAGTTACACTGATACCAAAACCTCACAAAGACCCAATAAAAGAAAACTTCAGACCAATTTCCCTTATGAATATCGATGCAAAAATACTCAATAAAATTCTCCCAAACCAAATCCCAGAACACATCAAAACAATTATTCACCACTATCAAGTAGGCTTCACCTCAGGGCTGCAGGGTTGGTTCAATACCTGGAAATCCATTAATGTAATCTACTACATAAACAAACTCAAAGGAAAAAAAAAAACACATGGTCATTTCATTAGATGCTGAAAAAGCATTTGACAAAATTCAATATTCCTTCATGATAAAAGTCTTGGAAAGATCAGGAATTCGTGGAGCATACTTAAACATAGTAAAAACAATATACAGCAAACCAGTGGCTGATATCAAACTAAATGGAGAGAAACTTGAAGCAATCCCACTAAAATCAGGGGCTAGAGTAGGCTGTGTACTCTCTGTCTATCTATTCAATATAGTACTTGAAGTTCTAGCTAGAGCAAATAGACAACAAAAGGAGGTCAAAGGGATACAAATTGGACAGGAAGAAATCAAAATATCACCATTTGCAGATGATATGATGGTATACTTAAGTGACTCGAAAAATTCCACCAGAGAACTGCTATAGCTGATAAAGAACTTCAGCAAAGTGGCTGGATACAAAATTAACTCAAATCAGTAGCCTTCCTATACTCGAAGGATAAACAGGCTAAGAAATAATTAGGGAAATGACAGCCTTCACAATTGTCACAAACAATATAAAGTATGTTGGTGTGACCTAACCAAACAGGTGAAAGATCTGTATTACAAGAACTTCAAGTATCTGAAGAAAGAAATCGAAGAAGACCTCAGAAGTTGGAAAGATCTCCCATACTCATAAATTGGCAGGATTAATATGGTAAAAATGGCCATCCTGCCGAGATCAATCTACAGATTCAATGCAATTCCCATCAAAATTCCAACTCAATTCTTCATAGACTTAGAAAGAGCAATTCTCAAATTCATATGGAATAACAAAAATACCCAGGATAGCAAAAACTATTCTCAATAATAAAAGGATTTCTTGGGAAATCAGCCTCCTACCTCAAGTTGTACTACAGAGCAGTAGTTATAAAAACTAGCCTGGCAGTAGGTGGGGCACGCCTTTAATCCCAGCACTCAGGAGGTAGAGGCAGGCAGATTTCTGAGTTTGAGGCCAGCCTGGTCTATACAGTGAGTTCCAGAATAGCCAGGGCTACATAGAGAAACCCTGTCTTGAAAAACCAAATAAATAATAAATAAATAAATAAATAAATAAATAAATAAATAAATAAATACTGAATGGTGTTGGTACAGTGACAGGCAGGTAGATCAATGGAATGCAATTGAAGACCCAGAAATGAACACACACACTTACGGTCACTTGATCTTTGTTGAAGGAGCTAAAACCATCCAGTGGAAAAAAGACAGCATTTTCAACAAATGGTGTTAGTTCACTTGGTGATCTACATATAGAAGAATGCAAATTGATCCATTCCTATCTCCCTATACAAAGCTCAAGTCCAAGTGGATCAAGGGCCTCCACATAAAACCAGATACACTGAATGTAATAGAAAAGAAAGTGGAGAAAAATCTTAATCACATGGGCATAGGGGAAATGTTCCTGGACAGAACACCAATGGCTTATGCTCTAAGATCAAGAATCAACAAATGGGATCTCATGAAATTACAAAGCTTCTGTAAGGCAAAGGACACTGTAAATAGGACAAAATAGCAACCAACAGATTGGGAAAAGATCTTTACCAATCCTATGTCAATAGAGGGCTAATATCCAGTATATACACAGAACTCAAGATGTTAGACTCGAGAGATTCAATAACCCTATCAAAAAATGGGGAACAGAACTAAACAGAGAGTTCTCAACTGAGGAAACTTGAAAAGCTGAGAAGCACCTAAAGAAATGTTCAACATTCTTAGTCATCAGGGAAATGCAAATCAAAACAACCCTGAGATTCTACCTCACACCAGTCAGAATGGCTAAGATCAAAAACTCAGGTGACAGCAGATGCTGGTGAGGATGTGGAGAAAGAGGAACACTCCTCCATTGCTGGTGGGATTGCAAGGTGGTACAACCATTCTGTAATCAGTTTGGCGGACCATCAGAAAAATGAACATAATGCTACCTGCAGACCCAGCTATACCACTCCTGGGCATATACCCAGAAGATGCTCCAATGTGAAGTAAAGACACATGCTCCACTATGTTCATAGCAGCCATATGTATAATAACCAGAACCTGGAAACAATCCAGATGTCCCTCATCAGAGGACTGGATACAGAAAATGTGTTACATTTACACAATGGAATACTAGTCAGCTATGTATGCTTTGACTTTATGCAATGACTTTATGCAATTCGCAGGCATTGTTTTATGCAAAAACAATGACTTTATGCAATTCGCAGGCAAATGGATGGAAGTTGAAAATATCCTGAGCAAGGTAATGCAGTCACGAAAGAATGAACACAGTATGTACTCACTGATAAGTGGATATTACCCCAAATTTTCAGGATTCCCAAGATTCACTTCACAGCAACTGTTGGGCTGAGCATGAGGTCCCAGATGCAGGGGATGGAGAAGGGACTGAAGGAGCTGAGGGAATTTGCAGCTCCATGGAGGGAGCAACATTGTCCACTGGCCTGACTCTCCAATATTTCCGGAGACTATATCACCAACCAAAGAATTCACATGGAGGGACACATGGTATTGGCCACATATGTGGCAGAGGAGGGCCTTGTTAGTCATTGGGGGGGGGGGGAGAGGAGAAGCCTTGGGTCTGAGGGTATTAGATGACCCAGTATAGGGGAATGCCAAGGAAGGAAGATGAGAGTGGGTGGGTGGGTGGGAATACCCTCATAGAGGCAGGGGGAGAGGTAAATGATAGGGGATTCAAAGGGGAGACCCGGAAAACAAATTAAATCTTTAGACAATAAATAAAGGGACTGTCTCAATGCAAAAAAAAAAAAAAAAAAGTAAGTTTTAATTAAACCTTTGAACTTAATTACATAGCAATAATAGTGAAGGTGTTTGTCTTTGATGAATTTACAATTCATAGTACCTGTATATTGGGTTATAAGAAACAAAATAAAGTTACACATACAATAATATGTGTATTTACACATACTTAATAATATATGTAGACATAGAATAATGAGCAACTCAAGATTAGTAGATCAGATAATATCACTCAGAGCAGAGTCCTGTAAACTACAGACTGCAATACATCAGGGAGATGGGTCCTAGCAAATCCACCACCTACAGCATGAATTATGAATTCTAAAATTATCAATTGTCATTCATTTGGTTGATCAAGATTCAACTTTTAAATTTTTGTCACTGAAAACCTTGTTAGGTTATTCCAACCTGTCTATGGTGTTTCAGCTTGTTTTATTTTGTTTTGTGTGAATTTGGCCCCTCAACCATCCTCATGTTTCTTTTCTGTCACTTTCTGAGTAAATGGTAGCTTGTCTGTTGGTTTAGTTAATTCTTTTGCAGCATTATTACAGTATTACCCCACTCACTCACATTTTATGTTCAAATGTACTCACACTATGTATTAAGATTGAATACAGAATAATGGAATTCTAAGAGGAATTCTTCCACAGAATGACTTCAGTGGCAGACATCTTCTTTAGTTGTTTCATTATAAGGGAAAAAAATCAGAGAATTGATGGGTAATTCATTGGCCATGTTTGGTACAGATATTTGTCTTTGGAAGAAAAGCAGGGCTTGTGCAAGCTGATGAATGCTCCTCTAAGGACTGGAACATGATTGAACTGGGAAGGAAGAGATGGAGATAGCTATGTTCTTTAGGAACCAAGGAAAGATAATGTTCACTAAACACTGACTGATTCCCCTTATTGCTCTTGAGGAATGTGGAGAATTTATTCAGTAAAACAAAGGGAAAGGCAGTGTATGTGGCTAAAAGTTGTGATGGTTTTGGTGGATTTAACTGATGTTGGTTGTGGAACTCCGACAAGAATTTCTGTGTTACTAATGGAGTTGGAAGATAGAGAATTTTTGTGATCCTCGGTCTAAAGGATGAGAGAGGTTAGATACTTAGACAATAACAAAAGGCAAAATAACAAATTCATCTGGGATGAGGACTGAATGGGACAGAGTAAAACAGATTTTGTAAGTAATTTGTAAGTAATTTTACACCAATTTAGACTCAGGCCATAAAACTCCCAGTGTATATGCTTGTAGAAAGAAGGTCATGTTAAATATGCACAAGAAAGATATGATGTATGTCATCTATGTTATATGTTTATAGATATTGATGACAGTTCTGTCACTGAATCTTCATAATTTAATTCCTGTGATAAGTGAATAGGCATGTCTACAGTAAAACAATCTCAAGTCACTGACCAAACAAGAAATGTTGCCACCTCAAGTTTTCTCATTATTCTCATCCCAGGAAATGTCACCTGATACTCTTGCACTTCATCAGCCAAAGCTTTTGCTGCAAGGTGTGAATGTGCAATCCGGATAGATATGACCAGAGAAGCCAGGATCAAAATCAAAATGGAAGATAGAAACTGGGATCATATAAACCATGTAGGGGCTGCACATTCCAAGCACCTGAAGCTACCCCCATTCCAAGTTCCAAGGAAGCATGTAGACCTGACTAATACTCTCAAATGAAAGGGTATAAAATACATGGGTGATGAAGTATGTTGTCTAATACAGCTCAATAAGTGGGTATTGCTGAGAAACCTGCAGGGGCTTCTAACTCAAACCATTATTAGCAACTGAGGTAGAAAGTCACAGTGGTTTCAACCTATGCTGTAATATGTTGAAAATGCCAGGTACAGTGGGAAGAAGAAGTTACGAAATTTTCCCTCAACCTCTTCAGTGAAAGAACAGTGTCAATAAGTTTGGGTTTAGAAATGATAAATTCAGGATGTGGATCAGACCCTAAAGTAGAGATATCAAAACAAAAGAGAATATACATGTGCTGGTGTACACTGTGATTTGGGCTAGGTTAGAGGCCAAAAAGAAGAGAATTTCTTGGGTCCAGAACTGTGATGCCAGCCTAAGCAGCATAAAGTGAATATACATCAAGCAAAAAAATTAATGATAATAGTTCAAACAGACAGAAAGCTGTGGATATCTAGGCTTATTTACATCAGACAACAGGGAGAAGCTGTGCTGGGAAAAGGCACTTGCAAGACAATAATTTATTGATGCAAGCAGGAGGACAGACAAAAGTATAAGACTAAGAACACGCTCTAGAGTCTACAATATTTAGCAGTTACGGAAATGAGAACAGCCTATAATGCAGATTGCCAAAAAAGAGCAGATGAAATCAGACTAACTCCTACTGAATTGGCTTGATGGAAGCTGCTATTGTCTAAAGAAACTCTGTGCAGAAAATAAGATTATTAATAGTGTGTTGGCTGTACCAGGAGGGGACTGAGAAGGACTCACGTGAAGCAGACCATACCCTTGACTCCAAGGGAAAACAAGTTATGTCAAAAGGTGGAAAGCATGGAGAGGAGTCAGAGAGGACAAGAAATAGACATGACAAGCAGTTTGCATTGCATTTCTTCCAAGAACTTTTGTTTCAACAAAAGATCATCTATCAAGCCATGATAGCAAACTTAATTATTATGGCAAGGTTTATCATTCCTACAAAACTACATTTCAAGAAAAAATGAAAGATTTCGTCTTAGGGATGAACTATGTGAAAAAGAAGTAATTTGTGTGGTTTGACTAAGAAGAGATTTGGTTTTTCAATCAATACTGACCTCACTATTACCCCAACAGAATTACTTACTAATTTTACACATTAAAACATTTTGTTTAAACAATTTCTGTGAAGTGAATGCTAGTGATTTGAATCTCTCTTATGTATACATGATTAAAACTGGTACATAATTGTCTATGGGTTTCTCCTCCCACCCCACACCCACACCCTCCACCCCCTGCCACCGTGCTCCACCCCAGATTTCTCATTTGTTTTGTTTGTGTATCATCAAAAGAAAAAATATGAATAAATATTTGAAGATAAGCCCACAATCAAGAGAACATTTTCCTTTTTGTTCTTCTCTAACTCAAAAGAAATATATGTTTATAAAAAAAAAAAGTAAAAATACCTTTTGTGTGGCTCAGTGTCAGAGGACTTATCTAACATGAGCAAGTCCTTGAGTCAAATCCTCAATATTTAAAAAATGGAAGTTAAAACAGTCAATTGCAGAGACCTGGGGTGGTGAGGGGAAACCCAGGGAGTCTAAGGGGACACTCTAGCTGAGACTTTTAGCAGAGGCATATACTGATCATGAAGTGGCCACTTGGTGTAGCCAGATAGGACTCCCTGTGTAGGGATAAAGACAGCACTCACCCATAAAACCTTCAACCCAACTGTGTCCTGCCTACAAGATGTGCAGGAACAAAGATGGAAAACATATAGAGAAAATGGCCAACCAATGACTGCCCTGATTAAGACCCATCACATTGGAAAGAACAAATCTCAACACTATTAATTGACAGAAGGTTAGATTAGCTATCCTCTGAGAGGCTCCAGACTGTAATCAATGGAAAGAGATGCAGATCCTCACAGCCAAGCTTTAGATGGATCTCATGGAGTCTTATGGAAGAGTTGGAGGAAGGATTGAGAGACCTGAAGAGGAGAGGGAATTCACAGGAAGACCAACAGAGTCAACTAAACTGGACCCTTGGGGATCTCAGAGGCTGAACCACCAACCAAAGTTTGAGCAGGAGCTGGACCTAGAACCCTGCACATATTTATAGCAGATGTGCAGCTTGTTCTTCAGGCAAGTCCCCAAACAACTGGAGTGACAGCTTTCCCTGAATCTGTTGCCTGCCTGCCTGCCTGCCTGCAGATTCTATTTCGCTAACTGAGCAGCCTTGTCTGGCTTCAGTCAGAGATGCACCTAGCTCTGCTGTGAGTTGATGTGCCATGGGTTGGGGATTGATACACAGATGGGGCCTCACACCTTTCAGAGGAAAAGGGGACAGGATGCATGATGGGGTATTGGGAGGATATTGGGGTGTAACATGAATAAATAAATAAATTTTTTAAAAAGTAAAAGCAAAAAGGAGAGTAAAATATCAGAACCTTGTGCTTAGTTAACTTTCAAACAATCTGAGAGGATAGAAGCAAGAATTGAATTCTATAAGGTTTAAAGGAAATTCCTCTGGAACAGTCATTCTCCACAAGAGTTAATAGGTCACACCCACTGAGGGACATTTGATGATACTGGTTACTTTTTTGATGGTATAGCTAGAAGAGTTATCTATTGGCATTTACTAGATAGTGGTCAGAGATGGTTCTAAGAATTCTACCCTTTTACAACCAATCTTTTCCAGTTCAAGCAGTCATTAATGGCAAAGTTGAGAAAGCTGACAAATCAGACTAGGAAATAGCAGAGACTCTAAGGACAGAAAATTTCAGCTGACTTCTTAAGTGATCCTTAGTTGGATAAACTAAGGATCATTTATAAACACACTAACTGAAATTATAGCAATGCAAAGAGCAGTAGAGCAGAAAGTTGAATTTAGCTGAGCTAGAGTGTTATTGTTATGGATCAAATAAAGTAAATGAAGGGCAGAAGATAACAAAGGCCATGTGTGCAAGTACCTACAGTGATTAACTGAATTTCAGTGTGGGCAAGCTACAAAGGATGCATTAAGAAGGGCGGTATTTCTGCGAATGTGGGGGCAACTTGCTGAGTATGTAAGAAGGAAGTGAGGTGTGTTACAGTTAACAGTGTAGACGTTTACTTCATGCCACTGGCTGAGTGAAATGAAATGATACGAAGGGCAAGAGCCTCTGAAAGAAGAGTGAAGTGGAGATCTTGGAGATCAGAAGAAGAGAAGATCATTAATGGACATAGTTCAGGGTTTGATGCCTGAGATGCTGCAGGGCCAAATATGTGTAAAAATCAGAAAAAGTGACTGTGAATGAGAAGACGCTGAGGACAGGTAACAAATGAGCCTCAGGCTGATAAAGGTGAGAAAGGACCCCACTTGCCCATGGGACACTGTGATAGGGTATCAGTCAGTAGAGGGAAAATAGAGTTAAAGATATCCAACTTCTTACCGCCCTGGGAGGGACAAAGATTAACAAAAAGTAATTCCACCTCTTAAAATGGTAACGACAGTCCAATGGTTGGCTGCTAGCCTCCACCTCTATATTTGTCAGGTTCTGGAAGAGCTTCTCAGGAGACAGTCATATCAGGGTCTGGTCAGCAAGCACTTTCCGGCATCTACAATAGTGACTGGGTTTGGCAACTGTATATAGGTTGGATCCTGGGTGGGCAAGCACCCTCAGAGAGGCAGGAGAAGGGAATGGGATAGGGGGTTTCCGGAGGGGACACCTGGAAAGGGGATAACATTTGAAATGTAAATAAAGAAAATATCCAGTAAAAGATAAAAGAAAAAAGAAATGGTAAAGGCAGCACCTAGTTCTGACTTCAGAGATCTCAAGAGCAAAATACTCATAAGGATTAAATGATGAAAGCCAGAGCCTCAGGCTCACCAGTGAGCCTGTAAATGAGTTCCTGTTCTGATCCTCAATGACAAATAAAGTATATATTAATATGTTAATAATACTGATCCACTGGAATTTTGAGCCAAATGTTTTACCTGTTGTTAATCTACATAAAGTAATGAATTCACTCTTAATACACAATTTAGATAAATGACAAGAATGAGAATCAGAAATTTAAATGAGTGAAAAGGCAAATAATTATCATCTGGTAGAAAGGATTCAGATTTTGCACAATTTAGTTCTAAAAGGCTTCTCTTTTTCTCTTCACTATGTCTTTCCGTTTATTCCAACAGATCCCCCTGTGTGCTTAGGCTGCCTTTAAAATGCTCAGTTCAAGGAATACACTTTCATCAGGAACTTGGTGAAAGATTTTGGCTGTCTTGTCACAAGGGCCCTGCACAACGTCTGAATATCCACTTCTGTGGTGGAGAAGACAGAGATTTATAGAACCCATTAGTTATGGTCAAATTTGCCAGTCCCTTTGGTATTTTGGCAGAAATCACACAAATGGTCATACCTTGGTAATTCTTATCTCTAAAAGAATGGGTTTTGGTTGGAAAAGTAATGTACAGAGATCAGCCAAAATAAAAATGAAAGTATTTTTTTGCACAGTACTATTAACATAATTCAAGGGGGGCAATAGTCAAGAACCAGGCTATAAAGGGATGAGCCTGTCCTAGTGTCATAGATCAGTAATCTAGATCAGGCAGATTTAATTAGAAAGAAAAGTCAAGCATCTTCAACTGCCTTTCTGCATCATTCTATGTCCATTAAAATACCAAGACCGTAATGAATTCAGGTGTGAGCCCATGCTGGGGACATGCTCTTGAGCTCTATAGTTTATTTCCCAGGAAAGTGTCATTAGATATTCCTTTGATGACAGACAGACATCACACACATATAAGTCCTGGATATATAAATCCTCAATGTAATGAACTCAGATTATTCATTATTGAACTAATTTTTCACAGATTGACTTTTAGGATTAATGTATTAACCATCATATTCAAATATACTAGATTAATATTGTTTGGTGGCCAATATTTCAAAAGCTATTTAATGTCTTTATATCTATCTGATGACTTTATGAAGTAGTCAAATGATGAAAACCTCAAACATTGAGTTTGGCAACATGGTGTCACCACCTGGATTCCTAAAAAGAATTGTAATTACAGTACATATTTAGAATGAAAAGCACTGTCCATCAAAAATGCCTGGACTTTAAAAATCTCTATTTACTTTTACAAGCTTTCCCCATTTCTTAAGTATAAAGTATCCTACATCTTAAGTATTTCCTCCAGAATATATTAATTGTCCACTGAAAATGTGGATATTTAAAAAAATACAGCTTATAGTTGTAATTTAATCACTTGAGGTAAAGGAACAATCTGCAAAGTAAACATACATTGCATGCATAACTCCATAAAAAGGACATAAAGGTAGAAAATGGATACTTAAATACAAGTTAAATTAGACCCTCATAGTCCATACAACATTTAGAGTTAGTACACTTTAACATGAGAATTCTGAGCAATCTATACTCATTCTTGGCTTTCACTACTGAAATATATTGGATTATCTTTATATCCTGAGTATATCTCGGACATTGGTACTAGTCACCAGGCATAGATGGTATTGAACAATGGTGGGTTTTCCCCAATGCTATTCTTTTCATCATTGTAGAATTTGTACCTGTCTATGACATAGAAAAATAATCATAGAACTTCTTTTTATGAGAAAGAAAATTAATATTTACTCTTCCTTTGTAATACAAAGATTAGATTACAGGTTTACTAATATATTTTCTTGTTTTGGAAAGAGAAAATTATTTTGATCCAATTTTCATGACATGTAAGAGATGGATAAAATCAGATTCTTATTTTGCCCGTGTTGTATTCAAGGACTGTAATATTAGAAACTAACTGTAACATCTTAAACAATCATGCTAAATATGCCAAGGGACTTTTTAATGCAATACACTGATGAAAGAAGGGTATTGAATTTATTCAGCCGTGAAGAAGTCTTTGATTATCATACACCTCAACTGCTCTGTAGGTGTTGACCGTAAGAAAAGTCAAAAATAGAAAATGAAGTGTGATTATTTCTTGATGAATCAAAATTACTTTAATAGAAATTGAATGGAGAAAATGTCTATTAATAGTTAGAATCAAGCTTCCAGTTTTTCTCTCTGAGTAGCATTCAATAAATGTTCTTGAATTATGATGACATTCTCAAAGAGGTTGAAAGGAAGCATAAGAAAGAGGGATGGCTCCCTCTGCATGTTTGTGCCATTCACAGGAGTGTAAATTGTATAGCATGAAGGCTCATAAATAACTGTGCCAATTATGTTTCTGAAAGTGATGTCTACAGTTGCATACCTGGGATTTGTCAATACGTTAAGTGTGAGGAGGTAGAAAGTGATAAATTATAAGATTTTAAAATTATTTTGAAGCTGAATCTTAACAAAGGATTTCTGAAAAGCTTAGTTAAAGTGGAGAAACATATAATTCAGGCACATAAGACATGATTATGCTATGCTCATGTTTTTTGCCAGTAAGTGGAATAATCTTGGGAATTTTAGAAAGCAGTGGTAATTACAGTGTCACCTCATTCTAGCATCCCTGGGATATTCATTTCTAAGTTTCTCAGACAGACATAGAAATCTATAGTGCCAGAATTGAACGTCAGGGGAACAAGTCCATCCTGTTCCTATACCATTTGCACTGGTGTCCTTCTTATTTATAGATGAATGCTACTTCTACGTGTTCTGCCTCGTCTTCACAGTTATTTCACACTTACTTTTGTGAGTTGTTGTACTGATGAAGCGTGGAAATTTCTTGGGACTCCTGAGGAAGTGTGAAATCAGGTTTGAGATGTTGAACACTGTTAATTTATCAGAATTAAACTTTAAAGGTGAGATGACACTGTGAAGGCAAATGAAGGAGATGGTAGAAAGTCATCAGGCCTTAGGCATCTCATCCTCAAGTGGGAATGGATTTCTCAGAATGATTCAAACATGAAAACAAAGTCAAGCAAAAAAATCAAGAGTGTATGCCTGCAGGAAGTTTACAATCTAATTACAGAGCATTATTCTTACACATAAACTAATGGTGAATAAGAACCACAGGATAGTGTAGGTTTCAGCTCCTCATTCTTTAAGCCTGATTAAGTCAGTTACACATTTCTGAGCTCATTAGTTTGTAGTAGTGAATCATTGCTCAGTCTCTTTCTGTTTCACATATCCACATATTAATTCTATTGATGTGAATTCTTTTATATTATAGCATATATATTTAATTTGTCAAATATTTCTTTTAACATTATAACAAATAGACCTCATTAAGTTAATTATTTAATAATGGCTTTACAGGTTTAAAATAGTACCAATACATAATTCTTTGTGGAGTGGGAAGGACATTATACTCTCATTATATCTCCATTGCTAACATAAATCTCACATAATATCCAGCTTAATAAACTTCTGCTAAATATTAACTTTGCTTTGATTTCTTCTGATTGTATTTGTTCCCATGAATGTATTTTCTTTTCACTTTTTACTCCTAATGCAAAAACACATTACTAACAACTTTTAGTTTGCATAGAAACTTGAAGAAAAAAGATAATAGTATGTCAGGTTCTACTTCTTGATTTTAATTATTTTTTTCTGTATGTCTTTTAAAAAGATGTAATATTTTAGAAACAACTAACCATAGATAATATTTAACTTTGACCTGTAATATGGCTGGACTTATATGTAAGTTCCTAGAAGATTCTACAATCCATGTGGATGTTTCAGAGAGGCCATTTCTGACCTAATAAAACATGGATCCTTTACTGATTCAGAATTCAAAATGATGTAATCAAGATATACACAAGTTGAGGCTGTGGTATCATGTTGTAAAACTTGGTTACTGGAGTTTGTCCTTTTTGCTTTGAGTTCATGGCCCTGTTGTGTTCCTTGTCCTTCCTTCTTGATCCCCATTTATCATACAGCAGATAGCCCTTTTCATTATACTTTTGGCCAATTGTCATTTGTGAGCCAAAATCTATTCTTCCCTTTGGCTGCCTCTGTCAGGTATTTTTGTGTGTGATTTTGATGAGAAAACCAATGAATACAGTCCCTAAATGTTAAAACAGAATTACATAGTCTGAAACTTCTGAAACTTGTAGTCCAGTAAAAGAAAAGAAGGTGTTAGAGAGGCAAACACAAGACTGCACATTAACATAGCTGCTATAAAATACTCTGGCTGTATTTTCTGGGAATAGTCCCAGTTCAGGATCAGCAGAATTAGAAAGCTATAATTGCCAAAGTCATATACAGCAAAATTAAAAAATCAATAATTATTGGAAAGAATATAAACATTATTGAACCCAATGCTGACATTACAAAGAGGCTCATGTAGGCAGATCCTCTACCATGGCCAGCTTGTGAGTTCACAGGGCACAGGAGCATTGTGGAGGGCTGGGAAGTAGTGCTGGATAGAAGTTCATGCTATATACTAAGAACATCATACACTTTGGCATATTCTTTAGCACTCAAGAAAGCAAACAGTTTACATGATGTTTGCTTAATTTGTATCCCATAGCGAAGATGGTCTAAAATTACATGTAGACACAGAGTTCAAATGAGACAGGAAGATACACACTCATTTTCTACCAACATCACTCCTCCTGTTACCTAGTCCCTCTGGCTTGTTTAGTCTAGTGACTTAGCCTATTCTCTGACATCTATAAACTGAACAGCTGTGTAAAGTTGCAATCATCAGACTTCAATCAGAAGGGTTTATCTCACCAGAACTTCTATAACTTACCTTTTGGTATTTAGGAATTTATTTTATAAAAAATTAAAAAGGTTCATTTTAACTAGGAAAAATCTTTCGAAATAACATAATTAACATTTGTTTCTGAAATATTTAATATTCTATGTCATAAACACTTAAGAGAATTTACCAGTGAAAACTGTCCATTTCAAATAAAGAATAAAAATTGGTTTAGATGATAAGCAATAAGTTGCTAATATAAAGTATAAAAGTATTTTTAAACCCAATCATGAATCACTGACAAATTTTAAAAGTGGATAAAACATTATACATATTTAGTCAAGTAGATGGAAATACAGATTTATCTTACTTATTACAAGTCAAGGACATGCCCATTTAAATAAATGTAATGAATTAAATCGTGTGATATCCATGTTTCTAGAAAAGATATCAGTAGGGTCTGAAGAAAGACTGAAGCCTGGTCAGTAATTTTCATAAGTGGAAGAGGAGGAGGGGATCTGTTGTTAAATATCCATCTTGAAAGGTAATTTCATTCTTAAGAAAGAGGGTTTTACTCTCTGTCCATCCTTTCACAATAATGACTTAAAGGTCCACTGGGTCAAATGATGTTGGAGTACCAACAGTAACACAAGTTAGGCACCTGTTAGAAGATTCTCAAGGTCTATTTCAGACATTAGGAAGATGAACTCTGAAGGACCATGGCAATTTATGTCTTAATAAGCTTCAGTCCCTCATTGACAGAGATTAATGATGGAAACACCATAGAAACTCAGAGGTCACTTGTGGAATGCAGTTTGCCAACTGTCGGTTGTCAAAGTCCATCAGTCAAACATATTTTTAGCAGATGTTTGAAGCTGAACTTCTAAAAATGCAGATATGCTTGGAAATTATTCTGATCTCAATTAACACACAGCCCTGTTAGTACTATGCAGTTCGTTTGTTCAGGATCCACCTTTGCTTGAGATTTTAGACCTACCAAGGATGGGTTATTCTAGGGGGTCACTCAATCTAGGTCAATCTTTTATATCTTTTAGTAATTTGTTTGATTTCAAAGTTAATTATGATAAACATTTTGAATATTGCAAATCACTTAAAAGAATTTTGGTGTTTACCCATTTGTTAACTTATTAAAAATCATAGATAAATAAAGTACATATACTTCTCATATTTAATGTATTTGAAGTTCTATGCATTATGAAATGCCTAATTCAAGCTAATTGTCATATATTCATTAAAGATTTATATGAAAATAGCCCTTAAATCATCTTTTAGCTATTGTGGTCATTGCATTGACCGTAGACAATGTGCTGTCAAATAGATCTCTTCAACATGTTCCTAGGATTTCACTCAATTCTGCACCCCTTGACCATCAGCTCTTCATCTCTGCTCTACAGACCTCAGACATGCTAATAGCTATCATTCTAATGCCAAAGTGTGTTATTATATCTCATCTCTAAGTAACATCATGTACTCCCTGAATTTCTTGGCTTTGAACACATATGATTTCCAAACATAGATTTTAAGTGTTCTTTAATATAACACTATTCAGAGAAAACACAAAGATAATCTCCATGATAAGAATAGACAAATTTTTTTTCAGATAAGTTTTACTGCTATCAGGTTGCAAATTTTTTCTCCAGACCTCCCCAGTGTTCTGAAGTTTTTAAGTCATATTATTCAAGTCTTGCCCACAGTGAGCAGATAGCTCTGCTTAAGGTCTAACCAAAATAATAAACACATGTTTCACACACAACTGAAAGAAGTTTATGTGGAAAGAAAACTTGGTATCACACAGAAAATTCTGATTAAAAACTTGATAAAATTTAAATTTTTCTCAAAATTGGAAATTTGTTTTCTCTTATATTCAGTATGCTAATTCTTAGTTATATTTCTGAATAATCTCTTGTCATATGCCTAATTACCTTAAGGATATTTAAATAGAGTGAAATAAAACTGTAGCTTTCAGTTTTGTATTTTTATGGAACTCCTGAGTGTCCAAGTGAAAAAGTTGACCTTTGATTATTGTAAAGTCTTGGAGATCTTTCCTTCTCATGGTTTTCTTCATCCAATCACTGATCTGATTGTCTTTGTTTTATATTATTGTATTTTATTTTTAATCTCTTACAAACCTGTTATTTCCAAATGAAAGAAGGAACAAATCTGGTGAGGAGGGATGGTAGTGAGAAACTGGTAGAAGCAGAGGAAGGGAAACTGTAATTGAGATGTAGTATATGACAAAATAATTTAATCTTAATATAATGATAAAATAACAAAAGAAATGGATGTAACTGGAAATCAATACAGGCCCTTTGGATTGTGATTAAGAATATTTCAAGTATTAGAATGGTCCAGTCTTTGTAAATAACAATGGTTTTCTAAATTAATATTGATTGTAACAAGGTGCATCTTTGTAGCCATTCTGTTTTAGTACCAAAAGAGAAAGCAGTATTGTCATAAGACATCATAAACAATTTCTCCAACTGTATAGTGTGTGAAAATAAACACTGATGAAACAGAGAAAGAAACCTAAGAAAACACTAGAGCACCCTAGGATCAGATTGTATTACATCATTTTGCTAACTACTCACAGAATAGAAGGGTCAAAGCAAAAGGGTCAGATATATTACTGCAGAAAACAAATATTTCCCAGTAATCATATAATGCTTCTGAGTTGAAACTATAGTCAAAAGCATAGCTCAGAGGCTTTAGTATGGGGATTACAAGTCAGTTCTATCTACCCACCCTCCCCCCCCAAAAAAAAATGCTTAGGAGATAATGGTGAAAGAGCATGAAAGGATTTTGGTCCACATGGGAATGTTGGGGAGATGGGATAGAGGAAGAATCATGGGAAAGGACAAGAGGTTGTACAGCAGCTAAGTGTCTTCTCCAGACATTAGCTATGTTGTACTTTAACGCAGTCTGGACTTTGCAAGATGGCTCTGGAGGATTTGGTTACTGGAAGGAAAATTGAATTCCTTTGAAATGCTTCCTCCTATTTTGAGGGAAGCTCGGGTTTGTAACATGTGTAATACTACACGGTGACTTCTTCATAGGGATCTGTCTTTAAAGCTCTCTGTCTCTTGAGACCCATGGTGAATGCTGGTTTAGGACAGTAACTGGCATGAAGCTGTAAAGCCTGACAATTAAATAGCTCTGCAAATCTTAACTGATATCTCTTTGGTGGTGAGCATTTAAAAGTGCAGTGTTAGGCAAGAATCTTGTGCCAAGTTTCAGGACATTGTGTGTAAAATGAAGACAGAGATTTCAATACTTATCCTATATCTGTTACTCATCTACAGATCTAAGTATGGAGTCCATGCCTAATAGAAAATGATGTTTCTAAATATTTCTATAAAATTAGAAATGACTCATGTAGCCAGCACATTCTTTCTGGAGCCATTCCACATCTCTTCTTTGCTACCTCAATACAGGGAGTCACTTCTTGCTGTCAACTAGAGAGAAAAACAGTTTCTATAAGCTGCCTCTACCCTAAGTCACCAAAACAAGTGAATTTTAAACACAAGACATAGAGGTAAAGTGGATTTCAATTAACTTTAAGCACATCCAAAACACAGTATATATATTCTCATCAATTGGATCAAATGCATTTAGATCAGAACAACATAATCAGAGTTATACTACAAGTTCCCATCATACTAGGATGATGAATTCTTAAAGAAATTCAAAGGAATTAAATTTGTAGAGGTATTTTCAGGCATTCTCTGTGGGGTATTTTTTTCTTCTACACAAAGATAGTCAAACTCTAGGGAAATAGTATATGTTCCTTCACATAAGTATCTACTTATATATATATAGAAGGACATGTATATGGTTACACATATTAACCTAACTAAGTATATTACCAAGTTAAAACTTCACTGTTAAAATTTTCATAAAAATTACATGTATGGCTGGGACATGGCTCAGTCAACAAAGGGCTTGCCATTAAAATGTGAGTTTAATCTCCTAAAACTTATGTAATATAAATGTTGGGTGAAATATTACATGTTGTAATTACATATCTGGAGAGAGAGAGGCAGCCAGATCTCTTGAACTTATTACTGTGACAGAGTGCTGAATTAGTGAGCTCCAGGTTCAGTGAAGGACACTGTCTAAAAAAATAACTTGGAGAGTGATTGAGAATTATATCCAACATTGAGCTCTACCTTCCATGTGCACATGTAGACATGTAGAAGCACTTACATACACATGGGTAATACAGGATCCCAAAAGAGCTGAAGCAGCAGCTGACTTAAATGAAAATCAGAATGAGCATTTGCAGTGAAGAGCAAACAGAAAGGAGAGATAATGGAAATGTTGGAGGGCTTTCTGTGATAGTTTCTGCCAGGGAAGGTTACAGCTATGAGTGTACATTAAGGAAGAAAGCATTCAGTATTTATGGTTTGCAATTTTAACTTGTGTTTAAAGTGGTGCAGCAGGATTCATGGGGGATTTAATGTTCTAGGAAATCTATTTGGTCAGTTCTGTACTATTTTATGACCTTTCATTAGGACTTGAAGGTTTAACTGTACAAACTGTGCAGAGAATGTGAAACATACCAGTGTGTAGAGCTTGTCTCTCTCAGAATGCCCCTAATGCCACAGTTGAAAGAGACCATTAAAGGAACTGTATTTTAAATAGGCTGACATCAGAGGCAATAAATACAATATTCATCAAAGGACTTCTGAGGACAAAGCTCTAAACGAAAAATTCAGAGAAATGTTTATGCTTCAAATATTTAAACTCCGTGGAAACAAAGAAAATGCACTTAAAATGCATAGCATGTATCTAACATCAAAACCAGTTTTTCTAGTGAAGAATACTTTATTTTCCTATTGGTTTTAAATTAACTAAATTCAGGCATGAACCCCTACTTTTGCTACAGTTCTGTAAGAGAAACAAAAGCTATAAGAATGATTACAAGAGTTCAAATAGCATCTAGGTTTATGTGAATCTGAATCAGCCAATAACCAAGGGGACTTAATATTGATTTTCTTATAAGTCACATAGTAATCAACTTTTGTGAATTATTAAATCACGCTACAGATGAATCATGGAAATTCATGGATGCAATTTAATCAACTTCTTATCATCTTCATGTGCAATCCAACAGTAGCATTTTTCTATCCTTATCATGTCTAAGCAAGTATGTACCAGAACACATTTCTAATTTGTTAAAAGTAATCTCCTCTTACCTCTCTACTCTACCTAAGCAAGGTTTGAAAATCAAAATTGATTCAGCTGTGCTCATCATAAAGTCAGTATCAACAAAGGGTAGTTATATTACATAATCTCACCATCAAAGCATCATGTTGAGATTTCAAAAAAGAAGACAGGCATGTAAAACAAAACAAAATATAAATGACCCAAAGCTGGGTGGTATAAGGGAGCAAGAGACTTTTAAGCACTCAACCCTACATGAAGTGTTATCATCAAAGCCTTCCTCTAAAAGTTTAGGGAGATATGAAGAAGAGGAAGAAGAAAGATTGTAAGAATCAAAAGTAGTGGATGAATCATTCATACATATATCAATCACAGAGGCTGTGATAGCATGTAGAAGACCTGCATGGTCCAAAAAAGACATAGTCCTAGCTCTGAGAACCTGGACACAGAGTTCAATGACTAACTAAGAAGCTATCTACAGGTGATATTTGCTGTGGATGGGAAACTCAGATTTTTCCAAAAGGGTCAGTGAGTGCATCAGCTGCACTCCGGGGAAGGTTCTATATCCAGGAATAATTGTCTAATACAAGCTGAACTCCATGTTTTCTTTCCTTCTCTCATTCTGTCTCTGTCTCTGTCTCTCTGTGTGTTTGATCTGTTTTGTTTAATTTTATCTTATTTTAATATTTTTTGGTTTGTTTTGATTTTTATTGAGTACTTTTGGTTTTTATTTTGAGATAGAGCAAGAGAGAAAATACAAAGTTAGGTGGGGAGGATCTAAAGTTGAGTTGGGGAAATAATATGATCAAAGTGTAGTGTATGATATTTAAATGTTTTATTTTTAAAAATCGAAAACTTGTGCTAGGAGAGGGTATCCACCAAAATCCAGGTTGCTTTAGCATCTTACTTTTTATTTGTTTTAAAGAATTTGTGTGTGTGTGCGTTTGTGTGTGTGTGTGTTTGCCTCTCTGAATTTGCATACACATGTGTACATTGACCCTGAAGGCCTGAAGGTGTCAGACAGACACTCTATAACTGGATTTACAAGCAGTTATAAGCCACCTGATGAGAATACTGAAAACTGAACCTATGATCTTGGCTGCTGAACCATCTCCCTAGCCACTAGCTGATTCTTCATTCTAAGTGTTTCAGAGCTTGACCCAAGCATCTATTCCTGTAACCATTGGCTAAAAAAAAGCCATGAAAGCTAAATAAGAACTAAATATCTTAATGATT
The DNA here is from genome assembly GCA_019843965.1 of Rhynchomys soricoides. Lineage (NCBI taxonomy): Eukaryota > Metazoa > Chordata > Mammalia > Rodentia > Muridae > Rhynchomys > Rhynchomys soricoides. The sequence continues at coordinate 19,732,861 of JADRCH010000011.1, forward strand.
TCATTAGGATCAACACTGGAGTAGGGGAGCTAGCTAGTGTGTAGTACAGACAAAGTAGAACATCGTCTTCCTTCCTAGGAACTATTCAATATTCACCCAAAACAGTCCTTTGTTCCTACCCAGGAAGGAAATCAGGACGATAGAGCCACGAAACCAGTAATCACTTCAGGCACCTGCTGCCAGCCACTCACACATTTTGTCCTGCCTTAAAATAAATTTGCAGAAATCACAGCACTTTAGACAAGAAAGACAAAACCTGGGCTCACACAGCAGCATTACTAGACAGAAACACTTGCTGTTCTCTCAGCAAATGACAGAAATTGTTCCCATGATTAGTAAAATAAGTTATATTTGAAGGGTTGTTTATTTGTTTGTTTGTTTTAAACTATTCCTAGTGTTAAGTTTTAAAAGTAACTATTGTCTTCGGTAAAGATAAAATAAATATACTGAATAAAATCTGCATGATTTCACTATATAAATAACAAAGTAACATCTTTTTCTTCTCTGTACAATCTAGCTCTATATTTTATTCTTTTTAAATTCATCTCTAGCATCTTCTAATATGGTCTGATGCATTACAATTTGATATCCCAGTGAGGAATACACCTATGAAATTTACCTAATTACCTATGTTTTGTATTGTTGTTATTGATTGTTGAATATGTTTGGGTTTTTTTTTTTTTTTTTGGTGGTTGAACCCAGACCTATCCCATCCAAGGCAAGCTCTTTATCACTAAGCAATGTCTACAGTCCTGTAACAAATTCTCACAAAATTGTCAGGGAAGCTACAAACTCACTTTAGGCTTACCTTGAACCTGTGCTCTTACTGTCTCAACCTCATAAGCAGATAGGATTACAGGCCAGCAGCAACAGGCCTGGAAATGTTGTTTAATATTTAATAGATACCTTATCAATACATATTCCATAGATCTTAATTTCCTGTCCTGAGAGAAACCAGTACTCCTTATTTACTCCCAGACTTAATGGAATTTCAGCATATTGCTTGGCCCGAATGTATATGAAGGTACTTTATCTTATTCAGGAATCATCTCTAGACAGACATTAGCATTTTAAAATGATGAAAACATACTTCTCTCAGCAAAGGACAGAACAACCCTTTCTTGAAATGCTAAACTCTTATTCCCATCGTAAAGATGTATGTGTCCATCAAAGCCTACAGAGCCCAGGGAGAGAAAATTTTTCAAATACTTTGAGAAATAAACTCTATACAAGATGAGTTTCAGATGTGCTCTCTAATAAATCTTAATATACGATATTTTGCTTCTCATCTATTAACTATTTATTTCTAACCGTAACTTTGTGAGCCAGGATGTCAGGGGAAAATTCAAGTCATATGCCATGCTGAAAACAACAAAGTCTTAAGTCCTAGATCTTCACTTTAATCACTGCAATCACAGTAACAGTTGCAGTGAAGTTTTGCAAGAGAACAGACAATATAAGCAAGATGCTCACTTTCAGCTTCCTGTGGAACAGATGGATATAGGGTCTTTCTCTGGAAATGCTGGGGAACATGAGTTGGATGGAGGATATTCACACCACGGTACCTTCTTACATCCGGTAATGAAACCTCTGCCATTCACTTTTATCCAAAATTGGGGTTTAGTAAACATTATCTGCTACCATTTAATGAAAATTTATTGCAATATGCCAGAATATATTCAGAAAATCCAGAGAATGTGCAAGCACTCCTGATATTTATCCTCTAGTAAAGGAAACAGACAATAAATAACTTACTCTGCAGTCTCAACTCATGTAATGATCAATGTGCATGTAAATCAAGGTAAGAGATTCAGATGTCACAGAAGAAGAAGACAAGTTTTCAGGGCCAATCTGTGAACATAGCTTCATGAGCTGAGTAATAGAGTTAAGAAGCTAGCAAGGTGGCTCAACAAGGACTTGCAGAGGTAGCCTGATGATCGCAGTTTGCACCCAGGTAAAAGAGAAAGAGAACTGATTCACAATGTTTTCCTCTGGCCTCCATGTACACCATGACGTACATGCCTTCCCTGGTACATCATAAACAAACATACAACAATAAAATGCATGTGAACACAAAAGATACCTTTAGATCAAGGATAATGACTCTCAAGTGCTCTGAGTCAGAATCTTTATGAAAGATGATGTGTATGTGTATATGTATACGTATTTGTTCAGTGTATAAAAAGGGGGGAAAAGATTCTTGCTTGGAGAGGTAAATGGTATAGTTAAGTGATCAGTATTAAAAGGTGAATGGTACTGGAATGATTGTCATGATGCTGGCTGATATATAGTGATGGGAAGTATTCTGATCATGGGTTACATATGATCGTGAGCAGGGTATAAATGTGAGTGGGTGTCCAGACTAGTTTTTTCACGATTTGATCTAAGTTAAGTCATATGGGAAGAGAAACCTTACATCAGTAAATGACTCCATCAGATGGTTTATAAGCAAATCTGTAGTGTATTTTTATGATTAATGATTGATATGGGATGGCTCATCTCACTGAAGACAGTTTCATCCCTCCCTGGGCAGGTAATATAAGAAAGCAGCTGAACAAGGTTTGATGAGCAAGCCAGTAAGGGACATTCCTTCATGGCCACTGTATCAATGTTTGGCTCTAGGTTCTTGCCTTGAGTTCCTGCCCTGACTCTCTTCAGTGATGGCGTTGACCTGATAGTTATGATATGAAATAAACCATTTTCTCCCCAATGCTTGGTCATGATGTTTGCTTGTTTGATTTTTGTTTATTTGACAGTAATGGAAACCCTAACTAAGATAGGTGATGGGTAGTGGTGTGGTGGTCGGTGCTGTTATCATGGTTGGGTTTTATAATGATCAGCGCTATTGTTATGATAGAGAAAGCTATGAGATGAAAGAGACCACAACTGGACTTTGAGAACAAGAGCACACACCTGAAGTTGAACTTAGTGAAAACTTGGTCTCAAAGGACACTGGAGAGATCCATAGTGATGATCTTTAAAGGCTGCTTCCTCGATCAAATCAGCTTATAAATGGCTGTTGTCATCTCTCAATACCTTCATCCAGGGTACCAAGACCAGGAACATGAGTATGTGGAGGATCCATATTTCTTTTGAAAATAGAAAGATGTTTTCATAAAATGAAAGTATGCTGGATCTAGTCACAGGTTTCAGATAAATCCAAATGAGTTTGTGATTTGAACGTCAACAAAAGTATTAATCAGGGGCAATGAAAAATAATGAAGGGAGAAGGTGGAAGTACAGACAATTAAGGAAAGAAGAAAATGGAGATTCATAGCCATATGTTGTCAGAAACAATGACCAAATTTTCTGTTTAAAATAAGTGTCCAAAAGAACTTTGTATTTGATTGAATAAAAATATGTATGTTGAGAACAAGAAGCATAGGTACAAAGGAATCTTGATTTTTCAATATGCCAGACAATAATAAGGTATGCATTAATTCGGTATCATTTATCTTATATGACATTATGCAAATTAGAATAAATATATTCTTCATAATTACAAGAATTTTGTTGGAAATTTAATCAAGCATTTAATACTTTATTGTAATCTGATACATTTCAAAGAGACTAAGAATACGCAATAAGTTCATGACTCACTGAAATAAAACATAACTCTCAGCTTCTTCATATCAAGTGACTCCATTCTCATTGCTAATAATCTTCTTTCATATTAATCATTTGACCACCTTTTCTCTCCATCTGTTGTTCAGGCTTCATGGAAAATGATTCATGTGGCCTGGGAGAGCCGGTCTGTAAAACATTTCTTTTAAACGATGTACATGTTTAGGCAGTAATGCATAGCTCTTGGGTTTTCTTTTCTCTCTCTCCCTCCCCCTCTCTTCCTCTCTCCTTTCCATCCCACCCCCTCCTATCTCTGTAAGTTTGTCTTTAACCGTTGTTAGAACTCAGATACACTTGGCTACTATACTTGGTATGATTTTCTCAATGAATAATTTCTGGTTACATACCCAATATTGGTTGTGTGAAAATCAGTAAAGTTAACAACTAACTTGCATAACTCTGATAGATCTCTCTTTTGTTTATTTGATTGATTAATTGCTTTTTCTTACTTCTATTTTCTTAGACATTCATGTTGCCCTAACTCACCATCCAACTATTGAACTCCTCTGATTTGTTTATTCCCTGTCAGTCACTATGGACATGAAATTATGTTTAAAGATACAGTAGTTTTCCAGCTAGGGTGTCATAATCATTACCCAAAGAGGAATTGTCTCTGATGCTTTATGTGTCTGGGTGAGGAGTAGCTGCCTTCCAACACCCTCACTCGAAACATATCAAAGCTACTCCACTATCCTCTCTTGAGGGTAATTTTCAATTTAACACTAATATTTGCTTGTTTGTTTCTCAACTTCAAGAAAATATAATATTTATGTAAACCAATGTTTTGTAGTACATTAAATTTCTAACTTTTACAAGGGGAAGATTCAGTCTGATCTTGTTGGAAATGAGGACTGAATGCACAATAATATCAATATACCTGATAAACAAAGAAGACTTTAATCTTTTGGTGTAGCTAGATACTGTCAGTATTCGACAATGATCAACATATTTTTTTTATTTTATTTATTTACATTCCAGTTATTGCATCCCTTTCAGACTCCTCCCACAATTCCTTATCCTATTCCTCCTCCCCTTGCCTCCTAGAGGGTGCTTCCTCAGCACTAGGCTACCCCACTCCCTGAGGCCTCAAGTATCTCAAGGATTAAGTGCATCTTCTCCCACTAAGGCCTGACCAGGCAGGCCTCTGCTGTATTTGTATATGCTCCTGGTTGGTAGCTCAGTCTCTGGGAGCTCCCTGGAGTCTTTGTATTCGTTGAGACTGCTGGTCTTCCTGTGGAGTCACTCTCCCTTTCAGCTTCTTCAGCCCTTCCCCTATTTCAACCAAAGGAGTCTCCAACCTCTGTCCAATGGTTGGGTGTATCTGCTTCTGTCTCAGCCAACTGATGGTAGGGTCTTTCAGAGGACAGCCATGCCAGGCTCCAGTCTGTAAGCACATCATGGTATCAGTGATAGTGTCAGGCCTTGGTGCCCTCTCTGTCCCCATGAGATGGGTCCCAAGTTGGACCAGTCATTGAACCGTTTCTTTCTTTAGTCTCTTCTCCATTGTCCCTGTAGATTTTTTATATAGAACCAATTCTGGGTCAGAAATTCTAACTGTGCTTAATAGCCCTGTCTCTCCACTTGAAGCCCTGTCTATCTACTGGAGGGTCCTTCTACCCAGTGTTGGGCTTTTTGGCTAAGGTAATAACCTTATTGAGTCTTTAGAGTCTCTCACATCCTGGGTCTCTGGTATTTTCTAGAGGGTCCCCCCATCAACCCCTCCCCCCCAGTGTCGCTTAATTCATTCTTCTGGCCCTCTGGGCTTCTCTCCTGCCCCCCCCATACCTGATCCTGTTTCTGTTTTCCACTCCCCTCCCTTTTCCCACCCAGGTCCCTCTCTCCCTCTACCTCCTGTAATTATTTCCTCCCCCCCTCCTAAGTGGTGAAGCATCCTCACTGGGGCCTTTCTGCTTGTTACACTTCTAATGTCTGTGAGTTGTATCCTAGGTATTCTGTACTTTTTGGCTAATATTCACTTATCAGTGAGTATATAACATGCATGTCCTTTTGGGTCTGAGTTACCTCTGCTAGAATGATATTTTCTAGTTACATCCATTTGCCCGTAAAATTCATGATGTCCTCGTTTTTAATAGTGGAATAGTATTCTGTTGTGTAAATGAACACATTTTCTGTATCCATTCTTTGGTTGAGGAACATCTAGGTTGTTTCCAGATTCTGGTTACTAAAAATATGGTTGCTATGAACATGGTGGAGCAGGTGTCCTTATGGTATGGTGGGGCATCTTTTGGTACCAGCTCAAGAGTGGTATAGCTGGGCCTTTAAGTAGAACTATTTCCAATTTTCTGAGGAACTGCCAGATGGATTTTCAGAGAGGTTGTATCAGTTTGCAATCCCATCAGCAATGGAAGAGCTTATTTTTTAAGACAATTTTCTTCTTTCAGCCAAGGTAGGACTTACCTTAGTTGATATCATTTTTTGTTTAAGATTTGATTTTGTTTGTAATTATGTATATGTGTGTGTACATTTGTGTGTTGTGATTTGTTCATGATCATGCTCCTGGAGGCCCTACTTAATCTCCTGGGGCTGCAACTGCGAATGTTTCCAATCTCTGGCTAAGTAACAAGTGCTGTTACCAGCTGAGCCAACTTTCCAGGTCCTAGGTTCTTATTTTCTACATATACACATATGCACACACATACCCCCATACATACACACAGTGCTTCAGGTAAAGTTTGAAAGTTAACAACTAAAACTAGTATTTTCAGTTCTAGGCTTGCTGTGCTCTGTTGAGTTGCATGCCAATTACTATGTTATTTCTCCTTATAAAATATTCATTATTTAAATAAGATTTTATGCCAAGATAAAGAATAAAAATACCTTATTACTAAAAAAGGACAATTTGTGCTTTTATATAATAAGATGCATTTATCCCAAGTTACTTGATGTTCTTAGATTGAAATGCAACTAATTTTAACTAAATGGAGAACTCCTGACAAGCTGGATCATCACAGAACTAAATAGTGTGAAGATAACCATGGTAATTTTCAATAATGACAGCTTTAGAGTCATTCACACTTTACTAAAAATCACCCTGGTGCTGATACTTTGCCCAGAATTATGAAAAACGAAATATCCTTGGTTCATTGTATTTTTACTGGAAAATGTTTCTGTACCTAAAATATTTAAATTCAAGAGATGGGCTAATAAATTATATCTGCTGGAAAAATCTGTTCCACGTTAATGAGGAAACATTATTGCTAACAACTGTGGTGGTTTGAAAGATAATGGCCCTAATAGGTTTATGTGTTGGTTCTCATTTGATGGGACAGTTGGGGGAGGACTAAGAGGTATGTCTTTGTGGGAGGAGGTGTTTCTTTGGAGTAAGCTTAGTGTTTTCAAAAGACTGGTTTTATCTTCAGTATTCTACTCTGCCTTACAATTGAAGGTCAAGATGTAGTCTCTCACTTGTTCCTGTGTTCATGGTTTCAGTATCCTTCATGCACTCTAAAAGAATAAGTTAAATAATTTTTTATAGGTTTTGTGTTTCATCATATCAAGAGAAAATTAGCTCAGACTATCTATCAATATCTATCTATCTATCTATCTATCATCTATCTATCTCAATATATATATTGATATATATATATATTTCAAGTGTCAAATATGTTTAAAATATGTGAACTCCAATGTAACATGTAAATACTAAGGAGATAGAAAAGGGGATGGGAAATTCTGCCTGTTAAAAGGCATGTGAGTCATGCTCCTGAATAACAAGATCAATATCACATCCTTCCCATTCAACAAAGGAGGAAATGAACCAATTTAGTTCAGACTGGGAGCATGAATTTTTTTATTTTTTTTTTACTTAAAGAAATGAATTTCAGATTCTGCATCATTTCATAGCTGGAATCTAGAGGATGCATATGCATGGCTAAAATCATGTGTAGTGTGTCTCAGACACTTCTTGAAGATTTGAGGTACATGATCTCTGAGAACACACATGTGTTATCATCTTTTATTCAGTTTTTAAATATTTATGGAATATTTTATTTTATATCAATTTTAGTTTATGTGTATTAGTGTTTTGCCTGCAGGTAATGTATGAGTACTATGCATGCGATGTGTGCAGGTTCCCATGGAGGTCAGAAGATGGCATCAGACCCACTGGAACTAGAATGACAGATGGTTGTGAACTGCTTTGTCAGTTCTGAGTAATGAATCCAGGTCCGTTGAAATACCAGCAAAAGTTCTGAACTGGAGACCCACCTCGCTAGTCCCAATACTTTCTTTTAAATGTTAATATGAACAAAATAGGTAGAATCATGCTTTTAAAATATTTAATAGATATTGGAATGGATAAAGAAAATTATTTTCAATAGAATTTAACTTTTAAGTGTCTCCACTTTTGCCTGTGATGCCAGACCTTAGGTCAATGGAGAAACCAAAACAACGTGTGTGTATGTGTCTGTGTGTGTCTGTCTGTGTGTGTCTGTCTGTGTGTGTGTATGAATGTTGAAATAGTAGAAAAAGACTTAAAATGACTACAAAAATAAAACTGCTTTTACAAACAGAAATCTGTGCATCATGAGTTTGGATACACGTAAGAAGGAATATGATACTTGAGATGTCTCACACTATTAATAAGTTTGAGAATGAGGTTTCTATAAAATAAAATTAATAATTTTATAGTAAAATAAGGCAGAGATTTAAAACCTTTGAAAACCAAGACTCAGTAAAAATTGGTTTCTGCTTCATTATAATTCCAAGTTACAGATTCTGGTAAATTCTAGAAACTACCATGTCAAATTAAATTGTTTGCATGGGAACTCAATGTACATGTATATGTATGACATATGGCTTATACACCTGAGCTCCTTTCCTCTGTATTGGGAGAAAGAATATTTGAGAGTGACTAAGGTATCCACCTAATAATGATCCAGCATTTTTTCTAAGATAGAATGAATTAATTTTGAGACATTAACTCTGAGATCTTTTGAAATGGAATTCACTTTGCAGATGTGATGCTGCTGGCTCATAAGGAAGATTTCCTTTTTCTTCTTATTTTGTTTGTTGTATTTCCATATTCAGTTTGAAATTATTTACACTGATTCACATTATATATATCCTATGCCTTTTATATCACATAAAATTAGAAGCTTTTGTAGATATACTTTAAGAAGAGAGAGGACCTGGATATGTGTGTATGCATAATTTAAGTCAATAATGTATATTCATATATGATTTATATGGTGGTTTATTGGGAATGACCTATAGGCTCAGGTATTTGAATACTTAGTTTGCATTTGGAGATAGTGTTTAGGGAGGCTCAGGAGCTGTGGGATTATTTTAAGTAGGATGACATAAGAGTGAAGCTGTAAGTTCAAAGACCAGCACGATTTTCAATTTACTCCATCGGTTATCTGTATGACACTGGGAGGTCTGGGGTCTTTGCTGTTCCTGCCACTAGCCCTAACATACATTGCTACAACTGGTGTCTCTCTAGACTTTAATCTGAAATAAACTCTTCCTCATATAAGTTGCTTTAGTCTTGGTATTTCACTCAAACAGTATAAAAGTAACTAATACAATGTATAGTCAGTGCAAGCCAGCCTGCTTCCACACAGGTCTTGTCAAGCAGACGTAAGGCGACTTCTAGAGACTTCAAAAGAATTAAAGTTCTCTTTCCATTTTTATATAACTCTTTAACATTTTCATTTCTCAAATTTAGCATACTTTGTAGTTTTTCCCATAAATGCACTTGAAATTCTAGTTTCAGCAATATAGCATTGGGCATTCTGCTAGGTGCCAAGTATGGAGAAGTCCACTGCAGAGATTAGATTGTGCTGTGGAAATCCCCATGAAACACATGACTAAGTAATATTAAGTTCAACACTGAAAAAGAGAATGCTGAAGGGAATGCAGCTTATACTCAGGACAGATAAAAGAATTTCTCTAGAAATTAAATCCAAGTTGCTGTTGAGAGGCTAAACAACCCTATTGTGGAGATTGGAAGATGAGATTTTTCCAGACATACATCATATACAAGACAGAATTTGACTCATTTGAAAGTACATAAAATGGTTCATTATAAAGTGACAATCACATAATGTGAAGCAATTCAAAGTCACATTCTGCACTCAATGGTGCATGTGCTAAAAGACAAGATACATGATTTGAAAATTTCTCTAAAGTTTGTCAAGAAAACCCCCCGTATTTCAGTTGTATAGCAGAGTAGACATGTTAGAATGTGCCCATTATAAAGTTTTATTTGTAAAATTTAGGAGGTAGTAATTACTACATAGTGTGTCATTGGGTGTGAATAAAAATCGCATATGGTGTTAAGTATGAACAGATTTGATTGAAGGGATTAAAGCAAAACCATAATTTTATGTTGTTTTATGAATAAAAATTCACAGATTTACTTTTATTTTCAATATAGTTTTAAAATTATATTGACACCAATTGATAATGCTTTCTCCTCTTTCCAACTCTCAGATTCCACTGATAGAGTCTCTTTCCTCTAATAATTGTTTCATACATCTTTATGAAAGATTATAAATTATGTTTTTATCTATATATATATATATGCATATGTATGTGTGTGTATGTGTGTGTGTAAAGACAACCTACTGAGATTATCTGTGTTGGGTTTGTATATATATGTGGCTTCAAGGTTGACCATTCTGCATTCAACAACTAAAAATGAGGGCTCATCCCTTGGAAAGATATATTCTACTCATAGCAATAATGAGTTGTGTTTATTCTTCTAGAGTAAGACCCCACACAATTTACAAACACAGTTCTTTCCATTAGCAGAATTGAATTACTGGACACAGAGATTTTATTTTGGAATTTATTGTACAGATTTGCAAAGGGAATTCCATTTTCTCTAGAACTTATGAATTAGTCATCGCAGCTACTCATTAGTCCCAGAGAAGTCTAGAAATTATTCAGTGATTATGTTCAATAGTTAAGGAGTAAAAATCATTAAAATTTAATGGTTTTGTTCTGTCTAGTTCATTTTTAGTAGATGTATTCAGAGGGGGAAGCATCACCATACCCTATCACTGGATATATGTCATAAGGAAATTTCTACAATCTTAAAGAAATGAAATGAGACTGTTTTTATTAGCACCTTTAGGTCCTTCACTGAAGAGCTATATTTACTATTTGGTTTAATTTATAATCACTAACATGAAGCTAATGTGATTCTTTATGGTGTCTTCTATCTTTGGATACATCTCAACTTCAATATATAATGATGAGGACAGAGCACCATGAGGGTCTTATTCACCTGTGAGACTCTAACAATATACATTGTTCTGCAATGACTGCTCAGTGTTGGGTCCCTTCTTATATACAGTAATAATTTGTGCTTTGAAATGTTTTTCCTCCCCATTGCTGGGAATTGAATGTAGGCCTTGTGTGTATTCAGAAGCACTTTATCACTGAAGTATCTTTCTAGCCTAGAAAAATCTTATTAATGTATTTAAAAACTTAATCAATATCATTTTTATATCAAAAATTAGTGAAGTACTGGAGAGATGGTTCATTGTAGAGGAGCATGATTGTGTTCTCAGCACCCACAAGGTAGCTCAGAGCCATGTGTAACTACAGTTCTAGGAGATCTGATGTATTCTTGTAGCTTTCAATTCACTACTTGCAACATAATACATGCAGTCACACTCATAAAATAAATGTACATATTAATGAGTGATTTGCAAGGTTATAAGAAAAATATATAGCAAGACACATTCTTCAGCAAGCATCTGATTGTCAAAAATTTGTCTTCCAATGTATTAATTTCTGAGGAAACTGAAATGAAAACTATGCCTTCTTTACCCACATGAGTTGATTTGAGTACATGAAGAGTGATAAAAACAGAGTGTGAAGTATGCCAGCATTTCCAGGCTGACACACAGAAAAAGTAGAGACTGTATGTGTAGGCAACTATTATTCACAAACTCAAATCGTTGCTTCTCACAGAGTATTGCCAGTTTCTGCATGGCAATTCTTTGTATTCTGTGGGCCTCTAGTGTATTCATCATGGTTTTCTGGTTGCTTGGGGGATGGAGACAACTAGAGAGTTTTATTCCATGCCCAAAGATTCTAACAATATTAGATAAGTAACATACCCTGTGTCCCTGATCACTTTCCAGGTAAGAAATTGTCCTGGAAGGCCATTAGTGCTTGAATTCGGAAAGACTAACTTAGTCACCCAGGAAAAGAATACCACAGTATAGGTTTTGGTTTAATTCAAGCTACTTCTAAATTTAAATTATAAAATAATATCTATGTACCTCTCAGCTTTGCATTTTGTTCTGAGCAGTTTGAACTGAGCTGTTTGTTCTTAGATCAGTTCAGGGTTTCTTCAGATGCTGGTGTTTTCCCACCAATCTGTCTAGGTTTGTTTGTAGGTGTGGTAAGTTGAAAGCCATTGGAGTCTAATTCCTTCCTGATTCTGCCTTTGAGAAGCCTGGAGAAACTGGTGTGCCTCTTATCACATATATTCTGATAAGTGAACAGTGGCATGCTCCAAAGATCTTGTGCAATCCAGGAGGCACAGTGTAGCAGCAGAATCTGAAGCATGGTATGCACCACATCATTGCACACAGATAAGTCCATTGGGATCTACTGGCCTGCACAAGTCCCAGGACTAATAGGTGCTAAAGCCAACCAGAAAGAGGTCTTGGGTTTTGGTGAAAGAACAAATGCCTTTGTTTATTAGGCTATTTTTCATGAAGAACTTCAATGTGAACTTCAATGTGTGAGACCTTGGTGAAAACCGAGGTAAAATTCCTCCATCATAAAATATTATGTATTTTTGTTATGCTGAAAAAATTGAGTTTGTAATTAAACAAGTCATCACTTAAATTATTAAGGAAAACTGTGAGCCCCATAAAACTTGAGATGGTATAAATTAAATAAATAGATTAAGTTAAACTTTCCCTCCTCAAATGTGAAATACATTCCCTTTGTACTTGCACCGGGGTCAGAGGACTGCTATTCTGATGTTGTAATAGTGTGTGGTTCACATAGGATACAGTGATTGTATTGCTGGCTTTTTACTCCAATTTTGTATTGAAGTGTAAATTAAGATTTTAATAACTTAAATGGCTATGTGGCAACAATCAGAGTTTAATTACACATTTTTTCATTTGCTTGGAGGCCAAATGTGTATGTGTGCATGTACATATTTGTGTGTGTGTGTGTGTGTGTGTGTGTGTGTGTGCATGCGTATGCGCACAGGTGCGTGTGTGTACTAAAACATCCCTGGAAGAACACGAATACAGAGATAACTGAAAGCTAGATAAACAGAAGATACTTTTAGAGGGAGAAATTTAACTGTATTGGGTTAAAATTACAAGCACTGACTTCAAGAAATACTCTTGAATTTCCTTTCTATAGAAACTAATTCTGGTTCATGATGTTCATAAGTTTGCAGGGAATTGGTTACACAAGACCTATATCACTCAGCTTGATTGTCATAACAGATATCCAGAATGAGTGTTTTAAATCACAGACATGCCTTTCTCATTGTTCTAAAGGTGAGGAGTCTACAATCATTCTGAATGTGAGCAAGGTTCGATGAGGTGAGGACTTTCTTTGTCGTTAGACCTTTCTAACATCTCACACTCTCATCACATGTGGGGAAGGAAGAAAGAAAAATAGATAGAAGAGAGGAAGACAGAAAGAAACACACACACACATGGAGAAGCAGCAAGGGCAGAGAGTACAAACAGATTGACAAGAGCAGAACTCTGCAATATGCTTTTTCATAAGATGAGAATCTGTGACTTCCTTGAGTTTAATATCTTCCTTACAGACTTGCCCTCCAAACAGAGTCATGTTTCCCTTTACAAATGCAAGATGTACAAAATATATCCCACATCAAGGTCAATAAAGAAAAGAATTAAATAAATAAAAAATATTCAGACTGGATGGTCCTTAGTCTTAACACTCAGTAAGAAATGTATCAAATGTTTGTAAATGCTAACAAATTACCAACCTAAGTAGGGCTCTATTTTCTTATTTGTCCTCATACAGGCAACTTGTCTTTCACTTGTCTATTTGCAGTGAGAAAATGTGAAATTATATAATACAGTAAACAATTTTATACATTACATTTACTCTGAGAAGTCCAGAAGTATATCATAAGTAAAATATATATTTAACTGAATCAGGACTCCAGTATATGTTTCATATTTAAAATCATTAAAACATTCATTTTGACTGAGACCATTTATCAAATGAAATAGGAAAGTAATTACTTTTCATGTTTTCCAAAGAAAAGCAAAGCATGACACTAACATTGCAAATTTAAATTTGTTCTTATGCATTAGTCATTTATGATGATTGATACAGTATAATGGAACATGCATCAACTTATAATCCACTAAAATATAATTTTATATTGTAGCTGGAACCCTAAGGATTGAGAACATCTTAATGAAAAAGGCTTCACATACTCCCTGTAATAAATAAATGACACATGGGAATTGATCATTGTTTTCTGCCCAGGGGAGAATCTTCAAGTCAGAAAAATGCAATATTCTTCAACATATTTATCAGTAAATAATCCAATTGTCCTCAGTTTTGCCTTGGAGAATAAGCTTTTGCAAATGACAAGTCAATGAATAATAACTTAATTGCTCAGAAAAAAATTTAAGAATTAAAATTAACATTGAATAATGTTTCTAAGAAAATTTAATGAGCTATATTGCCATATATTCTGTATATGAAGGCAGAGATTATAATAAAGGGACTGAAATAAAGTTTCATAATGATACTGTCTTTATGGAAAATTTTAGAAGGAAAATACAATTTAAACATTATATGTACAAGTCTAATTTTACATACTGATTAATAAATTACTGCACGTAAGTCATAAACACATATTGTAAATAAAGAGGGTATTCTATTAGAATCCCATGCTATAGTTACTACTACAATAAAAGCAAGCACTACTCTTTAAGACTACTAAAGGTATGAAGCACTTCCCCTTTAATTAGCAAGAGAAGATGTGACAACACATCTGCTTAACAACTCTTACTGTGATTGTTCATAACCTACATCAAAGAATAGGCTAAACCCTCAACAGATGAAGAAATTTGATCACAATTTCTAATCCTGACCTTGACCTGAATGAAACTTATTTTTGAAATATCAGGATTTTATCAAGGACAACATGACAATTTAGAAAACCCTAAGTCCAGGCAGGTTCAGTGCTGTGTCCCCTCACATACATGAGTACACTGTGTAGTGAAAGTAGACATGTACAGAACATTTGCTGAGTCGAATAGAACATGCTATGTAACTTAAGAACAAGTGATGCTGTTTACCCCTCTCCTTTCCTCCCCATCTTTCTTTATCTCTCTCTCTCTTTGTCAGACATGAAGCACAGCAAAAACCTTTCTCTTACTAATGTATGTATGTACATGCTGTAAATGCTAACATGTTCTATGCAACCTTAAGACAAACAAGAAAAAAGATGCATATGTGATGAGTCAATGAATAATACCTTAATTGTTCAGAAGCATTTTAGAAACTAAAATTGATATTGAATGATCTTTCTAATAAAATCCTATAAAATGTATAAAATGTATTTCCATAAGTATTTTATATGAAGGCAAGGACAATAAGGTATGAAAATAAAGAATGCCCTGGTATCATTTGTGAACTGATTTATGTAGTGATAACTAAGGACCTTCCATCAAAGAAACAAATTCAATGGCCACTTAAACCACAGAATATATTTGATTGCATCAAAAGAACTAAGCAATCCCACATTAATATCACTTTAGACAAGTTATTCACGAGAGAAGAGATTGTAAATACAGTATACTATAGAAACTTGCATGCATAGATGTAAAATGAAATGTGTGGAGAAAGCACAATTTGAATGATAGTACTATTTCTTGGTCAATATAAGTACAAAGTGAGTTTACATTGCTTATTCCTCATGTCTTAAGATATTTTTCTGAATTATATGTGCATTATGTCACAAAATCAAACTACATCTTAGAATTAAGCTTGTATCAAAGCTCAAAGTAGGTGTGTATCTTTAAAACTCAACATTCGAGGTTCTGGAGACATGGCCCAGAGGTTAATAGAGCTGGACACTCTTGCAGAATACAATTTCAGTTCTCAGTACTTATTCTGAGCAGCACACAACCACCCATAATTACAGCTTTGAGGGATACAGTTCCTTTTTTGGGCCTCTACAGGATCCTACAAGTATGTACACATATATACAAGTACACTCATATACATGTGCAAAAAAATAAAACACATCTTTAAAAAGGTGTCCTTGTCCTTCCAGCTTTCTCTTGGCAGGGATTCACTGCCTTTGGGCAAAGTATCCTCAGCAGCTCCTGAGAGTCGCCAGGGCACTTTTAATGCACACTGATGATGACTGAGTATCTCTCTGTATTTCATTTTTAGTCTGGGGCAGAATTTTAAAAATATTGTCACTTAAAATAGATTTTCATAAAAATGTGTCAGACATCGTTGACAGACAGTTAGTACATGGTTTTTGTAAACTGGCTTGCCATCCTGACAGCTAAATAGAATTACAATCATATATATTGTGAGATATTTGGCAATTTCTTTCATGCTACTGTATGAAATATAGCAGCAGCTTGTCCCCAAAAATGATTGCCTTTTTTCCTCAGGACTGACGTTTTTGAAAGCATTTAAATAACATTTAAAGATTAATTTTTAGTGAATACCCACTTTCAGCATGTTTTCCAGGTAATATCTCAGCTGGTATGATGTAAACATCTCTCTGATAACACTGAACTTGGACTAGTGACAAGAAGTGTGACCGCCTACTTTCCTCTAACTGGCAGATGCTGATGTACTTTGATATGAACAGAATTATCCATGTTTAGGTACAGCTCAATCTGACTAGATATAATCTTAGAATGAATAAAATATGCTAACAACATGACACAGACTTGTCCATAAATAAATCCTGCTGTTTAAATAACCCAGAGTTTGGAGGAGAACTGACATGGTTGTGTGGCTCAGTCATGTAATGTACCTGTTCATGAAGACATGGAAATACAGTGAGAGAAACAAATTTGGGTTATTACATAGATATATACTCCATGACCTTCAAAACCTACATTTTAATTGGAAATATATGTGATTAAGTGTTAGGTCAGTGAAATTATAATGGATTGTGACTCTAAAATACCTCACTTAGAGTGTAAAGGAGTAATGAGTTTCTTCTGGGATTGAAGAAAAACTTAGTAATTAAGAGTCCAGCACTGGAGTAAGGAATATGGTATAGCAATAATTTCGATTGGTAAAATATATTGTTTTCAGGAAATCAAATAAAGAAAAATATAGAGATAGAGATAATATTGTAGACATAACTGCAGGGAAATTTGGAGAGATTCAGAACATATATTAATGTTTTGTTGTTAATAACCAAATGTCGGGGACGTGTATTCAAAAGCAAGGACTTTGATTAACATGTAGCTGGGGAAAGTGCAGGCTTTCCCAAAATCTATATCCCACAACAGTTAGCTTGTTATTTGGTTACAGGATGAAGAACCAGTTCAGTCATTTCTCAGTGACTTTGCTTTGATGATAAATGGCCCAGCTAATTATCACTCAGACTCATTAGTCCTCTGAGCGTTATACCATTGTCACATAGCACTGACCCTGATTTTGATGGACAGCACATCTTTCCCTGTCCATTCCTCAGTCCTGGATTTTGTTTCTATCTGTCTTTTTTTTTTTTTTAATGGTTAACATATAAATGGTTTAGGCAGATATGGGTTTCTTTGAGTGTCCCATAATGTGCCCAATTTAATATTTGAATCTAACTGAACGTATCTACTCATCAAACACTGATCATTTTGTTGTATATGTATTCAAAGTCTCTTTTCTGGTCATTGTGAAATGCACAATATGTCACCATTATTTGTGTTTACTCATTGTTTTGATGCTGTAGGACTTAGCTCATCTTGTCCTGTCTTTGTCCATTCCCTTCCTTGACTCCCTAACTCCCCCAGCCTCTGTTATGCTAATGAATCCCATCTCAACTTTCATTAGGTTGGTTCATGTAGTGAGATTATTTAGTATCTGTCAATGTCTGGATGATTTTGCTTTGCATCCTCTCGATCAGCTCTGCTCTAAAAATGACATGATTTCATCCATTTTCGGAGACAAATTGTGTTGTGCTGTATAGCAATACTATACTTTTGTAGTATAGATTTTTGGTCTTGATAACTTCATACATACATATGACCATACCTTCTTATCATATCACATGTAGGAGTCTGCAGATCACTTGACATAGTCTCTTTCTACCAAGATGAGTTTATAACTGTCAATTCTGTAAAACTGAGCTTCTCTTGTCCTGAACTACTTGCTCCTCTGTGGCCAACAGGCTCTTCTATTCTAAGAATTATTACACAAAATTACAAAAATAAATTATATTAAATGTTCCAGCTACGTATTTCATTTATTATTTTTTTGCTTAGTTATATGCTCATCAGTGTTTCAATCAATGATGAAGTTATGTAGTTCTGACAGAGGCTAAAATAAAATTGTTATAACATTATTTTTATTTTTCTATAAAAATTTATTTAACCTTCTATGAATCTATTTATTTATAAAATAAGTCAGAAAGAAAATAATCTCAAAATGCAAGCAATCAAATTTTCACACCTACAATTAATTTCATACTTAAAGTAAAAATAATTCCTATAAGCAAATCATGGTGATGTTTGAATTAATTTTCTGGGAGAGTGATGAAGTTTTATTGTTTCTTCTTAAACTGTAAATATCTTTTATACCAATTTCAACAGTTCCTCACCTCCCTTTTTGAACTGTCAAATGAATTTTCAAATGTTTTAGAGCAATGTTGATATTATATTTACATGGATGAATTGCTTTTGAGGTTTTTATTATTGTGGGGAATACCACTCCCTCATTTTCTTATTATGTTAATCAAGAATTCACATTAACATGTGATACGTTATATTCTGAAACACAAGCCTGTGAAAGAAAACATATTCTACACTCCTATTGGTCGTCTTTTTAGCTAATTATTCAAAGATTATTTTCTTTATTGAGCACTAGGCTTAATTACTTAATTAGACTACAGTCCAGAATGCTTACAAGAAGTATGAAGTAAGCATAGTGCATATTATGCACTATGAAGTGCATAATATGTTATAAAAATGTCCTAATTACATAATGGCTGGTAAAATGGATTAGTGTTGAAGAACGTACATAATGAGAGATTGTTTAAGGAACTGAACAAAATTCCTGTAACAGCACAGTAATCAATGCTAGGCATAGAAATAAAAGTAATATTATCTACTTCTAAATTTTCTCAGAATGGACCAGAAATATATATTGCCATATTTGGAATGTTAAGGCAAGGCCAACAAAATGTTAATAAATGAATAAATTTATTTTTTTAATTTAAAAATAAATTAAAAAATAATAAAAAATTAAAAATGATAGATGTTAAGCATCTCCCTTGAACATACCATAGCTAACACCAGCACATATTTCCTGAGGTCATTCAGAAAATACAGCAGGGCAGCACTCCCCAGAGGTTATGAAGCTCTGATTGCCTGAAATTCTCACTCTGTGCGGTGGGCTGAGAATTTTGGTGCTTATAAAATTCTATGAACTGCCAGATCTCAGCCTTTCCACTAGAGGATTGAGATTGTCCGACAACTTTTCCTATTAGTAAATGGAGGAACCAGGTTGTGATAAAGTTGAGATAGTTGGATGAGCATTTGAAAATCATCTGGAACTGGGCATGGTGCAAAAAGACTTTTTTTTTTGGCCAGTTTCTCTCTCTCTCTCTCTCTCTCTCTCTCTCTCTCCTTTATTTACATTTTAAATGTTTTCCCCTTTCCAGGTCTCTCCCTCCCTTGGAAACCCCCTATCACATCCTCTCTCCCCTGCTTCTATGAGGGTATTCCCTCACCTACCTACCCACTCCCACCTTCCCTCCCTGGCATTCCCCAATACTGGGGCATCTAACACCCTCTGGTCCAAGGGCCTCTTCTCCCACTTATGTCCAACAAGGCCCTCCTCTGCCACATATGTGGTCAGCACCATGGGTCCCTCCATGAGTATTCTTTGGTTGGTGGTCCAGTCTCCAGGAGCACCGGAGGATCCGATTAGTTGACACTGTCGTTCCCTCCATGGGGCTGCAAACTTCCTTAGCTCCTTCAGTCCCTTCTCCAACTCCTCCATCTGGGACCCCACACTCAGTCCAATGGTTGCTGTGAATTGAATCTTGGGTATTCCGAACTTTTGGGCTAATATCCACTTATTAGTGAGTACATACTGTGTTCGTTCTTTTGTGACTGAGTTACCATCCCAGCAGAGGCAGAGGCAGAGGCAGAGGCAGAGGCAGAGGCAGAGGCAGAGGCAGAGGCAGAGGCAGAGGCAGAGGCAGAGGCAGAGGCAGAGGCAGAGGCAGAGGCAGAGGCAGAGGCAGAGGCATAGGAACAGGTTGATGAGTTACAGGCCACCCTTGTCTACACAGAGCAACCCTCTCTCAAGCAAACAAACAAACAATGAAATAGAAATAAGGAAAAGAAATAAGCAACTAGGAAATTGTAATGAGGAATGCACATGATCATGTCCCTTCTCTTTTGAAACTAGGCATTCAGTTTTCCTGTGAAGTAGCTCAGCCAACAGGCCAAAAAGAACAAAGTGAGTATTCCATAACAACGGGTATTGTAGTGGGTGCTATAATAAATAAATTATACCATTATTCACCAGGCATACAACATCCTTATACTTAGCAGAGTAAAGGAAGTAAAATGTAAAAAGATCAGCAGTTTAGAGATGATAAAATTGCAAAATGCATTTTCGTGAAGGTTTCTTGTACTCTTCTCTCCATATCTTACATTTTATTGTTATAACTTAAGATGCTGAATGTTCCTCAGACCTGCAGCTCTGGTTCAGTGGCTGCATTTAAGGGTGCTTTCTAAAAATGGAGCACAGAATACCTGGATGGAGTCACAGGGGGTTACATCATGGAAGTACGGGTGATTAGGTAATTCTCTTGATATCCTTCAAATCACACATTGATGGATAGCAGCACTCTCTGAGCTCTTCCTATTTTTAGAAACACCTCTTCCCAGCAGATGGGAAAAGGCAGAAGAATGGCATTTCCATCCTTGGCCTGTCGGGGTGAGGTCTAAGCAGAGAATTGATGGGAAAATGGCCTCTTGATTGGAATTACGTAAGACCATGAGAAAATGACCCACTAATAAGAAACTAAAAGAGATGTTTGGGGGAGGACCTGGGAATGTCTGCTGTTCAGAGACTTGCAGTGCATTCAGGAAAGGAGGGGCGAAGTGAAAATGGACCTCACACTATGTGGTGTAGCTGCTGGTCCACAAAGAAGCAGAACTCACTGTACCATGGTTTCATGGGTCCCTTGGGCCTCAGGAATGATTTTTCAGAGGTGCCATCTGCAAACACACATCTGTAGCTGGCCTTCCCTGTGCCTTTAACCATGCTGAAAACTCTCATACACAAATAAATAAATGCAATATTTTAATCATATGTGGTAAATGAATATTAGACATTTGTCTATCTATTGTCTATGAAAACATGAATAACAAGCAAAAATCAGCAAATAAGATAAGTAATCATCTTGCTTACTTACATTGTTCTTTCCTTTAGAGACCATGATCTCCCCAAAGGAAGAGTTCAAGTTTCTCCCAACTCACTTCTATGTTAATCCATAGACAGCACTGTCCTGTGAGGCCAGGGGGACAGAATCCAGAAAGAAGCATGTGTCTGAAAGCAAGTGCCATTTGTGGGGTCACAGCTACTGCACTTACAGATACTTGATTTAGAGCCAGTCTCTTCATATCTCAGAAGTTTGTTTTCTCTTCTATAAAGCAGGAAGAATAATCTATTTATAAGCCATGTTTCTTGAAAAATCAAATGTCTCAAAGTTCATGCAAACCAGAAGATACATATTCCATTTAAAAAAAAATTGTTTGTTGGAGTGAACTGATAAGATTGTACTTACCATGGTGATTTTGTGATGTTTTTCTGATTCATTCGGACTATAAAGGTAGGTTCAGCTTTGTGCATATTAAATAAAATAATAGTCAGACAGAGACAGAGAGACAAACATGTGTGTGTAATGATTGCTTATGCATATACCTGTATATAGATGTCAGTGCCCAAGTACTATCAACAAATTTTTTAGAGTGTGTCCCTTACATGGCCTAAGGCTCATACATTTTATTAGGTTAATTTGGCTGTCTAGAGAGCCCCAGAAATCTACTCATTTCTTCCTGCCATTGAGATAACAGGCTCATGGTCCATGGCCAACTCATTGATGTCATGTCAGGGATACTCAGATCCTTCTTCATTGAAGAGAAACACTACAAACAAAGCTAGCTGGCCAACCCCATGACAACATCTGCAAATCATTATAATGAAAAGAGGCAATAAATGCATAAAATACCATGAATGGAAGAGTTGCTTTTAAAGAAACATAAGAGATATTGTTGCAACATAGTAGTAGAATAATCTTATTGAATCATAAGTGGTGATTTATCCTGGATCCAAGAATATTCAAACTACCATCCCCATAGTCTTTCACAGTCTCAACAGTGTTTAAATGTTCAGAGTTCAAAGTCTCTTCTGAGGTTCATTCAATCTCTTAACTGTAATCCCCTATAATATCAAAATAAAAAAGCAGATCACATACTTCCAACACCACAGGATATACACTACAATTCTAAAATATCATAGTGAGGAAATAATGGATCAAAACCAGACCCAAAACCAGCTGAGGAAACTCCAAACTCTGCCCCTCCACATCTGATGTCCAAATCCTTTCTTTCAGCTTTTTTGAATGTAACACAATTCTTTCTCTTTGGCTGTTTCCACTCCCTGTTACCAGCTTTCCTCAGCAGGTTTCCTATGGCATATTTAACATCTTGGGGTATCCAAGGCAACTTTAAACTCACAGCTTCTTGGTCCAATATCTGAGATCCACATATGGTCTCCTGTGCTCCTCCAAAGGGAATGGATCATTTCCCCAGCTCTGCCCTCTGTAGCACTCTAGGCTCTGGCTGACTCCAATCCACTGCTGCTGATTTTAGTGGTCATTCCATGATTCTACCATCTCTGATATTCTGGCGTCTTCTAAACCAAGAGCCAGTCATGGGATATCACTTTGATGCTAATATTCAACTTCTTTGCATGACCCCTTCAGTCCAATGGCCTTTACTGAACTTTGCCAAGCCCTCAGCTTCTCTCCATGACCCGTTCATGCCTTCAAAGCCAGGGTAACTCTTACATATTATTAAGTCTGGCTACATGTATGATTGTCTATCTTTGGAACACAGCTTCTTTATGTTCTCTGAAAACGCTTCCCAGAAGATTTTACCTCAGTGATGCTGGTTTCTTCTTAATCACTGCTAAGATTTTAACTCCAGATAACTAGAATCAATTGTCTCAGTAACCCCTTCTGTTTGGTTGGTTGGTTGTTTTCTCTAAAGCAATAACCATATGGTCAAAGAAGCCATGTTCTACTGCTTAGAGAGGCTGGAACATGGCCCACTTGTTCTATTACCTCTTCACTAATTTTATGTTTTCAATGATTTCCTTCACTGTTTAAGCATGATTGTCCTGGAACTTACTGTGTAGACTGACTTTGAACTCAGAGGTCTGCCTGCCTCTGTCACTGGGGATTAAAAGCATGTACCACTTATGCCTGGACCTCAGCTTTCTAAAATTCTTTTTTACAAGATCTTCATTAGTATGTCCATTATGCCTCAAGATCTGGATCACAACTGTGCCCTCAATTTCTAAATTGTTGTTCATTCCAGCTATTGTCAAGTTGACAACCAAGAATACTCATCATTATCCACCTCTTGTCAACTTAATATAAATCATATCTCATGTTCAAATGAAAATAATAACCAGATCATAATAATACCAAACATGAAATACTATTACTCATACAACCAAAAATGCATTGTAAATTTAGAATAGGTCAATGTCTCTTGGGAAACATCCTTTTAGTATCACAACCTTAAAAATAATAAGCGTTCATATTTTCTCTTAATTGATATTAAATAAATTGAAAGAAAACACAGAGAGAGAAGAGAGAGAGAGAGAGAGAGAGAGAGAGAGAGAGGTGTAGTACTAAGAAGTGCCCTAAAGTATCACCGAGAGAGAGAGAGAGGTGTAGTACTAAGAAATGCCCTAAAGTATCACCTGCACTCTAGACACAATCCTTCTTATCTCCATTGTGGAGATGCAATCTTATTTCTACATTGTAACCTGGATCTGCCACACCTCCTATCACTATTAGTCCTTTCTTATCCTTCTGGTTTAAGGGCATTAGAAGCCCAAAATGACCAGAGGGAAGTCTGAGCTTCTAGTTCAATGAAATATTTGTTGTGGCTTCTGGTAGGAGCATTCCTCCATCTAGAACCAAAACTTCTAGGTCAGCAGTATTTAGGGTTATGGAAATGAGAAGCAAAATGTTTCTTTGTGGGTTACTAGGAGTCATAGTGAGTGGAATTCTTCCTCTGACCACCCCTTAATTCTTACACCTTGGAATCCTGACTATAGTATAAACAGTACTATACGTAGACACACCACACTCTTGGTACCAACTTCTCTCTTAGGGTTTCATTGCTAAAAACAGACATCATGACCAGGGCAAACCTTATAAAGGCAAACATTTCATTGGTGCTAGCTTAAAATTTCAGAGGTTTATTCTAATATCTCCAGAGCAGGAAGCATGGAAGCATGCAGGCACACATGGTGCTGGAAGTGCCAAGACTTCTACATCTTGTTCCAAAGGGAGCCAGATGGGACTGCCAGCAGCCAGGAAGACACTCTATTCCACACTGGGTGTATCCTTAGCATAAAAGGTCCAAAAGCAAACCTATACTGTGACATACTTTCTTCAACCAGGCCACACCTCCTCTAATTGGGTAATACCTCCTCATACTGCCACTTCTTGTGGACAAGCATTCAAACACATGAATCTATGGGGGCCAAACCTCTTCAAACCACCACAGGGATTGACCCTAGCTGAGACTACCAGTAGAATGTGATATGGAACCTGAAGTGGCCAAGTCCTGTAGCCAAGCAGGATTTCTGTGGAGGATGAGGGACAAAAATCTACCTATACACTTTGACTCAAAATTTGTCCTGCTTACAAAATGTGCAGAGATAAAGTGGGATGAGAGATTAGAAGAATGGTTAACCTATCACTGGCCCAACATGAAACTCATTACATAGAAGATAGACAACCCCTAACACTGTTATGATACTCTGCTATGCTTATAGAAAATAACCTAGCCTAACTGTCCTCTGAGAGGCTTCATCTAGATGTGGGTAGAAACATGCAGAGACACACTGACAAACATCAGGTAGAGCTCAGGGAGTCTTGTGGAAGAGTAGAAGGAAAGGCTGAGAGATTTTGAGGAGTCAAAGACACCACAAAAAGACCAACAGAGTCAACTAACCTGGGAACATTGGGCCTTACAGAAAATGTACTACCAACCAAAGAGAATGTATGGGATGACTCTACGTCCCCTACATATTTGTAGTAGTTGTGTAGCTTAGTCTTCATGTCAGTCCCAAAACAATTGGAGTGGTGGCTGTCACTGACTCTGTTGTCTACCCTTGCAAACCTTCTCCCAAGCTGAGCTGCCTTGTCTGGCTTCAGTGGAAAAGGATGTACTTAGTCTTGCTTTGACTTGATGTGCCAGGGTGGGTTGGTACCCATGGTGGGGTTTCCCCTTCTCTGAGGGTTAATAATATTATTATTTTTTAAAGGGCCCTGATACTATATTATGAGAAAAATAAGGTGCTCTACATGCTATCAAAAGAGAATCATAAACACTAACTGAGCTATAAGCCCTTCCATCTACAATAACATTTGGCTTGTGAATATGCTAAGGCAATAGTGCACAAAGCTTATGGGAATGACAAACCAATATCTAATTTGATTTAAGGTTCTCTCCATCAGATGAAACCTATACCTGATACCAGTTGGTAACCAAGAACCTGAGACCAGGGTCCTATAATAAAATGTCCTCCTAAAGAAACATAGAAATAAAATTATTCCTTATGACATCCTTATATATTCATATATCAATGTCTTGTTCAGCCATCATCACAGAAGCTTGAACAAACACAGAGACCAACAACCAGACCATAGGCAGAAAATAAGAGACCTTGGAAGACATAACCCTAAAGAAAATGTTACCATCAAATTTCTCCCCTCAGGCTTCAGAGATCCCTGCAGGCAAGGACACAGAAAGTTTACAGGACACTGCAGATGTAGAACAAGGACCGAAGGTCTTCTAAATACAATAGGATGACGGACATATGAAGTAACAGAGACTAAGGCAGCATGCACAGGAACCAGTCTCCATTTGATAACCACTTGCAAATGAAAATTTAGTCTTCTCCAAAATTGTCTCAGTAGGAAAAGAACTACAAAATTACTCGTTCTTTTTCCCCTTAAAGAGGAAAGCATTTAATTTAGGCTGGTTTACAGGTTCAAAGATTTATTCCATTACCAGCATGGTGGGCAGCATGTTAGCAAGCAGTAGGCATGATGCTGAAAAGTTCAACATCTCAAGCAGAGAGAGAGAGAGAGAGAGAGAGAGAGAGAGAGAGAGAGACCAAGAGAGACAGAGACAGAGAAATACAGAGACAGAGAGAGACAGAGAGAGACAGAAAGAGACAGACAGAGATATAGTCAGACAGAGACACACAGAGAGAGAGTCAGACAGACAGAGTCAGACAGAAAGACAGACACACAGAGAGAAAGAGAGACAGAGAGACAGAGATAGAGAGCTTCTGGGCCTGGCTTAAACTTCTGTAACTTTAAAGCTCACCTTCAATGACATACTTCTTCCAACATTGCTACAATTCCTAATAGTGGCACTCCTCGATGACTAACAATTCAAGTATATGTGCCTATGGAAGTCATTCCTATTCAAACCACCAAAAGTCCCAAGTCTCAAGATCTGGGGAATTTTCTCTTTCCCTATGTTGGATTATTTTGGATTTTATTTTGTTTTTGTTGTTTTGTTCTCTGTTGTTGTTTAGTTTGTTTCTGTTTTTGTGGGTTTTTCTTTTCCTAGAAAATGCAAAGTTAACTCAACATGTTATAAACATTTATGTATTCTACAAATGACATTATTAGGAAACAAATTGTTCTTAAGGGTAGGCCACATGTCTAGTAGTAGATGGTCAACAGAAAACTGAATTACATCTTTGGAGGATCACTGTCTCATATATGTGATTTTATAACCCCTGCAAATTTACATTTCAAATGGATCTTTTTTTGGAACCAATGAAATCACAGAGTGGTTTCAGATATGCATTGAATAGCATCAGAGCAAAGAACACAGTCCTATGTCACCAAGATTTCAGGTTCAGGTAAGATAATTTTACTGTGAGCAAGCCCTATCATCTTGCTTGTGAGGTAGACAGAAGGTTGAAGGCTCCCATTAGGGAAGGAATGGGGTTATAAGAGCAAATAAAATCTAGCCTTAGTCATAGCTCCATACTAGTTAACAATCTTATTTGGAGACAATATGTATAAAAGAATTATTATCCCAGAGTTGATAACCTTCAAAGAACATTTGTTAACTGTGCTGGAATCCCTGACTCTTGTCTAGAGAGAGATGTCAACTTGACTCCAGAGTGAGGGTCTCTGTCTCATCTTTGGATATTAGGATTTCAGAGTCATTTATAAAGGAGCACTTGCTTTTCAAAATAAAATAAAAGAGGATATAGGCAATCAGCTCTTCCTTGATAGATTTACTAAAAGATGGCAAAGATGCTTGAATCCTGATTTTCCAATCACCACTCCAGAAAGACACAGAGAACATGGGTATTCTAATGTTTAAAAATAAATTTTATTTTTATTATGTTTTTATACATGTGAATGAAGGATTGGATACATGTGCATGAAGGCAGAATCTAGAGACTCAAGAAGAAGCCAAGAATCCTATCAAGCTGGAGTTACAGGTAGTTGTTTGCTGCCAAATATGGGTGCAAGGAACTACTTTCAGATCTACTGAAAAAGCTGTATGAGATCTTAACTATCTCTATAGCTATCCTGGTTTGTTTATTATTTGTTATTTGTTAATAATAATTATTAATTATTATCATATAATATACTAAACAATTCATTTTATAGCCTGTTTGTCTTTCTGTTTAATTTAGATTTTTTAAATGTCCATTGATTCTGTAATATAAAAATTATGTTTTTTTTTTCTTTAGGTAAGTCTAAGCACTTTATTATACATTACCTAAAAAAGAACACTAGATATTTTCAAATTGTTTTTGACAAATAAGAGCAAACATTAAATTGAGAACAGTGGCAATGGCTTCCCAGGATGGCTGACACTGGAATCCATTGCTCAAACAAGAGCACTTTTAGACAGAGGAGTCCCCAGGTACACTTGACAAATTAGCAATAAGGAAAGCTTTATAGGACATCGTCCACTTTGTGGGGAGTGTGAAGATGATGAAGAGATCAAGAGCAAAGAGGGTGCACAGAGAGATGGAATTAGAGTGTCTGGCATCATTGTCTTCCACAACAGAGGAAGACCCCAACCTAGTTACAGGAATAAGGGTTTCTGTCCCATTCCTTGGGTCTTTGTGGGGGGAATCAAAATTTCCTGAGGTTGCCCGCTAGTAAGGACACACATGAATTACTGTGGGAAAAGAAATTATCTAGTGTCTGACTCTACTCTTCTTAATGTACTTATCCGAGAGAATCAACTTTAGATGACTGTCTTATTCCACAATAAGAGAAGATTGCCAGAGCAGATCTGGTTGCTAATTTTTGTTATACCAGCACTTGAGATGCTGAGGCAGGACTCTGAGGCCAGTTACAACTACAGAAAGAATTGCAGTACATCTCTTGGTTTCAGTAATAGAGTGAGAAGTTTACTTATAGCTGAAGCCAATCTATAGAGTGAGAAATTCATTAAATAAAGCAAAAGCAAAGCAAACAGGATTGCTTCAAAGCCCTCTAAAATATTCATGTAGTTAGACATAAATTCCAGATATCTTTTCACGATATAATAAACTCCAATATTTGTGGATATTACATGAATACATCTGAGTCATCTTAACATGGCAATATTTTAAAATGTGCATGTTGTCCATCAAAAACTTGGAATTTACTGGGAAGTCTTGCATTTTAATTGACAAATGGCTAACTTCTTTTGGCAGTGTCTTGGCACCTCAACATTAATGTGTGTAGAAGAACCATGATGATTGTTCTGTGCTTGGAGGTTATCTTTGATCATTGATGAAGCTCTAATAAAATGGTGTATACTAGGCAGTTAGAGACAATATATACTTCTAATCTTACTTTCCTAGAGTTTGTATAGTTAAAATCTGACGTAAGATTGGTTCATTCTTATGGCTTATATTTTGTTTCATATAATAGACTGATTGTAGACAATGGCAAAGTGCTATTTAAAAAATCATAAATAGAAGAAAATATTTAGAATGCTTTTAATACAAAAAATTATGTTTGTGGGGATTTATCTACCTTAATTGGAACATTACACAGTGTATGACTATAACATAATACTTGGCTTACTTTCATTTCTGTTACTGGAATAGAATACCTAGCTAGACAAAGCAATTTAAAGATTAACCCACCATTCCAGATTAGTATTCATCACTACTAGGAAGGAAGGAACCTTAAGCAACTTAATCCACATTGGCAACCAAGAACAGAGACAAGTTAACAGTTGCCAAGTTAAACCCACATGGCAACCCATAACTGAATCCTCTTCCCCGGTAATTCTAATGCTGATTTTCATACAACAATGCCTTGAACACTCTATTCATAGACATTAAACATATAAAAGCAAAAGAGAGCCAACACAGGATGGCTTCTGCATCTCTTTTATAGAACAATTAGTCTTTGTCAGGAAGATAGACTCTGATCACTACTTCATCATCTTCTAAGGCCCCTCTTAGAAAACTGTATATGATGTAAAGGATCTGAGTATAATAGGAATGGCTGGAACTGGGGAGGTCTAAAACTCATGGAAAAATTGGGCCTCTGTCCAAGACAGAACCAGCCACACACCTATATCTGAATGACTTCTCTCAACTTCCAGCCTCCCAGGCTTCTAGAGAATAATAGTTATTGTGATGGTTTGTATATGCTTGGCCCAGGTAAGTGGCACTATTTGTAGGTGTGTTTTTGTTGGAGTAGTGTGGCCTTGTTGAAGTAGGTGTGTCACTGTGGCCATGGGCTTTAATACCCTTGTCCTATTACCTGGAAGCCAATATTCTGCTAGCAGATTTCAAATGAAGATGTAGAACTCTCAGCTCCTCCTGCACCATGCCTGCCTGGATGCTGCCATGTTATAGCCTTGATGATAATGGACTGAACCTCTGAACCTGTAAGCCAGCCCCAATTAAATGTTGTCCTTATAAGAGGTGCCTTGGTCATGGTGTCTGTTCATAACAGTAAAACCCTAACTAAGACAATTATTCTCAGTCACTGTAATTGAAGGTAATGAATAGCTGCATGCTAGGTGTTTTAAATAATTTACAATTTTATGCATTTTTTCAATGCAATAAGGGATAGAACCATTAATCTTAATTTGTAGATGTATAAATGCATCTGATGAAAAGAGGCTACTGCTGATGAGGAGATGAACTGAATACCCATTTAGAGCAGCACATGATGTCTGACATGAAAGATCCTATGTGACTGTCTCACTGATAACAGTCATCATGAAAGTCTGGTTTCACATCACCAAATCAAATGATTTGGGAACAAGATTTAAATAGTAAAGTATTTTATGACCCATGGTCAGACAACTAGTACATTTGGATTCTGTAATAACAGTCAAATATTCCTTAATCTGAATTTCACCCAGAAGTGTGCAGTCCTGAGTGACTCCTAGTTCCAGGGTTGTGAACACCATGAATACCTTGTGAATCTAGATCCTTGAGGTCTAATCAAGATGTATCTATGGCAATCATATGGAGAAATCACCGATTTTCTCAAGTGATTTTCACATTACAATTAAATGAACATGCAAAGTACCAAGCCTCTGCCACCGCAATGTCTCCACCTCTGGTTCTGGTTGGTGATTTGAATAAAACTCACTAGATTTGAGATTTTTTTTTTCATTCACCTTTAAGGTACCCATATCCATCCACAATCTACTGGGAAATCTGACTGTTCTGATATCACACCCTGACAGAAGAGTCCTCTAATTTGTAGTCTATATTTATGATTTATATAATATTTTATTTTAATTCATTTTCCTACATTTAATTAGTTTGTTAATTTCTATTGTATCCTCTCCCAAATAAAATAAAATAGTATTAATAAACCCATAAATTATCTTGAAAATCATGCTTATGTAATATAAAGTTGATACAAAGGCATGTCACATAAAATTATGTATAAACTGTTAAATAACAAAGTAAACATATGACACAAAATTCAGACGAAATAAGAAATATAAAATTCAGTAACCTTTAAATATGGGAAAAACATGTAATGAGGTACTTAACCCATGAGTGTCTAAAGACCACTATGCCATATCCTTCAAAATTCTACAATTTGTAGAAAGTGTTGTAGAGTCCATGGTTATTCTAGGAGATAAATAATCCAACTCTACAATGAATTTCCAAAAGGAGAGTTGTTGATGTGGGAAGAGGAAAATTATGGAGGAGTTTCAATCTTTGCATAATCGGAGGGAAGAGATGATGGAGCCTTTAACCACATCTTTTTTTTTTCTTGAAAGAAATGAATTATATGAAATGTGGCAGAAAAGTTGTAAGGTAGCTGTGGAGGATGCTGCATATGTGGAATCATCACTTAATATATAAGAGCACTGGCTTCCCTCACCAGCACAGGAACATAAAGGTTTCAGGGCTGTAATTGTGTCATTAGAAGAATTACTTCAACTGTTTCATGTCAAAGTATGCTTACTGTGGTTGAAGGCAATTAATTTTATATTTCAAAATAGCTAATGAAGAATGTTTGAAACTCTCAAACAAGTGGAAAAGATTAAAAAATAAACACATGAAGAATGGCTATGCCAGTTGCTCTGGGGTAATACATGTATTTAAATGCCATCAGGTTCCAAAATATGAGCAATAATTATGTGACAAATATAAAACTATTTAAAAATTTAATCAAGAAAAAATAACCTGCCTAGTAGGGCTTCTCCAAAGCCACTGTTCAGCAGAGATTGTCCTGTCAGATCTTACCCATTTTAAAATTGACTATTATACTCTGTTTTGACCTATACATCCTAAAGAAATCATCAAGTTCCTTCTTTAGAAGTTGAAAGAAAAGGACATAGTAAGTGTGTCACTCTGAATCATGTAACTCTGGGTATAGATAATGGCTGAGAATAGCACTGCTGTATTTAAACAGGACAACATTAGTGTTAGATTGCCCACAATCTGCTAGCTGTTTAGGTGACTTGTTTCCACTTGAACCTTACCTAATCTGAGATTATTCACTTGAATTGCTTATCATTTGTTTGATTTTAATAATGCACTTTAATTAAAATGGTTCTTCCTCCCCAAATCCTTACCTATGCCCCTTACCACTCTCTTTCAAATCATGGACTCTATTCATTAATGCTTACTACTTCAAGCATATATGTATTTGTTTATACGTATATATTCCTAAGGATAGTCTGTTAAGCCCATATAATGATATTTATATATATATTTTCATGGCTTATCATTTGGCACTATACAACATTTGCTGAGATCTTCCCTGGGGAAGACCACCTGTGATGACTAGTCTTATTTGTCAACTTGACTGTATCTGGAATGAATAAAACTCATGTAGCTAGATAAACATGTGAAGGATATTTTCTTAATTAAACATTTTAAAGTTGGAAGATACACATTTAATATGGGCCACACTTTCTAGTGGCAGCCTATATAAAAGACATGAAAGTATAAAGTGTCTGCCCTTTGTCTGCTTGCTCTTGCTAGCAAGTCCATACCTTCACTGTCTACTACTTCTTAGGGATTGTAAAAAGTGCTAAAGATCAGTTAAGAAATTTAGCCTCATGTTCTAAACAACTACTGGATTTTGGACCTCCTATCTATAGATAGCCATTGTTGGACAGGCTAGACCACAGCCTGTAAGCCTTTCTAATAAATAATTCTGTGTGTGTGTGTGTGTGTGTGTGTGTGTGTGTGTGAGTGTGTGTGTGTGTGAAGATTTTTTTTGTGCTGGTTGACACCTAAGGAAATGGCATTTACAGAAATATGGAAAAGAGAAGTCTGACTTACACAATCCTTATTTGTTAATGTTGTAATGAATGATATCCACTGACTTCATTGTTCCCTCATTCAATGAATAATGGGATAACATTTTGGTCTCAGAAATGTAAAATAAAGTTTAAAGTTAGAAATAAATCATGGATTCCCTGTATTTGCATCAGAGATCCAATCAGTATGTGACATTAGGAAGTGATGCTTATGTTTCTAGGAGTAGAGAAATGTCATTTCAATACAGTTATTGAGGCGTGAAGATCAGAGCAGAAGGCTAAAGATGAAGAGTATACAAGCCTACTGCTTGGGCTGATCAGCTACAGAACTTGACAGCGTTCCTATGTAAAATGAAGATGATAACAACAGTCACTTTACATAGATAATTTGAATATTAAATAAGATAAAATTAAAAACTTGTGCTATATTATTGTGACCTAAATACAATGTAACCCTAGTTAAAATTAATGACGTGATCTGGAGACCAAAACACAGATGACAAGTGAGAGTATGTCTTTAACTAAAGCAGGTGGGGTAAGTATCGTTAGGATAAAGACAATGACAGAAACAAGCATGCTGTCCAATGGTACTACCTATGTTAAGCTCTTATGTAGACTACACACACAAATAGTATGACTCTTACCATATGTGGAATTTAGCTCTATATTACCTCCATAAATATTAGAAATGAACATTTTTCCAGGGAAGTTCATCAAGTCATTCAGACTCTGTGCCATGGCAATTGAAGATCAGGCACAGAGAGAACACAGCAATGAAATGCCTTCCCACTCTTCTGCTTCTAGAATCAAGAGAATACACAATGTAGGCATGAATATCTGTCGTGAAATCAGAGCCAGAATCAAACTATGTGGGCAGAAGAAGAAGGGGACAGAAAAATAACCCTAATGAAAATACAACCTTTCCTAACAGAAATATTTTCACACCACCCTGGAGAATGAGTTTTATTTCTTCTTGTTTTCCCCAGAGTCATGTCAATGTTGCTGATCCCAATCATGCTCATCCTGTTGTTCAAAATAATAATAGATTAAATGAATAACATATTCAAGTTGCATATCAATAATTTAAAATATGATTTTTTAAAATAGGGGTTACTACTATTAGACTTAAGGATGTAGTACTGATTTTGCACCATAATTCATGAAAATACATTTTTCATTCTACAAAAATATTAAGCTTTAAACATACCCAAATTGATCATTCAAAATGGTAACTGTATTAATTTGCTTCCTAGTTTGCTTCCCTTGCTATGATTAAACTCCGACCAAACCCATTTGAAGATGAGAGGGAGTTAAGTTTACAGTTGCAGCCAGTCATGGAAAGAAGTCAGGGCATGAACTCATTGCAGGAAACTGATACAGCAGTCATGAAGCATACACCTCTACATAGCCTGCTCAACCACTTCTTTTACCATCCAGGACCACCTGCTCAGGGGTGGCATCACTCACAGTGGACTGAACATTCCCCACATCAATCAAGAAAATACCCCTACAGATATGCCTACATGCCAATCTGTTGGAAACATTTTAACAACTGAAGTTCCCTCCTTTCAGGTTAACCTCATTTTTGTCAAATTGATAAATATCTAACACAGTAATATATACTGGAGTGTGATAAAAAGATTGTATATGTGTTTGCACTTCAGCAAGAATATGATTCTATGTTTTAATGCTGTCTTACACTAATTTATTCATTTGTGTACACATATGTGTGTATTTGTGGAAGAAAGACAATGTACACATCAGAAGAAAACTGGCCAGAGTAAGTTCTCTCCCTCTACCATGTTAAGTTCCGGAGACTAGACTTGGTTTTTGAGGCTTGCAGGCAAACTCCTTTACATGTTGAACCATCTTGACCTCTCTATTCTATTTTTTATTTATTGAAAACTGCCAATTAGAGGGGTTAAACATCAAAATCTAGACTTAGTTTTAAAACACAGTTCAACATTTAAAAATAATTTTTGATGAGAAAAATTGTATGTAGATATTAATAATAACCAATATATTCATGTTTGCTAGTTACTGTATTTAACACTAAAATAAAGAATGGGTTAAATAACTAAATAAATAAAAATAGAAAGTGGACAGGAAATTTGAGATATCCATTAGTAATTATTTAGGAGGCCCAAGATATTTAACAATCATGGTAAGGTATGGTTCTTTATAAACTGAGCAAAGTTCATATGATCTCACAAAGACTGAAGGAGAAAGCACAGGGCTTTCAGGAGTCAGCACCAGGTCCTCTGTGTATATATTATGGCTTGCAGTTAAATATTTTAATGAGACTCCTCAGTGTATGAGCAAGAGAGTCTCTGATTCTTGTGGCTTTTCTTCGGCTCTTTTCCTTCTTTTGATTTGCCTTCTCCAAATTCAATGTGATGCTTTTTGTTTTATCATATATTTTTTGTTATTTCTTAGAAGTCTATTCTTTTCTAAAAAGAGACAGAAAAGGAGTGGATCCGAATGGGGAGAAACTTGGAGGAGTAAAGGGAGGGGAAACTCTAACAAGGAGACATTGTATGAGAAAAGAATCTATTTTCAATAAAAGACAGGAGAACAATGTCTAGTTCCTGATTCTCATATGGGATCCAAAATAATATGGAAAGTATCAAATTCATTATCTGTAGTGTGATATTAGGTCCAATTGCACAAGGGCTTTTTCATTTCAACCTCTTGGCTAGCTGTAATTATTGATGGCACTCTCTCATGTGTGATCATCACTTTAATATTAATGATTGACTACTAGGTAACTGTAACCTACACAGGGACCTCAAACCTCAAACCTCGGAGAAGTCAATTAACTCTCAAAATCAGTAGAAGAATCTCCCACCACTTACAATACTAGGTAGCACTGCTTTACCTATAAATTAAACTAAAAGACTTAAGCTCTGGCCTCTAGGTATTGTTTTAAAGCATAGTATCTACAGTGTCCCAGAGGGAGCTGGTGTGGGGTTCAGGGAAGGCTTGGGAGAGGTCATACCACAGTCACTATGTAGCATGCCCTCGTGAGTTTTATTTCCTAATTCTTCATACTAGCAGGCTGAAAGAGAACTTTGGGGACTGCCTTGTTTGTATTTATTGACCATTTTTAGATGAGCTATTTTAGAGAAGACATTATTCTTGTTAGAGTTTTATTGTTTAGAGACTTCCAGAACACTTTTAAACCATGTTTAGAAGAATAAAGCAATCCACAATTCCTAGCCATAAATTCAATGAGACAGGCAGCATACAGAGAATGAAAGAGAATCAGTTACGAGATTCCATATATTTTAAAGCTTCAGGTAGTGTCTAGATAGACTCTCTTGATGAAAGACCCATCATTCCTTCCTTTCCTCCCTCCTGCCTACTTCCCCTTTTTTCTTTCTCGTGTTTAGTAGAGTATGAAAAGATAAGGTTATTTATATGTTTTTTTTAATTACCATAAGTAATTTATCTATAATATTTTGTATCTAGGTCAATCCAGTTTTAAGAGATACCCAGATCCATCCCCTAAACATGTCATGCTTAACCAAATACACAGGAGTCAAACTCACAGCTTTCAATTCAGCAAGGCAGATGTGATATCCAAACTCTCATAAACTAAAGGGACCTTTAGTTTTTAACCTCCTAAAAGTGAAGGGAGTAATTACTTTGGCTGTCAACATTTTTCTAGAATGAGTCCTTAGGCATGAGGCTTGCAGACAAACTTCAAGTTTGGAGGAGCAAAAGAGAGAAGATAAAACAGATTCCACAATTTTATCAATAGGAAATAACCAAGCTATTTTGTTATTGGAGGAGGCTCACAATCTTCATGCTAAAAATTGAAATTTATGTGCTGTTACAACATCCATTGAAAGTGATTTGCTAAACATGATTATTTTGACTACAGAAAGCCTGCAGTCTAACAGAGGTCAGTGGAAATGCTTCCATTAAGAAAAGGAAAACAGCTATTGCCATGTCTGTTTGTCCTTTATTGATACTTGACTGTAGTATTTAAATGACTTTGTCTTCCATTCTTGTTTATTGTTACTTTTGCTTTATCACATCTTTGGTAGTATCTATGTTTTCTTTTGTTTTGTCTTGTTTTTTTAATTGGATATTTTATTTATTTACATTTCAAATGTTATCCCCTTTCCTGGTTTCCCCTCTGCAAACCCTTTATCCCATTACCTCCCCCCTGTTTCTATGAGGATGTTCTCCACCCACCCACCCACTCCCACCACACCGCACTGGCATTCCCCTACACTGGGGCATCGAGCCTTCAAAGGACCAAGGGCATTTCCTCCCATTGATGTCAGAGACCATCCTCTGCAACATATGCAGCTGGAGCCATGCAAAATCCTTCAGCTCCTTCAGTCCTTTCCCTAACTCTTCCTTTGGGGTCCCAGTGCTCAGTCCAATGGTTAGCTGTCAGCATCTGCATTTATATTTGTCATGCTCTGGCAGAGCTTCTCGGGAGACAGCTATATCAGTCTCCTGTCAGCAAGCGCTTCTTAGAATCTACAATAGTGTCTGGGTTTAGTGTCTGCATGTGGGATGTATCCCCAAGTGAGGGGGTCTCTGGATGGCCTTTCCTTCAGTCTCTGTTCCACACTCTGTCCCTGTATTTCCTTTAGAGAGGAACAATTCTGGATTAAATATTTGAAGATAGTGGGTGGCCCCATGCCCCAACCGGGGACTTGTCTGACCTCTGGATATGGTCTCTACAGGTTCTTCCTCCCCTTTGTTGGGCATTTCAACTAATCTCATCCCCATTAGGTCCTAGGAACCTTTTACTTTCCTGGCATCTGGGACTTTCTGTGGCTACTCCCAGTTCCCATGCTCTATTGCTACACACCTCTGTTCAATTTCCTGTCCCTCTGTACATCATCCCTGTCTCCTCCCATATCTGATCCTACCCTCCTTTTTCACTTCCCTCTCCTCTCTTCCTCCTAAATCTCTCCCACGCTCTACCTCCTGTATTTTGTTCCCTCTTCTAAGAAGGACTGAAGCATCCACACTTTGGTCTTCCTTCTTCTTGATCTTCATATGGCCCATGAGTGGTATCAAAGTTATTCCAAGTTTTTTTCCTAATATCCACTTATCAGTGAGTACATACCCTGTGATTTTTTTATGACTGGGTTTCTTCACTTAGGATGATATTTTCTAGTTCCATCCATTTGCCTAAGAATTTCATGAAGTCATTGTTTTTAATAGCTGAGTAGTATTCCATTGTGTATATGTACCACATTTTCTGTGTTCATTCCTCTGTTGAGAGACATTTGTGATATTTCCAGCTTCTGACTATAATGAATAAGGCTGCTATGAACATAGTGGAGCATTTATCCTTGTTATATGTTGGAGCATCTTTTGGGGATATGCACAGGAGTGATATAGCTGGGTCCAATTTTCTGAGGAGCCGCCAGACTTATTTCCAGAGTGGTTGTACCAGCTGGAGTACCACCAACAGTGGAAGAGTGTACCTCTTCCTAAATGCCATGAAGGAGGGAACCTTAGTCATGCCAGGTGACACATGCATGTATCCCCACCCCAGAAGATAAGAGAAAAAGCAGGAGAATCATGAGGCTAACTTGCTATACAAATTGATTTCCAGGTAAGCTCTATAATGAGCCCTATCTCAAAATCATTAACAAATAACCACTATGATCATCATCATCATCATCATCATCATCATCATCATCATATCATCATCATCACCAATCATATTGCTCTGTCTTTCATGCTACTGTTATTTGTATTCTTTGTCTACAATAAGCCTGAGAGTTTAGCAGTATTGTTTGGCTTGAGTAACTGAACCCTATTTTCTATTATTACTGCAATCATGAGTAGTAATGGATGTTGTTTTAAGGTACTACACTGAGACCATTGGTATTCTGTAACCAATAACTAAAAAGACAAGTAATGTTTCCCAATCACCTGCTTTTGCCTGGCAGGATTTCACTTTCAGTTCACAGATAAGAAAATCAAAACACAAATAAATTATTTCCAAAGCTCCACAGTGTTTATGTAGCTGGAACTGATATACTGCATTTGCCAACTTCCTTTCTCCAGATATGAATGTTTGTTTGAAACATCCTGGTTGAGAAACATAAGCAATAGTTAGGAGAATGATTACATCAATTCTGAATGTTAGTTTCATAGTTCTTATATGACATCAAAATGGAGGTGTCATACATGCATTGATTTCTACAGAGCTGGTGCTCAATGAGGGATCAGTGCTGTAAACACACAGTAGAAGTAATAATAATAGACAATAATACCTGAAACCCCAAAACTGCATGTGTTCTCCAGGAAAACTGCCTAAATAAAAAAGATACAATGGCAAAAAAAGAAAGAAAGAAAAGGAAAACTTTCCATGGGTTTAAGATCCTGAATAGGTTTCAAGTTCTAAGCCATGTATTCAGGTCACAGAGTGTGTCACATCCTTGATCAATTGTGGGGGATTGAGCAAAACACGTCCTGGGCTCCATATCCTTTCTCTGTCACCACTGCCATGCTGCTGTGGTTTCCATGGGCATGTCAGTAATTCTTTTAGACTTGGTTGTGTCCCATATCTGATGGCATTACAG
This sequence comes from Rhynchomys soricoides, assembly GCA_019843965.1. Taxonomy (NCBI): domain Eukaryota; kingdom Metazoa; phylum Chordata; class Mammalia; order Rodentia; family Muridae; genus Rhynchomys; species Rhynchomys soricoides. Next base: position 19,772,309 of record JADRCH010000011.1, read on the forward strand.
CACATTCCTTGCAGAAAATTACATTCAGTCACAGTCTTGCATCATGTATTTATATGCTTGAAATTTATTTTTCTTGTATCTGTTACAAGATATGGATTATTTTCAAATAGAAAATGCACACTACCTACAAGTGATCATGCTATATGGAGGGTTTCATACATCAAACACACACACAAACATACACACATACACACACACAGAAAGGAAAGAGAGAGAGAGAGGGGAGAGAGAGATGTTTGTCTGATATATGTATAAATAAAATGGGAAATTATTATTTTGATGAAAAGAGAATATATCTGGAAACAAACTTGAAAGTTATTTTCATTCTCAACTTCTTAATCTCAAAAGGCATTAGGTAGTCAGCTTGGGATTCTTATTATTGTTATATGGAATAGTGTTTGTTGGAAGGCAATTTTCTAAAGATTTGGTGGATTTGCACTTTTTAATCTAAAAATGGATTCTACCCCCACCCCGAAACACACACACACACACACACACACACACACACACACACCAAGATAATGGTCTATCCACTGGCAGAAGTATGAAGACAATGGCTTATGGAGACTTTTAAACACACTTTTTTTTTTCTGGGCTCAATCTATGATAGTAAAGCTCCCAGTGTTTGCCTTGCCTTCCAGGTATATTCTGCAGGTAAGAGCAATATGTTGTGCTTCAAAGGAGATTTGCTAGAAGTCTTTGTGAAGGATCTGAAGATGTCAGTGTCTTTGGCTGGGACATGTGCACTGTGTGCATTGTCTGCCTGAGCATGTCTATGCATCTGCTCCTTCAGAGGATTGAAGAAGCAGGGAGTTAGTTCGTGGTGGCTGGTGTCATGGGTCATAAACTGTCTAAAGTCATGTGTGTTAAGTATCTCTATGCTGAAAAAATATAACTCATTGAACACAAGTCACAGATGCAGTAGTCACTATTGCTCAAGAAGTATTGGATTATGTGTGGGGCTCATAGCACATTAAAACCATGAGAGGTGATAGTCAAAAACACAGACACTCTTTTCTATTATTCTTTTTTTCTTTCTTTCTTTCTTTGTTTTTTTCTTTCTTTCCTTCCTTCTTTTAATATTCTTGTCTCAATAGTATAAGCTTAGTAGAAAAAATTTGTTCTGGAGACTGGACCACCAACCAAAGAATACACATGGAGGGACCCATGTTTCTCACTGCATATATGGCAGAGGAGGGCCTTGTTGGCCATCAGTGGGAGGAGAGGCCCCTGGGCGTGACAGTGTTAGGTGCCCCAGTATAGGGAAATGCCAGAGAGGGAAGACAGGAATGGGTAGGTGGGTGGGGGAGCGCCCTCATAGATGCAGGGGGAGGGGGAATTGAATAGGCGAATTCCAAAGGGGAAGACATTTGAAATGCATAGAAAGTAAATATCCAAAAATTAAAAAAAAAAAAAATAAACAACTAAGAACCGAGATTGACAGCAAGACAGAAATCTAGAAGAAGGAACAATAAGAAAGAGTCAAATCTAATGTGAGCAAGTCTGTGTTCTTTGCTGTCTGTGACTCACTGTTCAGCATATTTAGTACGTGGATCATAACAGGAGGAGAAACACTCATTGCATAACACAGACTAATCACTATCTGAATTCATGGCCATGAGTTTCACATCAATTATTAATAATTTGGGACTAGAAGGTTGTAATAAGAAAAACATATATCTGGTTTGTTTTAGGAATTGCTTGGAAATGCAGTATACATTGGAAAGTATACAGTATAAACTGTTGCAAGGAAACTAGGTTGTAAATTTTATGGGGACAATACAAAATTACTTTCTTCTTGGAAATAGGGAAATGGAAGCCAGTAGACTAACTACGAGTGTACTACAGATTCTCTGGAGTCTGTTTCTCAGCACCCCACTTCACTTCCTTCCAGTCTTCCTAAGATTGATACATGTCTTTCAGCACTATGGGTAGAATGGGGAAAAAGTAATTAGATCACAGCCTTGGAGGCCAAGGACGATATGATAGGAGCCTGACTTTCAGGGGTAGATATAGAGAAAAATGTGTCCCAGGGTCACTTAAGATGTAAGGAGTGAGACATATGTACTCTGAAGATCTAAGATGTAAAACTTAGTATCAATATGAAGGGAAATGTGATGCTCAAGGGCATAGAAGATCTCTATTCTAATCTAAGGAGGGTACATAGATAGATGCAGGTGATGCTGTATGTTCTTACAAGATGGCACAGAAATTCATCAATTCATCTTAACCCTTTTTCTACAGCTTAAATCAGGCCTATACACAGTAGTTTTCATGCAATGAAAATCATAAGTATCCAGTTATGTGGGCTACCCAAGAATGATGCATACATTATCCTCCAAAACCTAGCAATTACACTTACTATTGTGTATAGTGTTTTAAGGGGTTCTATGTTATACTTTAAGTAAACACTCCAAAAGGGCTAGATATGGAGACACTATTGTTTTCATCCTATAAATTAATGGATGAAGGTTCAGAGAGTGGAGTAAATCACCAAGGCAAAGTAAATAGGAAGGGCAGACCTAGTCTTGGCTTGCCTATGGTCCTCCTCCAGATTGGGCACATCTTTGGCAAAAGAGTATAATACATAACAGTAGAAAATAAGTTAGTGTCAGTTGGTACATTGTAAGCATTATATATATATATATATATATATATATATATATATATATATATATATGCATCATGCCAATTTCTGACTGTTTTATTTAGATATTGCACTTCCATATTTTCAAGGAATATTGTGTGGTATTTTATTCAGGAAAACCACATAACCACTTTTAAAATTCAGAGTGTCATTTATGACCATGATAGAAATATGAATGCATCATTCTGTGTTCAGTTGATCTACTTCTTGAATGATATATATGGCTCACAACCAAGACTGGAACCTAGCAATATGTTGAAAGAGTTCATAACTTACAGGACTTTTTATAAGTACAAAAAGATGAGAATAAACATATAAAATGTGAAAAGAACCTTTATGTTAAAGGTGGTCCAACCATCTCATTAAACTGAAAAATCATTTCATAGTAAGCCTAACTGGAAACCATGTGAACATCATAACTGGCTTGGCCAGCTGTGGAAGATGATCAGGACATTTGAGCTGGAAATGAACAGATACCAGATGGGCTGTAATGATCATTTAGACCTGCAAGGTTTGTGTCCTACTCGACTACTGCTGAAGCCCCCATCTTTTTCTTTTCCAATGTATCCAGAACTGGATATTTCTTTAAGTATTTCAATTTCATTAAATAATTTAAGTAACCTTAAAATAAAATTTGTGACAATCTCTAAAATGTATCTCAATATGTGAGAGTATTTTGCAAAAACTTTTACAAGAAATTAGTGTGTATTTATAATTTATTTTGTTCTAAACATGTAGCCAATTCTGCTAGTTAAGTGAGTACAATATTATATCCCTCAAACATGTGATAAACCCTTCTAGACATAAACAAGTAAACAACATATATCTAGGCAAAGCAAACATGTTCTTCTAACTCTCAGCAAATGCATAGACTTTAGACTATTGAAGGGTCATTTGCATCTCAGAGTCCATAAACTTAGAGATGATTAGTGGGATGGTATCATTAACCTGTCTATACCATATGGATATCTGCTCCACTTCATTACATTCAGCAGACTCCTGAATTGTTTCCATGTGCTGGCTATTGAGAGCATTACAATAAACATGGACCTGCAGGTATCTTTTGAACATACTGATCTTTCTTTGGCATAATGACCAGCACAATGAAGGGTACGGGGGCTATAGGTTGTAGGTTGGGTATAGCACACAGTTAGAAACTCTAGGATATCTGCAGAATAATTAAGTTAACATTAACACACTGTATTTTTTATATTACAAAAATAAGGCAAATTGTAGAATATTGCATGTCATGTACAACTAATCACTCTGAGTTAATCATTAGACATTATGTACATGTATAGAAAAAGCACAATATACTAAATATGTACTATTATGCAAAAATAAAACAAAAAATACATATTACAAGATCAGTTAGTCTTATACAATACTAAGTAAAATTAATTAATGCAAGACAATAGGCATACAGTGATAGTCCCAGGGAGACTCCTGTAACTGTAGGATACCATGCCAGTGACCTTTCATCACCAGGAGGAAACCTCAACATTACTGCAAACTAAGCCATAGGAAAGGCCACCCACAGAGATTACAGAAAGGAGAAATCGATAATTTCTCTCTTGGCGATTCCCAAATAACATCAGAGAAGTTAAAAGAATATACAACCCCCTGACCTCTAAAAAGTTTAAAAGACATACATGCTTGCTATGGAATCCCATTTGGCTATAATATCTTATTTATAAGACACAGCGGTACTTCCCTCTTTAGCAACAATGAATGTTCAAATTTTGTGAGACAATATTAATTAATTTTTGAAGATAGACCACTTAGCTTATAAAATGTACTTCCTAAAAGGGAAAGCAACAGTCCTTCCATTCTGAAATCACACTGTATTGTCCCATACACATAGCTATGGTGCTACAAGAAATTATGCATTTCTCAAGTGACACTCCTAAGGCTTATCATGGGCTCTTTCTGTGACCTTTGTCATACCCAGCTGTGAAGGTCATCCCTGAGAATAGCCTATTCATACTCTCATTCTAACACAGTTTTCTGGTGTTTAAAAACTATGTGCAGGAATCCAGGAGGCAAAGAATGTTCCTATCTTTTCACAGATCTTGAATGTTAAGACCTCATTCTGATTCCTGACAGTGTACAAGGCCATTCAAGTTCTCAGTAGTGTTCACTCACCCACTATTGTCTTCTTGTATCAGGAGCCAAGTATCTGTGCTTAGGACATTGTGATGATAGTGAAGTCTACATAAGTAGACATCAATTTTCTCCTTACTCTGTCTTCTGTGTCCTATACTTTTACATAGGTATAGAGGTGGGGATATCTTGGAGAAGTTTGGGAAGTGGGAAGCATGTAATCGAAACATCATGTGTAATTTTTTTAAAAAGAACATTTTGACTACATTCTATTACCCATCATTTTTAGAATTCATTTCAATAGAGCCAGGATGGGGTATTTCACCATAAAGTGACAACCTCCCTCCAGAAAAATAGTATTAAATGACACTGATTTCTTTGTACTAGATCGACTTTATCTTTTTTCTCAAATATCAAACACTATTAAGAAAATTTACTTAACATTTTACATAGGTGACTTTACATAGTACAATTTGTTGAATTAAAAATATGATTTAATAAAATGAGCCATTCATATGGGCATATGTGCACATGTATGCATGTTACACACACACGCACAGACACACACATATGCTCACTTATGCATGCAGTCATCAAGTCAGATGAGGACAAATAATAATAGGGCTGAACTAACTTATTTATAAAGTCTGTTTCAACACCAGAAGTCTGAAAGTCCAGGAACCTGTGAAATGTGAAAGGGATAAAGTTAATTAGGAGCAGTTTCCTGGTGAGCTTAGGGTTGGGTGTGAAGAAAGGAAGCAGAAAATCTAGCCAGCTGGAAAGGAACGAGACCACACACTGGAACACATCAAAATAAAGATTTACACATCACTTCCAACATCTGCTTTCTGAAGGCAAGCTATGCTAAGTCATGGTAGTTTCTGCTTAATGAAATATAAATATTAAACAAGTCTTTGCTGTTCTAGAAAGTGCTTTCATCACACTTAGGAAAGTTGCTTCCTCTGGCTTCTTTGCTTCACCAGCATGTCATGAGTCACCCAGACTTATTCAATCTAGCAGTGAGCATTGCAAGTCATGTGATGAGAACACTTGCTGCCATTTCCCAGTTCTGCACTGCCCACTGAGAAACACCATCAAATCACTGCTTTTCTCTCTACAGTAATGCATACATAAAGCATCAGCAATGCATCAACCGCTGAGGACCCCTGCTTGGATTGTTTCTGCCATGATTTATTTCAAACTATTAAGAAAGTCTGTAGAATTGGCCAGATATCTGATAATTAGCAAAATCTGATGAGATCTGCCCTTAGCAGGGCCCTTCAGGTATGCACTTCATATATATTGGATACCATTGTGCAACATTGGTTTATCATATTCTAAGTGTTTAAATAACTTACCTGACACTTGTGATGGTAAAATATTGACAAGAAAAGATAACAATCTAAATGCTAGTTGTCAGTGGATTTAGCTCAGCAGATCAAAACAAAGTTAATTTCACTGTTTAATAGATCACTTTAAATTTACTCAAATCTTTTAACTTTGAAAGGTTTTGAAAAAATGACCTAGATTCCAACTAATTACAATCTATAATGGTTGGAAAATTTTAAATTTGTATTTGTGTTATTTTTAAATTTTTGTATTTGTATTATTTTTAAATTTAATTATATTTAAATTAATATGATGGTTCTTCAGGTACCCTGTACAACACACAGTACTTTCTAGACTTTCAAACTATGCTTTTGAAATGTTGATGCTAAAAAGCACTGAAACATATTTAGTCAAAATGTTCAAAGATACCTGATACAAAACTATTCAGTAGTCAAGAGATGCCTGTCTGCTATTTGGCCTAAGAAGATAATTATGAATATTTAATTTCTTAAAAGGCCTGAATAATTATATAGTCCTTTTGATGATTACAAGACCAAGAAATCTGGCTAATTTTTCAATGCTTCAACCACAAGCTGTACCTGGTGAAAGAGCAAAACCTTAGTGATCTGTTCTCACCATCCGCCTACTTGCAATTTTCTTGTTTTGAAGTTGCCCTTAAATTTTTTTACTCCTCTTTTGGGAAGCATTTTTACTGCTTATTTGTAAGTTGCAGAAATGGTTCTTGTTTACTAATTTTTTGGTTTTTGTGTCCCATAGTTACAAATAAAAAATAAATCTTGGAAGAATTTAATCAGAATATATTTCCTCATGGAGTTTGGCAATCATTGCAGGGACTTTATTCCTTCTAACAAAGAAAAAGACAAAGATCAAGTCAAACAGTTTAGCCTAGTCTCTGTTGAGTTAGTAGGTGTATCAGCCAACCATTGACATATAGAACACCACCAAAGATCTTAATATTTGCAACAATGCAAAAGAATTATCTTCAACTTTTATGGATAAAATGGCCACAGTTTGCAGGATCTCATAAAGCTGTGGTCCATAGACTTTTAAAAGGCTCATCAAAGAAAGAAGGTAGTTGTGTGAATGTTTGATGTTTAGGACCATTGGTAGAAGGAACTTGGGACTATATTCATTTCCTTTGTAACAGAAGGTAAACTAAGTGTTCCTTAACAAGGCATTGTTAATTACATAGAATGTAACATATCTTATAATGCAAACCTGTGTATGTGTCACCTTAACATACTATTCCAAGAAAATGGTGCTTGCTCATTCATGTTTATTGCTAGACTACTCACAACACCAAGGAATAGAATTTGTGTAGATATCCATGAACACATAAATGGATAATCAAAGTGTATTTATATGTATGTACATTGAAATTTGTTCTGCTATAAAGAAAATTATGAAATTTGCAGAAAAAGGTGTAGATATGCAAAATGTTACAGTAAATGAGGTAAACAGGCTCAAAACCTCAAATGTCATATGTTTTCTCATATAAAGACCCCTGATTTAAGTGTGTGTGTGTGTGTGTGTGTGTGTGTGTGTGTGTGTGCAAGCTCCACTTTTTGCCAGACTCTTGGTCTTCTAACTTCTTACCTTTTACTCCCAGCCTCTGCCAAAAGATGATCAAACTGTTTCTGTAGTTTGATCTTTGTAACATTTCTCTCTTCATATCTATGAGAAAGACTAAAATGAATCAATCATTGTGGCTGTGATGGTTTGAGCTTGGGAACTCCAATGATGTTCAGTCTATAAGCAGAAATGGCTAAAGGCATAAGATACAGTAATGTGCCAAGCAAGTGATTTCTAGTCTTTGTATGCATGGTAGGCGTGAGTGTGGCTTAGCCTATCAAACAAGAAATAAAACCACAAAATGGGAAATAGGACACATGACATATGATAGAAGAAAGTAGGCTATGGGGTTAGAGTGTTAAGATGGAAATGTAGTGAGATAAGAGATAAGAGCATCAAAGAATCAAAAGAAACAGATATAGGACAACACCAAAATAAAACCTAATACACTGTATGCTAACTAAGAATGAAATAATGAATAAACAAGAGTTCAATCTACACAAATACTATGACTCCTACTGTTTCTATTCAACTTCTCCTTTAACTAGAGAAAACACTTGATAAGTCTTAGGGACAAGCAGCCTCTAGTCCTTGGCATACCTAGACAAAGGCTGCAATGCAACTGTGGCTGCTGCACCAGATGACTTCATAGCACAAGAGAAACCAACCTCACATCACCTGTTGTAAAGCTGTGGAGCTGTGGAGCTGTGGAGCTGTGGAGCTGTGGAGCTGTG